>CM060900.1:289176783-289811235 GCA_030762935.1 Hymenopus coronatus
TCTTCGCGAAACGCTGCAGCAGGTTCAAATGGTATCCACGTCCAAATGTTGCAGGATTTCTCTTTTGAAGGGAAGGTAAAGTTTTGCTGCTCGATGTCTATATTCGTGTTTGCGTAGACGCCACTTTTCTAGAAAGTTGGGGAGGCCATCATGTCCATTTGGAAACGTGGAAAGGACCGTGATATTCCGCCCAACTTCCGCGTTATTTCCCTCAATTGCGTCTGGAATGTGATGGAACGCATGATAATTGAACGACTCTTAATGTGGCTGGAAACTCATTAATTTTTATTGACCAACACCGAGTGTGGTTTCCAACGACGTCGATCAGCAGCTGACTACTCGTATCATGAACGGCTTTATCAAGAACTGGCAAACAGTAGGGATATTTTTGACCTCAAAAAGGCTTATGGTACGTGTTGGCCAGCAGGGACACTATGTTTCCTACTCAAATGGAATATACATGGATGACTATCGTTCATTCAGGGGTGTATGAGGGATCGCGTTTTCCGAGTAAGGGTCGGCTCGGTTTTATCGGATCTGTTTGTTCAAGAGAACTTAATGCAGCAAGGAACGGTACAAAGCGTCACGCTGTTTGCTTAACCGGTTAACTGTATCTCGGAATGAGTTCCCCCAAACTTACTTATTTGTAAACGACTTATGTACTCTTCTCAGCGTACATGGCTTTTGGAATGCCAACTGCAGCAGTGTTTGGACAATCTTTGGAGTTCTAAAAACGTGTTTCGTTTTTCAACCGAACTTCTGGCGGCGTAAGAGTAGACTAGCGCCTTTTCTCCGACTTGGCCTAGGTTTATTACCATTCGCAGTGAGACCGATGTCTTGGGTTGATATTTAATCCAAAATTTTGCTGGTCACCACATATAGCAAGCTGAAAGCACGATGTGGCCGTTCCGTCAGTATTTTACGTATTGTAACTGGCAAATTTTGGGGAGCAGATCGGCCCTTGTTGGTGCTTCCTTGTCACGCACTGTTCCGATCCAAGTTAGATTATGGATGCATCGTTTATTTTTCAGCACTACCAATTGTTCTGAGAAGATTAGATCTGTCCGTAATCAGTGCGTCCATGTGGCTGTTGGAGTTTTCCGATCAGCCGAGTTGCTAGCCTCTATGCTGAATCGGCAGAACCCACTCTTCGATGTCAGCCTGATATTATTTAATTATGGCTGTGGGCTTAAGTGCGTGCTTGCGCATCCAACGTTTACCCCCCTCCCCCTTTTCTACCCAGCTGGACGAACGTTATCGCAGCCCCCCACTCGGTTCAAGGCGTGCAGATTTTCGTTTCCGTGAGCTTCGGAAGCACGATATTGAAATGCCTAGTATGTTTCCTAGGGGGAGAAGTGTATCCACCTTGGTTGCATGGTATATCCCACGTAGATCTCGGGATGACGGCATAGGGAAATATTCAATAACTGTGTCTAGTATCCGTACATGGTTTTTAGAACCTTTATCTCATTACAATTACCAAATTGGTGTATACACCGATGGAAGTAAGTGCATCAATGATGTTGGATGTGCTTTTGTACATGGAACTGATCCAAATACTTTCAGTTCCCATTGTAGCACATCCATTTATGCTGCAGAGCTCTATGCCATATATCCAGCCGTTCTCTACTTTTGCAACATATCAAAAGTGACTCTGGTACACTTCAGAGCATTCATGAGCTGTACAACTACTATCATATCATACAGCATATTCAGGATCTCCTCTATGGTTTTGCTCATTTAAGGCATAAATGTAGAGTGTTCACATATTTCTGGTAATGCTGGCTTGCTGGGGAATGAACTGGCAAATTTGGCAGCAAAGAAGGCAACCAAAGTCTTTTGGCTTGTTGCAGAGATTAGTGCTTTTGTCCTGGCATGAAGAATGGTCAACTTCCCACTGAAACTAGCTTAGGGATGTGAGGGAATTCCCTGTATACTAGGTAACTTCCTGTCATATTTCTTGTTGGAAGGAGGTGATACTGGCTCGTTTTAGCATTGGCCACTGGCTCCTGTTTGTCCTCTCTGTAGAGGAGAATTGATCATCCATCATATGCTGCTAAAGAGTATTTCTCTAGCAGATATTTGAGCCTCTCTGCAGCTGTTGATCTGTGTTGCAGAGGTCCTGGTGGAAAGAGTTCTTAAATTTATATTAGAGGTGACTTTTAAGTGCAGGAGTTAGTTTTTAGATTTAGTTTCGTCTTTCTTATCACCATCATGAAGTGGTAGCTAGTGTTTTAAGCTTTTTAACACATGTGACTTTTACCTATCAGAATTTAGTTTTATTTTAAACCTTTTTAGTTCCTTTGTTTTTAACAGTTTTTTTTTCCTTCTTTTAAAATTTGTATTTGGTTTATGCCATGGATAGTTTTTTATGTCACCTGTGGCTGTTATTTTACTTCTGCTATCTTTAATTTTAGTAATGAATAGTTTTATCTACTGAGGTTCTTTATATCTCCATTTTTATCTGTCTGATTTGTTTCATTTTTTTTAATTTACTTTTATACCTTGGTGTTGTCAAGTTATTTTTTTATAAGGGCGCTAATGCTCAAGCAGTTGTGCGCCCTTAAACCCTAAGCATCATCATTATCATCATCATCTAGATGAATAAACAATACATTTTGCATAGGTCATTAAATACAACTTGTTACACATTGTCAATACATTTGTAAAACTTAGTACTTCTGTACTGTAACTGTACTCATATAAGGACAGTTTGATGTACACAGGTAAGAAATTTAATAGAAAGCAATACAGGTACTATTTACAGATTCGAGAAGAGGTTGCACAATATTTTGTAGAACAGAGCTTGATCTGATAGTTTCTGAAGTTATGAAGTTGTTAACTTGGTACAATCGTTTCTGAATTTTTAGTAAATAATTCATCATATAAATTTCTTGCTAAATGTTAAATATAACCTGCAGGCTACATACATTGAATAATACCAGAAATAATCTTACTTGAAATGATTATATAAATACATCTTGTTGATGTTATGCAAAATTTAACCTAACAAGTATGAACAAAGTTGCTAAACTTGGTTTTACTTGAACAGTCCAGCTCTGGATCTCTCCATCTCCATACTGCATTATAAGATCCATTGTCCAAGCCTTTTCTGTTTTTCATTTGTCCACATACTTAGGGTCATTATTATCCCTCTACACTTGATGCATTTGTATAGCCTAAATAAAACACCATTATTGATAATGTCTAAGTGTGTTACATAATCTGTTCATTAGCATTTGACCACAACATTGTATGGTGGTTGTAGTGTGAATGACTTCATGTTGTACAATGTATAGTTTACTTGCCATCATACAGGGCTATAAGGTGGCTGAATTTGCCTTGTGACTTAACAGTATCTCTTATGTGCCGCCTGTCCACAGCATTGTGTGAAAAAATGCACATTACTTCCCCATATTTGTGTCTTTTTCATTACGTGTATTGCATACCAATCTTCCATTTGTGAATATGGCTTTAGATGTGAATGAGGCACATGCACCAAGGCAATTGACCACTGAAACCACATCATAGGTTATACAGATCCTTGTATATAACTGCAGCATAACTACAGCACAGAACATTGTTTTAAATACCAAGGAAATACACAAGCAATGGAATCTTAACTGTTGGCATGCTCAAGACATTGTACAAGGTCAAATTTTAAGTATACTGATAAGCTTTCAAACCTGGGTTGGGTTTTTGGTAGTGTGCTTATTATAATGTATCTGTAGGGTATTAAAGTCTTTGCATGAAGTGCGCATCATCCATCTCTGCAAGGCATCTTAGCACTAATCTTAGAGTACTGCATGAAACTAAATCAAGGTAGAGGTGAGGTGTTCCAGGGATAAAGGTACATTTGCAGTAAATATATAATGCACAAGAGCATGGAACTGATCCTACAGGATGTAAACACATATATAATATTGAATTTGGGCATAAGATCTTATTATCACTTTGTACCATGTAAATCTACTCTTTCTTCTTGAATTAACATACTGGATGGCAGTAGCAGCACCATGAGCCTCTGCCTCAGAACTCTGTTAGTTCAGCGAGGACATTATGCATTCAGTTTCTAGTAATCACTTTTATTTACAGTCTGGCTGCCATTGCTGGCCCTAACATTTGTCTAGAGGAGGAAATGATTTGTTGCTAGTTCTGTAGCGGGATTTTCAATTTTCAAACAGAAATACCTATTTTAAAGATTTTACATATTGCAGATTATGTCACTAATTGGTGGACAATGTCTATATACATGATCACAGAGTAGTGGAATATGGAGACAATTGTTATACCAATTACCAGCAAAAAACCTAACAGTTATGTTAATTGGACCAATTATCTATTTGTTGCTTACTGAACTGCTACATTCATTATTTGCCATCCAGAAAATCTTTTCTAATATTGATGCACACTTTTTCATATGTTTTCTTTAAACAGATCCTATGTATGTACTATTGGGAGGGGAGAAGAAGCAAAGAATTTACCCGGTAAAAAGTGTGAGGCAATTTTGAGAAATGAAACAAATAATTTACCCGATAAAAAGTGTGAGGCAATTTTGAGAAATGAAACAAATAATTTACCCGATGAAAAGTGTGAGGCAATTTTGAGAAATGAAACAAATTTGGAATCAGCAGTGGTGATAATTTTGAAAAAGAAACTAATGCATTAACTAATCATTGGAGACGTCGGCTCCTGTGTGAAAACATGCTGCTAAAATTGTGATAAATCTGAGTATTTGCTGCCATACCAGGTATTTTGTAGTGTAGCAGATTTCAGGAGCTGAATTTAAGACTAATTTGTAGTTTATTTTTGGGCTTAGGAGAACAATAGAAATGAATGACTTTGAATATGATCTTATTACTGTGGCAGATGTGTGTAGGAAGTAATTTAAAATGACCACTGTTAAGCCTCCTCTTTCTTTCTTTCTCTCTTAAAGAGATACATAATCTTTGGTATGTATTCTTTTGAGACAGCAGAATGGGGAAAGGTAGGAATCAGATTGCTTATACCCAATGTGGCACTTTGCTATAGCTGTGGGTACAGCCATGAGACATCTTTATCTCCCCCTTTCACTCTGTGAAAATACTGACCAAAAGTATATATATTGTTTACTGTGGGAAACATTTGGTATGTGGCAATTCTATATGTGAAATAGGATTGGAACATGGAGAATACAGAATAACAAGAATATTTTTGCATTTACAGATAAATGAAGGTGGTGATGGACCCACTTGGTAGAACTGCCAACATAGTAGAGTTGGGCTCGCTGAAAAAATGGAACCAAACACCTCCACTGCATCATCTCACAGATTATAGTGCAATTGGGGAGGAACAGAAATATACAACTAGCCCCTTTCCATATAATCCTGCTATAAACAACAAACTTATTTTATGGTAAGCATCTTATGTGTTCTGCATGACAAGGCATTAAACAGTAATTGAGCTGGTATTATTGCTAAAATAAATGCCATAAATATTTGTCATGAAGTCAGCCCAGAATATCGTAAATATTCAAATGTTAACAGTGTACGTTTCTGGGATACCTTTATAAAAGATTGCTTGCAGTGCACTGCATCTGCAGCAAGTATAATGCATTCACAGTACTTACATGTTGTGTAACATAAAGATTAGTATATTACTCTGTATATGAGGTAGTATTGGAAATCCTAATAAATGCTCTAGTAAACTGTCTAAGAAATTGCTATTTGATCTTGTCACTCACAGGCATGTATTTTTGCTCTACGGATCTACTAGAAGCTTAGTGCACACATGTACTTGCCTTTCACTCAACAAAGTTAATTAATATAATATGTTGTTACAAAAGTGGTGATAGGAGAGTGGAGGTGAGTGATCTAGGCTGCCAGCTTTGTGATTGCTATGTTGCTGTATCCAAGTGCTCAGTGCTACCAGAAGCCATTAGTTCCAGGAAGCACTAATGGGCTCGCTGTTTTAACATGCAACTTTGCAGCTTCACTAGTGAATGTATTCTTTGCTTACAATGGGACACCATCAAATCTAACACAGCGATTACATTTTAAGTGTGACTCAAATGGTAAAACCCTTTTGATAACACTGGCAAAATACCCTCTCTCTCTCTCTCCCTCCCTTTTTATTTCAGGGTTTCTCAGATCAATAGCTTGAGATGAATGCAGTACTTCGAGCTTTGATGGTATGTTGGTGTTAGAGCAGGCACCAGCAGGTACACTGCTTTAGAGCGGTGGGCAGTAGACAACGCCAAGAGCTTGCTTGCCAAGCAGCAACTGTCACAGTAGTGGGAGTTCAATGTTTGGTGCAAAAATACATATATGTGCTTTATTTAAATGAATTGAGTCACCTTTTTTACCCTTTTTGCTCCACTTTGCCTTCGTTTGAGAAGACGAGTTTCAGAGTACTTCAAACCTATCTTCAGTTCCGAAATTGACTGATGCTACATACAACAGGTGGTTGTGTGCAGCCTGGTGTTGTGCTGCCGTCTACTCTTCTCAATAGGATGACGTCATTCATAGTGGGGACCTCAAAATTCATAAGGGAATCTTCTTCTTTGGGATAATGTTTTCCCAAATTTGCAGTTCCGAAGGTTTCTTTACATATTTAATGAACTCTATTTCTTCCTTTATGTTATGATTTTCAGACCAAAAACGATGTGGTACTGCAGACTTGTCTACATGCTTGTACCTAATGCTTCTCAAGTGTTCTTTTATCCTAGTTTCCAAATTTCATTTTGTTTGTCCAATATAAATCTTGCTACAGTCTCGGCAGCTCATTTTATAAATTCCTGACTTCTTAGTGTTCGGTGTGGTACCTTTGAAAGAATGATTCAATAAGTTCTGGATATTATATCTATTTTGAGGAACCAGTTTTATATTAAAAATCCTTTCAAATTTCCAGAATTCTTTTGGGTGAAAAGTGAATTTGTAAAATTTCACTGATAGTTTTCCAATTTTTCCAAGGTGGTGATTTCATGTAGTCTTCTATTTCTTTTGTGTCTGTAAATCAATCTGTCTATGAAGTTTGTATTGTAAATGTTCAGTTTGGCAACCTGATGAATGTGTGTATATTCTTTTTGGTATTCTGTTTTATTCAATGGGACATTGATAAGCCTATGAACTAGACTATAAAATATAGCAATTGATGTTGTACTGGGTGAAACTGGTTCTGTTTTATGTAACTGTCAACATGTGTTGCTTTTCTGTATATGCCAAATTTCTGTTCTCATGATTTTAAAATCTAGAAGGGCAAAGATCCATCTTGTTCCTCTTCTTTGGTGAATACTATAGATTTTTCTTGTGAATTCATTAATTTAATTGCATCATCCATTAGTTTTTTGGGAATGATGGCAAACACATCATGCACACATCAATGCCAGGATTTGAAAATCTGTGGGAAGGCTTTAGTGATTTGGAGTTTTAAGTTGCTCATATATAAATCAGCTAACATAGGTGAAAGAGGGTTCCCATTGCCAAGCCTGTAGTTTGTCGAAAAACCTTGTTGGAAAATGTGAAAATATTTTGTTTTATACAAAGATCTGTCAGTATGATATATTCTTCAATTTGTTCTGGTGTCATGTTAATTTTCTTTAGCCACTGTTTTAATAAATTTGGCATTTTTTCAACTGGAATGCCTGTGGATGTCAAATGTTGCCATCACCTCTCCAGTTTTTATTACATGTTCAATTTTCTGTATAAAGTCCAAAGAATTTTTAATACTGAATGTTTCAAATTTATCAACATTTTCAAATTCTTTCACAAACCATTTTGCTAATGTTTAAGTCAGGGCATCTATATTGTTGATAATTGGATGCATGCTATCATCATTCTTATGGATCTTTGATAAGAAAGAGGGTTGCCCATAGACAAGCCTGCAGTTTGTCGAAAAACCTTGTTGGAAAATGTGAAACTATTTTGTTTTATACAAAGACCTGTCAATAGAGAAAGGGTTGTCCATAGCCAAGCCTGCAGTTTGTCAGAAAATGTGAAACTATTTTGTTTTATACAAAGATCTGTCTTTGAAACCGGTCTTCCCAAACAAGAGCAAAGCGGAACAAAAAATCTACTAAAGGTGGCTCAATTCATTTAAATTATGGTGCTCCACTGTATAAAATACTTCTTTTTATTTAGCATGTATATGCGTTCTTGATGAAGACATGTCTGACACTAGTGCCAGTTCAAAGCGATGCAATACACCTTTTAAGCTGAGTGGAAGTGTTTCTTTTTTTCTGCCACAGAAGTAGGTACAAAGTAATTGCAACTGTAACTGTAATTGTAATTTATTAGCAGCCTATAGACTCTTTTCGAGTATCGAGCATTGTCAGTTTACATTACACAAAATTAGCATTAAATAAACTTAGTCTACATAAATTATAAAAATACATCAATATATACAGGATGTTTGGTTTAACAAAGTATTAATATGGTCTACATAAATTATTTTAAAAATTGATTGATATTATACTCAGGATTGTTCATTAAATATGTCTTAAGACATTGTTTAAATTTAACAGCATTTTCATTTTTTACATATGCAGGGAGTCAATTGTACATGTGTAATCCTATTATATAGGGATCTTTATTTACAGATTTTACATTGTAGCTGGTATAATGCAACTCAAGTTTGCATCTAGTATCATGGTTATGTATTTCACTATTTAGTTTTGGTTTTTTCTGGTTAATTAAGTAAGTTACTCTGTATATGTACAGAGATACTATGGTAAACATCTTTTCTCTCTTAAAAACTTCCCTGCACAATTCTCACTCCCCATTTTAAGCATAGTTCTGATACATTTCTTTTGTAGCACCAGAACCCTTTGCATATGCATTTTATTAACCCCCCCCCCCATAATTCAATACCATATTGGATATGTGAATAAATTAACCCATAGTATATAAGTTTTAGAACCTCAACATTAAAAATTTTTGCAAATTCCCTCATTAAATACAAACCTTTGCTTATTTTTTTACAAAGGTCATCAATATGATTAGTCCAGGACATGAGTTTATCTACTTGCATTCCTAAAAATTTGTGAGAATCAGATTCCTGTGTTGCAACATTTCCAAAGTTAATATGAAATAATATATCTTTTTTCTTCTTGGTTAACTCAAATTTAATTATATTTGTCTTGTCAGGGTCATTATTGAGGTTGAGAGATTTAAAAAATGTGTTTCTTCTTAGCGATTCATTGGTGGCTAATGATTTCAAGTCAAGATCATTGTTTGCTTTACATATAATAGTGGTGTCATCTGCATAGCTTATAATTTTACAATTAGGTGTTGAATACATATCATTTAATATAAAATAAAGAATAATGGTCCAAGTACTGAGCCTTGGGGTACACCATATTTAACTATTTCAGCACTTGATTTAAATTTTGATCTTTTTTTTTTTTCTTGTTTAAAACTTATTTCTGTGTATTGTACACAACCTTTTAGATATGACGAAATTAATATATTGGTAACCCCTCTAATACTGTACTTTTCTAAGATTAATAGTAATGTATTGTGTTGGACACAGTCAAATGCCTTAGATAGATAAAAAAATATGCTTACAGTTTTCATTTAGATTACCTAAGATGTTGTGAGTAAAGTCTAGTAGGGCCATGCTGAGAATCATTTAAAATATATTTTTCAAAGAAATTCATAATTCTCTTCAATAGTATTTTTTCAAACAGCTTAGCTATTACCGAGGTAAGGGTTATAGGCCTATAGTTTTGCATGTTACTTTTGTCTCCCTTTTTATGTATCGGAATAACAGTACTAATTTTTAAATAATCTGGGAAAATTCCTAGGTTTAGTGATGTATTTATCAGATGAACCAAGGGGGTGCTCAAAACATGTTTACATAGAGCTAATTCCATCCCATCCAATGGAATTTTTATTTTTAAATCCATTAATTAATCTTATTACTTCATCTGCCATAGTATCATACAGATAAAGCAAATTTCCTATACCTCTATTAGTTATAAAACCTACAACATCAGGGGTATTTTGATTACTAGCAACATTTATAAAGTAATCATTAAAACAATTGCATATCTGAGGTGGATTATTTTCTATGCAGTTATTAATGAGTAGATTATTTTCTATGCAGTTATTAATGAGTAGATTAATATTTTCTTGCTTTAACTTTTCTTCCGTCATGCTATTAATCATTGACCATGCTGTGTTTGAATAGTTACTAGTATCAGAAAGCTTTCTTATCACCTTTTGTAATTTATTTTTTATCAACTCATCCTTATATGCTTTTTTAAATTGTTTGTATTTGATATTGTAGTGCTTGAGTTTTGTTGATTTAGCAAGTAGATATAAATCCTTTATTTTTTCCCTCAACCTCATAGCCTCTCTTGAAATCCTTACTTTATGTTTTTTTGAAGGTTCCCATATTTTGTTTACTATAGGGCAGCATAGCTCAATATAGAGATTTAGAATTTCATAAAATTTATTCCATTTTTCATTTGTATTTTTAATGCTATACAAATCTTGCCATGTTTCATTAACCAAACAAGTATGTAGTTTTAAAATATTAACCTCAGTAAATTCTCTAAGGGTTATAATTTCAGTTAGGTCAGGTTTCTTAAGTGTACAGTTATTTATATCTAAAACTTGAGCATGATGATCATATAGGTGATTGACCATATTCCCAGCAACACATTGGCTTTCTTTTATATTGGTAACAACATAATCAATTGCAGAATTTGAATGTATAGTTTCCCTAGTAGCATCTAGCTTAACACTTTTTAAATTAAATGAATAAAGCATATCCTGCTGCTTTAGAAAATCCCCATTCATATGATCAGCATATATATATTCAAGTCACCCATTATTATTATTATTTTACAGTCATGATTTAAACAATATCCTAATACTGTATACATACATTCAATAAATTAATTTACTTTAACCTGTGGAGATCTATAAATAACAAGAATTTTAATCTCTTCATCATTCAGTTTGGTTTGGGCCCCTACTATCTCACATACCATTTCAATATTAAAATCTCATATTTTTACTAATGGCGTATCATTGTGCATATTTTTTGCCAGAAATGCCACTCCACCACCCTTATGTTCTTTTCTACTAAATATATCAATAATAGAATAGTTATCAATTTTACATATAAATTCTTGGGTTTTTTTTAGACTGCTCTGAGATCGCAACTGTGTCAGCATCTACTTCATTAATGAAACTTGCAAAGGATTCCTTTTTATTAGATAAGTACTGTATATTCTGATGTATACACCTAATAGAGATTTTAGGTTGTGGATGTGCAATTGTTTCCCTATTTACAATTATACCATTAGCTTTAGTTGACATGTTCACTGACACATTGTGCAATTTATCACCCTCTGTACCCGAATCTAGTTTCCTGATTTCATGCATACCTTGATTACATTATTTATCATTTGACTTAAGAGAAATGACCCTTTTCTATTTAAGTGAAGTCCATCCCTCCCAAGCCAACTTTCATCTAAGAACTTGTTAGTATCAACAAATATTGCGCCGTATTTGTATTTACACCGATGGTAGTAAGAGCCCCGACGGTGTTGGATGTGCCTTTGTAACTGGCACCGCAACTTCTACTTACGGTTTGCCTAGTTGCACATCTATATATTCTGCCGAGCTATATGCTATTTATCAAGCCCTTCTGTATATTCAACGTCGAAAATTAGGTGACTGCCTTATTCTTAGTGATTCCCTTAGTGCCCTTCAGAGCATTCGTGAGCTGTACAATTACCATCCTTTGGTGCAGCGCATCCAGGACGTTCTCCACATTTTGCACGCTTCTGGTTTTAATGTGGAGTGCGCATGGATTCCTGGACACGTTGGCTTGCCAGGGAATGACACGGCGGATTTGGCAGCAAAATCGGCAGTCACAGCGCCCAGTGTTACGATTACCCATTCAACAGCAGAAGATTTTAGAGTGGCTGTACGGAGAGCCGTTTTTTCGACTTGGCATGCGGAGTGGTCGGCTCTCCGTGGTAATAAGCTGCGAGAGGTGAAGGACCTCCCTGTCAACTGGGTAACCTCCTCTCGTTTATTCTGCCGGGAGGAGGTAGTACTAGCTCGGCTAAGAATTGGCCACTGTATTTTTACGCACAGTTACCTTTTTAAACGTGAACCTGCTCCTGTCTGTGCGCTCTGTGGGGAGGCACAGACAGTTCGTCATGTGTTGCTGGAGTGTGGTCACCTGGCACACATTCGGTCATCTATGGGCATGCCGGCCTCTCTTGCTGAGGTCCTGGCAGATGACCCAAGAGCAGTGGACAGGGTTTTTAAATTTTTAGCAAAACTTTCTTTTACCTTGACGTTTTAGTGTGATAGCAGTTTTTTTTTTTTTTTTTTTTTAATTTTAATGTGTTGATTTTAGATGGTGTTTTATATCCAGCTCTGTTTAGAGGGCTGGGCCGTTCTGTTACTTCCGTTTCAACTGTGTTAGCTCTTTTACTTGTGTTTTTTCCTTTTTTTTTGGTATTTTTCTTACTGCCTATTGCCAAGTTTTAATCGTAAGGGCGCTTATGACCTCGGCAGTTGAGCGCCCTTAAACACCATTATCATCATCATCATCATCAACAAATATTGCTTTCAGTGTTTCACAAGCCCAGCGCATTCCCTCATTAATGGCTTTCAAGAAGCCATATCTAACATCCCTTCTTAAAGCTATACTATTTACAACAATTTTTGCCTTAGGGTGACACTTCATTGCACTCCTTATTGCATTGTAGACCTCATCAATGACCTTTTCTGAGGTACTAGCTGGTTTTATGTCATTTATCCCGGCATGGATCACCACTGTTTTAACCTCACTTTTCGACACATTTTTGTCCATTAAGTTTGGTAGGTATTCAGCTCTCATTCCCCTATAAGCGTTCACTTTTACATCAGTATTATTTATCACTACATATTTTATTATCAAATCACCATTCACTATCATTTTTTCACTCATTTCTTCTTTCTCCTTCTTCTTACATCGAGATGTCACATTTTACTGTACTTCTTTCTTCTCCAATTTATTTTGTTCGTGTACTCCTAGCGATGTTTGTCTGGGGTTAGTCCACTTGAAAGGGTTTTTTCTTGCATCTTTCCATCTGCATGGACCACTGCAGTATTCTTCATCACTAATGTCTTTATTTTCTACCAGGTCATCCTCATTCAGTACGTTGAACCTATTTGTTGTCTCAATGTCTTTGTCTGGATCACATGTTTTCGATTTTTTCACAACTTCTACATATGTACTTTTATGCTTAACCATAATTGATATTTGGTCTTTTAGCTCATTGTTTTCAGCCTTTAGATTTATAATTTCTTCTAGTGCTTTCTTTAAATCTTTATTTAATATATCAATTACCATCTGCAGCGACGCTGGCATTTCCATTTCCCTCATGCTCGGCAATGACTGGCATCCTGTTTTCTTTTTCGTCTCTTGCTGATTATTTTGGCTTTGATGAACATCACCTTCATTACCGTGGAATTTCTGATGGCTCAGAAGCATTTCATCAGTCTTCTTACTCATATTTTCCGGAAAGATCACTTTATTTTCACACTTTTTTGGAGCCTACAACGCGTCACTCGACAACACTCTGCCGCCATTTTGATAAGCAGCAAAACATAAAATCAACTGAAGGGTTTTAATTTAAAAAGACATTACATGGTGTGCCACAGCAAACAATATGATAATACTGAAGTGCACACAGAGCACTTGAGTAAAGATCTATAGCAAATCAAATTCATTTGTTTCATTAATTAAACAAAAATAATGGTAATAAAATAATAATACAATAGTAATAATAGTGCCAATAGCGATATTAAACGAACTTTACTGCATTGTTTTTGTCTTCAATAGATTTAGTTTTTAAATTTTAGGAAGACTAACTGAAAATTACGTATTATGAGCCAGCTTTTTGTCTGTATAATAGAATCTGTTTGCTTTTAGTACAGAAAGTGAAGAATTTTGCTGATTGGTGATATAAACAAACAGTGCTGCATTATGTCAACAGAGGAATTTATCCCTAATTTAATAGCAAAGTATGTATCTGATTGCTTGTCACCTAGAACAATGACCTGCAGGATTCAAGATCTCGCTCAAGATCCTAGGAATCAATTTGCTGAAAGTTGTGGCGATTTCATTGCTTTTTCATTTTCTCTGGATGAAAGCACTGTTTGTGACATGGTGCAGCTTGCTATTTTCATCAGAGGGGTAAGCAATGAACTGGAGATTACAGAAGAACTTTCAGATGTAATTGCAATGAAAGACATACAATAACAGGTGCCGAAAGTTTGGAAAGTGTGGAAAATTTCAGTGTTCCATTAGATTTGTGGTGTTATGTAACCACATAGTTGGTCCCAAATTTGGTCTTATTGGGCGCCTGCAACAAGAACTTACAGATCACAATTCAGCCATGCAGTGTACTTTTTATTCACTGCATATTACACTAGATAAATCTTTGTGCCCAAACTTTTAAATTTGCAACTGTTATGAGCATTGTGATGAGAACTAAAAATTCCATTTGGCAATGCCACCTAAACCGTCATCAGTTTAAAGTGCTTCTAGAAGATACAGAATGTCACTATGATGATATCCCTTATCACTGTGAGGTGAAATGGTTAAACAGGTGTAAAGTATTCATCAGATTTTGTGAACTTCATGAGGAAATATCCATATTTATGGATATGAAAGATAAGATTACTCCTGAGATCAAGGGTTCCAAGAGCAACAGTGATGTTGCATTTCTTGTTGATTTGACTTTGTATTTGGATGTATTTAATGTATCTCTATAAGGGAAATGGCAGGTTATAACTCAAATGTGTGATACAATAAAGGCCTTCAAGATGAAACTTCTGTTGTAGGAACATCAACTTAAAAATAACAATACCTTCCACTGTCTAAAGCTTACCTCTCTTCAAGATAATGTTCAGCATGATTTTAAACAGTACACAGAAATTCTTGTTAAATTGCATGAACAATTTGAAAGACGTTTCTAGGATTTGCAAGGTCTAGAAACACATTTTTATATATTTGCTACACCATTCACAGTAAATGATGATTCTTGCAGACTTACAGTAAGAAATTATTGACTTACAGAATGACAGAGAACTGAAATGCTAGTATGATAACAAGGTAGATTTGGTTGGGTTTTACCAACTTTTCCTTGTTTATGATTTCCGTACCTGCATAATCATGCAGCTAAAATCTTGTGTATGGTCGGTATTAAAAATGATATGTGAGTGAGCAGCTCCTTTCCGTTTTAAAATTGAGAAATCACGGACATTGTAACCTCTCTGATGAAAATCTTGAATGCAGTGCTTAGAATCAAGGCTGCACAAAATATCACCCCAAATATGCATAGGCTGGACAACAGAAAATTATCCAGCCAACAAAGAAACATTTAATTTAAGTTGCAGTTTAATTTTCTTGTAATTTATAATTTATATAAATTACTTACTCATAATTTCTCATCAGTTAGACCTGTAACTGTTTTAATTGTATTGTCTCTCTTGGGCTTTTATATTATGAAATATAATTTTGTCCCTGTTACATTTAAGAGTTCAACAGTTATCTGTAGAAAAAGTTATATTTTTGCTGATTAAGTCGCTATATTTAATTATGTTATAGACTAGGTGAGATAGGTTTTCTGACCAATTAGAATCAATATGTCTGTAATTACTTATACACACTTTGTAATACTACAAATGTAGAATATTGGTTTGCTATTCATAGACTTTCAGATTAATTTGACCTGTTGTATGGTTGGTTGTGTCACCAATAAAGCACACCACTGATATTACCTGAGAGCCACGCTGAGTCTCTAGACTTGCAGCAAGCTATGAAACTAATTATGCTTCCCGTACCATCTTTGAATGATGGTGTTGTATCCAGTATACTTTTGTATTGAAATTTGAGTTAATTGGTATGAATTGAAGTTTATTTCATTAATGAAATATACCACTGTACACTGCATTAGATTTTGAATGCACCTTTTCCAAGACAATCATGGGTACAGATTTCAACCACCAAAAGGTGTTATGGGTACAAGTAGAAAACAGGAGCAATATGAATCCCGTGCAATATAAGTGTGAGCACATATTTTCCACTTATATGTACTGTATTGATGTAAACATTTACAATTGCATTTGTGAAAATGTTAAGTTTTCCTCCTAGTCACTTCCATTTTCTGGGTTTTTTGCTTTCTTTCTCCCTTATACTGGCATAGCTGGATTATATAGCAGTTTTTATTGTTTAGTATTGTTTAGTATTTATAATACAAAACACACTATAGCAGCACATCCAAACAATGTACTCTAACTTTGAGGTATTGTCTTTGGCACACACTGCTTGTTCATATAATAATTGCATTATGATATTTGCAGTCATTATTTGGCCGCAAGGAAATGTCGCAAAATGCATCTCACAGCCGGAGGAAAATGTAGAAATTTGAATCTCATTCCATTTTTTTATAGCTTGATATAAGTGGGAAATGTCCATGTATGTATTTTAAGTAATTATCAACACATAGATAAATGTAGAATGCACATGTCATAACCTCATATTTTGCAAAAAAGTGGAAAATGTTGGGAATGGCATCTAAGCGTCTCTTATATTTTATAAAATAACATGGCATAGGTTCTTCACACAAGTATTTACACCAGTCAATAAGAACTTACAAACAGAAAAGCTGTTTAATGCTTTCCACCAGGAAGTACTGTCACACAGTTTCTAATGCAATATTTCAGTTTTCATAGAATGTATTATATTAATCCATTGATGTCTCGTATACCTATATAATCTCATAGCTACCTACGAAAAATGATTTAAATCCTTGAAAGTTGTGTAAGTGCTTTATAAAGTTTAAAACTTCAATAAAATAAACCAACATAATTTCTTTCTTGAAATTTTGTGTGCGTAATACTGGAAGCATTGACTCATCAATTTTGAAGGCCTAATAACTGTTAGTATTGTGGCATCCTCCTCCATGCAAGGTGGGAAGGAAAGAGGTTCGTTATTGTGGATGGACTTCATACCTGATGTCCATTGTTGCTGCATCTGGCTGTTGCTTCCTGTACCTCATGTTGGTTTACTACTTCATTGTCAGTCTCCTCTTTTTATTGCTGGCTAGCTAGTGCAATGAAGCACTCTGAAAACAAACACAGAAGTGGACAATCTGGTGTTCTATAAGAACTAATTAACAATAATGAACTTCATTTAGATAATTACATAGCATTCTACCATTGGTACATCCCCCTCACAGACCATGAGTCAACCGCACATTCCCAGCACTATACATACTCATACTCTGCAAAACTTGCAAATTGCCAGCACGAACTTGTAGCAGACGACCCCTGCAACAGAAGCCTCAAGCAAAGAAGTGAGAGTATTATGGAGAAACTTCGCTTCCGAGCACTGCTACAGAACCGCACAAAATTGGTATTTGGAGGATATTGTAAGATATCATAAGATATATATATTCAATTTCAAAACAAACCAAAGTATGTAGAAGAATTTTTCTTTTTATAATTGAAGTATTTAATTGTACAAACACAGGGATGCTATTACATTAAAACAACTCTGAGGAAGAAATAAAACACACCAATAACATCTTAAAAGAAAAATATTTCTTAAGCCCCTGCTCAGTCGCAAAGCAGTCCAAGAAACAGAATGCATCAATATATAGTTTTCTAAAATTTATATAAATATAGAAATACCAGCACACTCAGATTGATCGAGGTATGTTAGCGATGATAAAATTGAGAAAACTGTGTGAAAGAAAACAAACTAAACTTAGTTAAATACCAACTGCCCTTTCACAAAAGAATTTAACTAACCAAAAGCCAAAAAATTGAAGGGTATATCTAATCCATTTTACATACAGAGCAACACATAACAAGATTCAGTTGGTTTGCGGAGGTGATAATTAGATCAAAAAAACAATCTATCATCAAATTACCCCTTAAAAGAAACAATTATGACTTGCCACAGCTACGATTAGTTCTTGAAATTTAATCATGAGAAAGATACCACTACAAAAAGTTTGGGGGAACTCGATTCGATTCCCAACTGAGGGCCACCCTGCAAGTTAAAGAAAATTTAATAATGATGCTCAACTTTATGGAAAATATTTTCCCCCGACTGAGACAAGCTCAAAAAGATTTAAATAAACAAAATAACCCAATATGTCAAAAGTTCCAGTACCAAACACAAAGTCATATGGCATCACTTTCGACAATGAAATATCTGCTGAACTTCACCTTGCTACATTCAGTAACGATCCATTTTTCACATATACACTTTGATTAAAGTTCCACCAAGCCTCACCTAGCAACTTGAAATCGCTTAACAATGGCAGATATGCCGAAACGTTGATATATCCCACACAGTAATGCAGTCTCCCCTTCTAGAGTTTCCATAGGTCATGTATATGCGCAATTGAAATCACATGTTAATAAGAGCGAAAATCAGTATAATTCATATGAAGTACTACCTTTCGCATACAATATTCCCGTTCCATCAAGAACAAGCCATCGGTGGTGTACTAACTCTGTACACAAAATTCAACTCTAATGGCACAAAAGGCAGCACTGAACTAGCACACAAGGTAGGTTTTAATGTAAACTAAACTAACTCATTCCTCTTAATACTGTCTCGCACATTCATGTGTAAGAGTAATTATAACATACTCACCTATGGCTTGACTACTGAAAGTAAATGTGTTGCCAAAACTACGTACGTAAGATTGTGTCCAGACATTTAGATAGGAAAATGCTTCCCTTCCAGAAATTATGTATATGTACACAAGTGACCGTTAACAAGCACTAAACCAATCAAGACCCCAACATGGGAATTACAGTGCGTAAACCCCGTCACTGATGAAAAATATCAGTCACAAATTGTACATAAGTACATTAAACAACTAAATTCCTATAACAGGATAAGCTAGGGACATGCATTTAGAAAAAAAAATTGATACATAAAAATTATAGTAATAGCATAATTCATAAAACCTCTATATAAATAAGTAGAGTTAAATTGTCCCAATATGGGAAAATGACAAACACATCTGTTAGTTCTCCAGTTGGCAGCCTCCTTACAATGGAGTATCATCCTTGATTTACATTTTAGTGACAACTTTTCAATTCTTATTAGTCTCTTAGCTCAATATATATGTCCCACTCCTTTATCTAGATGGTGCTTGGAACTTTTACTTTTTGTTTGGTTGTTTTAACTACACTGAGCATGATTCTGTGAATTTGTTAGTTGACCACCTCACAAAGGGCATTCTTTAAGCTGCTAAGCAGCCAGTCTTGCAGTTGATTGACCAACACAGGCGATTTCTGTTACCTTAGGGAACCGATGAATGCTAAATGCCATGTATGCTCGCAGATGCACTCTCAAGGTTTTCCTGCATTGCCCTACACAGGATGAGCTGATACACTATAAGAACATGAATGCCAAATCTATACAAATTAAGGATAGCAAAAAGACATCATGGAGCAATTTTATAGCTTCATTTAATTGGCTTCAGGGGCCTATATGGTAGCTGTGGGTTTGGCGTACCCGGGGTCCCGGGCCAACCTTTACTATTTAATGCGGGCAACCTCTGAGTGGCAAGGGAGTCAGTAGGTCAAAATGGCCACCCACATATAGGCCGTGTGAGCCGTGTAGGTACTATATCGAACTGTATTTCCTGTCTAGCCCTGTTACCCTAGTGGGGTGGCCCCTCGTTGGGCTCCGCGGTGGGTATGGAGCACTGGGAAATGAATTAAAACCATATTCTTATGGCCAAAAATAAACCTAAATCTAATATGTGTGGAAAAGTAGTAGTCGAGTCTAATGGTCCTCGCTATTAGTTATGTCTACTACAGAGGAAGGAAGAAAAGTTACGTCTATGAGCCCTTTCGCCATCCGAAAGGGATTAGATAACATAGCTGGCCCTAGCCCGAAATGGCAGCCTCCTGATTGAGCCAATTTCAACATCCCAGGCAGCAGAGATCCTTCAAAAGAAAATGTTAGGCAGCTACCAGGGTAAGGTCGAAAAGCACAAGGCGTTATCACCACCCGCGCATTGGACGTTATGTCCAATGAGGAGCTTCAAGAAGATCTGGTAGAACGTGGCGTAACATCCGTATATGGGTTTCAGCGGGAAGTAAATGGTGAATTCGTGCCTACCCGAACCCTGTTCCTTACCTTTGATCGGCTAGACCTCCCTCAAAGGATTAAGGCAGGGTACGAAGCCATCGGGATTAGGCCCTACATTCCGAACCCCTTACACTGTTACAAGTGCCAGCAGTTTAGGCATACCAGCAAACTTTATACCGGTAGGTCTACATGTTCTATCTATGGCGACGCTTCGCCGATGAGGATTGCAGAACCCCCTCATCTTGTGTGAACTGTAGAGGGAAACGCCCAACTAGTTCCCGAGATTTTCCCGTTTTGCTGAGGAGAGAGCCATTAAAAAACTTTGGGTGAAAGAGGTGTCCTCGGAAGCCCTTAAGCTCCTGCATATCCGACAATCCTCTGTCCGGTCCGGTTCTTATAGCTCTACCACAGCTAAACCGGTGCCGAGGCAGGAATTCGTAACACAGACCTGTGATATCCACGGTGCCACTGTTGCTGAAAAGATAATTGTTGCCAAACCTCTCAAGAAGACCTCAACCACTACGTCAACGTCGGCATCACTATCTGTTAAATCCGCCAATGCTAAGCATATTCCAGCATAATTGTCCCCCCAACCGTCGACCTCAGGCAACAAGACCGGCGTACGGTATTCTGCACCACAGAAAGCCTTCAAGATCAGCTATGTCAGGACTGACTGCCTTAAAGAGCGTATTGCGCCTGCGCCCAAAACATCCAATTGAGGTAAAAGTCCTCGCCGTATTCCACGTAGATCCTCTTCTGAGGAATCTTCTAGGAGGAGCTTCAATCGGCGACGTCCATCTTCGCCGATCAGTAACTCAAATCGGTTCGACATCCTCGAACCGAAGTTGTGCATAGATAAGGGGTCCCTCCTGTGGAGGAGATGGAACAGAAGGATTCTGCCCCAACTGCCAACGGACAGTGCGTAAGCGGCAGGATCGTCCTCCTGAAAAAAGTGTTAGTCCAACGGCTAAAAAGGATAAATTAAACCGACCAACACAGCCCAATATGCAGAAACGTCTATTTAAAACTTATGCCATAGTATAGACCATGGGTATCCTACAGTGGAACATAGGCGGCATTCGGCCATATCGAGCAGAGCTTGAACTGTTGTTCAACGCGCATCAACCTTTAATCGTCTGCCTACAAGAGGCAAAGCTCAGTCCACAAGACAACTTTATATTCAAGCAATACTGTTCTGTACGGTTTGATTCATCACCGGCAGAAGGTGTTCCAGCACACGAGGTCACTATGATGCTCATCAGAGATGACATTTATGCTGATTCCGTGTGCTTACAGTCTGACCTCCAGTCAGTCGCAGTAAGGATTACTCTGACATCTGCCAGATTTACCACTTGTAGTATCCATCTGCCTCCCTTTAATGACCTCGCGCACCGAGTTAGAAGACCTTGTTTCTCCGTTACCATCACCGCCTCTGGTGGTGGGGAACGTGAATGTCCACCACGCACTTTGGGGCTAACTTCGGCCTTGTGCGAGAGATAACGTACTCGCCGATTACTTTGACGCTAATAAAACCTCTCTCTCTCTCTCTCTCTCTCTCTCTCTCTCTCTCTCTCTCTCTCTCTCTCTTTCTTTCTTAAATACCGGAGAGGCTACATTTCTTTCTGACGCCTTCAATACTTTTTCTTACCTGGATATAGCCTTTTGTTCTCCACAGTTGGCAGTTTCCTTACAATGAAATGCTATCTCTGACTTGCATACTACCGACCACTTTACAATTTTTATTAGTTTCTTAACCCAAGATGTATGCTCCGCACGTTTACCTAGATGGGGCTTCGATAGAGCTAGCTGGAAATTTTATTACAGTCTGGCCGTTTGTAATTACAGCGAGCACGACTCTGACCTTTCTAGTCGAACACCTCATGGAAACCATTATTTCTGCTGTCGAGCTTTCTATTCCGCGGCCAACTGGACAACCCCGTCGCTTTCCTGTCCCTGGTGGACAGATGACTGCCGGAATGCTATTCGTTTTCGCAGACGTGCTCTCAGGGTCTTCCAACGTCGCCCTACACTGGATAGTCTAATGCAATATAAAAAGCTGCCTACCAAATCTGGACAAATTATTAAGGATAGCAAAAAGACATCCTGGAGTAAATTTGTAGTATTTTTAACCGACATACACCTTCCTATATCGTATGAGAAGTTATGGCGTGTGGCAGGAAAATCGACCCAAATGCCAATAGCTGGTCGAAAACAGCGGCAGCCGCTGTAGTTGATTCTTTTGACGTGGCTAACACTTTTGGCAGTGCTTTCGCTCACGTGTGTAGCTCAGATAACTATTCCCTTGAGTTCCTGCTTGTCAAGGCTCAGGTGGAATCTCAGGCATTCCCCTTTCGTCCTGGTAACTTTGAAGACTACAATCGCCATTTCACCATGGCGGAGCTAGACCATGCACTTTCATCTTTGCGAAACTCTGCACCCGCTTGAGATGGCATCAGCGTCGAAATTTTGCAACAATTCTCTCCTGAGGGTAAGGCTTTCCTAGTCCAGGTCTATACTTGTGTCCGGGTTGACGCCAGTTTTCCAGAGAAGTGACGGAGGCTACCCTCACTCCCGTTTTCCAGCTACCGTCCTACTTCCCTCACCAGTTGCGCCTGCAATGTGATGGAATGCATGATGAATGGGCGGTTTTTATAGTGACTTGAAACTTAAAAAGTTTTCACCAACACCCAGTGCGGTTTTCACCGACGTCTTTCAGCAGCTGACCATTTTGTATCGCTGTCGACGCAGAGCATGGACGGATTTCTTAAGAACTGTCAAAGAGTTGGAATATTCTTGGACCTCGAGAAGGCTTATGAAACGTGTTGGCAAGCAGGAATCTTAGGTTCCCTCCTCAGCTGGAATCTACGTGGACGCCTACCGCTGTTATTCAGGAATTTATGGGTGACCGCGTTTTCCGAATAAGGGTCAGCTCAGTTTTTTCTAGCCTTTTTATTCAAGATAACGGTGTGCAACAGGGGTCGGTTCTCAACCTGACGCTGTTTGCTATCGCGATCAAAGCTGTTTTTGGAACGCCGTCTCCAGCGGCGTTTAGACAGCTTCTATGATTGGAGATGAGGCGAGATTTCTTTGACTGATATTCGATCGTAAACTTTGCTGGTTACACCGATGGGCCATTCTGTTAATATTTTACGGTACTAAGTGGCAAATCTTGGGAAGCGGATCGCACAGTGCTGTTGCGTCTTTATCGCACACAGATCCGATCCAAGTTAGATTATGGATGCATTGTTTATTCTACAGCACGGCCATCTGTATTGACAATGTTAGACACTGTACAAAATCAGGGCATCCACATGGCTGTTGGAGCCTTTCCAACGAGCCCGGTTGTTAGCCTCTACGCCGAATCCCCAGAATTCCCTCTGCGATGCAGGCGTGATGTCCTCCTGGTAAATAATGGCTGTGGGCTTCACTGCATATCTTCGCATCCAACGTTTATGCCTTTTACCTCTACTGCGCCGGACGTACGTTATCGTAACCTGTCACTTAGTCCAAGGCCTGCAGGTTTTCGTTTCCATGAACTCCTTAGCAAGACACTGAAATGCCTAACATGCTTCCCAGGGGAATTTCCATGTAGATCTCGGGATGACGGCACACGAAAATTCTGCGATGCCTCAATCTTGTATCCGTATTTTTTTTTAGAGTTTTTTTTTCTCGCTACAGTGACCGAATTTGTATCTACACCGATGGAAGTGCACCGATGGTGTAGAGTGTGCCTTTGTAGCTGGAACCGACACCCATACCTTCGGTTTGCCCAAAAATACCTCTGTGTATACTGCAGGGCTCTATGCTCTCTACCACGCCATTCTATATGTACACCATCGAAACTTGGGTGAATGCCCTATTATGAGTGATTTCCTCAGTGCGCTTCAAAGCTTTCGTGAACTGTACAGCAACCATCCTATTGTACAGCGAATTCAAGATACACTCCATGTTTTGCGCGCTACGGGCGTAAATGTGGAGTTTGCCTGGATTCCTGGTCACGTTGGCTTGCCGGAGAATCAGCGGGCGGATTTCGCAGCAAAGACGGCAAACACGGAACTGAGAAATACACTTCAATTTGTATTGTCCAGACTTCAGGCTCTTTGTGAGGAGAGCGGTGCTTTCGTCCTGGCATACAGAATGGGAAGCTCTGCGCGGGAACAAGCTTTGCGAGGTGAGGGACGTCGCTGTCACCTGGGCCACCTCGTCCTACGTATCTCGTCGGTAGGAGGTGGTATAGGTGCACTTACGCATCAGTCACTGTTTTTTTTTGTTTTTTTTTTGTTTTTGTTTTTTTTTGTTTTCCCCACACAGGTACCTGTTTTATGAGGGTCCCTGCTCCTATCTGTCAAGAATGTGGACAAGAATTGACGGTTCTCCAAGTACTGGTAGAGTGTGCTCGTCTAGCACGTTTATGAGCCACTCTGCAACTACCGACGAGTACCAAAGAGTTTCTGGCGGATGATACCAGAGCGGTAGATCAGCTTTTACATTTTTACCATTCCTACCTTTTAAGAGTATTATATGGTTTTTTCCCCCTTCTATTTCTTCTGGTGCGCTGTTGGTGTGGTAGCTGCAGTTCTTTTAACCCTTTAAAATTTAAACATGTGTACTTATTGCTTTAGGAATTTCTTTTATTTACACCTTTTAGCTCCCGTGTTTTGATTGTTTTAAGCTCCCTTTGGTTTTTACCTTGGAAAGTTTTATTTACATTGAATTTTAATTGGCATTTTAATTTGTTTAAAGATTCATTTCCATGATTATTTTTTATGCTTATTAACCCACTCAGTTGGTTTTAGTAACAAATGTTTCTGGTGGGCGTTGACGTCCCAAATGTTGAGCACCCTGAAACCCAATCATCATCATCCCCCAGGGGCCTACTACGGTATGTACGGGTTAGGCGCACCCGGGGTCCCGAGCCACTTTGACTCCCTCTGTGAGCAACCTCAGAGTGGTGAGGGAGTCAGTAGGTCAAAATGCCCACCCACGTGAAGGCCGTGCGTGGAGACCCGTGTCGGTGGAAAGGAATATCCTGGTTGGTTGAGGGTTGCGTACCTGAGCCTGGGCTTCTGTCTTTCAGTAACTGGGGAGGGTGCGCAGCCTAATACACCGCTTTGGTTTCTGATTTGCCTAAACGGGAGGCTAGGGACTAACCCATCCCTAGTCAATCGGCCAGGACTAGGTATTATACCGAACTCCTGGGTGAGTGGGACGGCGTGCCTGTTATGTCCCCTGTGTAGTCCTGTCGGCCAAATGGGGTAACCCCTTGTTGGGCTCCGTGGTGGGTGGGGAGAACTGGGGGATGAATTTATACCATACTTTATGGCACCAAAACTCAAAACCCTTAATTCAAGTGAAGACGTTGGAAAGGAAGTAGTCGAGTCATGTGATCCTCGCTACTTGGTTATTCATAGGACAGAGGAAGGTAAGAAGTTCCTTACGGTGAGCCCTTTTACTATCCAAAAGAGTCTCGATGCCATTGCTGGTCTGGTGAAATCCTTTCAAGCTCGAAATGGTACACTGTCGAATCCTACTCCGCCTCGCAGGCTGCAAGGATACTAAAAGCCACCATATTAGCCAGCTATCCAGTTCAGGTCGAGGTGCACAAGTCGCTGAACTCCTCACGCGGTGAGGTAGCAACCCACACATTGGACGGTTTGTCCATTGAGGAAATCCAAGGAAATCTTGCGACTCAGGGTGTCGCATCGGTTTATCGGGTACAGCGTAAGATCAAAGGTGAATTCATGCCTACTCGTACCCTGTTTCTTACTTTTGATCGGGTTGACTTCCCTCAAAAGATTAAGGCAGTATATGAAGCCATCGAAGCTAGGCCTTATATACCCAATCCGCTCAGGTGCTTTAAATTCCAACGTTTTGGTCACACTAGTGAGTTGTGCACCAGGAAGTCCACCGGCGCCCACTGCGGTGACATCTCCCACCTTGGTGCTTGTGCTTCAGCTCCATCGTGTGTGAACTGTAACGGGGAACATCCATCTAGTTCTCGAGACTGCCCCCGTTTTGCAGAGGAACGAGCGATCCAGGAGATACGGGTGAAAGAGAAGGTGTCCTCCTTGGAAGCCCGGAAGCTCCTGCGTCTCCGCCAACCCTCTGTCCGGAGGTGCGGTACCGATAGCTCAGTTGCAGCTAAAACGCTACCGCGTCGGGAAATCGCAACACAAACCGGCGATATGAATGGGGCTACTATTGCGGAAAATGTTATTTTAGCCCAAGCGCTGCCAAAGCCTTCGACACCTACATGCAAGTCGGTATTAACATCTGCCAAATCCGCCAGCTTACAGAGCAGTCCTGCACACTTGTCACCAAAACTCTCGACCTCTGGAACTAAGAGTGGTAAATCCCCGACGTCTTGTGCACCTGAGAAGTAGTTCAAGACCAAATATGTCCGACAAGACTTCTTGAAAGAGAGTGTGCAATCTTCTGCCAAGTCATCTAATAGTAAGAAATGTCCACGCAACTCTCCACGAGTATCCTCTTCTGAGGGATCATCTGGGGAGGGGAGCGTGGATGGCGACGGCCATCTTTGCCGATCAGCACATCTAATCGGTTCCAAATTCTCGGACCGAAATTTGGTCTTCAAAAAGGGTTCTCCCTTGTGGAGATGGACCAGGAGGATTCTGCCGCCACTGCCAGAGGAACAGTACGAAAACGGCATAATCGTGCTCCTGAAAATAGTACTAGCCCAACGCCTAAGAAGAACAAATTGAACCGACCAGCTAATCCCAATCTGCAGAAGCGTCTTTCGATTTGAAACTTGTCCCATAATATACTCAATGGCTATCCTACATTGGAACATACGCAGAATTCAACCACATCGACCAGAGTTTGACTTGTTACTGCGCCAGCATAAATCTTTGGTTGTATGCTTACAAGAGACAAAACTCCGCCCAATAGACATCATTAGCATCAGGCAGTATTCCTCTGTACGATGTGATTTATCCCCGGAGGACGGTGTCTCGGCACATAGGGGCACTATGATGCTTATTCGAGATGATATCTTTGCCGACTCCGCACCCATAAAATCTGACATCAAGTCCGTTGCTATCAGGATTAAGCTACCCTCCACCTTATTCACCATTTGCAGTATCTATTTGCCTCCATCTGCGGACCTCTTGTACAGCGACTTAGAACACCTAGTTTCGCAGTTGCCACCACCCTCCTTATTGGTAGGCGACGTGAATGACCATCACCCTCTTTGGGGCTCACCTCGGGCTTATGCGCGAGGTCAGCTACTTAAAGACTTCTTGGATAGTCAGAATCTTTCTTTCTGACTCCTTTCATAGTTTTTCACACATTGGCATTGCAATTTGTTCCCCTCAGCTAGCAGTCAAGTTATGCTGGAATATCATCTTGGATTTGCATTCTAGTGACCACTTTCCTTGTCTTATTAGTCTCTTGACACCCGTTGTATGTTCCAACCGTTTACCTAGCTGGCGACTAGACCAAGCCACCAGAGAACTGTACTGCCACTTGGCTGAATTTAACTACGAAGAGCATGACTCTGTGAACCACTTGGTCGAACATCTCACAGGTAACATTCTGTCTGCTGCTGAGCAATCCATTCCGCGTTCGACTGACCACATCCGCCGATTTCCGGTACCTTGTTTTTGTTGTATTGTTTGGTAGTGTTGAACGCCCGCTTTATTACTTAGGGCACGGCAGCCGGTTTCCGATACCTTGGTGGGCCGATGACTGTCGGGTTGCTATTCGAACTCGCAGACGTGCTCTACGGGTTTTCCAGCGCTTCCCTGCACTGTATAACCTGATACTCTATAAACAGATGCGTGCACACTCTAGGCGGGTTATTAAGGATAGCAAAACGATGTCATGGAATAAATTCGTGGGTTCCTTTAATCGGCATACACCTTCCTCTGTCGTATGGGATACGTTAAGACGTGTGGCTGGAAAATCGACCCATATGCGGATCGCCGGTCTCAAAACACCTACTGGAGCTGTTGTTGATGCATTGACGTGGCGAATACTTAGATAGTGCATTCTCTCATGTGTATAGCTCAGGCAATTATTCCCCTGAGTATCTCACAGTTAACTCAGGTGGAATCTCAAGGATTTTCATTTCTTTCTGGCAACCTTGATTATAATCGCATTTTCACCCTGGCAGAGCTAGACAATGCACTCTCCTCTTCGCGACACTCTGCACCAGGGCCAGATGGTATCCACGTGCAAATGTTGCAACATCTCTCTCTCCTGATGGTAAAGCTTTCCTACACGAGGTCTGTAATCGTGTCTTGGTTGACGCCATTTTTCCAGACAAGTGGCGGGAGGCCACCATCATACCCATTCTTCAACCTGGAAAGGACCGCCATCTTCCTTCCAGTTACCGTCCTATTTCCCTCACAATTTTTGTGTGCAAGGTGATGGAACGCATGATCAATGGACGGTTGGTGTGGTGGCTGGAATCCCACAATCCTCTGACTAACACCCAGTGTGGCTTTAGACGAACGTTCAACAACTAACCACCTTTTCTCGCTGTTAACTCAGATCATGGACGGGTTTCTTAAGAACAGCTAGCTGGGATCTTTTTTGATCTCGAGAAGGCATATGACACGTTGGCAAGCGGGGATATTACGTTCCCTCCACAACTGGAACATACGTGGACGCCTACCGTTGTTCATTCAGGAGTTTATGCGGGACCGCGTTTGTCGAGTGTGGGTCGGCTCGGTTTTTTCTAACCATTTTATTCAAGAGAACGGAGTGCCACAGGGCTCGGTACTCAGCGTGACGCTGTTTGCTATTGCGATAAATTCCTTATCGCTGTGTGTGCCCCCAGGTGTCTCTTCCTGTTTATTCGTGGACGACTTTGCCATCTTCTTTACTTCTCAGTGTACACCGTTTTTGGAACGCCGTCTCCAGCGGTGTTTGGACAATCTCTATGATTGGAGCTCGAAACATGGCTTTCGTTTCTCAGCTGAGAAGACAGTCTGCGGTAACTTCTGGCGCCGTAAGTGGCAATCACCGCCGTCTCTTCGACTCGGGCCGGATTTACTTCATTTCGCAGATGAGGCGAGATTGCTTTTGTTGATCTTCGATCGGAAACATTGTTGAACACCACATATAGCACAGCTGAAAGCGCGATCTGACGGTTCTCTAAATCAATTATGGATACATCGGAAACATTGTTGAACACCACATATAGCACAGCTGAAAGCGCGATCTGACGGTTCTCTAAATCAATTATGGATACTAAGTGGCAAATCTTGGGGTGCAGATCGGACAGTGTTACTCCGTCTTTATCGTGCACTGATTCGATCGAAGTTGGACAATGGCATCATTGTGTATTGTTCAGCCCGACCATCAATACTCAGAAGATTAGACACAGTCCATAATCAGGGCATCCGTGTGGCCGTTGGGGCTTTTCCAACGAGCCCAGTCGTTAGCCTCTACGATATCGGCGTGATGTCCTGCTCGCTAATTATGGCTGTGGGCTTAAGTGTATGCCTGGGCATCCAACTTTCCATGCGTTTTTTTCTCCCTTGAGCTGCACGAGCGATACTGCCACCGCTCTCTGAGCCCCAGGCCAGCAGGTTTTCTTTTCCGTGAGCTTCTACGGCAGCACCATGTTGACATGCCTAAGCTGTTATCCAAGGGGAAGATTATGTACCCTCTTTGGTTACGTGCTACCTCCCATGTCGATCTCGGGATGACGCTTTACAGGAAATCTGCTATGCCTGTTGACAGTATTCGTCGTTGTTTTTAAGAATGTTTATCCAAATACAGTGGCCGTATGTGTATTTACAACGATGGCAGTAAGAGCCCCGACGCTTTTGGATGTGCCTTTGTCACTGGCACCGCAACTTCTACTTACGGTTTGCCTAGTAGCACTGCCGAGCTATATGCTATTTGTCAAGGCCTTCTGTATATTCGGCATCGAAAATTAGGTGACTGCCTTATTCTTAGTGATTCACTTAGTGCCCTTCAGAGCATTCGTGAGCTGTACAATTACCATCCTTTGGTGCAGTGCATCCAGGACGTTCTCCACATTTTACACGCTTCTGGTTTTAATGCTGAGTGCGCATGGATTCCTGGACACGTTGGCTTGCCAGGGAATGACACGGCGGATTTGGCAGCGAAATCAGCAGCCACAGAGCCCAGTGTTACCATTACTAGTTTAACATCAGAGGAGTTTAGTGTGGCTGTACGGAGAGCCGTTTTTTCGGATTGGCATGCGGAGTGGTCGGCTCTCCATGGTAATTAGCTGCGAGAGGTGAAGGACCTCCCTGTCAACTGGGTAACCTCCTCTCGTTTATCCCACCAGGAGGAGGTAGTATTAGCTCGGCTACGAATTGGCCACTGTATTTTTACTCACAGTTACCTTTTTAAACGCAAATCTGCTCCTATCTGCGGATGCACAATCAGTTCGTAATGTGTTGCTGGAGTGTGGTCACCTGGCACACATTCGGTCATCTATGGGCATGCTGGCCTCTTTTGCCGAGGTCCTGGCAGATGACCTAAGAGCAGTGGATGGGGTTTTTAAATTTTTAGCAAATGTTTCTTTTACCTTGAGGTTTTAGTGTGTTAGCAGATATTTTTTTAACTCTTAGCTAGCTCTTTTAGTTTTAATGTGTTGGTTTTTCTCCAGCTCTGGTTACAGGGCTGGACAGTTCTTTTACTTCGGTTTTATACTCTTTTAGCTCTACTTTTACCTGCATTTTATTTTGCAATGGTGTTTTCTTACTGACTATTGCCAAGTTTTAATCATAAGGGCACTAATGACCTCGGCAGTTGAGCGCCCTTAAACACCATTATTATCATCATCATCACATACCCCTTCCTCTAGCATGGTGTGAGTGGCCGGAAAAGCAACTGATATGCCAATCACTGGCCTCAAAACACCTGCCGGTGCTGTTGTAGATACGTTTAACATGGTTAACACTTCGGGCAGTGCTTTCGCTCAGGGTCTAACTCAGACAATTATTCACCCCAGTTTCTTCTAGTTAAGGCTCAGGTGCAGTCTCAAGGATTCTCCTTTCATTCTTTAAACCTTGAGGAATACAATCTCCTTTTCATCATGATGAAGTTAGACCATCATACACTTTCATCTTTGCAAAACTCTGCACTCTATATTGGTGTTTGGATTGATACCACTTTTCCAGAAAAATGGTGGGAGGCCATTATAATACCCATTTTGAAACCTGGAAAGGTCCATGATCTTCTGTGCAGCTACTGATCTATTTCCTTCACCAGTTGCATTATTAAGGTGAGGAACGCACGATCAATGGTGGCTGGAATCCCTTAATCTACTGACCTATTGCTCTTGTTGAAGACATCAGTTAGTAGGTGGCCAGCTTGTATTGCTATCGATGCGGATCATGAACAGGTTTCTTAAGAACTGTCAAACTGGTGGGATATTTTTTGACCTTGAGAAGGCTTCCCTCTTCAACTTGGTTCCAATTTACTTCCATTTGCAGATGGGACAAGATTCCTTGGGTTGATATTCAATTGGAAACTTTGCTGGCTACCACATGTAGCTGAACCTGCAATGTGACAGTTCTTTGAATATTTTACAGATACTAAGTGACAAATTTTGGGGAGTGGATTGGACAGTTGTGCTGCATCTTTATGGTACACTGATGCAATCCAAGTTAGACAATGTATGCATTATTTATTCTTCAGCATGACACCTCTGTTAAGAAGATTAGACACTGTCCATAATCAGGGCATCCATGTTGCTGTAGGAACTTTTTTGACCAGCCCAGTTGTTGGTCTCTACTATGAATCAACAGAACTGCGTCTGCAATATCTGTGTGTGTCCTAGCTAATTATATCTGTGGACTTAGGTGTGTGTCTGCTCATCATCCCACATTTACCCCTTTTGCCTATACTGCATTGGACAAACTTTATCACAACCTCTCACTTAGTGCAAGGCCAGCAGGTTTTCGTTTCCGAGAGGTTCTTTGTGAGCACGATATTGAAATTCCTCCCATGGCTCCCAAGCAGGAGAGGCTGTACCCATCTAGGTTATGTCCAACTTTACATGTAGATGTAGGCATACAGGAACTTTATGATGCATGTGTCTAGTATTGAATGTGTGTTTTAGAATTTTTATCACATTACAATGAGTGCATTTTCATATACACCGATGGGAGTAGGCAACCAGAAAATCCAGTATTACAATTACCTATGTAACTGGTGAAGGCTTTCAGAGCATGATGTGGAGAGCGGTGCTTTCATGCTGTATGAAGATTGTATAGCACTCCACAGAAACAAGCTTAGAGAAGTGAAGAAGTTCCCTGTAAACTGGGTAACCTCCTCTTGTCTATCTCATTGGGAGGAGGTGACATTGGCATGATTGCACATTCGCCACTGCAATTTTACTCAGTTACTTTTTTAAGCAAAGTCCTACTCCTCTGTGACTGCTGTGTAGCGAAGCATTGTCTGTTCATCATGTGTTGGTATAGTGTGCACCTTTAGCATATCTATGCACAACATTGGAACTGCCAGGCATTCTTTTGCTGGTCAGACTCTTTACCTCTTATCATCACCACTTGCTTTTGATCATTTAAGTATGCTAAAAATATATTCAAGGACACTTCTTTTATCCCATATTTTTCCATTTCCCAAGGAGAATATCAGGTTGCACACAGTCAAATGCCTTGGTTGCCTGTGCAGAACTACCCTTTCCAAATGTTTCCAGAATATTCTGAATCAATGCGTCCACCACATCAATAGTTGATTTACCTTTATGATACCCAATTGATTGTTTACAAATAGGTTATGCTTTTCAAAAACTTGTAGCATTTGGTTTTTTAAAATACATTCCAGAATTTCAGCCACTGTTGGAATTATAGATATGTTGATCTTAATCCAAAACTGAATGCTGTACATTATATATTGTGTGATTGGTTTTCAGCTAACAAACTATCCCGCCCAATAAAAAGTCTCCAAAATTCTTAACATACAACTCCACAATCCTAGACTGTGCATAAGCATTAACAATGCCATATTGGAATAATCCTTAGAAATAAAAGATTTTAGGTCCTCAAATTTGTGTGCATCTGAGCTGGAAAATTCATGTTGAAAATATTGTACCTAAACCAAGATCAGGCAGCCTTCATACTTTGCAGTTGTATCCATCCCAATGGCTCAAATCCTTCTTTAAAGACTGCGTTCAATAACTAAATATGGTCTCATATTCTGGTGTAATCTTTTTGAAACAGGAAAATCTTGACACTGCAAAAGAAAGCTATTCAATTAATATATGGGAAATACAGCAGAGCATCCTGTAAAGCTCTGTTTCAAAGATTATATTTTAACACGTCTGTTTTGTGCTTTTACATTAAAACTCCAGAGCATTTCTCCAGAAATGTAGATATATACAGTTTTAGTACCAGGAAAACAATGAATTTGCATAGACTTAGTGCTTGCTTGACTTATCAAAAAGGTATTTATGAATGTGCTGAATTATTTAATACCCTCTAAATAGATTAAAGTTGTTGCCATTTAGTGATAAAGATAAAATCTGCTGTTAACAGAATATTTGTGCGACAAAGCCTATTACTCTGTACAACAATTAATGGATGAATGAAGAGATTTTCTGTGGCAATATAACACAAATACAACAGTTTTCTCTAAACTTAGTCGATGGATATTTGTAAATAACTTTTAATATGCCAATTTATTTTTATTAAACATAAGTGTATCCTTTTTGACAAATTATTTCAAAATACAATACTGTTCACTTACTATAATACAGTATGTTTCAATGAATGTTGACTGAATAATTGTTAACTGCTGGTCTGTGGGTCTGGTGTGGCAATTTCCAGCGTCATATGCTGCGAGCAGTCAGTAGAAATCATGCATTTTCAATTTGATGTCTGGCTTCCTCTGCTACAATTCAGACACACTGCTGTTGGATTTTTTTGTTTGTAGGGAGTGAATGAGTGTAGCCTGATCATCCTTCTAGGAAACAGAATTTCAGGAAATGGCTGTGAGATGCTCTACTTCTCAGGGTAGTGTGATGGAGATAAAGTGAATTTGTTCCCTCTGCCGATATACCCCTTTATCCATAAATCACATTGACGTTCCTACTCCTCCTCAACTTTTCTAGTCATAATTGTACCATTTCCTATCTAATCCGTGCTATGAAATTAAAATTATACTGCTAGCTATCTAATCTGTTTTTCCCTTCGGGTCATCTTGATGAAAGAGTACCCTTTGACTCTGTTAATCCTTTATTCTGTCTGAACAAAAATAGTTAAATTTTACATGTCAAACACACAACTTTCGGCTATGTGTCCTATGGCATGAAAAATTATGTTCATTAGGTGGAATACCAATTTGCAGTGTTGAAGTGACTTGTAGCATAACTTTAGCTGCAAGGCTGGACTAGTGCTCTATTTGATGTCTCTTTTCTAGTTTTCAGCTAAATTTTATCCAGGCCGAGTACTTTTACTGATTTGATTGATTGTAATTTTTATATTTTATACATTTCTCATTGCCTGCATTTTTCACTTTGGTTGCTTGGAGATGCTTAGACATTTAGGCATCATGATGCCTCAGTAGGTTTACAATGAACATGGCTGCACACAGCCGAATTAGGTCTTTCTCAGTGTTGTTCATCTTGTTACTTTAACTGTTTCAAAGGTATTGTTTGTATTTGTTCTTAATGCACTTTTATTAACCCTTTCCCCTGGTTTGCCTGCAAGTTACAGCTTCTGAGCCTCATAAAACTGACATTTCAGACAATATTGCATTTTAAATGATTGTGGTCTTATTCCTTTCATTCTTATTTGTTAATTTGATGATTTTGTATTTATCTTATTTGTTAACTCCTTTCTCTTATTTCTTTGTTATCCTCTATTTACTTGTGAAATATATAATTTTCTGTGGTATTTTGGTTCCCTTCTAAGGCGTATAGTATCACCTCATCACTCAGTTTGAGTGAATTGAATGTGTGTATTTTGTAGGTGTAGTCATACTATAGTATGGTTATATATTCACAACACAAACATGTGTACATGTTAAAAACCTTTATAAGAAATAAGAATTTGAGTGGAAAATCTAAATGAAAATTTAAAATTAAAATTTCTGGACGGGCCCCTTTCATGTAAAAATACAGTATTGAACTTGGTGGATAGATTTAAGAAAGGAGGTTCTGTGAACAACAAGAAAAGCCAACAAAATCATTGTGTCAATACTGAGAAAAAATTTACAAAATCAGTGCTGCCTTGGGACTTAGTTCTAGAAATCTGTGAGGCTTTTAGGAAAGCAGATAGGAATTTCGAGAATATCAACTCAGAGACCAATGAAATTACTCAAAGTAAAACCCTGTGTACTTTCAGTATCTCACCAATTGCAACATATAGATTATAACAGAAAACTTTGTTTCTATAACTGGATGTTACTAAAAATCTTTAGTGGGGTTTCTATAACTGGATGTTACTAAAAATCTTTAGTGGGGAAACTGATCACAGGAAAATTTTCTGCTCCAATGAGGTATGGTTTCATCTAAGTGGTCATGTAGCTCCACATAATAGCAGGTACTAGCTATCGGGAAAACCATATATTGTTTATTAGACCCAAAGTTTGATGAAAAAATAAGATTATGCTATAAGAATTATTGATCCTTTTTTTAATTTTTGTTTTAAGTGACGGTTACATCCATCTAATTCTGGAACCTTTATGTGATGAACTGACATACAAGGAACATGTAACAATGCATTATTTTCAGCAGGATAACACTACAGTCCATGGTGCTAATGAATCCCTGAGGCAATTGCGTTGTATATTTGGCCAAAGACTTATAAGCAAAGATTTGTGGCCTCCTCAATCCCCAGATCTCACACGACACAATTTGTATTCCTGAGGAACATTGAAAAATAAAGGGTATGCCAAATAATTTGCACACTCTTGAGCAACTTAACAAAACATTTTAACACAACTTAACCATTAGTGTAGAAGAACTGACTCATGTGAACGACAATTTTATGAAAAGATGTAAAATATGTATAAGACATATAAGGCCAGCTCTTTCAGCATCTTCTATGATAAGGGTGAGAACACATATTATGTTATTTAATCTCTTGTGCCAATTTCTATCAATCACTTATGGCAGATGAAACTAGGGGTTGTCGCATCACACCCACCGACCAGCAGGTAATGGATATTCTGTCAACATTCATCAAGATGCACTGTACTTAACTTCTGTAAATGAACTTTAAAGTTACGCAATCATTAATGTATAGAAATAATTTATTTTCTTAATATAACAGCAGTTGCTAATGTTAATTATTACATTCTGATATAGTACCTAAAAGCAGCACATGTAAATGAGTTTTAGTTGATATATTACCTGGTCTAAATAAGTGACATTACGTGAACATTAAGTGAATAAACCGTGATTTCTGTACATCTGTTGGCAAAATATTGACCACTGCAATTGGTACAAACATTCTTGTAAAAGCTATATTTCTCCTGTTTTATAACAATGTATGTATGTAATGTGAGTGTATTGTGATGTAGTGTGTGGTGTGGGATTGGGTGGGATGTGGCATGTGTGTCCCATCCAGCCATCCACAGCTGCATGATGTGTTTCTCGCAAGGAGATTCTCTCCTATGTGGTGAAATTAATGGGTTTGTTCAATGCTCATATATTTACCTCGTCCTGTACATAATGGTTAACTTCACCAAAATTGTGTGATCTTTCTGGTTTATCAATTTTTCTGTACCTAAACATGTTTCATGTTTTCCTTAAGTATTTTGCCATTATTCCTTTTTGTATTATTGTGTATGGCTTACAGCACACTATGTATTTGATTTAGTTCAATTTCATATAATATCAGGTATTATTTTATGGGAATTTGTTCTAATAAGGTTCTTTTATGAGTTAACATGCTTTTATTTCACAAGTTTGTTGAATGCTCAAGGATGGCAATCTCTCGATTATTATGGTGTCTGTTCATTAATATGGTAGAATGTGGTTATGTCTTTCTTCCTCCTGAAGTTTTTATATATGGTTATACTCTGTTTTTTACATGAATATGCTAATGAGTCTGCAGGTTAGGTTATTTTTACCACATGTTATGGAGTTTGGGTCAGTTTTTTAAGTTGCTCATGTATGTTTCTTTTTAAAACATTTCAAAATCATCTTCATTTTTCTTAGTATTTTGATGTCTAAAAGTGGAAGAAAGTTATTTTACTCAACTTAACTAGTGAATTCAACTTAATTAGTTGACCAGTTTGAGGGCATGATGGTGTTGGTGTTTGCCAACTATTTGTGACAATACTTTTATAATCTATATTTCCATGTGGGTCTTATAAATGTTTGCACAAGAATAAACATACATTTCCAATTGCTAGACCATTGGTTTGAATAAAGAATGTGTCTCTAATTGTAACATTTTCCAAGTTTTGGTTATTTATTCTTTTTCCATATTGTGTTACATTTTCTGCTATTGTCTCTTGGAATTCGTGGGAATTTTCAATGAATTTGTGTTATTGCCTATGCTTTAGTTATTAATGAAAGTTGAGAAATTCTTTTGTTAATCAGTCAGAAGAATTGTACTTGCAAAATTTATGATGTTAGTGATGTGTCTGAATGTGAGAGTGTGATAGAGAATCTGCACAAAGAAAAACAAATTCAGCTTATTATATTTCAAAATGCCAAAGGACATATCTCCAAAAATGTTGATCCTAAAAGAGACTTCTGTGGGTCTTGTTGGACTACTGCACATCTGAATTTTACTGATGATGGAAGCAAGTGCTGATGAAAACATCTTTCTGATGTTAAATTTGGCTGGTAGTAAAGCTGAATAGAAATAGAATAGTATTTATTGATATTTAAACTGTTTTACTACAAAGCAAGTTATCCCATCAAGTACAAGCATATTTACACTATGACTAATGTAATAATTGCTATAAGAAATTTATTTACAATAAGTTTCTATACATAATTGTGCAATTGATCTCCTCTAATACATTTACTGATAAGCTCATTATAATAATTAGGATCTTAATGTTATCAGTATATAACATCATTGTTTTGCAATAAATTTATGTAATGATGATAAATGTTTTAAATCGACCAGGTTCATTTAGCTATCTAGACATCTTTGTGAAAATAAGTGGATTCATTGAACTCTTCTATTGAATAAAATGCTTTACTTTAACCATTTATCCAGAAAAAATTTGAATTTATAAATGGATAGTGAAATAATATGCTCCAAAAATTTGTTATGCATACTTAATATGAAGTATTTATGACTGTTATTAATCTCGAAAATGGTACGTCTGTGGCTAAATTATTTCTGGTTTCATAACTATACATTGTCTGTTAATACATGTTTTTGTAAATTTTCATTTACAAAGATGAGCATGATAAATGTAGAACCCTGTCGCAGTCATAATTTTCATTTTTGAAAAATATATTTTACAAGATGTCATATTGTAACCTAAATTAATGCTATATCTAGTTGAATATTTTTGATTCTTGAAGATGCTTTGTACTCTAGAATTCCCAATTAGTTGTGCGCTGTGTGTTGGACAGGGATGATAGAAGGCATAATATGTACACATCAGTAATTTTCTATTAACATTGAGAAGAAATTTGTATAGCAGGAATATAATTTAAGCTAATTTTCCTCTTTTAAAATTTATGTACTCTTCCTAGGTAAATACCTAAAAGTTTAGCATCTGTATTGTTCTGACTTGTTATATTTATTTGAAGTAATAGATCTTCATTTTTAACAGTGCTTATGTGCTATATATTTGTGATAAACCATTAGTTGCTAAATACACCAAATGTTTGTTAAAATTATGGAATGTTTCTATATTTGTGCTTGTTAAATTAAATTCAGTTTTATTTATAGAGGCTGTTTAACTGCTGTGGTTGTTAGTGTCTCATTCTATATTGGGGTGAAAAGCCACTTAATTTTGTTCAGAGGCCTCTTTATCATGCTTGGGGTTCTTTAATGTGTTGTAAATCTATGACATGCTACCAAGGCTTTACTTCCCTTGCAAAGGAAGCCATGCTTAGGAATTTTACATCAGCAAAAATCCATTGCCCTCTGCTGTATTTGAACCCACAACATTTTGCTTGTTGTTACCAATGCTGTCTCATCAGTGTGCAATACAGTTTTACATGGAAAATAGCTGGGAAAATATATCATTAATTAATAGGAAGAGACCTAACTGTGTGGTACTCCTTTAGTTATTTGTATGAAATGAAACATTTTGTTACTTATTTGTATTCTTTGAAGTTTGTTTTCTAAATTTCATGTCTTTAGTTTCTGAGCTATTTCAGTTAATTTATACTGCTTCAGTTGTTCAATCGTATTAGATGAGATACTGTGTCAAAATGCTTTCTGTAAATCTACCAAGGTTATGCTGGCAGAAAGTTAATTCTCCAGACATTCATATATGTGATAACTATATGGATGGCTTAAATGTAAGTCAAGTTAAATCTATCATTAAAAAAGAAAAAAAGAATGGTGACATAGTTGTAAGAGTCCTTTATGTGTGTTACTGCAGTGTTGGATGTAAAACATGCATCCTTTAGTTTATGTGGTAAAACACACACATGTTTTATGCACAATGCTTTTTATCCAAAATTTTGTTTGTTTCAGAATAACATACATTTATTTCTCCTTTTAATTTGCAGAAGTATGCACGTCACATGCGTACCACATGATACATAATTGCCTTAGTAAGCCTTTATCGTTTTTATCAATTTTTTAAATAATATTATGGAAGGTTCTATAGGTGAAGTAAGCATATCAGAATAAAATTGAGGTTCAATGAGTGGCAACTATTATTGTGTCAATATTTCTCCGCCTGTTATAATAATGTTTGCGCTGTGGTGGCATAGCTGCAGGAATGGCAAGTTTAAATGCGTTATCTGGGAGCAGTGGAAGCGCGGAGCGAAAGCGAGTGGATAGAACACCCTAACACTCGCGTATGCGATTTTGCCTGTACCACGCTGCGAGAGGCTAAGTTCGTGACCTTGAGATTATTTTGCGTGCAAGACGGGCATATAGCATGCAGATGGAGTTTTTAAAAAAGCATTATGCTGCTACCCAGGCTCGCATTGAGCCAACTATTGCCCTACCTACAAAAATTTTGGACAATAATTTTTCCATTGTATTATCAAGTTAAATGCTATAATCCATAACAAATTTTTGTATAAATTTAAAACTACTGTGAATTTTTTGAGCATTGCACAGTTGTAGTGAAGATGGCTGTTGGAAATAGTAACCTGCTGCAATTCTCGGATACAGATTTTGTGCTCATTCTGTGCGCAAGCGCAGAAGAACTCGATACTTTCAGATGTAATTAATTTGTTGATATGGGGCACAAGAAGCTGAGAGGGGAAGCTTCCCTTAGGACACGAGAGCCTCTATAATCATTTGCCGTGCATGCACAAAGAGCAAATAAGAACCAACAGCAAGAAAAACTTAAAGTTTGAGTCAAATCCCTGACAAAACTTTTTAGACAAAGATCTCTTCATGTGTAATAATACAAAACAAATTAAAGTTTCAATGTCTTCTTATTTGAAAACAAAGTTGATATAGAAACCTCCTGAACAAAATATGCAAAAGGAAGCTTATATGGTAAAAATTTACAATGTTGGCACTTGGCAAACCTAGCAGAAGATAAATGCCTGCACACCATCGCTGAGTGTGTAGAAACAGTGTGTTGTAAACAACCAGCGCAAGTCCAGTGGTGAAATAGATTCGTGACTTTTTAATGGTTCTATTATTTAAAATCTGTTAGTAGTAGTTAGGATTAATGTTTCCTTCCTATAGTTCTACATTTTAAATTTCATTTGGATATAGGAAAAACCCAAAAATCAATAACCGAGTAGTTATTGAAATTATAGTCGTCAACAAATAATAAAATAGCACCTTACTTTGGAGAGGTAATCAGTGATGTGTTATGAAAATGAGTGCTGAGAGTTACAAAATCCACCTTAATAGGAAAGTAATAACAAATGTGAAACAGTGCCTTGAATGTATCTCACATGTTAATGAAACATAATCCGAACGTGCTGGAGAATAATTTGGTGAAATTAATTGCAGAATAATATGCCAATTTATCAGTTGTTAGTGTTCAAAGAAATGGCAGTGTTAAAACTTGCATTAAGAGGGAAAATCTTAAACACTGTTAAGAGAGATAAGCAATGGTTTGTAAATTGTATAATTGGTTATAAAGAAAATGCTTAGGACAGCTAATACCATGATCATGATTTACGTTATGCTAAGGGTGGTTTCTATAAGTTGCTTCGTTTGTGAAAAGAAGCATTATGAATGTTATATTTTACATACATAAGGTGTTAAGATTTTGTGGAGTAGTATTGAAGGCTGGAATCTTTTAAACAGCTGTAAAGAACAGAAGTATATCAATTGTAAAGACCATCTGTGCATTAGTGTGCAGCAGAACCACCTCTCTGATAATGTAGTCTTGTGATAAACATATATGATGATGGATGATGATTTAAGGTCATATTGCTAGGAATATATAGCGTTCAGTTCCTGACTTCAACCAAAGAGTTGTCAAAGTATTTACTCAGGCAAAGGATTGAAGGATGTACTTCATCTACAAGTTAGCGTCTTTATCACAAATTAGCATTGCATTTCCACTGGCAGCTTTTAATATCCTCTAATTTTAGTCTGTCATCATCCATGGTCTAGGGGTAACATGCTAGCCTCTGGTTCTCAAGGTCGCAGGTTCACACCCAGCTGATTTTTTTTTTCAGAAGGAAGGAAAGTAAAGCCGTTTGTGCCGTGTTGTAAATTTATGGCACGTAAAAAACCTCAGGCCTGATGAAGAGGCCTCTGAACAATATTAAGTGGTCTTTCATGCCCAAAATAGAATGGGATGCTTAGAACCATAGCAGTTAAAGAGCATCCAAAAATTACATTCAATTTAATTTTAATTTTAGTCCATCTTAAAATTGTGCCCCATCAATAATTTGGCCACAGGGTACAATAAAACAGCCCCTTAATGAAACAGATCATGAAAGAATAAAGAAAATGGGGTATAGTGACCCAGTTAAGTTACTTAACCTCTTCTTTCAATGTAAATGTCAGCCATATAATAACATCAGTAATGCTGTAACAGTATTTAAGTGCTCGGAACTGACTGAAAATTACATGAAATTGAGATAGTTTCTGTTTGAAAAGATAATAAAGTCAGTCAACATAATTTTCTATTGATGGATTAAAAACTTCTGCCTGCAACTAAAAATAGAACACCTGAAGTTAATTGTAAAAAGGTGAGAAGCTTCTTAGGTGCATCATTTTTGCAAACTGTAGCACTTAAATCTCTCAGTGTGTGTTGCCAAACATTTGACATTATTGGCAAAACAAGAATTACTGATGTAAGGAAACATAGTTTTTCTACAGGACAAATGGCAAGAGAAACAAGAATTGAACACAGAATTAAAGGCTAGCTTAGGAAAATTTATAGATACACTGAAAGTCAGGGAAAGTCATTATGGTTATGGTAAAAGTGTTCCCCTGGATTTGCCATCAGAACTGAAGAATACAAGGCTTGTCTAAAGAGTATTCAGCCTATGATCAGGAAAAATAGTTTATTTACACGATGAGATTGAGACCCTAATCCCCTTCAAAGTAATCCCCTTGCGTGTCACGCATTTAGCCCACTGCTCCTTCCAGTTCTGAAAACTATTCTGGAAAGCTTCTTTTGGGATGGCATTCAATTCCACCACCGCATTCCTCATTATCTTTCCTCTGCTCTCAAAACAGGATCCTTTCAATGGTGTCTTCAGTTTTGAAAACAATCAGAAGTCACAAGGAGCCATGTCTGGAGAGTAGGAAGTTCATGTTTCGCCAAAAAAGCCTGGATCAGTTGTGTTGAATGTGCTGGAGCATTGTCATGATGCAACTGCCAGGTTTTCGCCCTCCAGAGGTCTGGTCTTTTTTGCCGAACTGCATCATGGATATGGCAGAGAACACCTTGGTAGTACTCCTTTGTCACTTTTTGTCTTTCTGGTGCATATTCATGATGCACAACTCCAGAGATATCAAAGAATACTGTCACCATCACCTTGATTTTGCTTCGCACCTGTCATGCTTTTTTCGGCTTTGGAGACTTGGGATCCTGCCATTGTGATGACTGTGCTTTTGTTTCTAGGTCATATCCAAAAACCCAAGCCTCATATCCAGTTATCACAGTGTTCAAAAACTCAGGTGCAGTGTTGCAAATGTCTAGTAGGTTTTGCGCAACCTCAAGACAGTCTTGTTTCTGTTCTGCTGAAAGGAGCTTCAGCACAAATTTTACAGCCACTATATGCATGTTCAAATCCTCATGTATGTGCAGAAACTACTGATCCCGTCATCTTTGGCTATGTCTCGTACAGTCAAGCATCAATCTCCCAGTGTCATATCTCTCACTTTCTCAACAACAGCAGCATTTCAATAGGCTTGTGGCCTCTGAGGATGCTCATCACTCTCCATCGAGCTGCAGCCACTTTTGAATCAGTTGAACCACTCTTTAATTTGTGTTATCTCCATAGCATCATCTCCAAATGCCTGCTGAATTTTACAAATTGTTTCTTTTTGACAATCACTTAGGTTTTGGCAAAATTTGATGCAGTACTTTGCTCAATTCGCTTGGGCATCTTGCAAGAAAACTAAATCCAACAAACACTTATCATAGCACCTAACTTGGCGACCTGAAGCCAGCAACTGACACACACGAATGTGGTGAGAAAATTCAAGCATGCACATTAAGGTTCTTCCTGCCACCATGCACAGTGCCACCATAGCATCACTATTTTGCATGGCAAAAATTAAGGGCGGACACCTTTCAAACAGGCCTAGTATACATAACCTCCACAAGATGTATAATGATGGTGGCAATGAATCTCTGAAAGTCTCTTTTCAATGTTTATGATACTTTCTCTAAAGAGTTCAAAGTTGGTTTTAATAGCCTTCAAGATGACGTATGTACTACATGTGAAAGTCCATTACATGTGTTAAAGAAGTTACGGCTCATAACAAGGATCCATGTGATTTAAACAACAGTTAACCATCCACAAGTATCACAATAAGGTGTTCTATACAATAATAAGAAACAGAATGGGAGTTCCAGAAACACTTATTATTGTTTACAATATGCAACAAGTAGTGGTACTACCAAAAGTACCTATAGAAGAGGCTCATTACTCTTGTTAGTTGGGATACTACATTTTTTATACTTGTGATAATGAACAATCATAACCACTCATATACATGTACTAAAAACCAGCAGAGCAAGGTGCTAAACAAATTGTCGTAGTTGTGTATAGTGATAAACAGCATTAGCAGTCAAAAAATATTTCAAAAAGTACTGACATGTCCTTCTGTTTAACAATGTTCTGTTAAGTTTTTGATGCCCCTAGGCTGATTCAGTAGTTATGCTCTTCCTTTTGTGAGGACACAGCTTCCAGCCTTGTGACAGGTTATTTGGATGAATTTCCAAAGAGATGTACCAAGTATACAATTTTTCATCAAGAACAATACAATATTTTCAAAAGACATGCGTTCATTTTTGTTTTGAAATCCTGATATGTACAATAATACAAACCACTGAGTGCTACCGAAACAGCAAAAGAAATTTTGCTTTAGATAGAAGTAACTTGAAACAGACGTAATACCAGTGGCAATAGAAGCATTCTATTTTCCTGGTACTGGCACTTCAGTCTCTACTCAAAAAAAATTCACCCATGAGCACAGTGCTTCTCTAGCAATACAATCAGTGATGCCTATATCGGAGCCCAAGATTCGGGACATTCACTATTTGCTTGCAAGGAGTGGTCTGAATATCATGAAGGATCCAACACTTCTCTTCTACAGAGACCTTCCATCAACTGGATTGGCTGCCACCACCACCGCTGTCACCATGGGTTGATGTAATGCTTTTATGGGTGTGATGGTTATAGTATCTTGATTCGTAGCAAAAGTTAGTTGCAACATATCTCTTATATCATTTGCTTCACTGTTTAATATTTTTAAAGCCATAAGAATCAACTGCTTTTAATGGTAAATAAACCAAGAAATCAAAATATCCACAGATAACTGGACAAGATGCTAATATAACAGATGATATGAGGTCTCTAATGAGCATCTGTATATATTAATTTCAGTTGTACGAAGTGAGGTCTAATAACTTTTGCGTTAGTGACTAAAAGTAAATAGTAAATACATAATGCTGAAAGAAAGAAAACTCCAATTTTCTACATATAATGTTTCCCTCATTTTCTACTAAATTTATATTTGTGCTGAATTTATGGTTTTCCTGCCAGGAATGGAGATATTTCTTGTCTAAGCGTGGATGCTATTGTTAATTCTACAAATGAAGCTATGACAGAACGAAATCCTGTGAGTGACAGGATATTTGCACGAGCAGGACCTGAGCTGAGAGAAGAAATTAGAGCAGAGGTGAAAGGTATGATATACCAATAAACAATTATAATCTTGCATTAATGCTAAGCATATTTATATAACATGCTTGTGTAATATATATGCTATTCATAAAATATAGCAAATTAATCTGCTGTTATCTTTAAAATTTGTTTTACAAGCTTAAAGCATTAATGGAATGGAATTTTTCAATTAAAATGTACTTTTTGCAGTCTAGTAAATTCCAAAGATAGTTGTGTAATTAAATGTGATGAGCTTGTTGTAATGCATCTTCAGAAAGGAAGCAAACCCTCAGATGTTTCAAAACTTTGCATAGGATTAATAGCAATGAATACTGTAGCACTTAAACCATCTTAATGAGTATTTGAAGTTGAATATGCATATATTTTACTCAAAATGTTGTTTGGGAATTATTGTATTTCACTGTGAACCACATCCATTTTAGAATTGTATAGTAATTGTTGTACTCATTTGGTTATGATATGTTTTGTTACGCTGAATTACAAACTGGTTTAGTTCATCCATAAGCTAAAACTTAATTTTTATCAACTTAATATTGAGAAAAGCATTTATAAAAAAATACAGACTGTTTAACTAACAGTATTCATATCCAGCTGAAAGTTCTACATGCTTCGAAAACAAAGAGAAAGCAATTAATGATTTCTCCAAGCTCCACCTGCTGGTAGAAAACCATTCCGTGTATATGAGGTTATAGAATGCACAAGGGTCATTCTGTTGGCAAGATGTTTTAAAACTCTTAATATTTATTTTTTAGAGAAGCCAAGTATATCACCATAATCTACAGATTTTTCTCTTACTTTCCAATATAGTTGTTATTTCCTTGCAGACATTTTACTCATCCTGCAATTTGAGAATACCCTTATGATAGAACTCTGTTCCAGCTGCACAAAGACCCTGATGCACTACTTGCTAAATATCCTCCACTGTCTTGTAATGTTAGTGTCGCATCTTTTCCGTAATGGAACCAAAGAGATGGTAATTAGAGGTTGCTAAGTTGGGACTGTAGGGAGGATGTGGAAGAGTTTCCCACCAAAATGTTCTGATCATTTCCATTTTGACACTGGCAGTGTAAGTGCGTGCATTATCCTGTTGAAGGATGACCTTTTCAAGTTGCTTAATGTGCAATGCACAATGGAAGTTCCAAAGAATGTGGATTTAGCAGGCAGCATTTATGGTTTGTACAGGTTCAAGAGAATAAACTAGACTGCAACCCTATACATCCCAGGATTGTATTCTGGTTGATTTTCTGTGCACCCCAAAAGATGCCTTCCAGCAGATCCTATTGTTTTTGCTTTCTTCTTTGATGGCAAACCCAAATGGTGCCATTCCATTCTCCAGCATTCTGTCTCAGGCTAATGGTGATGCAACCAGCTTTCATCACCTGTCACAATGCTCATAAAAAATTACACACGCACACACACGCACATGCATGCATGCACGCACACAGAGAAACCACATACACTATTATACAACAAATAAAGACTAAGGCGATATTTTTCTATTTATGTTTGTTGTTTCTGCATTTTGATTAAGAAGTAAAGAATGGAACACATTGCTGAGAAACTGATCATAGTTTTTTTCCTGAATGGCCTACCCTAAATGTTTGGGTAGACTGTAAGAGCTTTATTCTGTTACATAATATCTTCTACAATTCTGATATATAAAAACTGACTTTTCAGTGCAACAGTGCAAGTGTGCTGGTGGTGGTGACTGCAGCAGTGGTAGTGAGGGATTACCCAACATTATCTTTAGTATGCTTCCCCCCCTTTTTTCTTTTCTTTTTCTCCTCCTAGTTTGAATACAGCATGCATATTCATGTAAGCTGCCAAATAATTAAAAAAAAAGTCTGCCTTCAATTTACATGCTTTATCCTAGCTAGTTGTGCCATCATATGAAATTATTCCAACCATATGCAGTGCACAATACATCATTTTCATTATGTTTACCTTTAAAGTTAAAATTCATATGTAAAATATATAAATCAAATGCTTAGCCAACCTCCAGGGTATAGTGGTTATTTGTTAGGCATGCTCCTTAACGATTCATAGCATTGCTTCCTTCAGAGGGGAAGTGAAACTGCTGCTCTTGTGCAGAGGTGAGTGATGACTTGAGTTGAAATAATTTCAAAGAAATGTTCACCTCTTGGAAATGTGGATTATCCATTTTCACTTTTCAGATGTGGTAGTTCCTTTGGAATTGGGTTCATGAGCATTCACTTCAATGAAGTTTATTCCATGATAGCCTTCCTACCACTACAGAGTTTGTTCTACTTTGTTACTTCTATAGCATATTTCCATTACTCCAACTAAAATATAACCTCTATATTGCTTCAAGGATGCCGTATTGTGCACCTTTTAAGTAATAAAAATGCAAAAATTATGTGCAAATCATACAAATATTTCAACATTGCATTTCCATGCCAGTTTTTTAGTAAAATAGCAATGACTAGAGTGACCAAAATACTGTTACTCAAAAAGAGGACTCCACCTTCCGAATGCCCTTGGGGCCTATTTCAATGGGTATGGGTTTGGCTCACCCAGGGCTCCCGAAACTCTCACCACCACGTCAGCCTTCCTACCACTACAGAGTTTGTTCTACTTTGTTACTTCTATAGCATATTTCCATTACTCCAACTAAAATATAACCTCTATATTGCTTCAAGGATGCCGTATTGTGCACCTTTTAAGTAATAAAAATGCAAAAATTATGTGCAAATCATACAAATATTTCAACATTGCATTTCCATGCCAGTTTTTTAATAAAATAGCAATGACTAGAGTGACCAAAATACTGTTACTCAAAAAGAGGACTCCACCTTCCGAATGCCCTTGGGGCCTATTTCGATGGGTATGGGTTTGGCTCACCCAGGGCTCCCGAAACTCTCACCACCACGTCACCCTCCCCATTGCCATTCACTGTTTCCCTGTCTTTTATTGATTTTGTTGGTTACAATTTATCACCCTCTTCCTCTTCTAGGCATATAGAGATTATTAGTTTATAAGACCTTAAGATTATTAACTGCTACTCACCAGCAGGAATCTCTTACTGTTTCCATGATTCCTGTCCCACAGTTCCAATGTGGTTCCCAAATTCTGTGATATCCAGATGTCCCAAACCTGGAGGTTAGGTGCATTCTCCCCACTGCCCCTGTATGGAGCCTGTCCATACTGTTGAGGACATTCACATAGCTTCTTCAAGAGCCTGGTCTGTGCTGGCATCTTGATGACCATGTTATGTTGTAGGGATAATTTCTTAGGCCAGAAATGTTACCTCTGATGGTCCGCCAGCTTAATAAATCATAAGTCTCCTGAATGCATGCATGTGTTCTGCCACTGCATGGCCTTGAGTGGGGACCTGCAGGTGGTTTGCCTCAGCAAAATGCTCTGCAAAGACACAATCAGCAGTTCTCCTTCCTGGATTATTTATCATGAACTTTGAATGTTCCTGATTATAAAACGTATTCAGAGGGCCAAAAATTATTCTGTCAAGTGGCTGTACCTTGTGTGAAATGTGTGGTGGCAAAATAAGGAGGTGAATTCCAGCCTCCCTGGCTTTGAGTACCAATGGCAACAATTTATGTGTTCCATGGCCATCTAGCACAAGAAGTGCTGGATCTTGTGGGCTTGCATTTCCCTGCCAAGTAAAGTGATCAAAATAGACTAGATGGCCTGCAGTGCCATGGTAGTTAATGTGGGTGCTAAACACAAAAAAAAAAAAAAAAAAAAAAAAAATAGACACGAAACCCTCCCTGATCTTTCCACCCGCTGTCTGTCAAATGGCAGATGGCACCAATTGTGGCATTTTTCATCAATTGCTCATTCATCCTTTTTCTGGCAAATATCATCAGAGGAATATAATGTCCTGCAGCACTGTAGCAGCAAACGATGGTTGTAGTTCTTCCTTTTTCTGCAATGGTAAGTCTGCCTACTTGCCTCTTGCCTTTAAGGCTGATGATTTTTTCTGGAGTGTGGACATTGCTTATTCCAGATTCATCAACGTTAAATATTTTTTCAGGAGGAAAATTGTGCTGCTGCAATAGATCCCTCAAATTAGTATAAAACAGCTGAACTTGAGTTTTGTTGAAGACAGAAACTTGAGCCACACTGGTTGCTTCTGGTTTTCTAAGAGACAGTTCAGGCTACCGTTTAAAAAGTCCCTCTACCCAATCTTTACCAGCGGTTTTGTTGGCGGTAGAAAATCTATGCAAAAGTTTGTTTAATTCTGCAAAATTATAAACTAGTTTTTAAACAGTCTTAATGTCCATTCCATGGATGAGAGAATCCATTTCAGAATATGAGCCACCAATTCTTCTTCTTGATTATGCTTAATATAGGCTTAAATCTATCCAATCTCACCTCGTAATTGTAGCGGGGTAAAGGCGTCCGTCTGTCTTTAGCCTGATGTCTCTTCTGACACTGGAAGGCCTCCAATGCAATGATTTTGTCGTCTGCGTTCTCAGCTCAGGGGCTGATGAATAATCCAATCCTGATATTACTAGCTAACTATCTCAGGCTACTTCTGTAGGTGAGGCAAAATTATAAAACACTGCATTTCCCTTAATATTGGAATTTATTCTTTCGTTTAAAGTACATCAAACCCTTAATCAGCGGCTAGCTTCCTTCCTTACAATATTTACATTGTTTTTATCATCCCCACCCCTTTAACATAGTTCACCCACCCTTTTAGCACATGGACATGCCTACATTCGGGTCTTTCACAATGCATAGTCAACACAGATTGGGTACGAGTCTGGGGCATGCTCCCTTTTTTATACTAGCACTGCGTGATGCCAAACTTTGTGCCATAAAATGTAACAACACATGTGATTGATTCCTGAGCTGTGTCACGTTACATACTTTGAAAATCTTCTGTTCCAAGTTTCGTTAGTGCTGCGTCTGGAAAAACCCAATGCTTCCACCTCTATATCCTACACCTCTCTCTTTCTCATTCTCGAACTCTCTCTGCTTCCCAGAAGTCAAGTCACTACTCTTTTTCTTTCCTATGTCTTTCTCTTTCTATTTTTATCACTTAGCCTAATCTAATCCTGTGCTCATTACCATGTGAGGGTTAGTAGACTATTACCTGAAATTTAGCTAGCTTGCCTCTTCCTTAATTACCTAGGCTACGATTTGGTTTGTACATCTCCTACGCTAAATATTCTCAATGGTTTAACATTGCTTTCCTTAGTATTATAATATAGGTATATGTACAATTCTGCTTTTATATTGATATGTATACATGGGTATGGCTTGATATTGAATTCTATATACATGTGATATGTCCTCCTACAAAGGCCCCGCAGCTATGTTCCTAATCTCCAACATGGACATTTTTGGAACATAGATGTATGTCCCCAAACAAAATATAGTTTCTGTGCAATACAAAATAAGTATGTTACAAATGAACAATTGAAATGAATAACTATAAATTAATATGTACAACACCTGAAATCTGTTGCTCATGAAAGGTTAAAATATATAAGCTACACCTTGGTATGTACAACATATTATTTACAATTAATTTTCAGTCATAGTATTCAGAGAATGTTAATTATTTATTGATTCTGGCAAAACCGATGGTTGCATTGTTTGTTTTGAGGAGTAACAAAGAGAAAAAAAAAAGGTTGGTAGCACTGTAGTTGTTACAATTTGCCGAAGTATTTTTGGACCCTTTTCACTATATTACTAGGCTGCGCTTGGCAGAATGGTTAGACCACTCGCCTCTCACATAGACGGCCCGGGTTCGATCTCAAGAGACCGCATGTGAGATTTGTGCTGGACAAAGCGGCGCAGGGGCGGGTTTTCTCCGGGTTTTCCGCTTTCCCTCGCCATCGCATTCCACCGATGCTCCATCTTCATTTCATATATCAGTGTCATCGCCTGCGGTGCCACAAGTAGCAAAAGCGGGCGTTAAACACTACCACTATATTACTTTCACTCGCCCTTTTTAATTGCCAGTCTTTTTAGGCCACTTTCACACGCAATGTTTTTATATTTTTTTTTGGTTTTATTTGCACTGCTTAGATCTAGATACAGTATTGATTCTGATATTCAGTGTGCTATTATGTTATTGGCGGTGCCCTGCTATCCGGAACTTTTATAATGAATGTGCTAATATAAGAAACAACATATTAAAATGACCAAATCGCAAAATGAACCCTATGAATATAATAATAATAATAATAATAACAACAAACGTATTATGTAAATCTTCAATCTAAAATTAACATATGAATAAAATGGTAAATATGGTAAAATCAGGTTTCTCTCTCTCAAGCGAATTCTAAGTATTTCTTTGCAGCCTTCTACATTTGGTTTCACCTTTGCTTAAATCAATTAATACTAGATTTCCTCTTAGCTACAGCAATGTTTTTCTCTCAGCGTTTACAACTACAAATTAAATAGTGACATATTCAAAATTATTAGCAATTAAATTTCCAACATATTTTACCATTACAAATGACTTCTTTACATATTTAAATTATTAGCATTGCATTTTGTCATAAAAATTAACATGAATTCTAAAGAGTTTATTTACAATACATTAATTTACGTTTTGGGGAATGATTGGCTTGTTGGAACAATTCTAGGTTGCTTTAATAGCTGCCGGTAACCGTACCCCCAACTTTTGCGATCTTCAACCCCTTTTAATTCCAGGTGTGTGGACCGAGCTCGGCTGTTATTTGTTATTTCTGCCTTTCCTCTATTTAGTAGATGCATCCTATGGTATTCTTTACTCCATGCTGACGTTTTCTTATTATTTCTCACTAGAACCATATATCCAATTTGCGGTTTCCATTTCTTTCTGAGCCGTTTCACTGCTTTCTTTCTTTGATCTGCTTTTCTGCGGATTCTTTAAAGGGCTTCCTGGCATTGTTGCAGTGTTGTTTTCTTAGGTCCCTTTGGTAAAGTCGGCGGTGTGATGTTGGTAACCAGTTCCTGTTTTCTTCCAAAGTGTAGTTGAACCGGCGCGTAGGCTATCGTGGCATTCACTGAGTTGTTGATTATGAACTCAATATACTGGCAGTGATCGAACTGCCCGGGTTCGATCCCAAGCTACGGCATGTGAAATTTGTGATGGACGAAGCGGCGCTGGGGCGAGTTTTCTCCGGGTTCTCATGTTTTCCCGCCATCGCATTCCACCGGTGCTCCATCTTCATTCATGTATCATCAGTGTCACCGCCTGCGGTGCCATAAGTAGTTAAAGAGGGCGTTAAACACTACCAAAAAAAAAAAAAAAAAAGTGATCGAACCAACCTGATTGGCGTTTATGAACCAAAATTCTAAAATATCCGGTGATATCCCTGAGAATGCGTTCCGATATCTTCCGCTGTGGATAATAATTGGAACTGTGGTATAATTTAATTCCTTTTTCATTGAGTGGCTTTCGAATATCTTGCTCTTATGCTTCGTAGCATTGTCACACAAAAGTAACGTCACTCCGCATTCCAGAATGTAATCGTTCATTAGTATTCTGACGCACGTCCTGGCTTTTATGTCCTTCACCGGAAATATTTTGGTGTGTTTTGAAAAAAAAATCTAAAAAAACTACAATAAATTCCATACCAAATTTGCTAGTTGACAAAGGACTGTGCGCGTCCATACTGACGAATACTCTTGGCTGATCCGTTATCACTGTGCATCGAACATCACATTAATAGGTTTAGCGAACTGACACATTGCACATGTTGAGATGAACTTCCTAACGTTTTGCTGTAATTTCTTCACATAAAAGTGCTCGGCAATGTTTTAACACTGTGCGCTCCGGTCCAGCATGAACACGTGAATGATAAAAGGCTGCAAATAATAATTGCTCCAATTTCTTCAGGATGTAAGTCTTCCATTTTTGTGGGTCAGCATGCAGTTTGTATAAGATGTTTTTATGTTTGCCACATATGGGTGTAGGTTTGTGTGTTCGTAACAGTTCTCTTGTTTCTTCACTTTCCTGCTATAATCTTATGTCTCGTACAGCTTCAATAATACTTTGTTGTCTGCCTAAATTGTCATTTTTGGACCTCATGGAATGGCCTGTGGTTTTCTGGCAGTGAATTGCACCGCGGGAGCCGAGGTAATACATCACTAAAACCGTTAACGACCCCGGGTATGTGGACAATGTCAACCTGGTATGATAATGTAGCACGACAGTTTGCTACTGGTTAACTTGCATTGTTTTACTGACTCTTGGCTGATATGATCCGTATGTAGTATTATTACTTTGCAGTTGTAGATAAAGTGCTTGAATTTCTCTAGATCAAAGTATGTGTCTCCAATTCCAATTCACGTACACAAGCATTTCTTTCTGTAGCTATTACGTGCATAGTATCATCACTGTCCATCTGAGTCAGTACACAACCATAACCTCACACGCTGACTGAGTGAATGTGAAAGGGAACGCCATCTATTGGCCCTTTTTATAACACTACTTGGGCAAATAATTCTTTAATACTATTGAGAGCATCCCGTTCTTCTTCTGGCCAAGTCTATTTCACATTTTGCTGTAACAATTTCTTGAGTGGCGCAGCTTTCTTAGCAAAGTTAGTTAAGGATTTCCTTTCTTACTGGATGATGCCAATAACTCTTTTGAATTGTTTCAAATTCTTTGGTTCAGGTATTTTGCGTATACTTTCTATGCGTTCATAGTTGGATTTTATTTGTTCTTTGGGTATAATATAACCTAGAAATATTGTTAGCTTTAAGAAAAAGTGACATTCCTCGATGTTTATTTCATGCCATACTTTTCTAGTGTCCATAAAACATAGTCGATATATTGGATGTGCTGATCAATATCAGAACCATAAATCAAAAACTCGTCCACATACTGTACTACAAAATTTGTGGTAATTTCCCTGAACATAGCGTGAAGTGCTTTCAGTAGCGCTGCACTGCTTGTGGAAAGTCCAAAAGGAACTTTGAATGAAAATATTTTGCCTTAGTGAAGAAAATAAATTTTCTTCTAGAGGAATTTGTCAGATTGCTTGTACTACATCTATGGCCGAGAAGTAATTGCCTCTCTTTACTCTCTCCAGCAATTGGCCGATGCCTTTAGTCCTGAAATGGTTGGGCAGTGTGGCTGAGTTAAACTTGGGTGCATCTAACGTCATGCGCAATTTTCCATTTGGTTTCCTAACCCAGCAGCATGGACTAATGTATTTGGTGTTGGAGAGGTCAATAATGCTATTTTGAAGCATTTCCTCTATTTCTTCGTCTGCTTGTTCCCTTATTGCGAATGGTAGGTGGCGGCACTTGAACGTGCATGGCCCAATTGGTTTCACTTCAAATCATTGGGTGTAGACCGAGCAGCGTTCTGGTTTTGATGAAAATACTGCCTTGTTCTTCCAGAGTACTTGGGAAAGCCTTTACCTTTGACTTACCGACAGGCCGCGCGAAGCTGCGACCCGCTCCCTTATCTGAGCGGCTAAACATTTGCCGGCTGTCAACAGGGGCGGCCGAAACATGTCTGATTGTCGGGTGTAGCGTGTATAGGTCAGTGGTCCGACACTCCGCTAGTAGCTTGCGTACTTACATAAAATATTTCATTGCAACTTCCATTGTCCGCAGCAACATTCTCAAATTCTTCACTCACATTTATAATATCAACCGTAAATTCCTCATACAGGGTAATAGTTTCAACAAAAAATGCTTCCTCTTGCAGTTGCTTTTCTGCCTCTGTAGGACCACTGTTGATATTGCAATTTTCTCTACGCAATGGCACCTGAATACTTCTTCTTTCCAGTGATAGGCATCTGGTTTCAAAATTGAGAATGGCTTCCCATGCATAAAAACAATCTGCACCAATCACATCCTGTTGCAGCCGTGGCACAATTAAGAACACCGCTTTGAAAATGTTATCTCCTATTTTAACTGTAAACATGGCCTGGTGCTACACCCTTTCTTTTCGTTTTGAAATCGTCACTCTACAATACACGTTTGTAGTAGGCAATGACATTTTGATTTTCCTATTTATCAATTGCCGAAAATAATCTTTTTTACATACGGAAATGTTTGCCCCGCTGTTTAAAATCATAGCCGTTATCTCCACATTCACTATTTCTACGGCAATTCTAGGCGATTCATAATTATCCATGTTATCCTTCTTTAAGTAGCATTGTTGTTTAGTCCTGCATTGTTGCACTTCTGTATGAGAGAAATGGGCCCTAATATCACGATGTGGTTCTGTTATGTTAAAGGTGTTTGCCTGCCAAACACCTGGGATTGGTTTCCTTGATTCTGATTGTTGCTGGTGCTCGGGTGTTCATTGTTCAGTTCTGGGTTCGATCCCCATGTGCGTCCATTGTTGGTGTTCTCAATCGTTTATGGCGGCACTGGGCTATTTCTGCTGGAGCAATTTGAATGTTATCTGTATCTGCCTCGGTTTCCTGTGGTAATGGCTGAGTATTGAATGATGATAATGAATGGGGTCTTAAGCCCCCAATAAAGCAAAACACAGCAAATAACAGGGCTTAAAAGAAATAAAATAGACGATAAAATAACAACCAAATGTATTAAAAAAAAATTAAAATGACGGGGATAAAAGCCACAGATGAAACTAAAACGTGTGTAAAAAGAAACAACAAAAACTACTTAAGCGCCCAATAAAGCAAAACACAGCAAATAACAGGGCTTAAAAGACATAAAATAGACGATAAAATAACAACCAAGTGAATTAAAAAAAATTAAAATGACGGGGATAAAAGCCACAGATGAAACTAAAACGTGTGTAAAAAGAAACAATAAAAACTACTTAAGCTAAAACAAAATCCTTATGTTAAAAGCGTTAAAAGATATAAAACAGGCAAATTTTAACTAAATTTCCAAGGACTACAGCGTGGGAAAACTAAAATTAAATGCGTAATCGGAACGCTAGTTTTGATAAAAAAAGTAAAAACCGTATCTATCGCTTTGGGGTTGTCGGCTAGCACCTCCGCGAGGGAGGTCGGCGGATTTGGTGATGAACGAAGTGCTGCTAGAGCGGTGCACTTTAGCAGAACATGTCGGAGCGACAATGCTGCTCCACAAAGCGGACAGAAAGGTACCGGTTCCCGCGTAAAAAGTTGACTATGACTAAAAATAGTGACCGATTCTTAAGTGAGCCAGTATCACCTCCTCCCGACGAGCTACACGAGAAGAGGTCACCCAGTCTACAGGGAGAACCTTCACCTTCCGAAGCTTGTTAGCGCGAAGAGACGACCACTGTGCATGCCAGCACGAAAGCAGCGCTCTCTGCACAACAAGCCTGAAGTCCGCAGGGGTCAAAAACCGTAAAACAGTGCTGGGTGCCGTTGCTGCTGTCTTAGCTGCCAAATCCGCCAGGTCATTTCCCGGCAAGCCAACGTGATCAGGGATCCATGCACACTCCACATTAACGCCCGAAGTATGTAACATGTGGAGGACATCCTGAATGCGCTGTACAATAGGATGGCAACTGTACAGCTCATGAAGGCTCTGAAGTGCACTAAGAGAATCACTCATAACGCTGTCACCCAAATGTCGACGGAGAACATACAGAATGAATCGATGTATAGCATACAGCTCAGCAGTGTATGCAGATGTGCTACGATGCAAACCGAAGGTAAAAGGATCGCTACAGTGAAAAAAGGCACATCCAACACCATCATTACACTTACTGCCATCGGTGTAGATAAAAAGCCCGTCACTGTACAGGGATAAAAATTCTAAAAAACAAGAACCGATACTAAATTCAGACATTGTAGATTTCCTATAGGCCGTCATCCCGAGATCTACGTGGAATGTAGCACGTAACCAAGGTGAGACCACCCTCTCCACTTTGGGAAACATTCTCGGTATCTCAATATCGTGTTTCTAAAGCAGTTCACGGAAAAAGAAACAGGCAGGCCTTGGACTAAGTACAAGGTTTCGATAACGTTCATCCAGCTCGTTGGAGAGAAAGAGGGTAAACGTTGGATGCGAAGGCATGCAATTAAGCCATAATTACTAGCAGGACATAACGCCGACACTGCAGAGGGAGTTCTGCCGATTCAGCGTTGAGGCTAAGAACTCGGCTGGTTGGAAAAGCCCAACAGCCACACGGATGCTCTGATTATGGACAGTGTCTAATCGTCTCACCACAAATGGTCGTGCAGAAGAATAAACAATGCATCCATAGTCTAACTTGGATCGGATCAGCGTACGATAAAGACACAGCAGTATTATGCGTCTGCTCCCAAAGATTTGCCACTTAGTATGCGTAAAATATTAAGAGAACGGTCACACCGAGCTTTAAGCTGTACTATATGTGTTAACCAACATAGTTTCCGAACGAAAGCCAACCCCAGGAATCTCACCTCATCTTCGAAGGGAAGTAAATCTGGCCAAAGTTGAAGAGTAGATTCCATTCGCCACCTACGACGCCAGAAGTTAAACGCAGACGTTCTTCTCAGGTGAAAACAAAAACCGTTTTTCGAGCTCCAATCATAGAGATTGTCCAAACACCGCTGAAGACGACGTTCCAAAATCCGTGTACGCTGAGCAGTACAGAAGCCGGCAAAGTAGTCCACAAATAAACAGGACGAGATACCTGGGGTGGACACATTGCAGTGTGGAATTAATCCCTATAGCAAACAGCTTCACACTTAGAGCCGAGCCCTGCGGCAGACCCTTCTCCTGAATTAAATGCCTAGAAAAGACCGAGCTGACCCTTACTCGAAAAATGCGGTCCCCCATAAACTCATGAATGAACAACGGAAGGCGACCACGTGTATCCCAATTTTGGAGAGAACGTAATATCCCCGCTCGCCAACATGGCCTTCTCGAGATCAAAAAATATCCCAACTGCTTGACTGTTCTTAAGAAACCCGTTCATGATCTTAGTTGACAGCGAAACAAGGTGGTCAGTTGCTGAACGACCCCGGCAAAAACCACACTGAATGTTAGTTTGAAGATTGTGGGATTCCAGTCACCACACCAACTGACCATTGATCATACGTTCCATCACCTTACATACGCACTAGGTGAGGGAAATAGAACGGTAACTGGAAGAAGGTTGACGGTCCTTTTCGGGTTTCAAAATAGGAATTTTAGTGACCTGCTGCCGTTAATTGGGAAAAGTGGCATCAATCGATTATAGACCTTGAGAAGGAAAGCCTTACCTTTAGGTGTGGAATCTTGTAACATTTGGACGTGGATGCCATCTGGACCTGGCTCAGAATTTCGCGAGGATGAGGGTACATTGTCCTACTCCACCATGGTGAAAAAACGATTATATTCTTCAAGGTTACCAAAGCGGAAGGCGAAACCTTGAAATTCCACCTGAGCCTTAACTACACGAAACTCAGGGGAATAGCTCTCTGAGCTAGACATTTGTGCAAAAGCTCTGCCAAGAGTGTTAGCCACTTCAAACGTATCAACACAGGACCTGCAGTTGTCTTCAGAGTCGGCATATGGGTCGCCTTTCCGGCTACACACCGTATTATATCCCCTACGACAGAGGAGGGGGTATGTCCACTAAAAGATGCTACAAAGTTGCAGTAAAATGTCTTCTTGCTATCCTTAATACTTCGTATAGATTTGGCACGCCGCTTTTTATATTGTATAAGATCATCCAGCGTAGGTCGACGCTGGAAAGCCCTGAGAGCACGTCTGTGAGCACGAATGGCCATCCGGCATTCATCTGTCCACCAAGGGACAGGAAATCGACGGGGACGTCCAGTCGACCGCGGAATAGAAAGCTCAGCAGCGGTAATAATTGTCTTGGTGAGGTGTTGGACCAAGAAATCCACCGAATCGTGCTCGTTGTAGTGGAAAACAGTTAGGCTGGAATAAAGGTTCCAGTTGGCCTGGTATAGATGCTATCTAGGTAAACATGTGGAACATACATCCGGTGCTAAGAGACAAATAAGAACAGGAAAGTGGTCGCTTGAATGCAAGTCACAGATGTTATTTCATTGTAAGGAAACTGCCAACTGTGGAGAAGAGACTGCGTTATCCAGATCAGAAAAGCTATTGAAGGCGTCAGAAAGAAATATAGGCTCTGCGATGTTCAGGGGAGATAGATTGTGACTATCCAAGAAATCGACGATTACTTGACCTCGCGCACAAGCCCGAGGGGAGCCCCAAAGAGGGTGGTGGGCATTCACATCCCCTACCAACAAAAGAGGAGTTGGTAGCTGGCAGACGAGGTCTTCTAAATCAGTGGGCGAGAGGTGTGCAGATGGAGGCACATAGATACTGCAAATGGTGAAGCTAATGGAGGGGAGCCTAACGTGTAAAGCGATGTAGCGTATGTCAGAGTGTATGGGTGCAGATTCAGCGAAGACATCATCTGTGATAATAATCATGGTGCCCCCGTGTAAAGGAACACCGGACAGAAGAGTACTGCTTTATAGAAAGGTGGTCTTGGGGACGGAGCTTGGTCTCTTGCAAGCTTACGACCAAAGGCTTATTCTGGTGGAGCAACAATTTAAGCTCTGGTCGATGTGATCTAATGCCACGTATGTTCCAGTGTAAGATAGACACATACAATTGTATGGGATAAGAGTTAAATGGAAAGGCATTTCTGCATAATCGGCTGTACTGGTCGGTTTAGTTTATTCTTCTTGGCCGTCGGACTAACACTTTTTTCCGGAGCACCGTCCTGCCGCTTACACACTGGCCGTCTGGCAGGGAGGGCGGAATCTTCCCGGTCCATCTCTTCCACGGGGGAGCGCCGCTTTCCAATAGAGGTGCTGATCGGCGAAGATGGTGGTCGCCGACCTTCTCTCTCCCCAAAAAAGTCCTCAGAAGAGGATCTGCGTGGAGAATGACGGGGACTGGTTCTTCCCTTGGATGATTCGGGAGTAAACTTTACCTTTTCTTTTATTAAGTCGGTCAGGACATAACTGGTCTTGGAAGTTTTCTCTGATGCAGCATACTCAACGGTCTTGCCGGACTTAACGCCTGAAGTTGAAGGTTTGGGTGACTCCTTTAATGTAGTTTGCTTGACGGTGGTGGATGCGGCAGATGGCGATATAGGCGTAGATGTAGAAGTGGAATTTTTCGGCAGTGGTCTGGCTATGAGAATCTTTTCGGCGATAATGGTCCCGTTTATATCGCTGGTCTGAGTGTCGATTTCCCGACTCAGTACCGGTTTAGCTGCGACGGAGCTGTAGGTACCGGATGTCGGTACAGAGGATTGGCGACTGCACAGGAGCTTCTGGGCTTCAGTAAAGGACACTTTCTCCTTCACCCGTATCTCCTGGATTGCTCTCTCTTCTGAAAAACGGGGGCACTCTCGAGAAATTGATGCATGTGCGCCGCCGCAGTTAACGCAAGATGGAGTTGACGTACAAGTTCCATCGTGCGTGAGATCTCCACAGTTGGAACAGGTAGACCGATCACTGCAGAACCCGCTGGTGGGACCAAAGCGCTGGCACTTGTAGCATCTGAGTGGGTTAGGGATATATGGACTAATTTTGATAGCTTCCTACCCTGCCTTAATTCTTTGAGGGAGATCTACCATATCAAAGTTAAGGAATAGGGCAGGGATAGGCACAAATTTACCATTTACTCTCCGCTGAAACCTGTACACAAAGCTAACGCCTTGTGCCGTAAGATTCCCCTGAATTCCCTCATTGGACAAACCGTCCAATGCGCGAGTGTAGACTACGCCGCGCGAGGAGTTCAAGGTTTTGTGCTTTTCCGCTTTGACCGGGTAGCTGCCCAACTTAGTGGTTCTCAATAATTTCGCAGCCTAGAATGCCGACATTGCTCCGACCAAGGGCGTGCAATTTCGCCAGAGAGTACAGGACTTCACTGGACCAGCTATCGTATCCAGGACATTTTGTAGTAGAAATGCACTAACCGATGTGAATTCCTTCCTTTCCTCTGTTCCAGAAATGACCAAGTAGTGCGGACCGCTGGAATGGACTACTTCCATTCCAAGCATTATGTTCGGTTTTTGTATGTTTTTGCCATAAATATATGGTGTAAATTCATCCCCCAGAGCTCCCCTCCCACCAAGGAGCCCAAAAAGGGGTCACCCCACTGGGGTGACAGGGGATATAGTACGCTCACCGTCCCTCTCACCCTGGAGTTCGGTATGATACCTAGTCCTGGCCGTTTGACTAGGGGTGGGTTAGTCCTTAGCCTCCTGTTTAGGCGAAGCAGAAACCAAAGCGGTGTGATAGGCTGCGGACCCTCCCCAGTTACTGAAGATCAGAAGCCCAGACTTAGATACGCAACCCTCAACGAACGAGAATATTCCTTTCCACCGACACGGGTCTCCACGCACGGCCTACACGTGGGTTGGCATTTTTACCTATTGACTCCGTCACCACTCACAGGTTGCCCACAGAAGGAGTCAAGGTTGGCTTGGGACCCCGGGAGCGACTGCGTATTGGGAAGTGGACGTAGTTCACTTGAGCTTCTCTCCCATATGGCCTCTGCTATCTGTTGTACGTTTGCTGTCTCCTATCTGGCCATGGTACCTGGAGTTTTAGGTCTGCCCCTAATTGGTGTCGTTGGTCTGTCTTTGTTGTAATAAGGGGGCGTATTCCGGTCATCAAAAGAGGTGGTGACTCGGCGATCTTGAGAGTAATTGTTTCATTGCGGTTGCTGCCAAGTGCTGGTACTGGGCTTCTGATCGAATGCTTTTATGAGCTCGAGAATGTTTGCTATTCTTTGCGGCTGAGCAACAATTAGCCCATTCCGGATTTGTGGATCATAATGGTTGGTCAGTAGCGCAATGACTTCTGTGCCTGACAAGACGGTTCAATTTGTGTGCTTTTCTGTTCTAGTTCCGAAACATAATCTATTAAGTTACCATGAATACTCGAGTTATATACGTTTCGACCTAAATTTGTTTACTTCAGTGGGTCTCCAATAGCGCAAAAAATAAGTAAATACATAAATAAAAATCTGTATAAAAATCCCGGTACCTAATTACTAAAACCGAGGCTAATATGCCGGATTCCTGTAATTTATTTAACAATTAATTTCAATCTACATTGTTTACAGATTATTAACACCCAACACACAAAAATACATAAAACACATAACTTCAACTATTAACACTACAAAAACAATTAAAACTATACCACAACTACACCACAACATAACATACATAAAAATGCAGATAAAACCAAATAAAATAAAATATAAACCAAATTCAAAACCAAATCTAAATCTAATCAAATAAAACAACTTAAAATATAATACATTAACCACACCATAACAATCGTATAAACAACTCTACCCAATACCCTAAACTACTATTAACCCATAACCTAATAACAATAATATATATATATGAACTTCTTCTTACATCTTTTCCAATTTAATTTATTTATATTTTATTAAATTATTTATCTTAATCAATTAAATTTAAATTAATTTTACTTGGTTTTATTAACTTAATTTAATTAATAGTATTAAATTTATTTAAAAGTATTCAATTTAATTTGTTTAATTTATATTTATTTACCTCACAATTTTATTTATTCAATTTACATCCATATTATTTAATTTATTATTGTTTTAAATTTATATTTAAACTCTTTTTATACTATTATTATATTATTTAAATAATTATAATCCAAATTCATATATAAGTAATTGACTAATTATACTGGTAACCAGTATTAAACAGCTGGTCTAGGGCGCTAATGACCTCGGCAGTTGAGCGCCCTTAAACACCATTATCATCATCATAAACAGCTGGTAACCAGCTATTATAACTATTCTACTATTCTATCCTACTTTCTATCACCGCCGGTTACCGGCGGCATCTAAATGTACTGGTTATCCAGCTCAACTCCATTCCTAAATAAGCAAAAATAGTTTAACAAAAATGCAATACTTTCAGAATTGGTTTATCTTCTTTAACTTGCAATTATTAATCTCTTAAATATCATTTCAATCCAACTGCAGTTTTCACTAAAACACTGAATAAAAATAAAACTACAACTTTACATTTTCAAACACTATAACTTGGTTAATGATTTGTTAAAATAAAAATTAACGCACTGAACACTAGACTGACCACTATCACTGTTGCTGCCTTGTTGTTCACCTTCCCTTATCAGCGGAACCGGACGCCGTCCACTCTACTGTCCGCTTACGGCACCCACCACACCTCCATTATGAATATTTCCCTCCGACGGTTGCAATGCACTCCTTCCAGCCTCGGGCATATTATTCCTTGCCCTTCTTCTTAATAGGTAATTCTTCTTATCCTACATGTATACTGCTCTCTGAGTCTGAATCCCAGGTTAATAATTCTGTATCGTTTTAATTATTGTTTAATGAGATTCTTCTACTTCTTAAATTATAATTACTTCGTACATAAGTTCCAGTTTGTCTGTTTTCTTCTATGTTTTGTCGAATTAATTTAATTTCTCTTGTATAAGTACTTATTTTGTTCGCTAATACCTGCAACGTGTCAAATAAATCTTTATTCCTTAAAATTTGATAAATATAATTGCCTCGTTAGTAAATATCTTTCTTCCGTAACTAAATGGTGATATTTGGTACATTCAAAAAAAGTGTATTTGCGGGGTATCTTGTACTTTACAAATTTCACATAAATCATTTAAAGCTTTTCTAATTTTCAGCCAATAAGTACCATACGGGCCGTGTTCATACAAAAAAATGTTTTATGCCCTGGTATTGTTTAGATGTTTAATACATGATCTTTCATTAATATTTGGAAAAAGGGAAAAAAACACGTCGTCCTGCTTCCAAATTGTTCCATTCTTCTTGCCAAAGATACTTCTCTCTTAAAATAATATCTCTTCTCGACATGCATCTGTAGTCCATTATTTGTTCAACTTTTTCCAAATTACCCCTAAGAATCCAAAAACATGCTCCTCTTATACGTAAAATTAAGTCTATAGGCCAAATTCCTGTCAGTAATAATGCCAAAGTTGGTGTCGTGTTAAAGGCTCCCGTATATCTCAATAATACTTTCCGCTGGGTAATTTTCTTAACATATTTCTAATCTTAATGTTTTTTACTCGGTGGGCCCAAATTGCTGCACCATAAGTCATAATAGAGTTAAAAATATTGGAGAAATAATGTCTAATTGCATGAATGCCTATTTTGAAGTCAGATTGTATGATTCGTGATAATTTCATCATATTTTTTTCTGCTTTAATTTTAACTTTTTCAGCATGTTGCGTAAGAAATAATTTTTCATCCCAAAGTATTCCAAGGTATTTCATAGTTTTGTTTCTCTTTATATTTTCATTCCCATATTTAACGGTAGGGTCTCTTTTGGGATTCCCATTTAAAAGCATATATCCTGCTTTAGCTGAGGAAATGGACATTTTTGCGTTCTTGCACCAATTAAATATTTTTTCCATTAATAATTTAGACTTGTATTCCAATTCATTTCTCGAATTTGCTTCAATCACAAATACAAGATCGTCTGCGTATGCAATTGTTTGGAGGCAGATGTCAGTTTTAGAGATGTCCTCTAATGTTTCCAATACAATATTCCCAAAAGTGGGGCCTAATATCAATCCCTGGGGACAACCTTTCGTAATATTATTAGTAATTATTTTATTAAATCCTAAAACTTTAACAATTCTATTTTCACAATAATTCTGTAAAATTCTGTAGAGAGATTTCGGGTAATAATAGCGCAGTAAGAAAGCCTGTTTAAATTCATTGCATGACAGAATCTCCCAACGTCAAACGTTACCAGTTCAGTGCACGCCTCTTTAAGCATGGCCGGGCATCAATTAATTTAATTTCTTCTGGAGTTGATTTTAATCTAAAATATTGTTCCAAATCGCTAGTGAATTGTTTCGCGTGGTCAACCTTATTTTAAAAATAGGAGGAGGAGGAGGAGGAGGAGGAGGAGGAGGAGGAGGAGGAGGAATAAATGAAAATTCAAATATGAGAGTAGGTGGCCACATGTGTTACACATCTAGCATGCACATTAAAATCATGTTGGTTGTTTACATTGTTAGAGGCTTCGCCCGGCAACAACAGGGTGTTACCAGGGTCTGCCGACATATGACAATCACTAGATGAGCTTTGAAGTGTGCTGTTTTCCAGTTCCATTCTTTTCATGGAACTCCTAAATTCATTAATTTCCTTATCATGCACATCATTCATGGTTTGAACTACATTTTTTCAGGCTTCTAATTTCCTGAGCATTCTGTGCTTGTGAAACAGTTATTACCTTTTTAACAGCTGTGAGTTCAGATTCTACCCTACTCTCTAAAGCTCTTTGGCTTTGTGCCAAAGATTCATGTACTTGCCCTAATTCATTTTGAAGCCTGACATTAGCTGTCAATGTCTCGACCTGGCTGTTATCAAATTCTGACAAGCTAGCTACCTCGCCTTTACTAACTTGGAAATTCTGTTTTAAAGTTAACAATTCTGCTTGAATATTTGCCTGTCCTAAACTGATTGATTCTGGCTTTCCGTGTAATTGAAGGCTATCTACTCTAAGCTTTTCTTTAAGTTGCTGGTTATTATTTACAATTTGTTTTTGCAATTGTTGGTTGCTATGAGCCACTTCGTCTTAGGTTTGATTACTATCCACAATTTGGCCTAGCATGAACTGCAGCATCTGTATTATATTTGCAGAGCCTTGTCTCAATTCTAGTGGAGATGCTGTTATTTCGTTATTTGTGCTTTGTAATGGTAATTGTGACTCATGATTTACAATTTGTGGTTCAGGTTGTATGTTCACATGCTGGTCCAGAGATGGAGCAGTGGCTCCTCCATCTGTGCGGGTGTCAGAAATAGCGTTCTCCGCCATATTTAAAACTTTGTTGCATCTTAGCAATATGCAAGTAAAACAATGAACAGAGTGTGTAAAATATTGAGCTTTGGTACGCTACTCTTGGTAAACTGGACGGTCTGGAAGATCTCGGAATAGTAAGTGCGTGGGTGGTGGTTCCTTGAAGCGATGTGCGCAGCTAATTGGCCTGCTTCACGAAAACCACGTTGGCGCCATTTATAGCGGAGTAAAGGCGTCCTTCTGTAGCCTAATGTCTCTTCTAATGCTGGAAGGTCTCCAATGCAGTGATTTTGCTTCCGGCGTTCTCAGCTCAGCGGCTGATGAATGATCCAAATCCTGATATTGCCTAGCTAACTATCGAAGGGTACTTTTGTAGGTGAGGCAAAATTATAAAACACTGCATTTCCGTTAATATTTGAATTCATTCTTTCGTTTAAAATACGTCAAAAATTTAATCGACGGCTAGCAATATTTACAATATTTCCTTACAATATTTACATTATTTTTACTATTCCCACCCCTTTAGCCAATTAATGAGTGTAATCTATCGGCACATCGTTCACCCACTCCTTAAGCACGTGGACATGCCTTCGTTGCTTCACTAACGTTCAATGAAGAATCAACACAGGTCTGGGGCATGCTCGTTTTTTATATTAGCACTGGGAGACGCTAACCTTCGCGCCATAAAATTTAGCACATTGATTGGTTCCTGAGCTGCATCACATGTACAATGAAAATATTTTGTTCTAAGTTTAGTTAGTCTCGCGTCCTTATGAGCGCGTCTGGAAAACTGTAATGTTTCCATCTCTCTCTCTCTCCCCCTCCCTCCCTCTCCTGTATCTTTCTCTTTCAATTTTTCCAACTCCCTCTGCTTCCCAGAAGGCAAGTCACTACTCTGTCTCTTTCTTTCCTATATCTTTCTATTTGTATGTTTAGTTACTTAGCCTAATCCTGTGTTCATTACCATGTGAGGGTTGGTTGGCTATTACCTGAAATTAAGCTAGCTTGCCTCTTCCTTAATTTTCTAAGTTACAATTTGGTTTTGTTAAACTTTCTACACCTAAATATTTTCAATGGTTTAACATTGCTTTCCTTAATATTATATACAATTCTGCTTTTATATTAATTTATATACATGGGTATGGCGTGATATTGAATTGCATGTGGTATGCCCTCTACATAATCTTAATTAAGGTTTAATCTCTTCCGCAGGTTTGAGCAAGGTATCCCATTTTCACGAGCAGCAGATGCTTCAATTTTTCCATTTCGTACATCCTTAATAGCCGACGTGAGTACTACTTGAGAATATGGGGCTTTAGTAGTCTTTCGTATGTAATTATGAACCATTTCGCGAAATACATAAAAACGGATAAATATATCATTCAATAATCCTCCATAAGCATTGGAAGAAATAACTTCACTATATCTATATCTATCTATCTATATACCATTACCAAACCTCAGTGTATAATTTATCCAACGTATAATAATATTCGCAGGAGTAAGTTAACTTGTACTGTTTCGCTGTGCAGGGCAAGGATGTCACACTAGCACTCTTGCCTCAGAATGCAAAGATTTATGAATAGGGCTGTCGCGGAATGACCGCTGAATGTACTACTAACTTTCTACATGCAATTGAATTCTGAAATATTTTGTTTTAAACCTGTATAAAAGAAGTATGCCAGAAACTACCTTACATGGAACTTGGTTTCCAACCATAGGCATGTAATATCAGAACTACGAAAAGCACACTTTATATTGTGGCAAACACAATAACTTTCTAGAGATGCTATAATGCACGCTGCAACAAACACGCCGACTAACTCGGTGTTCCCCCCAAAGGCCTACTACGGTAGTACGGTTTGACGCATCCGGGGTCCCGAGCCAACCCTGACTCACTCGTGTGGGAAACCTCCTAGTGGTTAGGGAGTTAGTCCATGAAATTGCCGACCCACATGTAGGCCGTGCGTGGAAAGGAATATTCTGGTTGTTTGAGGGCTGCGCATTTGAGCCTGGGCTTCTGTCCATCACTAATTGAGGAAGGTGCGTAACCTAATACACCATTTTGGTTTCAGCTTCATCTAAACGGGAGGATAGGGACTAATCCACCCCTAGTCAATCGGCCAGGACTAGGTAGTATACCGAACTCCAGGGCGAATTGGAAGGCGAACCCGCTATACCCCCTGTGTAGCCCTGTCATCCAAGTGGGGGGACCCCTCGTTGGGCTCTGTGGTGGGTGGGGAGACTCGGGTGATTAATTTATACGTTTTTTCATGGCAAAAAACAAAAACCCTACTGCTTAATGGTAAATAAGTAGTCGAGTCTAGTGGTCCTCACTACTTGCTGATAACTAGAAAGGAGGAAGGGAAAACATTTACGTCGGGTAGCCCTTTTGCCATCCAAAAGGGGTTGGATAAATAGCTGGTCCCGTTAATACTTGCATTAGAGCTCTCAATGGCGCACTCCTGGTTCAATTACTTTCAGCCTCCCAAGCAGCAAAATTACTGAAAGCCAATATGTTAGGCAGCCATCCGACCCAGATCGAGAAGCACAAGACCTTGAACTTCTCGCGCGGCGTCATCACCACCCGCGCCTTGGACGGTTTGCAACGAGAAGCTTCAAGAAGATCGGTCAGAACAAGGTGTAACATCGATTTATAGGATTCAGCGGAAAGTAAATAGTTAGTTCTTGCCTACCCGTACTCGGTTCCTTAGCTTTAATCCGGTGGATCATCCCCAAAGGATTAAGGCAGGTTAAAAAGTCATCGAGGTTAGACCATATATTCCCAACCACATATTGCTGCATCTGTATCAACCTTTCGTCGTCTGCTTACAAGGGACAAAGCTTCGACCACAATGCTTTACATTGAAACATTATTCCGCTGTCCGGTGTGAATAATCGTCGGCAGAGGGTGTTCCTGCAGGTGGAGGTACTGTGATGTGTATCAGAGATGATATTCACGTTGATAGTGTGCCCTTACAATCTTACATTCAGTCCGTCGCTGTAAGGATTAAGTTACCATCTGCCAGAGTCACCATTTGCAGTGTATATCTTCCTTCATTTGATGATCACTCGCGCGCCGATTTGGTTGACCTGGTTTCCCAGCTACCAACACACTTCTGTTGGTAGGGGACGTGAATGCCGACCACCCACTTTGGGGCTCACCTCGGGCTTCTGTAAGAGGTCATCTAATTGCCGAATTCTGTGATGATAATAACCTATCTTCCTGAACACCTTTCTTTCTAACGCCTTTAATAGTTTTTCACACCTCGACATAGCTGTTTGTTCTCCACAGCAGTTTCCTTACAATGGGATGTCGTTTCTAATTTATACTCCAATGATCACTATGCAGTTCTGATAGCTCTCCTAGCATGCACTTCATGCTCCACACGTTTACCTAGATAGCCTTTAAATCGAGCCAACTGTTACGTTTATTCTCGTTTGGCTGTTTTAGCTGCAGTGGATTTCTTAGTTGAACACCTCAGAGCCACCATTCTCTCTACAGCTATTCTGGGATCGACTGGCCAAGTTCATCGATTTCCTGTTCCTTGGTGGACAGATGAACTCGTGCTCGCAGACGTGCTCTTCAGATTTTCCAGCATCGCCCTAGGCTGATAATCTAATACAGTATAAGAAGATGCGTGCCAAATCTAGACCATTTATTAAGGATAGCAAAAAGTAATAATGGAGTAAGTTGTTATAAGTTCATTTATTCGGTATACACCTTCCTCTGTGTATGGGGTAAGTTGAGGCGCGTGGAAGGTAAATCGTCCCATATGGCAATCGCCGGCCTCAAAACACCTACCGGAGCTGTTGCTGATATATTGGAGTGGCGAAGACTTTCGACCATGCTTTCCCTCAAGTGTCCCGCTCAAACAAATATTCCCCCGAGTTTCTTGCCGTTAAGGCTCAGATGGAATCTCAAGAGTTTTCTTTTCATTCCGGAAACCTTGAATGCTACAATCGTCTTTTCACCATGGCCGAGCTAGAATATGCACTTTCATCTTCGCGAAACTCTGCACTAAGTCCAGAGGGCACGGTTTTCCATATTGAGGTGTATAATCGTGTTTGTTTGATGCCACTTTTCCAGCACAATGGTGTAAGGCCATCGTCATACCGGTTTTGAAACCCGGAAAGGGCCGTCGTCTTTCTTTCAGCTATCGTTCCAATTCCCTCGCCAGCTGCGTCTGCAAGGTGATGGAATGCATGATCAGTGTACGGTTGGTGTTACGGTTGGAATCCCTTAATCTACTAACACACATTGCGGCTTCCGGAGACGTCGTTCAGCAGTTAACCACCTCGATTCGCTATAGATGTACATTATGAACAGCTTTGTTAGGAACTGTCATATAGTTGGGATATTTTTTGACCTTGAGAAGGCCTTTAATACGTGTTGACGAAGACGGATATTACGTTCGCTCCACAACTGAAATGTACGTCGTCACATGCCGCTATTCATTCAGGGGGTTATTAGAGACCGCGTTTTCCGAGTAAGGGCGCTCGGTTTTTTCCAATCCTTTCATCCTTTCATTTGCTGCTGTGATCGGAATTAAAGGTTACGTTGTTTGCTATAGCGATTAATTCTCTATCGCAATGGGTTGTTCAGGTGTCTCGTCCTGGTTGTTTGTGGATAACTTTGCCATCTTTTGTACTTAGCGTACGCCGTTTTTGGAACGCCGTCTGCAGCAGTGCTTAGACAATGTATCTGATTGGAGTTCTCAAAATGGCTTTTGCTTCTCCCCTGAGAAGTCAAGTCTGCATGAACTTCTGGTGCCACCGCCTTAGCTTCGATTCGGTCTACATTTATTTCTCTTCACAGATGTGGCGGGATTCCTTGGGTTCATCTTCGACCGTTATATTTTGCTGGTCGCCACATTTAGGTTAGCTGAAAGCGCGTCGTGTCAGTTCTCAATATTTTAGGGATATAAGGTGGCAAATTTTGGGGTGCGGATTGGAGTGTTGCTGCGCCTTTATCGTGCACTGATCCAATCCAAATTAGACTTAAGGTGCATTGTTAATTCTTCAGAAAGTCCATCTGTTATAAGAAGACTAGACGGTGTTCATAATCAGGGTATCTGTGAGGCTGTTGGAGCTTTTCCGACCAGCCCAATTGCGAGTATCAACGCCGAATATGCAGAACCTCTCTGCGATGTCGGCGGGATGTCCTGCCAGCACACAAGGGCTGTAGGCTTAACAGCACGCCTTTGCATCCAACGTTTACCGCTCTTTTCTGTGCCGCATTAGACGAACGCTTACGTTATCGTTCCTTTAGTCCAAGGTCTGCAGGGTTTTTGTTTCCGTGAGCTTCTCCGGAAACACAATATTGCACCGCCCCGCATGTTTCGCACTGGGGAGGGGATGTATCCACCATGGTTACGTGCTACATCTCAGGTTGATCTCAGGATGATGGCTTATGAGAAATCTGCTACGTCTGTGTCCGATATCCGTATGCTTTTTTTTTTGTTTTTTTTGTTTGTTTTTGTTTTATGAAATTACAGTGGCCGCATATGTATATACAGCGATGGAAGTACGTGCACCGATGGTGTTGGATGTACATTTGTTACTGGGGCCCAATGCTTTGCCTTCGGCTTGCCTAGTAGCACATCCATTTACTCTGCAGAGCTGTATGTATTACTCCGAACCATTCTCTATGTTCGCCGTCGGAATCTGGGTGACTACTTTATACTGAGCGATTCCCTCAGAGGCCTTCAGAGCCTTCGTGAACTGCAGCTATAATCCTTTCGTACAGCATATCGGAATACTTCCACATTCCGGCATTAATGTGGACTGCGCTGGGATTCCTGGTCACGTTGACTTGCCGGGGAACGAACTAGTGGATATGGCGGCAAAGAAGGCGGCCGCGGAACCTCGTACTGCATGGCAATGCGTAACAACTGCAGAGTTTAGGCTTGTGGGGAGAGCCGTTCATTCGTGCAGGCATGCAGAGTTGTCCGCTCTCCGTGGCAACTCTCTAGGGGACTACTACGGTCGGTACTGGTTTGCCGCACCCACGGGTTCCCGAGCCCTCACTGACTCACTCGTGTGGGTAACCTCCGAGTGGTGATATTTAGTTTTAATGCTTTAGATTTATTAACTCCTGCCTCTCCAACAGGGATCTTTATTCTATCTCCGTGGTTCCTGTCCCACGGTTCCAGCGCGGCTTCCAACATGTGTGCTCTTCGGAGGTCTCAGGCGTGAAGGTTGAGTGGACCCTTCCTACTGCCCCTCTGTGTAAGCCTTAGGTGCGGAGCCCGTCCATACCGTTATGTACACCCACGTAGCTTCCTTGGGGGCCCGGTCCGTTTTAATTTCCCGACGAGCGCTGTTCGTTGGGTTAGAATTACGGACCGGTCGTGTTACCGCTAACGGAAACCCGGTGTAATCAACCACAAGTCCCCTGAATCCATGTCTGCTTTATTACTCAGCATGCCCTAAAGTGGGGAGCCACAGGTGGTTATATCTGTGGTAGGGGCTTAAAGCCGGGTTGTACATGGTGAAGGGCTTACCCGTATGGACCAGCAGTGGTGGCTGGAGGGTAACTCCTTCTGAGGTATTCCTTTAGATCGATCTGATAGGAGTTTACCAGGCGGCACAGACCGGAAAGTATTTTGGTGTCTTTTTTCTCTACCCCCAGCTGGCAGGCTGACGCCTTCTGTTCCGGAAGGGGGTCTTCCCATCATGCTATCTCCGTACAAATCTACCTCATTTGACCGATTTTTAGTTGTGACCTTGGCCTGCGAAAAGAAAACTATGCGATATACCAGTCCGTTTTACATACAACGCGAGATTGACAGGATATGCGGTAAAGTGACCAATGCCACCAGAACGCGAGATGGTACGCTTTTGGTTGAAACGAAGACGGAGGAACAGTCTAAGAAACTCTTGAAGACGAGCTTGTTGGGTTCCTACCCCATAAAGGTGGCCTCCCACAAGACTTTGAACACCTGTAGAGGCGTCGTAACTACCTCTTGTTTAGACGGTCTTTCCGAGGCAGATATTGTCACCAATTTATCTGACCAGGGTATATGCCAAACGTACCATCTGAACGGCAAACGAGATGGTAAATCAGTGGCATTGCGTACGGTATTTCTGACTTTTAAGGGTGCCACAATACCTGAGACCCTGTATATTGGATATGAACTCGTCTCTGTGCGACCATATGTGCCGAACCCAATGCGCTGTTTTCGGTGCCAACGGTTCGGTCATATGCAAACTCGGTGCACCTTCGATGCTACCTGTGAACGTTGCGGCCAAGCTGCCCACGGAGCACCTTGTGCTCGAGACACTTGTTGTGTCCATTGTAAAGGGAACCATACATCTATCTCCCGGCAATGTCCACGTTTTCTCGGGGAAAAGTCATCCAGGAGCTGCGAGTTAAGGAACGCCTGATTTTTTCGGAAGCCAAGCGTCGCTTCCAAAATCTGCAGCCTGCGACCATCTCAGGCTATGCCTCAGCGCTCCGCCGCACCCCTGTTTCCTCAGTGGCAATACAAACCGTACCTGTATCCGACGTGTGTACTCAAACAGAACAGACGCCGACCACAACAACTTTGCAGTCTTCAACATCCACAGCACACACTTCCTCAAGTTCTACTTCTGCAGAACTCGCTCTTAAGCCGCTAGCTAAACCGACACCATCGGTCGCTGCTCCTCATGAGTGCAGTCGTAAGAAACTCAAGGCCACTGATAAACCTTCCAAGTCCCGTTCTCGTTCTACGAGCCTTAGGGAATCTTCCGCATCCCGAACATCAGCGGATAGCGCCGACGAAAGTGGTTATATTCTTGTGGGTCCAAAGAATGTAAAGAACAAGAAACGCCCACCTTAAGTTCAACTACTTCGTTTCCGCCAATCGTTTTGCTTCCCAGCTGCAAACTCCTAGTTTGATTCATCGATAATCTTTCACGCTTCTAACTGTGCTCCATGACTCTCCTGACTTGGAATATCCGTGGTGTCCGTACCCACAGTGCTGAATTGCAGCTGTTACTTCGGTTCTATAACCCTCTGGTTCTGTGTTTGCAGGAGACAAAGCTTCGCCCCTACGATGCATTTGCCCTGCACCAATACCTTCCCATGCGGTTTGATGTTACACCAAAGGACGGCTCTCCTGCTCATGGGGGTGTTACGATCCTCACGCGCAATGACATCTGCCGTCCGCCAGTCTCGCTTGCTACAAACTTGCAAGGTGTTGCTATCCGACTTTTCTGCTTTACTGTATGTAATGTCTACGTTCCGCCTTCATCTATCCTCTGCGCCGCTGATATGCTCCATCTCTTGTCACAGCTCCCAGCACCTTTTCTTCTGCTGGGTGATTTTAATGCCCACCATCCCCTATGGGGTTCCCCTCGGACCTGCGCACGGGGGACTGTTTTTGCTGACCTTTTCGATCAATATAATCTCTCTGTTCTGAACACCAGTGAACCTACTTTCACTTCCGATTCTTCTGCCACGCTATCCCACCTGGACCTTTCTTTTTGTTCTGCACAGCTTGCTCACCGCTGTCAGTGCAACGTAGTATCAGACACTCATTGCAGTGATCATTGCCCTAGTGTCATTACTCTTATATCACACCACATTTACTCCTCTCGTGCGAGTTCTTGGCAGCTGTCTTAAGTCGAATTGGGCTCTCTTTTCCGCTCTGGCTGTTTCCAGCGACCGCCACTTCGACTCCGTTGACCAGATGGTCGAGCATTTCAACTCTGTCGTGATCTCTGCTGCTGAGCAGTCAATACCGCGGTCGTCTGCCTACCCTAGACGATTACCGGTTCCTTGGTATACTGCCGAGTGCCCCGATACCATTCGTGCTCGTAGGAGGGCTCTTAGGATATTTCGCCATCATTCTACGCTGGAGCATTTGATACATTTTAAACAAACACGCACACGGGCTCGCGGAATTATTCAGGATAGAAAAAGGGCTTCATGGAATTCGTTTGTGTCTACGTTTAATCGCACAACACCTGCATCCGTTGTGTGGGAGAAACTCCGCCGTGTTGCCGGTAAGCAGACTGGTACTTCTTAACCGGGGCTACTCGAGGGCACCGACACCGTAGTTGATCCGATTGCTGTAGCAGACGTCCTTGGTAGCACATTCGCAAAGGTGTCCAGTTCCGCCAATTATCACCCGGCGTTCCGTGCCATTAAGGCGGACGCGGAGTTTCAAAGTCTCTCTTTCCGGTCCTCTGACACCGAGTGCTATAACACCTTTTTTGCGAGAGCTAGATGCCTCATTAGCATCTTCTCGTCACTCCGCCCCAGGACCTGATAGTATCCACATCGCAATGCTGTTGGTAAACTCTATCTGCTGAGCCTATATAACCGTGCTTGGCAAGAGGGTGTGTTTCCTGTGACTTGGTGTAAAGCCACCTTTGTTACCATTTTAAAACCGGGAAAGGGTCGTAGACTTCCTTCCAGTTACCGTCCTATCTCCCTCACCAGTGCTGTTTGCAAGGTGATGGAGCGCATGATCAATGGGAGGTTACGATGGTGGCTCGAGTCTGAGAAACTGCTCTGCAATATCCAGTGCGGCTTTCGCCGATACCGCTGCTGGACTGACCATGTCGTCTCCCTCTCGACTGACATCCTGAATGGATTTCTACGCAAGTGCCACACTGTGGCCATCTTTTTCGATCTGGAGAAAGCTTATGCCACTTGCTGGAGGACTGGTTTATTGCGTACCTTGCACAAGTGGGGCTGCCATGGACGCCTTCCAGTATTCCTCCGGGAGTTCATGCTGAACAGGGTGTTTCGTGTGCGTGTGGGTTCTGTTTACTCTCGTGTTTTTAATCAGGAGAACGGAGTACCTCAGGAATCGGTACTCAGCGTCACTCTCTTTGCTGTCGCCATCAATCCCATGGACGATTTTGCAATTTATTGCAGCTATCGGCGCACTTGCCTTTTGGAGCGCCGCTTGCAGGCATGTCTTGATCGTCTACATGCTTGGAGTGTTGAAACTGTTTCAGTTTTTCTCCCGAGAAGACAGTTGGTGTAAACTTCTGGCGTCGGAAACGTTACGCGCCGCCTTCTCTACACCTTGGGCCGGAACCGCTACCCTTCGCCGTAATGGCGAAGTTTCTGGACCTGGTGTTCGACAGAAAGCTTAGCTGGTCATCCCATATCTCTTCGCTGAAGGCTCGATGTGATCGTTCACTAAACATTTTACGTGTTTTATGTGGCACATCCTGGGGAGCTGATCGCACCGTGCTATTACAGCTCTACCGTTCGTTTGTCTACTCTAAGCTTGATTACAGGTGCATTGCGTACTCTTTGGCATGTCCTTCGTTTGTGCGTCATTTAAACCCCGTTCACCATCGCGGGATTCGTTTGCTGCTGGGTGTTTTTCCAACTAGCCCGCTTTTTAGTTTGTCTGCGGAGGCTGATGAACCTTCGCTGTGCTATAGGCCTGACGTGCTTCTTTGCAGCTATGCTCTCCACCTCTGTGCCTTGTCAGATCACCCGTTTTTCAAGTTATTCTTTGACGAGTCTCTTGACCGTTAATATGCTGTCAGCGCGGTTACCTTGCTTCCGGCAGGGGTTCGTTTTGGTATCCTTCTTCGGCTCTTGGATGTTCGCCTACCGCCTGTGTCTCCACTGGGGGAATGTACATTCCCCCCTTGGTTACGTTGCGACTCCCTCTTCCACCTTAGGCTGACCTCCATGCCGAAGTCACTAACTCCGTCCTCGGTCTTCCGCTCCGTACTTTTAGCTTTGCAAGCCGAGTTTCCCAGCCATTGTTTATTTACACAGATGGTTCCAAGGAACACCGTGGTATAGGATGTGCTTTTGTTTTTAATTCGCGGGGTTATACCTTTCATCTTTCGGGGCAGTGTTCTGTTTTTACCGCAGAACGTTTTAGTATCTACCAACCACTCCTTTTTATCCGGGGCTGGATTTTAGGCAGTTTGTGATCTGTAACGATTCCCTCAGTGCACTACAGGGCCTGCTTGAGCTGTATGCATACCATCCTTTGATAAAGCGTATTCAGGATCGCCTGCATTCACTCGCTGATGCTGGCGTCAGCGTGTCGTTTGTTTGGGTTCCTGGCCACGTAGATGTGAGCGGGAATGAGCAAGCGGACGCAGCTGCCAAGTCTGAAATTTTAAATCCTACTGTTTTTAGCTCCACTGTTGCTCCCAATGACGCCCGTGTCCTGCGCTGGGCCATTCTTTGGCGCTGGTTTGCGGAATGGTCCAAGTTGCGTGGGAACAAACTAAGAGAGGTCAAGTCCCTTCCTGTCCCCTGGACTACCTCCTCGCGTGCATGTCGCCGCGATGAAGTGATTTTAGCGCGGCTACATATTGGACATTGCCGTTTAGCCATCAGTACCTTTTACGTGGTGAAGCCGATCCTCATGGTGCTCCGTGTAATGAGCTTTAGACGGTGAGTCATTTTTTATTGGAGTGCCGCCTTTTTACTGTGCTGCGTGCGTCCCTGTCCCTGCTTCCTGACCTCCCCACCCTGCTAGGCGACAATCCTGCTGCATGCGAGCTACTTTTAAATTTTGTTTGCCGCTGCGGAATGTATAGTAGGGTCTAATTTTATCACGGGGTTCCATCTTTTTACCGACTTTTCAGTCCCTCGGTTTTAATCTGGTTAGTCCTTTTATGATCTCCATGACTTCTTGTGCGGTACTCCTGCTTTAGTGACTTTTAATTTTTAGGTTTTTTGTTTGCCATAGGGCGCTAATAACCTCGGCAGTTCTGCACCCTTAAGCACTACTACTACCACCACCACCAAAGTGTAGGCCACCTATTACGCAGCTTTGGTTTTTGCATCGCCTAAACGGGAGGCTAGGGAATAACCCACCCTTAGTTAATCGGCCAGGACTAGGTATAATACCGAACTCCAGGGTGAATGGGACGGCGCGCCCTCTATATCCCTTGTGGAACCCTGTTACCCCAGTCGGGTGACCCCAAAGTGGGGTCCGTGGTGGGTGGGGAGCACTGGGGGATGACTTTTGAATCTTTCTAATGGCACCCAAAATTAAAACCTCTACTTATGTTAATTTAGGAAAGAAGTTTTCGAGTCCTGTGGTCGTCGCTACTTGGTTGTTAATAGGACAGAGGAAGGGAGAAGGTTTTCTGTGGTCAGCCCTTTTGCCATTCATTACCCGTGCTCTAGGTGGTTTAAGCTTTAAGGTTCTAGAGAAAATGGCGGTTCAAGGCATAACATCAGTCTATCGAGTTCTGCGTAAAGTCAATGGCAACTCAAGCCTACTCGTAACCTGTTCCTTACTTTTGATCGGTTAGATATCCCACAAAAGATTAAGGCAGGGTACAAAGCTATCGAGGTTAGGATTTATATACCTAACCCGCTCAGACGCTATAAATGTCAACGTTTTGGCCACACGCGTGATTTTTGTAACAGCGAATCCACCTGTGCGAACTCTGGTGACATATACCACGATGGTGTATAATGCCCATCGTGCGTGAACTGCGACGGCGAACATTCATCTAGTTCCCGAAACTGACATCGTTATGCAGAGGAGAAAGCGATCCAGGAGATCCGGGTGAAAGAGAAGGTGTCCTTCTTGGAAGCCCGGACTCTTTTGCGACTGCGCCATTCTTCTGTACCGAAGTCCGATGTGAGTTAAACCGGTGCCGTGTCGGAAAATCGTAACTCAAACTAGCGATATAAACGGGACAACTAGTGCAGAAAAGGTCCTTTAGCCAGAACAGTGCCCAAGCCTACGTTATCTTATAAAACCGGTATCAACATCTGCCAAATCTTCCAGCCTATAGAGGAGTTCAGCAACCTTATCACCTAAACCTTCGACCTTGAAAAATAAAACTTGTTAGCTTCCGACGTATTCTGCACCTGTTAAACAATTCAAGACCAGCTATGTCAGCCAAGACTTTCTGAAGGATAGTGTTATGCCCGCTCCAAAAGCATCTAAGGGAAAGCAAAGTCCACGCCACTCTCCACGGAGATCCCCTTCTGAGGAATCTTCTGGGGGAAGTACCGATCGCGACTATCATCTTCGCTGCTCAGTCCTCTAATAGGTGCGAGGTTCTCGAACCGAAATTTACTATTAAAAAGAGGTCTTCCCCTGTGGAGGAGATGGAGCAGGGGGATTCTGTCGTCAGTGCACGACGCAATGTGCGTAAGCGACAGGATCGTGCTGCTGAACAAAGTGTTAGTCCGACACCCGAAAAGAATCATTTACACCTACCAGCTCCGCCCAATATGCAGAAACGTCTTTCATTTTAGAACTTATCCCATCCCATAAATTATGGCTATCCTACAGTGAAACATACGCGTAGTTAGATCACATTGACCAGAGCTTGAATTGTTTTTGCGCCTTAGGTCGTATGCTTACACGAGACATAGCTTCGTCCCCAGGACACCGTTACCATCAGGCAGTACAGCTCCATACGCTGTGATTTGTCACCGGAGGAGGGTGTCCCGGCACATGTTGGCACTATGATGCGTATACGAGATGATGTATTCGCCGAATCTGTATCCTTACAATCTGACATCCAGTCCGTTGTGGTCAGGATTAGGCTGGCCTCCGCCATTTTCACCGTTTATAGTATCTATTTGCCTCCATCTGCTTACCTCTCGCACACGGACTTAGAAGACCTGGTTGTGCAGTTGCCTCCTTCATTTCTGTTGGTAGGCGATGTGAATGCCCATCACCCACTTTGGGGTTCACCTCGGGCATATGGGAGAGGCAAGCTCGTTGCAAACTTCCTGGACAGTCATAACTTATTTCTCTTGAACAACGGAGAACCCACATTTCGGCCTGACGCCTTTCACAGATTTTTATATTTCGATGTAGCATTTTTTTTTACTCCAGTTACCAGATTCCTTAAATTGGAAAATAATATCTGATTCACATTCTAGTGGCCACTTCTGATGCCTTATTAGTCTCTTGGCACATTCCGTTTGTTCCACGTGTTTACCTAGCTGGTGCTTAGATCAAGCCAACTGAGAACTGTATTGCCGCTTAGCTGAATTAAACTACGACGAGCACGACTGTGTGAACTGTTTAGTCGAACATCTCACAGGTAACATTCTTTTCGCTGCTGAGCAATCCATTCTGCGTTCGACTGGTCACACCTGTCGATTTCCGGTACCTTGGTGGACCAATGACTACCGGAATGCTGTTCGAGTTCGGAAGCGTGCTCTGCGGGTTTTCCAGTGTCACTCAACACTTAATAACCTCATACACTATAAGAAGATGCGTGCACATTCTAGGAGGGTTATTAAGGGTAACAAAAAGGTTTAATGGAATAAATTCTTAGGCTGCTTTAATCGACATACACCGTCTTCTGTCGTAAGGGGATAAGTTAAGATGCGTGGCTGGAAAATCTACCCATATGCCCATCGCCGGTCTCAAAACGGTTGGCGGAGCTGTTCTTAATACGTTTGACGTGGCGAACACTTTAGGCAGTGCATTCGATTAGGTGTCTAGCTCAGACAATTACTCCCCTGACTTTCTTACAGTTTAGGCTCAGGTGTAATCTCAAGGATTCTCCTTTCGTTCTGGAAACCTTGAGGATTATAATCGCCTTTTCACCATGGCAGACTTACACAATGTACTTTCATCTTCGTGACAGTCTGCACCAGGACCAGATGGTATCCACGTCCAAATGCTGCAACATCTCTCTCCTGATGGAAAGGCTTTCCTCCTTGACGTCTATAATCGTGTCTGAGTTGATGCCACTTTTACAGACAAGACACTTGTCTCGCTATCAAATTAGATTATGGACGGTTTTCTTAAAAACAGCCCAACATTTGGGATATTTTTTGACCTCGAGAAGGCTTATGATACGTGTTGGCGGGCATGGACTTTGCGCTCCCTCCACAGCTGAAATATACATGGACACCTACCGTTGTTCATTAAGGAATTTATGCGTAGCCGCACTTTCCGAGTAAGGGTCGGCTCGGTTTTTCTAATTATTTTATTCAAGAGTACGGAGTACCGCAGGGCTCGGTACTCAGCGTGACGCTTTGTGCTATAGCAATAAATTCCATCTCACTCTGTGTTCCGCCAGGTCTCTCTTCTTGTTTTTTCGTGGACGACTTAGCTATATTCTGCATTTCTCAGCGTACGCCGTCTTTGGAACTCTGTCTCCAGCGGTGTTTGGACAATCTTTATGATTGGAGCTCGAAAAACGGCTTTCGACAGTCTGCGGTAACTTCTGGCGTCGACGGTGGCGAATAGCTCCTACTCTTCAACTTGAGCCAAATTAACTTCCCTTCGCCGTTGAGGTGATATTCCTGGGGTAGTTATTCGATCGCAACCTATGGTGGTTAACACATTTATCACAGCTTAAAGTGCGGTGTAACCGTTCTCTAAATATGGAACACTACTGATCGAGGCAATTTCAGCATCCCAGGCAGCGAAAATACTCAAGGCGAAACTTTTAAGCAGCTACCCGTTTTAGAACCGAAAAGCAGAAGACTTTGAACTCCTCGCGTGGCGTCATCACTGCCCGCGCATTGGACGGTTTGTCCAATGAGGCGCTTCAAGAGCTCTAGCACAACAAGGCATAAGATCCGTTTATAGGGTCTAGCTTAAAGTTAATGGCGATTTTGTTCCTACCCGAACTCTGTTCCTTACCTTTCATCGTGTAGATCTCCCTCAAATGATTAAGGTGGGGTACGAAGCCATCGAGGTTAGGCCCTATATTCCCAACCTCTTACGGTGTTACAAGTGCGAGAGTTTTGGGTATACCAGCAAATTTTGTTCTGGTCGGTCCACGTGTGCAATATGTGGCGACGCATCCCACGATATGGATTGCGCTACCCGAAAATCTTGTATTAACTGTAGCGGGGAACATCCTTCCAGCTCCCGAGATTACCCCCGTTTTGCTGAGGAGAGGGTCATCCAGGAGATACGGTTGAAAGAGAAGGTGTCCTCCGAAGCCCGTAAGCTCCTGCGTATCCGACAAATCTCTGTTCCCCGCTCCGGTTCTTACAGCTCTGTTACAGCTAAACCGGTACCGAAGCGGGAAATTGCCACACAGACAGGCGATGTCAACGGGGCAACAATTGCGGAAAAGATCATCGTTGCCACACCCCTACCGAAGTCCTCAACAACCACGACCACGTCGGCATCACAATCCACCAATGTAAGGCAAACTCGAGTCCAATTGTCACCCCAACCATCGACCACTGGCACTAAGACCGGCAAAACTGAGGCGTATTTTGTACCAGCAAAACATTTCAAGACGAGCTATGTTAGGACTGGTTTCCTTAAAGAGTTTGATACGCTTGCACTCAAAACACACAAGGGTAATAAAAGTCTACGCCATGCTCCACGTAGATCCTCTTCGGAGAACTCTTCTGGGAGGAGCTCCGATCGACGACGCCCATCTTCGCCGATCAGTACCCAAAATTGGTTCGAAGTCGTAGCACCGAAATTTTCTAGTGTTAAGGGCTCCTCCCATGTTAAGGAATGGTACAGGAGGATTCTGCCCTCACTGCCCTCTCAGCACAGATGGTCGTGCTGAAGAATAAACAATGAATCCACAGTCTTACTTGGACTGACCGGAAAAGAGAACGATACAGTCCTTTTAGGGTAGTCCGATCACCACCCTTCCCCTGCAACACGTGCCACTTAAGAGGCGTAAAAGATTAAGAGAACGGTCACACCTTGCCTTAACTGCTATGCATGATAACATCAGCTGAGTTTCCTGCCAACAATCAAACCTAAAATGTCATCTCCTCGGCGAAAGAAAGAATATCTGCATCAAGATGTAGACAAGGCGCGGGAAAATTTTTTCCAAGCCAAAAGTTTATACAGATTTTTTTTTTCGGCAGAGAACTTACAGCCGTTATCGATACTCTAAATATAGATGCGGTCAAGACACAGTTACAGTTGGAGGAGGCGTTCTAGAAGACAAGTCCGCCGAGAACTAAAGTAGATGGTGAAATCATCCACAAATAATGAAGACAAAACTGCAGGTGCGACACACGTCACGATGTTTGTCGCAACCCCTCGGGGAAGGGTTACTTAAACTAATATTTTCTTATACAAATAAGAAGAGGGATGCGGCAGAACGCCACTCGCTTGTTAGCAAGCATTCGTACTGCGATCAAAAGGAAACCGTAAGTTTAGAAGTAACAAAACACTTGAAAAATAACTATACTCTATTACAAATTCAAAAAATATGACATGTCCGGTTTTCACGTGGTCCTGGAACAATGCAGCAGGCTACCAGCCATCTTGTGCAAAATTATTATTCACTTACACTTAATATATGTTGTATCTTCTGGGATTGCCTGTCCCAGCCCCACGCTTGAGGAAATTAATAGGGAATTCTGCCAACTTAAGAAAACTAAAAACGGCAATAAGTCCACCAATCCACGAAAACAATGCAAGAGGCTGCCAAAATGCTACAACAGGATTGATGGCAATAGCGAACATGCCACACTAAGTACCGATTCCTACGCTACTCCATTCACCTAAGACACCACCGAAAATCGAACCCACCCGTACCCTAAAAAGCTTCTGTCATACACTCCCGAAAAAAGACAAGGGGCACACGACCATGAATGTCAAAATTATGAAGGGTACGAAGTATACCGCACCTCTAACATGGTGTAATGGTTACCATGCTAACTTCAAATACCCAAGGTCGTGGGTTCAAACCCGGCGGAGGACCATGGATTTTTTCAGGCATACAAATCATTAGCATGGCTTCCTTCGGAAGGGAATTAAAGTCGTTGGTCTCATGTCGTAGATTTACGGCACGTCAAATAACCTCAAGTCTGATAAAGAGGCCTTTGAGCAAAATTATGTGGTATTTCACAGCCCAGTATAGAATGGGACGCTGAGAACCACTGTAGTTAAACAGCGTCCATAAATAACACGCCATTTATATTTCTCTAACAGGTATCATACGCTTTCTCCAGGTTAAAAAACCGCAACACTTCCGTAAAAAGGCATCTATGATATGTGTGGTTAACTAAGCTAAGTGGTCGACTGTGGAACGGTAACGACGAAAGTCACAATGGACGCCTAAAAGCAGATTGTGGGATTCGAGTCACCATCCCAATCGTCCGTTAATCATGCGCTCCATCACCTTACATAGGTAAATGGTGAGGGAGATGGACGGTAGATGGCGACCGTTACCAGGTTTTAAGATTGGGACATTGGTGGCCTCACTCCAGGCTACAGGAAACATTCCGTCGCACCCAGTGTGGTTGTAGAGCCGCAAGAGAAAGCCTCCCGGAAGGAGAGAGGTGCTGGAGCATGGCGATATCAATACCATCGGCCCAGGAGCACAAAGCCTAGAGGACGATATGGAGTTCTCCAGCTACAGCTTACTAAAAGCCGAGTTACAACACCCATTATTAAAAGACAGAAAGGAGAGATGATGATAATAATAAGGTTAATTAAAGTCATTATATACAGTGAATATAAAAAAGAATTACAATATATCATTGAAATTGCTCAGAAGAATGGATTTAATAACCAGTTAATTTACAATATTTTAAGTAAATAAGAAAATAAAAACAAAGAAGTTAGTTAAAGACAATAAAGGAAAAATTGAAATACAGAAGATTTATTATAATCCGAAATTATTTCCAGAGTTCTAAAAAATATTTCAAAACTACAACATAACGTTGGCTCCTAGTAATAGATTGAATTAGAAAAAATATGATAAACAAGCCTCCTAATAAACTGTGGACAAGTTACATAAATCTGGAATTTATCAAATAAACTGTAAAGACTGTAAAAAGTTTACAGTAGTAGATCCAAAAGAAACTTAAAAACACGTTTAAAGCAACTTCAAAGAAATGTGAGGTTGAAACAGTTGGAAAAATCAGCAGTAGCCACTCATTTTTGGAATTCTAACCACGAAATTGGACAAGAAATTAAATTATTGAAAGCCATTAATAATCCTTCAGAGTTGGACATTTGGGAAAATATCTTTATCCATAGTAATAGCAGTAATGCGGTTAATTTTTAAATACCACCAGTAGATGACATTTTAAACCTAATCAAATTTGGGAGCCAAACTAAAGACTCAAAACTAGCAAACACTTCCGAATCACTATACCAGAGGCAGAAGAAAGCAGATGTAAAAAATGAACTCCGTTTTCTACTACCTGATGGCGCTGCATTCATAATGACGCCTATAGTAGACGCTGAAGTTCTCCAGCTACCTCAGACGTCTGCTAACCTGTAAGAAAATGACAATGAAGATTGTCGAAACGTGTCCAGTCCATCAACATCAAACTTAGTGGGGCAAGTGTCAATAATGGACCTCCAAACCCGTACAGAAAGGAGAGAGCCTGAAACTCCAACTCGGCCTTAATAGTACGAAAAGCAGGATCATAATTAGCAGAGCTTGAGACAGACGCGAACGTACTCCCAAGGGCGTCGGTGACCGCTACCGGGTCGGCGACGGTAGCAGATCCCAAGTGAAGTCCCGATATGGAAGAGTTAACCTGCTTACCGGCAACATGATTGGGGTTTGAGGGCGCTCAACTACAAAGGTTATTAGCGCCCTCAAAAAATGAAATAGCAGCTAAAACCAGAAATAAAAAGCAGCCTTTAAAAGAAATTGATAAAAGCTCGCAAGTAACCAGAAATTAAAAACATAATTACAATAACTCGGAAAAGAATTCAGTGAACGCCCAAAGACATACGAGAATCTACAAAAACATAGCAAACAATGGGTAGAACAGGAGATAAAAAAGATTAAAATGGAGGCCTCAAAGTAGGTAAGGTATAAAATATTTAAAAACCTTACATATCCCTCATGGTCTGCAATCAAAACCTAAAAAGCAAAATAAAACTAAGATTCTGAGGGCAATTGTCACTTCAGCTAAAAATTTAAAAACTTTATCCACCGCTCTAGTATCATCGGCCAGGACCTCCGAAATCCTGGCCGGCAGTTGCAGAGTGGCTCGTAATGGTGCTAGACGAGCACACTCCACCAAGACATGACGGACAGAAAGCGCCTCGCCGCAGAGCGGACAGAGGTGGAGGTTCCTTTCGAAATAAATGTGAATGAGTAAAAATACAGTGGCCAATGCGCAAACGAGTCAAACTAACCTCCTCACGACGAGATAAACGTGAGGAGGTAACCCAGTTGTTAGAGAGGTCTTTAACCTCCAGAAGCTTATTCCGACGGAGAGCCGACCTATCAGCGTACCAGCCAGATAAAACCTTTCTCCGCTGGACTATTCTAAAATCCTCAGAAGTGCCTCGAGTTATTGTCAGACTGCGCCCCGTAATTGCCGACTTTGCCGCCAAATCCACCAGTTCATTGCCCAGCAGGCCATGTGTCCAGGAACCCATGCGCACTCCACATTGACATCGGAAGCGTCCTGAATGCGCTGCACTAAAGGATGGTGATTGTACAGCTCACGAATGGTCTGAAGGGCACTGAGAGAATCACTAAGAATAAGTTATTCACCTAAGTTTCCAAGGCGAATATGATGAATGGCTCGGAAAATAGCATAGTTCTGCAGAATAAATTCATGTGATACTGAGCAAAGAGAAAGTAAAGGTTTCGGTTCCAGTGACAAAGGCACATCCGAAACCGTCGGGGCTCTTACTGCCATCGGTGTATATACAAACACGGCCACTGCATTTAGATAAAAATTATAAAAAAAAAAAAAAAAAAAAAAAAAAAAAAAAAAAAAGGTACGGATTCTGGACGCAGGCGTAGCAGATTTCCCATAAACCGACATCCCGAGATCGACGAGGGATGTAGCACGGAACCACGGTGGGTGAACCCTCTCCACTTTGGGAATCATAGCAGGCAGGTTATGACCGTGCTTCCGAAACAGTGCGATGAAACGAAAACCTGCAGGTCTTGGGTTATGTAAAAGGTGGCTATAGCGAATATCCAGTTCAGTATTAAAAGATGTTAAACGTAGAATGTCTTCTCAGTGGAGAAACGAAAGTCGTTTTCCGAGAGCCAAGCAGTAAGATTGTCCAAACACTGCTGCAGACGGCGTTCCAAAAACGCCGTACGCTGAGAAGTACAAAAGATAGCAAAATAGTCTACGAATAAGCAGGTCGAGACTCCTGTTGGGACACATTGCGATATGGAATTAATCGCTATAGCCAACAGCGTCACGCTTAGAAGAGATCCCTGCGGAACTCCGTTTTCTTGAATAAAAGAATGAGAAAAAACCGATCCGACCCTTACTCGGAAAACCCCGTCGCTCACAAATTCCTGCACGAACAAGGGTAAACGTCCACGTATATTCCAGTTTTGAAGCGGACGTAGTATACCTGCTCGCCAACACGTGTCATAGGCTTTTTCGAGGTCAAAAAATACCCCTACTATTTGACAGTCCTTCAGAAAGTCATCCATAATCTGCGTCGATAGCGAAATAAGGTGGTCAATTGCTGAACGACGTCTTCGAAAACCGCACTGGGTATTAGTAAATTGTGGGATTCTAGCCACCACACCAACCGTCCATTGATTATGCGTTCCCTCACCTTCCAAACGCAACTGGTGAGGGAAATAGGACGGTAGCTGGAAGGAAGATGTCGGTCCTTTCAAGGCTTAAGACCGGGAAAAGTGGCGTCAACTCAGGCACCATCATACCTCGAGTAGAAAGCCTTACCATCAGGAGAGAGATGTTGCAACATATCGACGTGGATGCCATCTCTTCCTGGTACAGAGTGTCGCGAAGATGAAAATGCATGTTCTAGCTCCGCCATTGTAAATAGACGATTATAATCTTTAAGGTTTCCACACCTAAAAGAGAATCCTTGAGATTCCACCTGGGTCTTAACGGTAAGAAACTCGGGAGAATAAGTGTCTGAGCTAAATACATGGGTGAACGCACGGCCTAAGGTGTTCGCCACGTCGAATGTATTAACGGCAGCTCCAGCAGGTGTTTTGAGACCGGCGATGGGTAAATGGGTCGATTTTCCAGCCACATGCCTCAACTTATCCCATACAACAGAGGAAGGAGTATTTCGATTTGAGGAAGCCACAAACTTGCTCCACGATTGCTTTTTGCCATCCTTTTTAACTTGCCCAGATTTGGCGCCCATCTTCTTATAATGTACCAGGTTCTCCAGAGTAGGGCGAGGCTGGAAAACCCTGAGAGCACGCTGACGAGCACGAACGGCATCATGGCATTCATCGGTGCATCAAGGAACCGGAAATCGACGTGGTGAGCAAGTCGACCGCGGGATAGATTGCTCAGCAGCGGCAAGAATTGTTGCTGTAAGGTGTTCCACCAAGAAATTTACGGAGTAGTGCTTGTTGTAGCTAAATATGGCCAAACGGGAAAAAAGGTTCCAGTTAGCTCGATCTAAACGCTATCTAGGCAGACATGTGGAACATACGTGTTGTGTTAAGAGACTTATAAGAATGGGAAATTGGTCACTGGAGTGTAGGTCAGAGATGATATTCCAGTTGAAGCTAAATGCTATCTGTGGAAAACATAAGACTATATCGGGGTGGAAAAAAATGTGAAAGCCATCAGATAAAAACGTAGCCTCTCCGGTGTTCAGGAGGGCTAGGTTATTGCAGTCCAAAAAGTCAGCAATTAAACTACCTCTCGCACAAGCCCGAGGGAGCCCCAAAGTGGGCGGTGGGCATTCACGTCCCCCACCAACAGAAATGGTGTTGGTAACTTGGAGACGAGGTCTACTAACTCTGTGCGCAAGAGGTCATTAGAAGGAAGCAGATAGATACTACTAACGGTAAATCTGGCAGAGGGTAGCGTAATCCTTACACCGCCTGCGGTGCCATAAGTAGTTAAAGCGGGCGTTAAACACTACCAAAAAAAAGTAATCCTTACAGCCACTGACTGAAAGTCCTACTGTAAGGACACGGAAACAGCATAAATATCATCTCTGATGAGCATCTTGGTGCCCCCATGTGCTGGAACACCCTCTTCTGGTGATAAATTACACCGTATGAATGAGTAGTGCCTGAAGCTCACGTTATCTTGAGGACAGAGCTTTGTCTCTTGGAGGCAGACGACTAAAGGTTGGTGCGCGTTGAGCAACAGTCCAAGCTCTGCTCGATGTGATCGATGCCGCTTATGTTCCACTGTAGGATAGCCATCGTCTCTAGGATGTGAAAAATTCTAAATATATAGGCATTTCTGCATACTGGCCGGTGCTGGTCGGCTTAGTTTATCCTTTTTAGCCGTTAGACGTAACACTTTCCCCAGGAGCATGATCCTGCCGCTTACGCACTGCAGTGCGAAACTCTGCACCAGGTCTAGATGGCGTCTACGACGAAATGTTGCAACATCTCTCTCCTGAAGGTAAGGCTTTCCTGCTCGAGGTCTACAATCGTGTCTGGGTTCACGCAAGTTTTCCAATTAAGTGGAGGGAGGCAACCATCGTACCTGTTTTGAAGCCTGGAAAGCACCGTCTGCTTCCGTCCAGATACCATCCTATTTCCCTCGCCAGTAGGGTTTTGCAGGTGATGGGACGCATGGCCAATGGACGGTTGGTGTGGTGGCTGGAATCCCACAATTTGCTGACCAACACCCAAAGCGGTTTTCGCCGACGTCGGTCAGCAGGAGACCATCTTGTATCGCAGTCGACGCAGATAATGAACTACTTTCTTAAGATCTGTCAAACAGTTGGAATCTTACTTGACCTTTAGAAGGCGTATGATGCGTGTTGGCGAGCAGGGATCTTAGGCTCCCTCCTTCACTGAAATCTATGTGGACGCTTAGCGTTTCTTACTCAGGAGTTTATGGGGGACTGCGTTTTCCGAGTAAGGGTCGGCTTGGTTTTTTTTTTTTTATTTTTTTTTTTTTTTTATTTTTTTTTTTATTCATGAGAACGGTGTGCCACTGGGATCAGTTCTGGGCGTTACGCTGTTTGCTATAGCGATTAACTCTCTCTCAGGTGTCTCGTACTGCTTAGTCGTAGACGAATTTGGCATTTTTTTTTTTACTTCGCAGCGTACATCATTTTGGAACTCCGTCTCTAGCGGTCTTTGGTCAATCTTTGTGATTGGAGCTCGAAGAATGGCTTTCGTTTCTCAACTGTGAAGTCTCTCTGCGTTAACTTCTGGCGCGTAGAAGTTGATTGCCGCCTTCGCTTCTACTCGGGCCAGAATTACTTCCCTTCGCTGATGAGGCGAGATTCCCGGTGTTGGTATTCGATCGGAAACTATGCTAGTCAGCACATATAGTACAGCTGAAAGCGCAGTGCGACCGTTCTCTGAATATTCTACGGATACTAAGTGACAAATCTTGGAGATCAGGTTCGACAGTGCTGTTTTGCCTTTATCGTGCGCTGATCTTCTTGTTTTTACTTTCTCTAGCCCGCATGTATAATGTACGTGGTGAATAGAGAAGGAATTGTATTCCACACAAAAATTCGATGTCGATATTTCACCGGAAATATATGTTTTGATGTTTCCTGAGTCCAAAAAAAGCATTCTTATAAAAAAGTCCGTGTGTGTCTGTGAACAACATAGCTCAAAAACGAAAAGTCCGTTAAATACCAAACTTAGTATTTAGGTTAAGTATCTTCCATAGATGTGACACGAAGATTTTCAAGAAAATCTCCCCACCACAAACTACTCTTTACGTGGAACAATTTTCCAAAATGTTGATTTTTGCAAAAATGGCTCTAACGATGTTTATTAAAATGCCGTATATTAGAGATATTTACATATGAAATAAAATGTATATCTTGAATTTCCTGGGAATAGCGTCTGAAGACCTCGTTATTCTGTATGAATTTTGCATAATGGTTATACCGTAAGAGATAGACAAAAACTTACCAGGAAATAAATATAGATTTTGCTAAAACACACGATTTATGTCATATGCAGTTTTGTTGTAGAGTTGACTGTTTCCAAAATATTTCTTGTTATCTGTTTCAGTTTTAAAATACTTATATGGGTCCGTTTTTCTTTCGTTCTACTCCTGGCCAAGCAAGGAAGTAATTTGCAATGACAATGGCATAACAACAGCTTTTCAAACATTTGACTATCACTTTAGCATAGTGCATTCCCTTAGTTCCCTTCTACTTTAAGGAACTAAGAAATAAGAACATTCTGTTAACGTTTATCTCGATTAGCATTGGTTCAGGAAGAAGAAGAATCTTTTGTAAGAAGTTTGTAGAGGAGCTAGTGAAAGTCATGTGATTGTAACATATCGACCTTATTTCTATGTATATACTGATGGCAGTAAGTGCGCTGACTGAGTTGGATGTGCATTTGCTACAGGCACCGAACCTTATACTTTTGGTTTGACTAGTAGCACATCCATTTATACTGAAGAGCTGTATGCTATTTATCGATCCCTTCTGTATATTTGCCATCGCAAACTCAGTGACTGCCTTATTCTGAGTGATTCCCTTAATGTCCTCAGAGCCTTCATGAGCTTTACAGCCGTCATTCCATTGTACAGCATATCCAGAATGCGCTCCAAATTTTTCATGCATCAGGAGTGAGTTTGAACTGTGCTTGGATTCCTGGTCACGTTGACCTGCCGGAGAATGAACTAGCTGATTTGGCAACAAAGAGGGCAACCACGGAGCCCATTACTGTACTTCATTGCATAATGTTTCCAGACTTTAGGCTTGTGTGGAGAGCGGACTTTTGTTGTGGCATGCAGAATAGTCTGTTCTCCATGTCAACAAGCTACGATAAGTGAAGGACCTGCCTGTGAACTGGTTAACCTCATTTCGTTTATCTCGCTGAGAGGAGGTGATATGGCTTGTTTAAGAATTAGCAACTGTAATTTTATACACTGTTACCTTCTTAACAATGACCCGGCTACTATTTGTCACTCTGTCAGGAAGAACTTTCAATATCTTATATTGCTAGAATGTGGTCTTCTAGCACACATTCAATCCTCTTTATTCATATCAGCCTCTCTTGCGGAGGTTTTGCCTGATGACCCCAGAGCAGTAGACTTGGTTTTCACATTTTTATCCAACACTCAAGCTTTATAGTTTGTTTTATTTGCTGTGCCAATTGAGTGGTTGGTCTAGCTTTTAAATGCTTTGGTTTTATTTTTCAATTGTGTGTTTTAAAATCGCTGTATTCTTTGCCTTTTATCACTCCTTTTAAATAATTTTATCTCAACTCCTGGATTTTTAACAATGAATAATACTTTCAGCCTAGATTTTAAACCTGGTTCTAGCTCTAATTTTGTTGAGTGTTAATTTTATATGTGTTTTAGCTGCAATTTCTTGTGTAGTGATTGTTATGCTGGAAACACAGGAGATAGTGTTATATTCTTGCAATGGACTGAATGTAAAACTTAATTACTTTAATGGTTTCAGGTTGCCGGACAGGTGAGATAAGAGTTACGCAGGGCCACAATCTGCCAGCACGTTATGTAATTCATACAGTTGGACCAAAATACAATGTAAAATACCAATCAGCTGCAGAGAACACGTTACATTTTTGCTACAGGTTAGTATGCATTGGAGGATATTTTAGTCGAGCAATTAACCATACTAAAACAAATGTCATTATGCAGCTATTACAATGTAGTTGCAGAAAAGTATGTTATGATCATTCTGCATAATATGAGTTGCATGTGGCAGTTGAATGGGCACTAAGGGACATTCATATCTTTATAGCTTTAAGTATGTTTTAATAAAGAATCTCTACTTGTAATTTCTGAATCAACATCAGAAAACAATATACAGTGTGCAAAAGTGAATGCGGCTAGCTGTGCTACAAGTGTTTTACTTATATGATGGAATGCTGTAAACAGTTTCTATAAATGAGGCATATTTAAGCTCTGGGACTACCACAAATAGAATTGACATATTATAAACTGTGAATGGTCTCATGGTACTAAAAATGTTTTATATGTGAATGCTGCCATCAATCACCAAGATCATATCAGTGCTGCCAGTCTGCCAGAATTTCATCCTGCAGGAGTTCTTTCACATACCAGTAAATCTACTGAAATGAGGATGTTGTTCTTAAGCACACTTAAAAATCATCTGTTTTACCCGGGCTTGCACCTATGACGTTAGGACCCCAGTGCCTAACTAACTGAACCACCCAGACCAACCTCATGTTTCAATGGAGATATTCTCAGAAATGACTGGTTAACTACTACAATTTAAAAGTGGATTATCAAATATTTAAGTTTTTCTCACAGTGCTTGGGAAAAAAAGTTTTAATAAAACTTGCTGAATTACTGTGGTTTCAAACTACATCACTCATTTATGCAATATATAAATAACTTCAGAGTGCTGATAACAAAAGCAATAACAGTATACTCAAAATTAACTTAGAACAGAAGGTTACCAATATACTTAAAATGATGGTGAATGACAATGGAAAAGAAAATAAAATGGAAAAACGTGCATTAACACATATAGACATTAGACATGGGTTTCAGGGTAATGTCAGGGCAGAGGAAGATCAGTATTCATGTTTCCATAGAGAATTTTGTGCCTTTAAGTTTTATCCAGATCAGATTGAAAGTACACTACCTGGATTTTTAGTCCTAGAAGTTGTTTTTTTGCTTGGATTTCATATCTTGCATTTTTTACATCCAGGCCTTTGAGATACCTTGATTGAAAATTTTACACTTATTATAGCTGTTTATAAAAAGTTGAGCATTGCTTGAAATGTTTGGAGAATGTAGGCTATATCAATTTGAAACGAATACCATAAAGGCCATAAATATATCATGTTCTAAGAAAGTAATCGAGCTCAATTTCCATTCATATAGAATTTTGCATACTGACATGAATTGTAAGTATGGTAAGTGGACTAAATCAGATTAACATTCATGTAACATAGTGATAGCTATCAGTGCAACTGTTAGCAAGAAACTCTAATTATTATGACAATGAAATGTAAGCCATTATTTACTATATTTTTCAAACTCAAAAGGTGCATAAAATATGCACATCGAAGAAGTGTGCACAGGATAGTATTTTCTGTTTTTAAGTGGTTTTTTATTTATTTTCGTTCAATTTTTTTTGTGATAGTCTTTAACGCCCCTCTTACTACATAGGCACCGGAGGTGAAATCTTTTAATGCTATAGCATTTCTTAGCATCTGATAAAAAGAATGGGTTTTGCCATGTCTGAATGGTTAGACTCCCTAACTCTCACCAAGGCGGTCTGTGTTGAATCCCAAGGGATTACATGTGGAATTTGTGGTAAACAAAGCAGCATCTGGGCAGGTTTTTTCAGGTTCTCCAGCTTCCATCTTCTTTCTCACCCTCATACCAGGCATCGGGCTAGTCACCCATCCTGGCTACTCTCGCTAATCCAGAGCATGTCTGCTCCACAACAGGCATCTGACTCCAGGCACTGGCTTGTAAGTCCTCCATGCAAGGGGTTAAATAGCAAAGAAGAAGTAGATAAAAGGGTAAGTTATTTAATAAATAGTATATAATGTGAACTGAAAATTTCAGTTACTTTTCCAAATTTGAAAGGCGAATCAATTTTTTCCTTAAGTATATAATGGCTTGAATTAATTTGCTATTGATTATTGTTTATAGTGGAGTTGAATGTGTTAATTGAGTTGGTATGTTCAGAACAGATTAATGTAACAATACATTTTGGATCATGTTTATTGAGCCTGCCATCTATTTATTTATTTCATATATGTGAATGTGCGCGTGTGCGTGCATGTGCATCCTCATCCAACATTATATGGCTTGTATATAACACTGCATTAATTATGACACCATAAGTTAAATAGCAATATCAGACTAATACAATAATTTATTGTATTGATATCTAAATGTAGGACATAAAATAAAAAATCACTATGATATTTTGAGTATACTAGTCACTTCACTTTTCTTTTTGTGGAAGTTTGTTAACAGTGTTGTTATATTCATTTATGTGATGAGTCGATTAATTACACTAAACAACACTTACTTGGGATTTTTACCGGAACATGTTTCGAAGGACTAGTTTCCTTCAATTACTTCAAATTCATCTGATCCAGTTAGTTATCACTCTATCAAAAGAATCATAAAATCAACATATAATAACAAAATTAAAGAAGATAATGTATTACAAACAAAAGGAAAACCATGGGAAAATTTATGTAATAACACAACCAGAATCACTACATTACTAAGAAAATCCTCTGTAGCAACTTTTAGACTCCTAACTGGCCATGACTGTCTCAATAAACATTTATTCAGGATTGGTGTAATGAGATCTCCTCTGTGTCCTTTCTGTACACTTAAAGAATACATGGATGGAAACCATCTACTGTGCTGCCCAACCTTTAGTCAACATGATAATATGACATCAAAATACTGGAATGCAAGAGAGCAAATGGCTTTACTGCCAACTGCTCAACATTAGATACCAACCAACCAACCAACCAACCAACCAACCAACCAACCAACCAACCAACCAGTTTCCTTCATTTTCAACCGGACATTGACTAATTTCTTGCGGTGAAGCTGGCATTGTTGTAAGTGCTGTCTCCTCTGGTGGTGGTTCAATGAACTTGCTAAACACATCCTTCTGTGGTACGTCAAAATTGAAAACCCTATTCTTATTTTTTACAATGAAGATGTGTTCCCATGTGGCCAGCTCTTGTTTTCCTGCTATGTATTTTAGAAGTTTTGGTTCTGAATTTATATTGTGTTTTGTCCAAAAGTGGGTGGCAACTGCTGATTTTACCAATTGTTTTTATTTATATTTCTGAAGTGTTCTTTGGATCTTGTTTCTATATTTGTTTTTATTTTTCCAATATAAAGCCAATAGTTATAATCCAAGAGCACATAAACAGGCAATCTTCAAAAGCCTAGCACATAGAATGGTTAACATGGCACTTCTAGAAAATAAATACAAGGCAGAATACTACAAAGTAGTCGAAATAGCAAATAAAAATGGTTTCACAAGATCCCTCGTAGATAAAAAAATAAAACTAGCCAGAAAGAAGAAATTCCTAAAAGAAACCACCACCCTCTCAGCAATAGAACAAAAGATGAGCTACAAGAAATTCACATACCACCCATGGGGATATGACATGTTTTATTTTCAAAAAATACAACATTCAGCTAGCACCAGTAAACCATCACAGCATAAAAAATGAATTAGGCTCAAATCTCAGGGACGTCATCCTTGGCAAAGAAAAAAATCGGGCATTTACAAAGTGGAATGCAAGTATTGTAATCACATTTATATTGGAAAAACAAAAAGAAATCTAGAAACAAGATCCAAAGAACACTTCAGAAATATAAATAAAAAATAATTGGAAAAATCAGCAGTTGCCACCCACTTTTGGACAAAACACAATATAAATTCAGAACCAAAACTTCTAAAACACATAGCAGGAAAACAAGAGCTGGCCACATGGGAACACATCTTCATTGTAAAAAATGGGAATAGGATTTTCAATTTCGACGTACTACAGACGGATGTATTTAGCAAGTTCATTGAACCAGCACCAGAGGAAACAGCACTAATAACAATGCCAGCTTCACCACAAGAAATTAGTAGATGTCCGGTTGAAAATGAAGAAAGCTAGTCCTTCGAAACATGTTTCGGCAAAAATCCCAAGTAAATGTTGTTAAGTGTAATCAATAGACTCGTCAAATAAACAAATAAATTCTAGTCATTATCTACAGGATGATTTATATATAACTTGTACATTTCTTTCATCAATTATTCTGTTCAGAATTCACACACTGCCCCAATTTTAGCACCAAATTAAGCAGAATGATCTGGAGTTCAGATTGCCTGTCACTAGATGTGCAAATTTAATGCTTTAATCCTAATTGTTAGCTTTATTGTTGGCAACTATTTTTGAGATTTTGTTTTAGTCAACATGAAAATAGAGTACACATTAAATCAACGACTCTTCCTTGTGAAGCAATACTGGGTTATGAATTCAATTACAGCTACTCAAAGGGCAGGCCAGAGAGAATTCAGTGTTTGGAATCCTCCAAAAGAAACACAATACTGGGACTGGTAAACAAATTGGAAACAGCTGAGTGAAAATGGCAACATTGTTCATCTAGGCTTCCTACGGTTGTTGACCTAAGAGCACAACTGGAGCAATCACCCAAAAGGCGTTGAGACATTTGTCATAGGAGACAGGGTACAGCTACTCAATATGTCAGAGAGCTGCAAAGAGTGCAGGCCTAATGCCATACAGGGTTACAGTTGTCCATTAATTACAGGAACCAGATAAGGATAGACAACTGAATTATTGTCATTTGTTTCGCAGATTCATTATGCAAAATCCTGCCATGTTGTTTATCACATGGCTCACAGATGAAGCATAGCTCCATTTATCTGCCTATGTGAACTCAAATAACTCATGGTATTCGGCCAGCCAAAATCAACAAGTTATTCATGAAGCACTTATTCACCCAGTTAAAATGGTAGTTTAGTGCATAATATCTGCAAAGAGAATAGTGGGACCAATTTTCTTGTTTAAAACACTTTGAACATTGCAGAGTACTAACAGATTTTCAAGGAGCTTGCTGAAAAACTAGACGATTTAGAGCTGGGTCAAGTTTTCAGCAGGATAGTGCTACATGCCATATATCAAATGCATCGTTGGCAGTAATTGTAAGTTTCTATAACGACCAAAAAATTTCCAGGAACCTCTGGCCACCGAGATCTCCGCATTTGAAAATGCCAGATCTCTTTCTATGGGGTTCCCTAAAAGACAGGGTTTACATTACACATCCCCAGACATTGGATGATCTGAAGCATAACATTACAAAGGAGATTCAAGCTATTGACAATAGAATCCTCTAAGAAGTGGCCAGTAACATGGAATGGTGCGTTGAGTTGTGCCTTATGCAACATGGAGGACATTTTCAACATTTGCTGTAGAGACAAATAATCTCTCAAAATTTATCTACATTTCAGGTTTAATAAGTTGTTGGCTAGCGTAACTCGTTTTGAAACAATTAATGAAATAAATGTTTCAGCTCTATATAAATCACCTGTATTTCCCAATTTCATGCATTTGGCTTTTGGCCACTTAGTTACATACTATAGACCAAGCAGACTTTCTTTTATGTTAAAAATGCTCAAGTATAAAGTTAGAAATCATATAGAATTAAAGAAATGGTAATATTGCATAGATTAATGTTCTCAAAATAGAAGAAGCAGTACATCATCTTAAATTATTCACACATTTCAAATTTATGGAAGTGTGTACTGTTTTAAATTTAGGAGACAGATAAATTGTATTACATTCGATTGTCTCTCCTGGATTCCTTGCATTTAGCTGTATGCTTCTCCTAGGACATTCTGGAATAAAAGAATAAACAAATCTCAGTGGATTTTGAATATCTTTCTTTTTCTTGCTTATCACATTGGTCATGGGAACAGACTATGATAGGGTCATTTGCTTTGCTATAGGACTTTTTCCCAGGTTTTAGTTCTATACCTCCACAGGAAAAGCTGTAAATGCATTTTTAACTTCTGCATACACACTTTGTTCCTCTGTTGAAGGATTTTATTTGTGATTAACTGTGCATTAATATGGAAGGTAACTCTATCAAATATTTTCTGTGCCATTTGAGGCAGTACTAATAACAGTAAGAAGGTGTGAATAATTAACAAAAAAGATAATGTAAATAAATATATTTCATATAGAAATAAAGTTATATTATTAGAGGATGTTAGCATAAGCTTAGTTATTGGAGAGAAGATAGAGCAGGAACTGCACATATCATAAAAGAGAAATCTTTCGTAAGGTTTTTGTGGACAGTAGCCAGGGAGCTGGGGTGAAACGTATAAAATAATGTCCTTGAGTTAAAAAGACTATGCAAGTTTTAGAGAGGGTGGTGAGATTGTGAAAGTTACTGCAGCCCAAGTTAAGTGGGATAGTTTCTATTGATTCATGAAAAGAGATTTATGGAAGAGGGAAAGAAAGCCAATTAGGGCACAGTTTTAATGCTTAGACAGAACAAGAGTGTTTAAAATATATTCTATAGAGATGCAGTTCTCGACAGTTCATTTTCATTTGCTGTACAGTGGAGCTGTTTCAGCTAGAAGTGCATTTATTTGTTCCCACCGAGTATTTTGGTATTACAGATTAGTTATATAAGAAACGTGATATGTGCAATCTAAGTTTCATGTGTAAGTGACAGGTATGCGTGCATAGAAATGTAACGTGTACATAAAGTATGAAATCTTTGATAGCAGTGTAAGTAAATTGCTTAAACTAAAAGTTACAAATGTGTCATCTCTGAAATAGCTGATTTTTATTGTTCATGCCCTGTTAAGAGAGATTTTCTTGACGGAGGAATGCAACTAGCTGGAGCAAATATGAAAAATAAATTCAAAACATAATTTACAAAATAAAAAAGTAATTCAGAGATAACGAAGAGTAGGGGGGATGCCACAAATTTCTTTCCAGTCTATAAACAATGTTTTTACTAAGCCTTAATTTTAGTAATGTATGGTGGTATCATCCAGGGGTCATTATAAATTCTCTTTTTGCCTCAAATTATTTTCATTACTGCTACACACTTTATCTGAAGCCTTATAATTGTTGAGCTGCTACAGCAGAACAACATTGCCAAATATAAAAACATGGTTTATGAACTCTAGTGGGCGTAGTTTATATACTGGTGGACAAGAGGTATATTGCATTACAGAATAAATAAGGTGATAACAAATGAATAGTACATTTGCCACATAGCCTGAAGTAATATTAAATCATAACCTCTACAATGTAAAATTATTCTTAAAATCTGGATACTTTTCATAATATGTATTTATTTATCAAATACAAAGTTCTGACAAAGTTGTAGGTGACAGCCACATAATTTGAAATAGCTATTAAAGCATACTCTCAGAATTCTGTAATATTAAATTAATTTTAAAATCTGGATGGTTTGTAATGATATGTTTATTTCATAAATAATGCAATGTACTATCACAGAATTGCAGATGGTAGTGAATTTAACAAATTGTATGCTTTTAGAATCCTGTATTTCTGAAAATCAAATTTTGTCAACTCGGGAAAACAGAACTAACATGATTTTAAATGTGGATGAATAGCAATTAACGTCTAAAACCAAATGAGTAAACAGGAATCATTTGACCCATCATATTTATAATGGTTGATTAACTTCCATTTTTGAAATTATACTTTTGGACATGTTACTTCCATTTGCTTTTGGCATTTGCCAACCTAATTGTATTCATAGTGATTTCTTCCTTCCTAGGTTGATATGATTTAGTAAGATTACATGGCACCTGGGTACTAAGGACCCAGCTTTACCTGACTATGAATGCACAAAGAATAAAGTGTAACATTACTTCTATTAAATTGAAGGTTCATATATAATCTGAAAGGGTGAGGAATTGTTTTTTTCAGTGCATTACACTCCCATTCTTTATTTTTCAATCAATTTTTATTCCCCCCCTTCCCACCAAAATGTTCAGAATTCCCAATTATGGTTTACAAAAATATATATGTTTTTTTTCACATGGCACTGTATTAAGAACAATTAAAGTGTTTTAATATTATTTACAAAGAATTTTAGAAAACGTAAAGGTGTACTATATTTTGTACAATGTTTATTTTAGTGGTTTAATTAGAATAAGCAAATTTATAAATTGTGGCTATTTTATCACAAATAATATAAAATATGTTTACTATTAACTTAATATGTTGGCAGAATGTTACTTAAGCATTGCTTGAGAATCTGTTGTATGCCAGTTCTGAATTTTATAACTTACTGTCCAATAACTAGCTGTTGCATCATAGTTTATTTATAGCTTTGTGTTTTATGTAATTCATTGTGAAATTTGTAGAAATGCCCTATGGCAAATTCAAATTCGTTTTGCAATTTTTCAGAAAGTTTATTTGCTCTACTCATACCATGTAAGCACATGATCATTGTGATTCCATAATGCTGGAGGAAGTCATGGAGGTACTGCCATCTTCCTCCTTGGGCAGGAATTCCTCAAACATATACTCTCTTGGAGTACCCAGCCACAGGAATACAAGTCATCTTAGAAGGTGCACAAGTGTATTCCATCTTGTGGGGGAGCAAATGCAAGTGATGACATTATGTTTGTTGAAATTGGTATTGATCACTTTTCTTCACTGTTGTGTAGCTCTCGAAGGCCTTCACTGGTAAAGGATTCTCTGATAAAGAGATTGCTTTAGGTGAAAACAAAGAAACTCACATATTTTCACCAAATTAATTTTTAGCGGCTTTATTATCGAAAGTTCAAATACTGTCATTTTTCTTTGTGAAAGGTTTATGTGATAATGCAAGTTATAAGTATGGTTCTTAACCCTCTATGTGAGTGGCCTCTTCTTTTGACTTAAGAAAAGCACATCCTTATAACTTTTTACTTCCTCTCCAATATTCCATTCAAAAATTTGATACTAAGATTTCAACAGAAACATGTTTTGAATACTCCTGAAACAAATAAAAAAAAACTTTTGTAAATAGCTCCTGTGTGCATGTGTGTGTGTGTTTTTTTTTAATATCATTAAAAATAGTGTGTAAACAAATGACAGATGCCATAGTTTGTAAATGCCATATAAATTAATTTATTCAGGAAATGCTGCATAATGCTATTTTGTTTCCTCTGTCAAGAATTTTCTTTGACTACAGTTCTAAACTCTGTATCATAAACCATGTTTAAAATAGGTATACTGTGCACAAAGAAATTCATACATTAGCATCAACTCCACATGGTTACTACAAGTTTTGCCACTGCGTGCACAGAGCTTTACAGTTATTTCTTTGCCATGTGGTATCTGTTTGCCCCTAGAGTAAGGTGGTGATGGTCTTAGGCCTAACCCACTTCCTCGCCATTCCATCACTCATTATTGTTTCCTAGTTTTTCTTAGAATTCCTGTAACATATCAGAGAGCAAATCTGCAAATATATAAAGGTTGGAAATCAGTTCTCTGACAAGTCATACCTTAGTCACAATAGATGCTTTTATGTATTTGTAGTGCATTTGACTTTGAAGCGATGTTTTACTGTTTAGCTTGTCAGAGCATGTCAAATTTTCATCTATTTCTAAGGGTTACTATCATTTCATTCACATTTGTACAGGCTTCCAAAGAATAAGGTGATTGAGAATGTATATTAAAGTTTTTGAAGATATGAACTGTTTCTTTCTTTTTTTTTTTCTGGTAATGTTTAACACCCTCTTTTACTGCTCTGGCACCGCAGGCGATGACACTGATGATACATGAAGATGGAGACCCGGTGGCATGTGTTGGCGGGGGAAACCGGAGAACCTGGAGAAAACCGGCCCCTGTGCTGCTTTGTCCACCACAAATCTCACATGCGGTCGCTGGGGATCGAACCCAGGCTGTCTAGGTGAGAGGCGAGTGGTCTGACCACTCGGCCACAGTGTGGCCTAAACTGTTTCTGTTTCTGCAGCTGGGTCAGTTTTTATTATCATTATCTTTTCTTGAGTAAGAAACTCTAGGAAAGTCAAGGAAAAGCAAATATTCTTGCTGATATTACCAGTCAAAAATGTTTCTCACCAAGCCCATCTGTTGAGAAGATTCATTCAATGACCTCTATTGTTAGACTTACAGGCAAGCAGTTAGTAACAGAAAATCCAGAAAAGAATTTACTTAATTTGTAGTACTTAAGTATTTACTTACTAAATTTTTGTTTCCTTTTACTCTTGTGTAAAGGCCCCCGCAGCCCGCCACCACCACCACACCACCACCACCACAGATATATTTACAACAATTAATAGCTGACAGAAACATTTTCTGCCTCTATTTATTTTTATCTCCTAAATAATTGCATTCTCGTACTATGTTATAATCATTCATTTCTCTCATCCATTTTGCAAATGCATTTAATTTGCTCCTTTTTTATATATTAACATCTATTTATTTTCATTGTTCACTTTTAATTTCCATTCCTTACAATATTTATCTGTGCCTTGAAGTTTTTTTTTTTTAAGATCATAATAGTGATTGATACTAGTACTAGTAGGCTGCATAAAGTAAGCCTGGAATTTGGATACTATTAATGACTAGTTATCATTCCTTCCAATTTCTAAAAAACTGTCATATATAAATTGATAGTGCTGGATTTAATTTCCATCCTTGCTTGAGGCATTTCTTTTGTTGAATTACTCTAGTTACTACCCCTTCCTTCATACTTAAACAGAAAATATTTTCATTTTACAGTGTTTTAAGGGTATTCACTATATGGCTACTTACTCCTTTGATCAGTGATTGTAATTCTATTCAGGTGGTTCTACATAAATCAAAATTATGCAGTTTTCCTCTTTTATTTTTTTTATATTTGTCTGCTGCTTTTAAGATAAACAAACTTATTAACTCTCCTCCCACCAGTTTGAAGTTCTTGTGCAATTTTGAAAGGATATTACATTATTCAACCCATGTGTGTAGCTTAGTCACCAGGTATCATAAAAATGTTTCCTGTATTTGAGGCACTAAAATACAAAGCCTGACATTTCCACTGTACATAGAAAATTAGGTTTTGACATGTGTGTAAACTTCATGTATAAAAACCTTGAAAATTTGGTAAGTAAGTTACATGTATCAACATTTCCCACTGTAATATCAGTTTGAAAAATGCATTAAGATTCAAATCCCAACATTTCCTCCTGGCTGTAAAATGCATTTTTTGACATTTCTTTACCATGGCGTGCATGCAAGTATGAAGCATATGCTCATATGTTGCACAGGATTCATGTTGCTTTTCTTTTCTTATACCCTGAAGGCTATTTTGTGGTTGGAATTGGTATGCACAATTGTCATGGAAAAACATATTCAAAATGAAGTGCAATGTACAATGGTGTATTTTGTCATAGAAAATAAACTCAAATTAATATAATTTTAATCAAATTTCAATACAAAGCATATTGGATGCACCATAATCTAAATGTGATAAGGGAAGCTTGATTATGGATAATCTCCAGATCCTGGAATGACTGAAACTCGCTATAGCCATCAACACAAATACAGTATTTTATTATTAGAAATTGGGAAATGCACACTAATAACATCTATTCAGTTATATATTATATGTTGTAATGTGCTTGTTGCCAAAACTTTTCATTATCATCACTTTTGTGATATACTCTTTCTCAAACACAATAAATATAACATGAAAATGATGCATATTCCTACCGTGGCTTCATGGGAACATTGCTGCTGTTGTCTATCCACATGTTGTCAACATTCCTAACCTGAACATAGTCAAAGAAGCCTCATAGTGTAACTGAGTGTGGGCCCTAAGCCACAAAGCTATCCCAGGTGTGGAGAGCCCTAAGCCACAAAACGTAGCCAAGTGATAGAGAGCCCTAAGTTGCAAAGTACAGCCAAGGGATCTGTGAGGATCATACTCACCCAAATTATCAGAGCAGATTTTCATTTTAGCGACATTTTCATAGGTTGGCAGCATTGATTTGCTATTATTTTTTGATGCTCTTAGCAAACCACATAGTTCATAATGGTATTACTTTGCCTTATATAATTGAGCTTGCAAAGGAGGGCTAGAGGGTGGGCAATATAACTTCATCAGAGTAGCATCTTCTACTTCATATATTTCTTACTCCTTCAGGATTACTCTGCATATAATAGCTACCAAAATTTGCAAGTATTTTGCAAGTAAATCTTTCATTACAGGGTTTGGGAGTAAAACCAATTAGATTAATTAGGAATAGTTTTAAAACATTTTTTTTTATTTTTCACTATTTTGATTTATACACAAAACTTCTAACATCCATTATTGCTGATAATCAAGAGTAGTCTGCATTATATTTAGCAATGCTTTAAACATAATCCTTAACATAAAATTAAATAGTTATTTTTGCTTTATTTATGATTAAATAATAATTGATATTTAAATCAGTATTGCAGACTAGCAAATGAAATAAAAATATTTGATGTGTTACACGCACATGACTTTTTCTAACTGTTCTACAAACACACTTACAAAAGATTCTTCTTCTTCTTCTTCTTCTACACAATGCCCATTGAGATAGGCATTAGCAGAATGCACTTATTACTTAGCTCCTTATAAGCAGAAGGGAACTAAAGGAATGTCCTATGCTGAAGCAATAGTCAAATGTCTTGAAAGCAATTCTTATGCAATTGCCATTGAAATTGGCTTCTTTGCTCGGCCAGGAGTAGAGCAAAAGAAAAATGGGCACTTCCTGTCCTAGAAAATTATAAGTATTTTAGAATTAAAACCAGTAACAAGGAATATCTTGGAAATGGTAAACTGTGCAACAAAAATGCATATGACATAAACTGTGTGTTTTAATGAGATCTACATTTTTGGTGCAGTAAGTTTTTGTGTATCTCTTATAGTTTAACTGTTATGCAAAATTCTGCAAAAATCAACCAGAATAAAGAGCTCTTCAGAGTTTATTCCCAGAAAATTCAAATTATGCATTTTATTTCTGTTGTTAATAACTTCAATATGCAGTATTTTAATCAAAATTGTTAAGAGCCATTTTTGAGCAAAACAAAATCTTTAAAACATTTTCCATGTAAATCTGTGTGTTTTGTCCTTGAAAGATAATAAACTTAAATACCAAGTTTGGTATTTAATGGTCTGCTAGTTTTTGAGCTATGCTGTCCATGGACACACATACATGCACAGACCTTTTTCTAAAAATACATTTTTTTATTCAGGGGGTCTCAAAATGTATATTTCTGGCGAAATCATGTTATCAAATTTTTCAGTGCAATATAATACCTTCTCTATACATTATGTACATAATACACATAGAGAAAGAAATATTTCACTCATAATATTGTTACAAACATTAATGGGTAATGGTTTGGGATTGCTCTATTTATTTTGGTGAGCACTAAGTAGAGCACTATCTTCAGAAGAGGTTATTCTCTGTATGCCACCGGCTATGTGTATTAATATGCGAATAGGTGCAGTGTAGTTGTGGCAGTGGGGGTGGGTGCATGAGAACAGAATACCTCAAAATGAAAAACTCAATACATACCAAACCTGGTATTCAAGCTCTATCTTTGAAGATGTGATTTTTGCAAAGGTTTTCAAGCATATTCTTCCATCCCAAAGTATCCTTAATATGGAGTAATTTGTGTTATTTCTAAAGAAGTTTCATATATACTTAATGCTTTCTCAATCATTTAATGGATATTTATTATGCAGTTTCTGTATGCTTTGCTTTAAACATTGTTTATGTCTTGTACGATCTGACTTTGTTGTGCAGTATTATTGCTTTTCATTATTTTTTTTTTTTTATTTGCACACACTCCATGCATATTTATTTGCTATATAGGCAGACATTTCCCCATTTTAAATGTGCTTCTCTAAAAAAAGGGACTTAGTTTTGGATTTAAGTAATGCCTTTCAAAACTACAGTGTATATGTAAGTGACATTTGTCTTCTAAACAGTATGTATTAAACATTATGCATTTTTTCTTTTACTGAAAGTGGAAATACTGAGGTTTATATCTAGGTGCCGCATTTGACAGTGATCTGTAACAATTGGTTTTGTCTACATCACCTTATATAGAAAGTATAATTGTTTCTGTCTACCTTTTTGGTACATGCCCATTACTTATGATAGAATTGAATAGTTTTACTAAAAGTTTCTCTTTTTTTTTTTTTTTTTTTTTTTTTTTTTTTTTTTTTTTTTTTTTTTTTTTTTTTCGTGCCCATTCCTAAGAAACCCTGTTGGGATACCATCTCTTTCGGGAGCTTTATATTTCTTTATTTGTTTAATTGTTTTATAATGTCTTCATTTCTTACCTCCCATTCAATAACAATACAAAACTAATCACATTTCTAGAATTTGTAGTTTCTATACTCTTATTGCCCCTTTAAAGTGATCCATTCTCCTGGTTTATTGATTTTATAGACTCCCATACCTTATTGACACGATACTCATCTAAAATCCTTATCAAATTCTCTCCACTCCCTCCATCCCTCTTTCTTTTGCTCTAACAGTAAATGGACTCTTAAGTCTGACATTACAGCAAGGCATTGCCATGGAGATGCCCAGCCCCTTTTCTATACAACTCTGATTCCTAATTCAAATTTGTATAGGCCTCTAATATAATTAATAATGTTTAGGGCAATTGTGCTATAATACACCAGATTCAAATACTTTGGGCAGAGCTACCATATTTAGAATAGCTGAAGTGGGGACAAACATGTTTTTCTCGCAATGATTGTGTGTTTTGCCCCTAAATGCAAGCACAATAATGACTAAGAAGATGTTATTTATACAAATGGCAAAAATGAAGATAAGAATGCAAGACTGCTGTGAGGTTTGTATAAAAATTTACTTATAAATATAGGAATATCATATTAAAAACTAAGAAAATAGCAGCATATGGCTGTGCTTCTGTTTTGCACAATTTTATTTATTATTTTGCAGGAGAGCTGACGGAAGCTTTCAAAATACTTCCTAAAGAGCTTGGATTAAGGAAAATGGTACCTCTTTGTTTCTGAGGAATTCCGAAATGTATATACAGTTTCCTCCTGTGGGATCTAAGAAAAGGAAACCTAAAGAAAAGTTAGTAAGCCCATACCTTTAATTTCTATGATTAGCCTTCATTACACTCACCCACTCCATAATAGGTACTGTACTTGGATTTACATTATTAAGACCAGGTATTATTCCCAAAATAAAATTCCGGAATTTCAGATTTAAAAATATTGTGTATCTCAGCTAGTTTCAAATTAGTAAAGCAAATCTAACCTAACATAATTAAGCTTAGCCAACATGATTGTTGGTGTTACCCAAGAATAAATACAGCACAAGGTACAATTATTGTAAATTTAATGTTTATAATTCCATATTGCACTGATTGGTCACCATTACAAAATCACCCCATTCTTTTGATGTACCTCAGGTTTGATTTGATTCTCTCTCTGTTTGTTTGTTTGTTTTTTACTTCCAAAGGTAAATTTATTGAACTGAGTGTAGTGGAACATTTTAAATTGTGCTTCGAGTGGCCTGTTTTTTCCCCAACATATTTATATATCTCTTTAATACAGACAAACATGAAGCTACAAGACCTAGTGCTTAATTGCTATAAATTATTATTTATTAAGGGTACTTCCAAACATTTTGCTGTTACAAAATATCCAACAAGGCCTTTTTATTCTGTGTATTATTTTTTTTTAAGTTGTATTCCTGATTATTGCATAGTATGTTTCAAATGATGTTTTGCACTTAGTGTTGGATTTTTATGGTGTATGATTACAATGTTCCTTGATTGTGTAGTGATATAAATGGTGATGAATAAAAAAAGTATACCTTCTGATATTATGTAACAGTCTCTCATGATAACTGAGCACACCACTTAAAAGCAAGAAGGAAAAAAAAACGTCATATCTTGATTTTGTATGGCTGAAGTCTTCTCTCAGGCAAATCCATCTACTATATCTTCAAGCTTGAATATTGGTTTCTGCAAATGAACAAATAATTGCATAAAAATGTGGTAGCATATGGTAATTCTTAATCAGCATCACAATTCAGTCGCCCCTCCTCAGCCCTGCAGTTCATGGAAGAAATTATCCTAATCCTAGAATTCTACTTAACTCATAAATGGTAGCAAATTTGGAGTTTTTAGTAATTTAGAATGTCCTGGTAAGGAAAATTGATTTTTGAGAAGAAATACACTTCTTTTTCCATTTTTCTTCTAGAAAGAATACTATGATGTCATATTTTTCTATAAATGTATATATTACTTATCTTCAGTTCTCCTAATTTTCACCTTTTCCAAGCATTTATCATTTTCTTTTTGTTTCTAGATTTTGGAAATCAGATATTCGTTTCCTCCTAAGGGCCTACTATGGTAGGTACGGGTTAGGCACACCCGGGGTCCCTAGCCACCTTTGACTCCCTCTGTGGGCAACCTCTAGGTGGTGAGGGAGTCAGTAAGTTAAAATGCCCACCCACGTGTAGGCCATGCGTGGAGACCTGTGTCGGTGGAAAGAAATGTCCTTGTTGGTTGAGGGTTGCATCCCTGAGCCTGGGCTTCTGACTTGAAGTTACTGGGGCAGGTACGCAACCTAATACACCGCTTTGGTTTCTACTTCATCTAAACGGGAGGGTAGTGACTAACCCACCCGTAGTCAATCAGCCAGGGCTAGGTATTATACTGAACTCCAGGGTGAGTGGGACGGTGCACCCCCTATATACCCTGTGTAGCCCTGTCACCCCAGTGGGTACACCCCATGTTGGGCTCCATGGTGGGTGGGTAGCACTGGCGGATGAATTTATATCTATCTTTATAGCACCCAAAACCAAAACCTCTACTTATGTTAATTTAGGAAAAGAAGTCGAGTCCTGTGGTCCTCATTACTTGGTTGTTAATAGAACAGAGGAAGGGAGAAAGTTTTCTATGGTCAGCCCTTTTGCCATTCAAAAGGGTCTTGATGCCATAGCTGGTCCTGTTAAGTTGTGCATTAAAGCCCGTAACGGCACACTGCTGATTGAGGTATTCTCCGCCTCCAGGCTGGCCAAATAATCAAGACCAACATGTTAGCCAGCTTCCCACTGAAGGTCGAAGTACACAAAACGCTCAACTCCTCACGCTGTGTGATCACCATCTGCGCTTTTGACGGTTTACGCACTGAGGAGATTCAAGAGAATATGGCAGATCAAGGCATAACATCAGTGTATCGGGTTCAGCGTAAAGTCAATGGGGAATTCATGCCTTCTCGTACGCTGTTCCATACTTTTGATCGGGTAGATCTCCCACAAAAGATTAAGGCAGGGTACAAAACTATCGAGGTTAGACCTTATATACACAACCCACTCAGATGCTATAAATGTCGACATTTTGGCCATACGCGTGATCTTTGTAACGGTGAATCCACCTGTGCGAACTGTGGTGACCTATCCCACGATGGTGTATATAGCAAACGCCCATCATGTGCGAATTGTGACGCCAAACATTCATCCTGTTCCCGCGAATGTTTTTGTTTTACAGAGGAGAAGGCGATCCAGGAGATTCGGTTGAAAGAGAAGGTGTCCTCGGAAGCCCCGAAACTCTTGCGACTCCGCCAACCCTCTGTCCCGAAGTCTGGCACGTTTAGTTCTTTTGTAGCTAAACCAGTGCCCTGTTGGCAAATCGCAACCCAAACTAGCGATATAAACGGGACATAAACCTTCTATTGCAGAGAAGGTCCTTGTAGCCAGGAACAGTGCCCAAGGCTACGTCATCTTCAAAGTCGGCATCAACATCTGCCAGTCTTCAGAGTCGTTCAGCACTCTTATCGCTAAACCTTCGACCTTGGGAAAGAAGACCGGTAAACCTGTGACATATTCTGCACCTGCAGAACAATTCAAGACCAGCTATGCCAGGCAAGACTTTTTGTAACATAGTGTCCAGACCGCTCCCAAACCATCTAAGGGAAAGCAAATTTCACACCACTCTCCGCGGCGATCCTCTTCTGAGGAATCTTCAGGGGGAAGTACCGATTGGCGACTGCCATCTTCGCCGATCAGTACCGCTAATCGATTCGAGGTTCTCCAACAGAAACTTTCTATTGAAAAGGAGTTTTCCGCTGTGGAGGAGATGGAGCAGGAGGATTTGGTCGTTAGTGCACGACGCACAGTGCGTAAGCGACAGGATCGTACTGCTGAACAAAGTGTTAGTCCGACACCCAAAAAGAATAAGTTACATCGACCAGCACCGTCCAATATGCAGAAATGTCTTTCAATTTGGAACTTATCCCATTCCATAAACAATGGCTATCCCACAGTGGAATATACGCGGAGTTAGATTACATCGACCAGGGCTAGAATTGTTGTTTCGCCAGCATCAGGCTTTGGTCGTATGCTTACAAGATACAAAGCTCTGTCCCCAGGACACCGTTACCATCAGTCAGTACTCCTCCGTGCGCTGTGATTTGTCACCGAAGGAGGGTGTCCCGGCACACGGTGGCACTATGATGCCTATCCGAAATGATATATTTGCCGAATCTGTACCCTTACAATCTGACATCCAGTCCGTCGCGCTCGGGATTAGTTGGCCTCTGCCATTTTCACCATTTGTAGTATCTATTTGCCTCCATCCATTGAGCTCTCGCACATGGACTTAGAAGACCTGGTTGTGCAGTTGCCTCCGCCATTTACCAAACTAGCTTTTATTAAGTTCAGCATGGCTATTACTGTTTTGGGCGTTTATAGCTTTATGATCTCAGGGTTGAGAGAGAAACGGCGTTTCCGGCAGTTGTGAAGGTGTCGTGTATAAATACTAAATAAAATACAGCAAGACTTGACTTGATGAATTATAGTTTTACTGCTATTTCAGCAAATGAGGATGAATGCTTGGTTGCCGCGTTAGATCTTTCACTAATTGTTGCTAATGATATCTCTAGCCCACGTCCCCGTAATGCAACTCCGAATAACCTAATGCAAGTTTGAACTCCTATTTCACCACTGCATACGCGGCTGCTCGCGTGAGCTTATTGCCGACTTCTTTAAACACTTCTAGTCGCGTCGCTGCCCTAAATCAGAGTGCTTTTTTAGTTTCGAGTGGAGGGGGAAAATCCACCTTAAGGACTGACCCGGGCAAGCCGGAGTGTCGGGGTCTCCCATGTGGGCATACCGACTAAAAAACCCCTCCACCGGTATTAGAAGGAAGTAAGGGGATGCGGTACCGCATGATTGCACCAGCGGATTCAAGGTGATAATTTAACTGACTGCAGGGTGCAGTCAGAGGGGTGAAATGAGGACCGGGAGACAGACTTGACCGAGGCCCAAACTGTCACCGCGGAATACTCAGGGAGAGGAGTAAAGGAAGTTAAGGGTGAAGGATTGAGTTTGAGCTAGTGTTGGTTCTTCTCCAGTCGTAACTGCAGTGCGCGAAGAATCCAAGACTCAGCTCCGGTTCTTGGAACAGCCCCGATGTGTGATTGGCCCCTGGAGTGGGGCCGTTCGGCGGAGTGGAGCTCCTGCGGCTGGAGGTCCTGCTGAGGCTGCGGCTGAACACTGCCTATCCGGCTGGACGGCTCAGCGGTGGTGAACTGTAGTGTGGCTATGGCGGCAGTGGTGTCAGCTTGAAGGTCCTATAGCTTTTCGTTGATTAAACTTTTTTTGGTCTGGCCCTGCCTCCGCCATACCTGGTGACGATCATCCGAAGGGGATCTACATCGTCTCCCCTACCATGCACTAGCTACACTACAGTGATGGATGGGAAGATTAGGTAATGGTGGTGTCCGGTACCGCCGAAGCAAACCGAATATTAGTGGGTGATTACTAAAAAGGCGCCCGCATACAAGGGAGTATGCAGACAGAGTGGGAAGTAGGTACTGGCCTTGACAGATGCCCAGACCAGGACCTATTGTTAGTGAAGGTATTTCATGCTCATGCTATAGGAGGTAGGCTAGGTACCATGCTAAGAGAAATAATTATGGTGTAACATTACCTTCTATTGTGGCTGGAACCGGAGAGGGGGTTACCATTAAATCTGCTCCTCAGCTGGTTGCTGATGGTCCTGAAAAAACATACTTGGGAAACAGGTTGGGATGGGTATGTACAAGGGGGAAAAATAAATTCACAGTTTCATGTCATAGTAAGCTCTTATCCGAATATATATCTATTTTACTTTTTTTTGTACACACACACACACACACACACACATATATATATATATGTTGTTTTTTTATTATTGTTATTTTTTTTAATTCTAATTTTTTTTTTAAATTTCAAAATAAGAGATTAATAGGATTCTGTACATGCCTGTCGTTTCCTATGAAGCGCTTGGTCGTCCTCAGTTTGGGGCTGCCCTCTCACCCCTAGCCGCCCCGGCAGGGGATGTCATGCACCCGGGGACTTATTGGGCACCCGTGCTTGCTATTGAATTAGGGTGGTATGAGGTGATTCAGGTAGTTACGTATAGTTACGTCATCGTCGGCAGTATGTCTGTTTATTGGAATTGTGCGGTCGAACAGCGATAGTGGTCTCTTGTGCTTATCTATGGTTGTGTCATATTGACCTAGTTCTTGTATTGCCGGATTATAGCTTTTTCTGGCCTGGTTGTACATGTTATTCGCTAGTTTTGTGACAAATTGCTCTATGGTATGCACCTTGGTGTCGTGTTGCAAATCCAATGGGACTGTTTTGGGTACCTTAGTGATGATTCGGAGTGCTTTGTTTTGTAGAATTTGCAGGTTCTTTATGTGTGTCTTTGCGCAGTGGCCCCAGCAAGGGGCCGCGTAGGTCAGTAGAGGCCTAATTAGGCTTTTATATAGGGTTAGCCCCATCTGCTGACTTAGGGTGCTCTTACGGTTTAGGATAGGGTAAACTGCCACAAGTGCTTGGTTTGCTTTCTGTCTAATTGCTTTTGTATGTGCCTCAAAGGTGAGCTTGGGAGTCCAGCGTCACTCCTAGGTACTTGACTTTGTTGGTCCAATTTATCGTGTTGCTTTGTTATCGTTAGTCGGCTGGTTTTATCGTGATGTTTGGTTCTTTTGGTGAAGAGTATTGCTTGTGACTTATCTGTGTTGACTTTGATTCGCCACCTAGTTAGCCACGGTTCTAGGTTTGTTAGCGCATTTTGTAGGTTTCTACCAATCACTTTCGACTGCCAGGATTGTGCTGAAATTGCGGTGTCGTCTGCGTAGATGGACAGCTATGTACCCTGTGTTTTGGGGATGTCATTTATATGAAGGTTGAACAAAGTGGGTCCCAGTAAACTACCTTGGGGTACGCCTGCTTCAAGTTTGTACTGTGCAGTGCACTCGTCTTGTAATGTAACGGTAAATGTCCTTTCAGTAAGATAGTGCGCTATATGCTTTATCATCGAATCACAGAAATTCATAGTTTTCAGTTTTCGTACCAGTCCCGCATGATAGACTGTATCGAAAGCCCTCTGAACATCAAGGAATACTACACTGGTTGATTTGTTGGTGTTGAAACCTTTTGTAATATGTTGCACATTTCTGGTTAGCTGAAGGGTTGCGGAGAGGTTAACGCGCAAGCCAAATTGTTCATTAATAATTATGTTGTGTTTTTTGATGTGGGCATTCAGACGTTTCTGTATTACTTTCTCTGCTACCTTGCTGATGGTTTTCAATAGGCTAATGGGCCTGTAGTTTTTGGCATCTGCTCTGTCTTTTCCCGGTTTTGGCAACATTAAGACGTTTGCCTGCTTCCAGCAGCTCGGATAGTATCCTGTTTGGAGGCAATAGTTACAAATATCGGCTAGGCGTTGCAGTGCTTTTTGCGTCGGATGCTTTAGTACCAAATTTGGTATTTGGTCTGGGCCTGGTGCCTTGTTTACCTTTAGATGTCTGATGATCCAGCTCAGTTCACTAGAGCATGTTTTTCTGCATTGATTATGTGCTGTGTTACTTAAGGTTGCCTTCAGGTCTTGCTCCATTTGTTCGCATAACTCATGATCTATAGGGCCTTGATGCGGTTTACACGTTAGTTGTAGCGTGTCCGCCAATATATTCGCTTTTTGTGTGTCGGTCTCCGCGTAGGAGTTGGGTGCAGCTGATGTTTTGAGTGGCGGGATGTTTATTGGCTGCCTCCTTAGGGCCTTGACTAGTTGCCACACTTTATTATTGCCTGGTTGTAACTGTGCCAGGGTGTGGTCCCACTGCTGCTGGGTCTGTGCATTTATTCGTGTTTTAATTGCACTTTTCAAAGTGGCCATGTTGACTTTGTGCACAAGGTTCCTTGTGCGCTGCCATCTTCGCCTTTCGTGGTCCCTTTCTCGCATTAATATTAAAACTTCCGGTGGATATGTAAGTTCGTGTTTGGGGGGTTGTTTAAAGGGAACCGCTTTTTCTATCGCCTGCTGCATTGCGCGTTCTAGCCCGTCTGCCGCAAGGTCTACAGCCATATGGCTTGTTAGGGTGGGCGGGTCACACAGTGATTTGTCTAGTGTGTCAGCGAAGACATCCCAGTTTGCTCTGTTATAGTTTCTTCGCTTAGGTGGCGGCTTTATAACTGGCGGGGCTTGTATGTCTATTTGGACTGCAAAATGGTGTGATGCTAGTGCTTCCACTAGCTTCACTTGGTATTCAAAAGCTGTATTTTTGAGAAGAGCGATGTCTAGTGTATGTGCTTCGTGGTTTGTTTGTGACGGTATATATGTTGGTTCTCCCGGGTGATCTATTATGTACTCATTATTGAGCATGTGCTTGTGCAGTGCATTTCCCCCCGTGTCTGCTATCTTACAAGCCCATGCTGGATGTTTCGCGTTAAGGTCACCCGCTGCTATCACTACGTCATCAAGGTTCATGATGGTTTCCACGTCCTGCATATTGAGCTGTCTGGGTGGTGAGTAAACGCTAGCTATTGTTACCCGAGTGTTGTGTATGTTTATTGAGATGGCCGTGGCTTCCATGGATGTTAGCGGCGGGATGTGTTTAAGCGTATGGGTAAGCGCTTCCTGGACCACTATTGCTGTCCCCCCGTGTGTTTTTCCTTATGGTATGTGGTTTCTGTAAATTTTGTGGCCTGGTACGCTGAAACTGGATTTAGGTGTTAGTAAAGTTTCGTTTAGTAGTGCTATTGTAATATTATTATTGTAAAGGTGATGTTTGAAATCCTGTAATTTGTTACGTATACCTTGGGCGTTTCAATAAATGATTTTATGGGTTGTGTTTTGTTGGGATGAATTGTTTGTTTGTTTGTTGAGCCATTTTCCCTGTATTACAGTTGTGTTTTTTTTTTAACCTTCTTTAGCGTCTTTTTCTTGGGGTTTTAGGCGCAGGTCGTCCACCCGCTACCTCTGTTAGTTCATTTACTGCGTCTTTCATCAGATTTAGGAAGTTCAGGAATTTGCCTGTGCGTCTCTTGGGCTAGTGGTGTCACCAAAGAGGCTGTGGTATATATCTCTGCTCCATCTTGGAGTAGCCCCTCATTAGGTTGCCTTGACCTATTTTTAAAAGCGGGCCGTGCATGGCATAATCTATGTTGAGGAATTGCTTGTTACAAAATTCAGGGGGCACCTTATTTGGCATTCCTGTACTCTTGCTTCCTCCCTGACCTTAGCTGCAGCTTTGTGAGCATTATCAGGCATTTGTGGTTGCCCAGCTTTCTTTTCTGCGCCTGACTCTTGCGCGTCTGTTTGTGTTGGCGCATTTTTATATTCTGTAATATTTGTTGTGGAGTTTGCAGCCGCCATCATTGGCGTGGTTTCTGTTCCCATTGTTTGCGACAGGGTTCTCACGTGGCGCGTTTCTCGCATCACATGGGTATCCTGCCTGGGGTTTTGATTGTGGACCACTTTAGCGTATGAGCCCATGTGCTCTGATACAGGTGCCTGAAGCCTGCGGGGGATTTGACGTGCCATCTGTTGAGTGGCGGGGAAGGCCATCTTATATTACATTGGACATTCCCTCCACCGCGCCCGTGCTGGTGTGAATTGCACAGAGCGCACCTGCGGGTTGTGCTGTTGCACTCTCTGTTGTGGTGCTGCACCGCACAGCGCGAGCAAACTTGCGGTGCATCACAGTTTCGCGCCAAATGTCGAAACCGGAGGCACTTCCCGCACTGTGGTGGGCCGTTTGGTGGTCTATATGGTTCCATTTTGACTTTACAATGGAATATATCATGAATTCTAGTGAGGGCAGTTGATCAGTCAGCATCGTCATGTTCTATTAAATATATAGGGACATGCGTTCTTGTACGCATTGAAAACAGCCGGCTGACTTTGGCTGCTTCCAGTCCAATTCTTCGCAACTCGTCCATGAGTTCTGCTGGATCTATACTTGGGTGTAGCCCTTTTATCACTACCTTATGGGTTCGCTCATTTGCTGGTGTTGTTACATGAAACGGAACTTTACAACCCTTGCAGAAACGAACAAAGTTATTATAGTCCTCAAGGGTTGTGAAGGTCACACCAAAAAGTTATCGCGGAGTACCGCTTTGTATCCTGCTAGCCTGTAAATTAAATCAAACTCCCTCGTAATTGACGCAAATCTACGTGTGCAATAATCCGCTACAAAGATTTTGGGAATATTTTGCCTTACCTGTGTGAGGAAGTTAGTTGGAGCCCTGCTTGTAGCTGGCGCGCAGTTCACTGTGCCATCATTGGGTTGTGCCTGGTCCTGGGTTATGTTGCCGTTTGTTTGTGGTGCGGCAACTCCCGGCTCGCATCTGCCCTCCTCGGTGGTTGTGTCCTGGCTTGAATTATTTGGCGTATTTCGACTCACTTGGATGTGTACTCTTTTTCCGTTGTATTGATGCCGGTTGGGGTGCTATCATTCTCCAGCGCTATATGCAGCGCGTCGCTATCCTGGCTGCTGTCATCTTCCGTGAAGTTCTAGGCTTCTGCCGTTTCTCTGGGGGCTCCTTTCTTCCACGTTGGACTCCCATCATCTAGGTGTTTATCTGCTAACAGAAACTTTACACGCGGTACCCTAGCTAGCTATTGCCTTGCTATCGTTTGCCAAAAACCTTTATGAAGGCTGTTATCACGCCATTGTGGGCTTATCGCTCTAGAAGTGCTGCTAGGGCTTATTGCTTGATTGATTATTTATTTATTTTATTCTATTTTCTTACTATGCTAAGCTAAGAAGAAGTGTGAAGAGAGAAGAGAAATATAGCCTAAATATATAAATAGGGGGCCTAACAGGGAGTTTAAACTACTAAGATAGAACAAGAGGAAAGATAGTTACAGATACAGAAAAAGAGGCAGTTAGCGAGCGCTAAGAAGCGCGGTTAGCAGAGGGCCGGACCCTAAAGGGCGCCTATAAACCAGTCGTAATGACAGTTGGCTGTGGCCTTGCTATCCTACTCGTCTAAGCTGCAGAAGTTCTGGAAGATCTGGAAGGTCTCGGCGTCTTGAGGATCTCTCCGCTCCGCTGTGTCTCTCCGGTGTTGCTACACTGAGCGCTGCCAGTCGAAAGACCATGACACTGCACAGCTCTTCAAGGGAAGCTAAACGGGCGCCGACGTTCAAGATCTCCGCGTGGAGGTCCTGAATGGCGTCCCGTGTCGCTGCGTCTATCGAGGGTGCAGGTGGTGTGTCGATGATGATGGTCGGCGGTGGTGTAGCCTGGGCAGGTGGTGTTGGTGGTCTGCTCCTGGGGTAGAGAGGGCACTGGGCTTGCCCGGTGAAGTGTCCTGTGCCACAACAGGTGGCACAGAACCGGCGGTGACGGCGGTGATCGTGCCCAGTGCACTCGGCGGTGGTGGTGTTGGTACCACAGTAGTGGCACCGCGGCGGCGAGGAGCAGACGTCAGCTGAATGTCCGAAGGCACAGCAGCGTCGGCAGGGCCGGTGGCGCTCTTGTCGACTAGCCTCGACGACCAGAAGTCGCCCTAATAAGGGCAACCCTGACGCCAAGGCAGCTTCCAAGTCAGACTGGTCCTGCATCTCCACATGAACAAGCGGCGCTGGCCCCCGGTCGCAGTATATGCGGGTGGCCCTCAAGCAAGAAGGCCACCTCGACTGCACGGCGGTGAGCAGATGCCGGGTGGAAAGGTCCCGAGGGACCCCTGTACCACGGCACTGAATCGGGGCGGTGGCGTCGTGGAGCTGGGTGGTGTCGTCGGTGATGGCGGCAACTGCGGCGGCGGCCGGCGGCTAAGCAGGACTTGCCGCGGTCGGTGGCGTCGGAGATGCTGCCTCCTCGGCGGCTGCCGGGGAAGAGGCGACGGTTGGTGCCTTAGCAGCGGCCGCTCTGCGGAGTCTCTGCTCGAACATCAAGCTCTGAATCCGACCGATGGCCAGAGTGCCCTAGCTTAATCGAACCATATACTACTGAATCTCCGCAAACTCCCACTTCTTGTTACAAAACTGCGTGGCGTAGGAGTAGCGCACGCCTAGCCCTTCGGCGATTGGCTAAGCGAACGGCCTACGTGACCCGCATGCTAACTCACACTCCTACGTCTCGCTTCACTAAAATTCAAAATAGCGTGGCTTCACTGAAATTTAATCACGTGAAAGTCTTTAATGGACCCAAGGTTTTTCCAACGGTCAAACACGTTTAAACATGAATTTACAATATGGAAACCGTTGAACATTTACAATACATGAAATAAAATAAAATATTTTCCATAATACTTACTTACAATGGTTATCATTTCCCTTTGCCAAATTCAATGCACAATTTACTACCTAAGAATCTGACAATGATATTAACATGAGTAATATATATGATAATAAAATATTAGCTAATATTGTTAGCAAATAACTAATATTGAAGAAATTTCATAGATATGGAATTTCAGTCTCATAGTGTTCAATATCAACTTCTAACGGGTTAATATCTTTTTGTGTGTTTTCTTTTAAGTACGGAAGTTTTAATCAATGTTTGACTTCTTTAACTTTATTAAGGAAACTTTGTTGAGTTTTTAGGTTTACTTGTGGTTTTCTATTTTTCCAGTCATTAAAAGCTAGTCTGATTAATTTTGCATAATGTAAATTTGTATCTCCTTAAAAGTCAATAAATATTGGGAGAGAGTCTTCTTTTTTATTTAGTGCATTTTTAATATCTTGACTAAGATTTAAAATCTGTTCATTTGTTGAATGGTGTTTTCTAAATCCTGCTTGTTTAGTTGAAATTAAGTTGTTTTTTTCTCGAAACCAATTTAAACGATTGAAAATAATTTTTACCATGATTTTTGCTGCTATGCTTGTAAGTGCTATTAGATGATAACTTGAAAAATGTTCTGCTGGCTTGTTTGATTTCAAAATAGGTATTATTATTGATTTCTTCGATTCATCTGGTACTTTTGTATTCCATGACAAATTATAGAGCTTTAGTAGTCTTAATTTTGCTTTTTTTCCCAGATGTTTGATGCATTCTGTATGTATATTATCAGGTCCTGGAGATTTTTTCAATATTAGGTTATTAATTACAGTGTTCAATTCCTTAATATTGAATTCCTGATTAAATGTATTATCTTAAAGTTTAGTTGTTGATTTTATGTATTCTTTAATATTTTTTGTTCTTTTTTGGTATTTGCAGATAATTTATAGGTATTAGCGTAGTAATTATTACATTTATTAGCTATTTCATTGTCATTTGTAATTATTTTATTATCATAAATAAAAAGTATTTTTTACTGTCTTGTTTTGAGTGCTATGAATGAATCTTTATGCTTTTTGTACATCTTTACTATAGTCCGTGTTGTGTAGAAAATTATTAAAATAAGTTTTGGTGTTCTTAATTTCTTTTTATCTTCAGTTGTTTTTTTTTTTTTTTTTTTTTTAATTGAGCACTTAATTTTCTCCAATTTTGTACTTCTTTCAGATCTTTAGATTTTCTGCTGTTGTGTTTTCTTTTTGTTAGTTATGATTTCCAAAAAGGTTTATATTTTTTAATAAATCCTCTTGGTATGTATTTTTTTTTGCTGTTTTCAAAATTGTGTCACTTACATCTTTGTTCAGTTTATCTGATTTTGTTGATTTGTTTACTGGGGTTTCAAATTTGGTTTCTAACTAATTTGCAAAATCTTTCCAGTTTGCTTTTTTAAAGTTCCATCTAGGTTTATGGTTTATAGGAGTTAACTTTTTCTTTTGAAGTAGAATAGTGGCAATTATAGTTCTGTGTCCAGAGCCTGGATCTTCTGAGATTTGTTTGGAAGTTGATGAGTATAAATCTGAGGATACTAAAAGTAAATGAGGGTTAGTACCAGCACCAGAATAGTGGATAAAGGTTGGTGGATCCTTTTTGTAGTAAATAACTTCTGAATTTGTTGAATTTAGTAGGTCTTCTATGATCTTTCCAGAATTGTTTGGTTTGTCATATCCCCATAGCCATGAATGGGCATTGAAATCTCCAATTATGATTGTATTTGAATTTATTTTGATGTTTTCAAGATTTGGGGTATTGTTTGGGGGATTATAAACAGAATAAGCTTTGAAGAGAGATTTATTTTTGCATATGTCTAGTTTAATTATTTATATTTTATCTGTATTGTTCATCTCTTTAATGGTTTTAAAAGATGATGTAAGATTTTTTCGAGCTCCAACTAGAATGCCACTGCTTATTTGCCATCCCTTAGGAAGTAAGTACATACTAAAATTTTGAAATTGATAATATTTTAGTTGTTCTAATGTTATATTTACTTATTGAATTGTAAATGTATCAATATTGTGGTCATATATAATTTTACTTAGTTCATGTTTCTTCACTTGTGATAGGCCTTGTGTATCCCATTGTAAACTTTGTAATTTGTTATTCACATTTTGTTGTTTACCTTGGAAAAAGGTCCCGTCTTGGAAATCTGAATGGGGGACTGTTTTACTTCTGGACTGTTTCCTTTGCCAATGGGACATCACTTTATCTGGAATGTTTGTTTTCAACTTTTTGTAACCGTTTAAAATTAGGCACCATAAAAGGCGGTTACATCACCTAAGAAAAGAAAGGTATGGACAGGAAACAAAGTGAAATGATCCACTAGGCCTCCAATACTAGAATACCATCAGGGTCGAAGAAAACAAGAGTTGAGTCAAGCGAGACTGGATAGGAAAGGTAGAAGAAGGGATCTGATATGTGGAAAGGAAGAGATATCAGTCCAGGTCAATAACTCACCAAACTGACCAGTGCTTATTGGTGATTAGCCCTTCCTTTTAGTTGATCTCATAATTTTGTATAGATCGGTTCCTTTAAGTCTTCAAATTATAGAAGCAATTAAAGGGTCTCCTTTATATTATAACAAAATTGGTATGTGATTACTAACAGCTGCACCGCGTGAAGGTGAGGGATCGGACATTAGGCTTTTGTCCAGGTCAGTTTCTTTAAGTTTTCAATTAATTAGTAAAGGAATTAAAGGCTCTCCTCCCTGTTAGTAAGAGAAGTCTTTCCACAGCCTTTAGAAGAAACATTACATTATTCCACCAAATAGAAAGTCTCCAAATTTTGATGAGAGCACAGAGGAAGTTTGCATTCTTGCATTGTAGGACTGTAAAGTAGATAAGCATTATTATTTTTTTTATGACATATATATATATATATAAATAAATAAAGAATGCTATAGATCACATGTGCTTTTTAAGTCTACAATGCATGTATGAGCGTTTGTGGGGAGTGATCCAATTTGCTGCCTAGCACATACACCTGTTGAACTGTTTAATATATTCATTCCTGAAATGATTTACCCTTCTGTTTAGAAATCCAGAATATATTACATAATTCTCAGCAAATATAAATCTCAAAATCATTCTATTTAGGAAAAAACAAATGACACATTGGGTAATTGTATAATTTAAAAGTTTACTTCTTGTATTTTACAGTGTATGCAAGATGCAGCAGGGAAAAATAATGATGAATCAATGGAAGTTTTCGCAGGAGGACAAGCATCCAAAATACAAAAATTTCAGCATCTGTATCATTGGAGACAAAGTTATTACCTAAAACAGGAAATATTACTCAGAACATTGTGAATTACTAGATGAATTATTGTACCGATATAGCAAATGTTACTGTGCTAATGGATGAATAAATGTAGCTACTGGTAATTTTATTTTTTAAAATATTAATTAAATATGTAACAAAATGTGTGTGTGGATGTGTGCTTTTCTGTCAGTCTAATACTCAGGAGTAACCAGTCATTCTCCTTCTAATTTCCCAGTACCTGAAAATATTTATTGATTTTGAAAAGGTGTTTCAGAGGATATATATCAACAACAACAGTTTTAGTAGTCACCATGCTTTAAGATACCAGCAACTACTTCATCTACACATAAACCCCAATATATTTGGAGGACCAAACAACTCGTTGGTTAATGGGTCATCTTGGATCTAGATGGGGGATTTTAATCCATGAACCTTTCACCACATTTGCTATTGTGGGATGTCCAAATGCCATGACAAATGTAATAAAATGCAAAAGTTGTATTCCTTTCGTTAACACCAAATAAGGCATGTTTTATTGATAATACTATACAGAGCTATTTAGCTTTTTTAACTCATTGTTACTATATAAAAGTATTTTTTGGGACAAAATTACGATACATAACTTTCATTGTACACCTTTTCAAATATGACAAATATGCAGCTGATTACCTAATTAGTCAACGAAGCAAGGTACGGACGGTGTAATTAGAGAAGGAATACCATTTCCACCTGTTTTCAGAGAACAGCATAATTTCCTTATTAATTATAATTACATTTTCTTCTTACTTCAAAATCAATATAAACACACACACACACACGCACACGCACACGCACACGCACACGCACACGCGCACCGCACCGCCCCGCACCGCACCGCACCGCACCGCACCGCCCCGCACCGCACCGCACCGCACCGCACCGCACACACACACACACACACACACACCGCACCGCCCACAACGCACCGCACCGCCCCGCACCGCACCGCACCGCACCGCACCGCACCGCCCACACACACACACACGCACACACGCACGCACGCACGCACACACGCACACACGCACACACGCACACACGCACACACGCACACACCGCACACACACACCGCCCACACACACAGAATGTTTGTTATAAAACTAAGCTGCAAGGAGCACAGCCTCTGTGACCTACCTTCGCTGCATTTCCCTGCATGTGTTCTGCCATCACACATGCATCAGTCTTACTTCTTAGTTAGTCCAGTTCACACGTGAATAGCATTGGGAATGTTTAGAAGTGTTTAGTTTTGCTTGAAATGCTTTCAAAATGTACCACTACAGTCACAAAGAATGTTTATATGCGATACGTAAATATGCTTACATCATCTTGTAGGGAAGTTGTAAGATAATTATTTGAAACTAAATTTCCTGGTGTGTGTGTGTGTGTGTGTGTATGTGGGTTGGTGTGGGTGGGGGATGTGGGTGTGTGTGTGTGTGTGTGTGTGTGTGTGTGTGTGTGTGTGTGTGTGGGTGGGTGTGTTTTTTTTTTGTTTTGTTTTTTTTTTTCCCCCAAGTAGAGAGGCCATTTTTTTGCTTGTAAATAAATTCAGGGAGATGGGATCAATTGGCAATAGGAAAAGAAAAGAAAGCAGATGTGTGCTTATGCAGCAGCAGAATTAGACAAAATCGGAGAAAGTTTAGAACAGTCACCTCAAAAATCTCTTGGTTACTTTGCTCAAGAAACTGCAATTTTGAAAGCTTCAGCATGGAAAGCAACAACATTTTTAAAACTCAAACCATACAAGGTTACTGCTTTCCAGGAATTGCTACCATGCGATCACAAAAGTCAGGTAAATTTCTGTACAATTAAAATTTAGTTGAGTCAATTTTGTAACACTACATCACTTACTTTTTTATTTCGGAAAACATGTTTCAGAAGCCATGTGCTTCCATTGTCAATTCCTTCTGTAACTGGATTTTGAGGATTGTTAGCGATGGAACAAACGATCCAAGATTAATACTGTTCAGTGATGAAGCACGGTTTCAATTACATGGTTATGTGTCATCACAACACAGCTGATATTAAGCTACAAACCCAATTTCATTGGTGAAACTCCCTTGCATGATGAAAAAATCGGGGTATGGTGTGCAATAAATGGATACAGAATAATAGGGCCTATTTTTATGAGTGTACCATAAATGCTGAAAGATACAGGAATAATATACTGGTACCATGTTTCAAACAACGGGCAGCCATTGAATGTCGGTCTGGTTATTTCCAACAGGATTCCGCCACCGTGCTGATGAATCATTACAGTTTATTACAGAGATGTGGTGGTGGTTGGTTGGTTTGCTTTGCTTTGCTTTGCTTTGCTTTGCTTTGCTTTGCTTTGCTTTGCTTTGCTTTGCTTTGCTTTGCTTTGGGTTGGGTTGGGTTGGTTGGGCTGCCAACCCAAGGAGTTAAATATCTTTTATACATGTGTTACAATTTTGTACTTCGTACTCTGTTAACTATTCTTGTTCTTGTCACTTATTTTATAAATTACACTAATAAACACAGATTTTTCCTATCACGCATGGTTTCATAATTTTTGGGTGATCTCGTATAACCATTATACACTCAGCGCGCCTAGATTTCCACGCATTATACATCTTCCTCAGATCTTTATCTAGCCTGGATGCCACCGTCTTATCGCTTGTTTGTTTGCACTAGGCAGAAGAGAGGGTTCTGTTGCCTGATAATGAACAGAAAGTGACAGTTTGTGTTCTGCTGTATGTCAAGCAGTGAGACAGTATGAAGAAACAAAGAAGTAGGTGCAAAAATTCTCCAAACATATTTTGCTACATATGCGGCAAATTTACACCAAAATCTCAATGGTTACACATTTCTAATGTTCTAAAAAGTGCATATAGACATTATTTCGGATGTCCATTACGTGACAAGGATCGCAGTTGAGCACCTCAAGTGACTTGTAAGACGCGTGATGTAAGGCTGACTCAGTGATAAAGGGTAAGAAAGTGCATTTGCCTTTTGGTATACCCATGATATGGCGTGAACCAACTAATCATGGAGATGATTGTTACTTTTGCTTAACAAATGTAACAGGATTTTCTTCAAAAAACAAAGAAGCATTAAATACCTTGAACACCTTTCTTCGGCTATAAGACCAGTCCCACATGGAGATGATCTACCTATCCCTGTTCCACCTTCTACATGACAAGAACTATCTGAATCCGACAGCTCTTCATCTGATGAAGCAGTGCAACCATCTACATCCAAGAATGCTGCTTATATTCCAGAAAAAGAAGAAGAAGTGGAAAAGCTACACTTAATTACACAGGTGGAACTGGATCTGGTATGTGGTTTATATCTACCCAAGCAGTTAACTGAATTTCTTGGATCTTGTCTTCAACAGTGGAAGCTGTTAGATAAAGATACTAGGGTGACAGTGTTCAGGAACAGAAATAGCGATTTCTTGCGGTATTTCAAGACCACAGATAGTGGTGTCTGTGTATGCAGTGATGTGAGTGGATTAATGTTGAAATTAGGTTTTACACATAATGCTGAAATGTGGTGCCTATTTATTGACTGTTCTAAAATGAATTTGAAGGCTGTGTTACTACATAATGGCAATGAGCTCCCTTCTGTACCTTTGGCATATGCTGTGGCAATGAGAGAAATTTACGGAACTATGTGCCACATTCTTCAAGCCATAAAATACGAAGATCACTGCTGGTGTATTTGCGGGGACCTTAAAGTGATTGGTCTTTTAATGGGATTGCAAAGCGGATTTACCAAATTTTCGTGACTCCTCTGCCTATGGGACAGTCGTGATACGGAAAAGCACTATAAAATTAAGGAGTGGATAGGAAGAAACAAATTCATCCCGGGACAACGAAATTTATAGATTTATAGATCCAGTAAATTAGTAGATTGTGTTCAGGGTGAACTTAAGATCAAAGTGGCTCAAATTTTGTAATAGACGAATGACATGCTTATGCAGGTTAAACAGTTAAAGATAGTTGAATTGGGTACTGCGCAGTTAAGTGCTACTGTTACTGGGGAGGTTGACAGTTTACGCAAGACATCCAAGAAAAATTGGGTAATTCCCACGGTAGTGTGGTTCACGAGTTTAAGATTGAGATAACAAATGCAAAATTGCCTTATCCCTGGCCAAAATCCACAGATACTGTTCAGGGTTTTAAAGTAGATGCAGCTGAATCTATAGTTAAATATTTTATGCAATTAGTCGAATTAAAATACCAACACGTTCATTTAATGTACATGAAAGTACTATTTTTCAGATTATTTATCCTCATTTAAAGAATCCACAAGCCGATTTGGCTTTGAAAGCTTTGAAACAACAACTTTCACTTAATATGTTTCCAGAACAGGCGATTAAGGTAATGTTTTTTTCCGGTACAATACAGTTATGTAGTTAATAAGTACTATTTTAGGAAACACAGGGAAACAGAAGATTTTTGTAGAGAATATTCGAGAGGTAGCCGTCGCCTTATGTGTTCGTGATTCACATGAGGCAGACAGTTAAATTGGTCATGATCAATTTTTTGTCATTCTGAGATGTGTACACTCTGTTTAGTACAGCCTGATATAGAAGCTTTTGAAGAATTTCAAGAAATTATAATTCGTCATGGCTATCTCTCTGAACAGTCTGACCAATTTTCAACTAAGGCAATGTTGACCGCGATCGAACCGGTTAAGACGGCTATAGTGCGCCATCATTGTCACATAATTGGCCATCTTCAATGAGACTGTTTTAAGATGCCAATAAGCGTAAGAAGTCGAGTAATGATTTGGATTTATGACAATTAGCAGCAACAGTTAATTTCGATCCTAAACCTATCCATCATAATTATGTGGCGAATAAAGCTCGTCATTGCCGAGTGTTAGTGGAAGTGGTTAAGGTTCCTGCTTTGGCCTTGTTAGATATGGGAAGTGTTGTTTCCTTAGTCAGTGCCAAGTTTATGAAGTCCTGACTAGTAAACACTTCCCATACCGACGTTAAATGTGCTGGGATAACTGCAAAACCACTGGCGGTATTAGATTAATGTCTATTGCCTAAAAGAATTTCAAATTTTCGTTGGAATGTAGAGGTTTAAGTGGTACCTGACCTCCCAACGCAAATAGTTTTAGGGAGTAATTTCATAGCCAATCCCACTATAAATATTGATGTGTCAGATTGTCTCTTATGGCTTAATTTTAATTCTAACGTACGTATTCCAGCTCCGTTAATAGATTTGGGCGTATTATTGAGAAACCAGGGGCATACATTTTCAATGAGCAATGTTGAAATGGTGGGAAAGTCAAAATGATCAATTGTTGTCGCACTTGACGCGCACTCAAGCTTGTAGTCTTCGGAAAGTTGTAGAGAAATTGTCTGATATCCTTACAGAGAACTTAGGGCGTACAGACTTGATTTATTATGATATTGAGTGATTAGATAAATCCCCGGTTAGGTTCCCTTCGTATAGGTTACCACCTCATAGGTAGGGCTTATTGAAGTCTGAAGTGAATGAAATGCTCCGGAAGGGCGCCTACGTCAAATTATTCTAGCGCGGTCTTTTTAGTTTCTAACAAAAGAGCTTAAGTTTAGCGGGTTTTAGGCCCTAATGTCCCATTTAGCTTTATTAGGCTGAATAAGATTAGCATCCAAACCACTTGAAACATAAAAGTACTTTGAAGTGCCTAAAAATCCGGTCCCTAGTTATTAAGTAACCAATTAATTCCACGGATCATACGTCAACTACTCCGTCTGTAGCTACGAGAATTCTCGAGTCGCCTCTCTATACACGAGACTTTCGTTGCCACATTCTCGAGAGTGGCGTGGCTTACGAGTAACGAGCGAGAGCGGCACGGTTTTTGACCGGCTCTAGTTATAGGTTATTCCTGAAGGACTCTTTCCCAAATCGAAGCAAAATATTCCATTTATGAATTAGAAGTGTTAGCGGTCCTGCATGGGTTGAATAAGTTTAAATTTTATTTGCAGCTTAAGGATTTTCTGCTTGAAACTGATAACCAAGCATTATCTTGGGTTCTTGCTGCTCCACGTAAAACCGGCAAGATAGCTAGGTGGACTCTTGTCACCTTGGCCTACAAATTAATTGTATTGCGGACGCTTTGTCTAGAATGTTTGAAAAAAGTGTTAGAGAACCGAAGATTGTGTGTGATTATAGACCAGTTTTTTTACGGTGCTTAATCAGTAACCGTTAGAATATGGGGAATTTTCTAAGTTTCAAAATGAGGATGACAAGCTGAAGCCGATTATTGAAGCATTGCAATCGGGTGAGGTAATATTGCCCTATAGACTTCCTGAAAACACTCTATGTTGCAATGATAAGTCAGATAAGTGTTAGTAGTGCCGGAAAAGTTTATACCAGTATTGTTTAAATATTATCATTAAGGATCCTTTGGCACCCATCAAGGCATTTGCAAAACCCGTCATAAAATTCGGCAATGATTTATTTGGAAAGACATGGACGCGTATATTAGGGCGTTAGTGAATGCATGTCAAATCTGCCCAAAATACCAGACTTGGACATTTGTCCTCTGATATAGCTAATCGTCCGATGGAAAAGTTGTTTTGTGGATTATAATGGACCTTTTCCTAGGAGTTCCAAGGACAGCCGTTATGTATTGGTAATTGTAGATGCCTTTAGTAAGTACTCGTGGTTTATTCCAATGCTGGAGGCAAATGCAATGCATACCATACAGGGACTCAAGTTAATTATGTCATGTTTCGGTGTGCCAAAGCTAATTGTTTCCGATAATGGTATGTATTTTAAGGCCAAATCTTTACGAACATTTTGTTTCAACAATGGAATACAGCAAGTATTGACCATCCCCAACTATCCCAAACCGTCATTGAGTGAGCGGGTTAACAAAAATCTGAAGACTGCGTTGATTGCGTAACATCACAATAGCCAAACAAAATGAAATCTGGAGCTGCATTGGACGCAATTCGCTTTCAGTGCTACGAAACATGAAGCGCATGTAGAATGTCCGTTTGCACTGATATTATCGTTCCCTCCTAATTGCCCATTGGTCAATGTGTGCCTGGTAAAATATATTTTGCCGGACGAGGTTAATCCTGCAAGATGATTGATGTTTGGAAAAGGGTTAAGAATAATTTGTTAAGAACTAGACTGAAATATCAATGATGTTATAAGTGTCGGCATGAGCATGTGTTCACTGTGGGTGTTGTAGTTTTTCTGAAAGCACACCGCATAAGCAAGAAAGCAAATAAATACGCTGCTAATCTCGTGCTGAGGTATGTGGGCCTTTATAAAATAATTAAGATGTTTTATTCTGTTTCCGTTTTATTACAGCATCAGACTCAGCAGAAACGATGCCTATGTCAGATCAAACGCTAAAGGTCGGTTGATTAAGCCTCTTTGCCATTTTCTTTTAAGGGCATGCCATTTTAATGTATATAAATAATTGGACCAAGTTACATGCGTTTAAATAAACCGCCCTGGAGCGCAACGTATGCTAGTGGCGAAAAGGTGAAACCTTGTCTAGTAGTGCTGTGAATGCCAGTCATGCAGAACGATTCAGTTGGGAGTTAGACAAGGATACAAAAGGAGTGTTTACTGTACCTAACATGGAACTGTAATGTCAGCAACGCACATCGATAAAGTTTTGTGTTTTTCCTAGACAAAACTCCTACAGAAACCTTAGAAATGGTGCAGCAAGCACATAAAGACCATGCTTTAGGTATGAAGACCTTAAATATTTTCTGCGCCCTAGACGACCGGTAACAGCAAAAACGGATCAACGCAATTATGCAAGAAGATCGTTGCATAACAATTGTGAAGGTTGCAGAGATTATACATTTGCCTTTTGGAACCGTAGAAGATACTATTTGCAATACTCTTGGGTCCACTGAAGAGAAAAATCGCCGAGAAGCGACCAGATCTTGCAAGGATTTTGCATCAAGAAAATGCGCCCTCTTATCGAGCGCGTGCAGCTCAAGATGCCATCGAAGAATTGGGCATTGAGATCATGTCATCCATATTCTCCGGATGTCACACCTTGCAATTTTCACCTCTTCCCTAAAGCGAAAAAGGGGCTTCGTGGTCGCCATTTTCAAAATGATAAGGAGTTAAGCAACGTTGTAATGGGTATACTGAACGACTGTCAAAAAAGGGGTTCAGTGAGTGTTTTGAACACTGAGTAAATCTTTGCATTAGGTGTATTTCAACAGAGGTAGAACACTTCGAAAGTTTATAAGCACATTTGAATGAAATAAAGCAATTATGTGTTAATTACAAAATCAGCCCGTTTATTTATTAATACACCCTTGTATCGGGTAGTTATGCACTCGAGCTGGTTGAGATGGAAGCTGATTGAGTTGTCAAATAAAATATATATAATGTGAGGGGGGGCAGAAGGACCAATGTTGGTATTTGCTTCTAAACCCAATTATACTCAGTTTGGTGCTTACTATAACGAGGCATGCCGACCAACATATGCAAAATAAGCCCAAGTAAGAAGCATATTACTATGTATGAAGCATGGTTATGTATTAGAAAAAAAATTATCTTTTATTTTTCTTAGGTAGGATTACTGTTTCATTTCCGGTACCCCTCCTCTAGACATGGATTCGTCAATTCCTTTTGTTCTGCGCATGTGTGCTTTACCCTCCTTCCCCTACTTTCCTTGCCTCTGCATTTCACAAGATATTGTAGGGAGGAGTTTCTCTCGGAGAGTTTGACAGCTGACTTCACTTCGTCTCTTCATCCTGGCGATAACATTTCATTCCAGGCTATTTAAACGTCCGGTTTGTTAGATTCCATTCTTCACGAAGTCTTTATTATCAGAGTTAATAACTAAAGATTAAAGCAATAATACTACGTTGCAGTGGCGGCTCGTGAGCTTTTTTCTCGGTGGGGCCAGATGTGAAGATGATTGCAATTAAAGTAAAAGTGGGGTTACACCTTTTAAAACTTTAGTTTCACTGCCAAAAAGACTACAATAAAGGAAATGTGGTAAAACATTAGGGATATATTTTCAAACATAAAGTAAATATTAATAGAAAATAAAATAGAATTCATCAAGTGGCAATCTTGCTTGTACAAGAGCTCAGTTCGTCTATTATTCTGGGCGGCAAACATTGCAATCCCACTGTTATTGAAGTTAAGGATTTCACAAATTTCCTTTTTGTGAATGGAACAAACAGCCAAGGAATTAAGCCTATCTTGGCCCATGGTGTTCCTAAGGAAATACTTAATTCTTTTCAATGTACTGAAACTTCTCTCTGCCTGAGCTGTAGAAACTGGAGTTGATACTGCACTTTGCAGCGTTTTGTGTGCTTCAGAACACGATTTCTTACTGAACCAACTATTAGAAAAAGTTCTCTGTTTTTTTTTTCTATCTTGTTGCGTAATTGTAAAAGTATTTGTTTAATGTGCACCTAATCGTTTAATTTCAAGTTTGTCTTCTACCTTTAGTGAATGAAAGGGATTTTTCAACAAATAATCCACTCTATTCATTATAAAATTACACTACTTTGTGCACTAAACAATTACAATTCCAACAACAATCACACGAATGCTAAACTTCATGTAACGGGTCAGGTGACTGTGGCCCCAAGCGTTCCTGTGTGCGTTGCCGGCAGAGGGTGAAGGGAAGCGAAAGAGATATAGACACGTGATTGACACGGCGTGAAGAGGGGTGGGTGTTGACAGCGGGGCCATGTAAGCTGGCCCAACGTTCTTCGCATAGGATTGAGAAAGATGGGGAGGGAATTCCCAAGATTGACACGGTGACCACCCTGTACAGCACAAGTCGACCCACACCACGGCAGAGAGGGGCCGGTGCAGTGCTATCGATGCCTGCGCTTCCACCACTCTAGCCACGCGTGTGAGCGGAACACCGCTTGCTTGCGCTGTGCAGGTGAGCACCATGTAAAAGACTGCCCTCACCCCAGAGAGGTAACTAAGTGTGCAAACTGCGAGGGGCGCCATATTGGTATCTATGGCGGTTGCCCCAAAAAACTGCAGATAATCCAGGCAAGTCAGGGCAGAGCCATTACCAACCCTGCGAATGTGCGTCAAGGCACCAGCTTTGCCAACGCTATGTCGAGGCATGTAGAAGTGCTTCGATAGGCTGAGGCAACGCTGGCTGTACCAGCAAACCAGACCGAGAGCTCGGATACTCAGATCACCACCCCCCCTGCGCCCCCCAGGGAGCAGAGACCCAAGCAGGAGAAGAAGAAACTGGCACGGCCTCCCAAGAAGCCCGTGGCTCAGACCGCCGCTGCGGCAAACTCAACCCCGGCACCTGCAGCCGCAACAGCCGAGCCAGCTGCCCCGCTGACCACGGGTGGCCAGCCCAGCCAAGCGGCCACGCAGCTTCCCCCTCCAGAGCAGGAAGCAGCTCCTATTGGCTCGACCAATGAGAGCGAAGCTGCTGCTCCAGCCACTGCCCAGGCAGTAGCTGCACCTTGGGAGAACCTCTCCGTGCCTATTGACGATATGACCGAGTTTTCCGAGCTCTCAGCCTGGTTTGCCGACCTCATATCGCGATCCCTCCCCATATTATGGCGCTGCAGGGAACAACTGACAAGCCCCACATCCCCGCATTTCAGAAGGTCACCATCGTGCATGAGACAGCCCGACTGCACTTCCCTGACTCCAGCTCGTAATGGCGGCGCTTAGAACCCGTAGATCTTTGCGAGTTGCGTTCTGGAACGCAAACGGAGTCCGGGAACAGCGGCCGGGCATCTTAGAGTTTATAGATGATCACAGGATTGATATCCTAATGATCTGCGAGACGCATCTGCACGCTGGTATTCCATTCTATCTGCCAAGTTACGTCGCCCATCGGACGGATCGACCCGGCCGACAGGGCGGTAGTACGGCTATATTTATTAAATAATACCTTACCCACACTCCTATCACCATACCTCCGCTACAGCACTGGGAAGCGACCGCCATAACGATCCCCTTGGAGGGGTCGGAAATAGTGCTAGTAGCGGTATGTGACCCGCCGGACGGCCGCTTCTATGAAGCGGACCTGAAGGCACTCCTCAACCTCGACCACAGAGTTTGTATAGCAGGCGACTTCAACGTGAAGTATCCAAACTGGAACAGCCGCACCCAGAAGGCCGCGGACTCTACCGCCTCATCAGCGGAGACCCGGCCCTTTTCGTGCACGGTCCGAGAGGTCCAACGTACTTCCCGCCACACGGCAGGATGACCATCATTGATTTCATGGTCACCAAAAACATTCCGTTCCATCTGGACCTCTCGGTTGTGAATGCGCTGGACTCCGACCACAACCCAGTTGTGGTCGACTCCGACATTTCACTCACCGCAATGGTCACACCAGAATGGATAGATGAAGTCGACTGGGATGCTGCTGTGCTATCCCTCCAGAACTCCGTGGACGCTAACCCTCGAATAGACTCAATAGAGTCTCTCGAGGTGGCGGCCGAGCAGTTCTCTACCACAGTCCTAAATGCGGTCCGTATTCCTTCGAAACACCTCAACCTTCCGTCCTTCCTGCACACCTAAGACAGCTGATTAAAGCAAAAAATGCTGTCAGAAAGCTATGGCAGCGATTTCGCCATCCAAGGATAGGAGACAGACACCAGAGGTTCAAATCCCTGGTCCGTCGTCTCCTTAGAGCACACCGTCGAGAGGCCTGGGAGCATACGTTAAGGCACGTTAACCTCCACGAGAGGAAATCTTGGCGAATAGTCCGTGGCCTGCGGAAAGACAGACTGGAATACCGGCATCCTATCCATGGCACCCGGGGCCATCTTGCCTTCGAGCCCCGGGATAAAGCAGATGCATTTGCAGACTACCTGGAAAATCAATTCCAGCCCAGAGAAGAGCCCAAGGACGAAGACCAAACTGAACTCGTCGAGCGGGCGGTAGAGGGCTTTCTAGAGGTCCCGCCCGCGAACGACGAGGAGTTTCACGTCCCTATAGCTACCCCACAAGAGGTAGCCACCCAAATCCTTTCCTTAAACACCAAAAAATCCCCTGGACAGGACCGTGTAACAGCGGAAATGCTCCAGCACCTGCCCGGGAAAGCCGTGCTTCATTTAACCCGGATTTATAACGCATGCTTACATATGCGCCACTTTCCCGCTACGTGGAAGGAGGCCCGTGTGGTATGCGTTTTAAAGCCGGGGAAGAACCCGGTTTTCCCGGCCAGCTACCGTTCCATCAGCCTCCTGCCAGTCATCTCGAAAGTATTCGAGAGACTCCTCCTTGCCCGCCTCGGACCTCACCTTGAGGAAAGAGGCCTCCTACCCGAGCATTAGTTTGGTTTTCGCCCTGGACACTCCACGACCGTGCAATTACTGCGTGTGGCCGAGAAGACCTCCCTGGCTTTCCAGGAGAGGTCTAAAACGGTTGCGGTATTGCTGGACGTGGAAAAGGCATTCTCGCCTACGTGGCACGATGGGCTCATCTATAAACTCATAGAGCATGAAATCCCCTCTCCATACATTTCCTTGGTAGCTTCGTTTCTTCAGAATCGAAGCTTCCGAGTAAAAGTGGAGGGGGAACCTTCTACAGAGCGGACCATTGACGCGGGAGTGCCGGAAGGTAGCGTTCTGTCTCCGGCGCTCTTTGCAGCTTACATGGCCGACATCCCCACCCACCCCAGCACACATACCTGTCAGTATGCGGAGGATCTCATGATCTTCGCTGTGAACCGGAACACCAGATATAGTTTTCGGCAAATCCAAGCCCAACTCCATGCCATTGGCAGGTGGAGTGAGAGATGGCGAATGGCCATTAGCCCGGAGAAAAGCTCTGCGATTCTCCTGGCGAAAACCATTAGAAATCGGCTTCAGCGGAACTTTGTTTTACGGCAACGTAGGATCCCTTGGGTGAACACGGTAAAGTATCTCGGAGTGAAGCTGGACCGACGGCTGACTTTCACTCCGCATGTCAGGGGCAAGGTGAACCTAGGGCATGCTGTGCTCAGGCAGCTTTACCCCATGCTCAGCTCACAGAGCATGCCCCTTACCTTAAAGCTTCAGCTGTATCGGGCGATCATTCCGCCTCTGGTTCTGTACGGCTGCGAGATCTGGGGGACCGTAGCTAACTACGTGCTCCTCTGGGTCCAGACGCTGCAGAACCGGGCACTACGGATAATCTACCGTACCGGCTGGAGATTTCCCGTCCACATCCTTCATGAACATTCCGGTATCCCGTACATTATCGACCTCATCAGATGGAGGACCCGATCATTGTACAACAAAATTCCAACCCAACCTAATCAACTGGTGAATTCTCTGGGAAATTATGATCCCAGAGAAGTACGTCGCCTGCCCTCGTTCTGTCTGCCAAGAGACGCCATTGGCCCTCTCGGTTAGCCACGCCCCCTCCCCTGAGACACTTTTAAATTGAACCTGAAAAGGGCAAAGCGACACTAACCCGTAACCAAAACGGGGTAAAAGTAATATAGCGTGTTGTCCTCTCAACGGGTGAGCGCTTAATCCAAATTAAAACTTTTAATTCTGCTCCAGGCGGGAGAAAACTGCGCGGCCTCCTGATTGGCCCGCGCAAGCGCCCGTGGCCGTGTCTTCTCCCTACAAAATTCCCTGTACCCGCATTTTATCCCTCAGAACACTACACTTCATCCCTCAACACACACAACCAGCAGACAGGTTCCCTAGCTCATTTCGCAGGTAAAGCCGCGATGCGGCTCGGTACTGCGGCATTGACACACGACCGGGGCATGCCCTGATCGACCAGTTTTGCGTCTGGCGTCTGGCGCCAAAGGACCACACTCTCTCGAGATGCGAGAGCAGCAACAGCAACACTGAGCAGCAGCAACGGCAGCTCCATATACCGGCGGACCTGGCAGCAGCAGCGGCGGCAGGAGCCACGGCCGCACTTCCCCCTAGTGGCAACGCAGTGGGCACTCGTCCCTCTTCTAGCTTGACGCTCCGACGCCTGCAGGTGTCGGTACACATATAGCGGAAACGCAGTGGGCTCTGACCCCTTTCTAGCTTGTCGTTCTGCCACCAGTGCGCGAGTGGCCCCTATTGACAGCTTGCTGTCATTTTATAAAGAGCAGGAACACCCCACTTTTCCTTCTGCTGTTCTACTGTCATCTTTCTTTCAATTGACTTGTCAAGACCGACTGACAACTGCTACTGCGGGTCCGGAAGACCAAAGCCAAGGGTGAAGGCCGCTTTACTAGTTTTTAAAGATGGTTTATTTGTACCCATATAAAAGGGATTAATTCATCCCCGAGGGCTCTCCACCCACCACGGTGCCCAAAAAGAGGATACAGCAGGTTAGGCAAGAGATATAGCAGGCTCATCATCCCACTTACCCTGGAGTTCAGTATAGTAAGTACTAATGGCCTATTGACCAACGGTGAGATAGTCCCTAATCTCCCGTTTAGGCGAAGTAGGAACCAAAATGGTGTATTAGCTTGCACATCCTCCACAGTCAATGACAGTCAGAAGTCCTGGTTCAATACCCAAACCTCATCCAACCGGAATAACGCTTTTCACCGACACGGGTCTCCACACTCGGCCTACACGTGAATGGGCGTTGTGACGGACTGATTTCCTCACCACTCAAGGTTCGCCACACCAGGAAGTCAGGGTTGGCTCAGTGAGTGAGTGGTGTTTAAGGGCCCGTCGACAACTAGGTCATTTGGGCCCGAAGTTAAGAAAAAGGAAAACACATTAAAAACAAAGCTACAGATGAAAAGTTAAAAAGCGCTAAAAACCCTTAAAAAGACACACACGAAAAAAGGCCCGGGTGATACAAACAGGGCTAAAAGGTTAAAAAAGCTAAAAACACACACACAAAATTGGTCTCATGTGGTAAAAGTCAGAGGCTAAAAAGTTAAAAAGGCTAAATCTGCACACAGGCATGAAACAGGTCAGAAGTGTTTGCTGAGGCCAATAGAGGCAACAAATCGAAGCACCTTATCGACGGAATTGGCGTCGTCGCATAAAATTACAGGCAAAGAGGTACCCAGGCCGATGGATTGCCGTTCGCGATGAAATTTCGGACAATCAAGCAACACATGTGCCACGGACAGCCGAACATCGCAGGTCTGACATATAGGAGCTGGCTCAGCGCGTAGAAGGTAGCCATGTGTTAGCCGCGTGTGACCGATACGCAGACGCGTAAGGATAACCTCGCGGCGCCGGTTTGGTTGGCAAGATGTGAACCAGGGGTGTACAGTGTCTTTGAGTTTGCGAAGCTGTGTACCTGCTAAATTTTGCCAAGATTGCTGACAAGCTAAAAGAAGAGACCTGCGAAAGTAACGTGAAACATCCCCTGAGGGCACAGCCGCTTCCGAATAATCCTGCAAGGAGCAGGCAGCCTTGGCAGACCTATCCGCTACCTCATTACCTGCAATACCGATATGACCTGGAACCCACGTGAAGATGACCTGGTAGCCGAAATCAGTCAATTCGGAAATGCGAGATTGAAACCACATAACGAGTGATGAAGAGCTGGTATACTGCTGCAGAGCCTGTAGGGCGCTCAGGGAATCGCAGCAAGCAATAAAACTACCAGGTGCTAAAAGAGAGATAAAATCCAGAAAGTAAAATATAGCGTACAGTTCAGCGGTGAATACCGAACAAGTGTCCGCAAGGCGATAATTGTATGTTTCCCCACTGAAATAAAAGGCACAACCTGTAGCTCCTCCCAGCTGGGAACCGTCAATGAATTCCGGTGCATAGGCCTGGTAACTGTACAGAAGTGCCATATACTGGCGCCGAAATACCTCCGGAGCGGTCGAGAGTTTCACCGTTCCAGAGGGTCAGATCTAAACTGGGACGCCTCAGTTGCCAGGCAGGTTCCAGATATACAAAAGCGCGCTCCACAAGAGGCAATCTGAGACCCAATCAGAGAGTAAACCGAATACCACAGGGGCGTGAAAAAGTGGTGTTCCACAGATAGCGGTGTGAATACTCCGGGCGTAACACAGGGTAAAACAGGGATGGCAAGGGCCCGCAGACAATTTAGCGGCATAAGAGCAAAGTAAAAAGGAGCGATGCACTGCCAGTGGGGGTTCACCAGCATCGGCATACAAACATTCCACACGACTAGTGCGGAAGGCTCCTGTAGCAAGAGGTGTACCGGTATGATGAACAGTGTCTAAAAGGCGAAGTTTAGAGGCGGTTGCTGCGCCGTAAATAAAACAGCCGTAATCCAGTTTGGAGCGAACGAGTGAGCAGTATAAACGGAGCATCACGGAACGATCGCCGCCCCAAGACGCACCAGAAAGCAGTTTGAGGATCCGAAGCGATCGGTCACAGGAGGCGCGAAGGTGTTTTCGGATTTGCGGCACCCAAGAAAGATGACGGTCCAGATGGAGACCTAAGAACTTCAAGGACGGAACGAAAGGCAGCGGCACACCGTTCAAGTGAAGGTCAGGAGGAGGGTGTACTCCACGGAGACGGTGGAAGTGTATGCATCGCGTTTTCGTAAGGGAAAAACGAAAGCCATTACGAAGCGCCCAACCAGCGAGGGAGTTTAAGGCCAGCTGAAGTTGTCGTTCAAGATGATCAGTGCTGTAGGAGCGATAGTATAGCGCAAAGTCGTGCACATATAGTGACGATGAGATCCCATTACGAACGACGGTAGTAATACTGTTGATGGCCACAGCGAAAAGCATAACACTAAGAACCGAACCTTGGGGTACGCCGTTCTCCTGAATCTTTTCCTGCGGACACGAAAGCGGCGGAGCTGGAGAAAGTTGCACCGAAACAGGGCCAGATGGCCACGTAAACCGGAACCGTGCAAACTACGAAGAATAGCGTAGCGCCAAGTAGTGTCGTAAGCCTTCTCGAGGTCAAAAAAGACTCCCACGACATGCTGCTTCAGAAGGAAAGCATTCTGCACACAAGCCTCCATACGCGCCAGTTAATCGATGCTGGAACTATTGCGACGAAATCCGCACTGCGCGGAACACAGCACATCGTTCGTCTCCAACCACCAGGTAAACCGAGGCAAACGCTCGTGAGGCAAATCGGCTGGTAAGATGATGGAACGGTCCGATCTTTGCCAGGACGAGGTATAGGAATGACAATACCCTCTCGCCACATAGGCGGGAAAACCTGCTCACGCCAGATTCGGTTATAGAGATTCAGCAGGAATGCAACGGCTGCAGGTGGGAGGTGAAGTAGCATTTGCCGGTGAATATCATCGGGACCTGGAGAAGAGTCCCTCGCAATATGTAAAGAATGAGTGAGTTCCGCAAGTGTGAAGGGTGCATTGTACGGTTCACTACAATCACTAGTAAAATCAAGGCGAATGCTCTCAGTAGCTTCCTTAAGGGGAATGAAAGCGTTATCGTAACTTTCCGTTGCACTTGTGGCAGCAAAGGAGGTGGCGATGGCGTCGGCAATATCCGCTTCGCTGGTGAATGTGGCGCCATGAACAGTAAGGCCAGGGATTACCGTCCTGGGATATTTGCCGGACATTTGGCGCACTGAGGCCCACACTCGCTGGGTAGAGCTCCTTCGAGAAAGGGAAGAGACGTAAGATTCCCACGATTTCCGCTTGGCATTATGGACGACGTAGCGCGCCTTGGCCTGGGCGCGTTTAAAAGCAACAAAGTTCTCCGTCGTTGGGTGCAGGTGGAAAAGACGAAGAGCCCGTTTCCGTGCCTTTAATGCCAAGCTGCAGTTCTCGGTCCACCACGGCACGGGAATACGCCGAGGGGTAGAAGAACTCCGAGAAATACTGGATTCTGCTGCGAGCAACACCGAGCAAGTAAAATACTCCACCATGTCTTCTATGGAAGCACAGCCACCGTAATGGAGATTGAGCAGAGAAGAAAAGTTTGCCAAACGGTCTTGGAGAAAATCCAGCGGGGATACATTGTGGGTAATGGATGTTGTCCCGAAAAACGAATGTCAATGGGGTAATGGTCACTGCCGTGGAGATCTGAAAATAACGACCAATCCAAAAACGGCAGTAAAGCAGGGCTACAAAAAGTTACGTCTAGGGCGGAGTATGTGCCATAGGCGGAAGATAAAAATATAGGTGCACCGGAGTTTAACAGTAATAAACCAATAGCATCGCAAACATCTGCGATTATGGTTCCTCGAGCATCGTCAGTAGAAGAACCCCAAAGAACATTGCTCGCATTGACATCGCCCAAAAAAAGCAGCGGCGGGGGAATTTGTGCTAACAATGCTCGAAGCTCAGTGTCTGTGATCACATCGTACGGCGGTAAATAGACATTGCAAACATAAAAGGAAATGGAAGGCAATGTCACTCGCACAGCTACCGCTTGTAGCGGGGTGTTGAGAGGAATACTTGTGGCAAGGATGGTAGGCGCCACGAGAGTAACAACACCATTGCAAGCACGCAGGCCACCAACAAAGTCGTGTCTGAATTATTCAAAATGACGAAGAGGAAGGGTATGATGAGGATGCAAGTTGGTTTCCTGCAGACAAAGGTTTGAGGGTGATCAATGATGGATTATATGTTGAAGTTCCGGAAGACGGGCCCTGATCCCATTGACATTCCACTGGATGATATCCATGGTGAGATAGACATTTAAGGTGGTGTAATTTCTTTCTTTCTCACCTTAACGGATTTAGAACCAACTATCCTAAAACATTCGGCTCGTCTTTATACTACGTTGGCGGGAACGGTCTCCTGCGAAGGACGAACTGGGAACACATGGATTAACAGACGGTTGAGCTTGCTGCTGTGCATCAGCTGGTGTACACGAGGATGCAGATGATCGAGCAGGTAAAGGAGCAGAGGCTGCACACAAGTCAGTTTGCGCCGACGCGTCTGCGACAGGCACAGTCTGTAAATCGACAGAGTGAACAAAATTACGGCGAACAGCTGAGGAGTAACCTGTGGTGTTAGGAGGCTTCAGCTGTTGAAAGCGGCGCCGCGCCTCCGGAACGGTAAGATGTTTCTTCACTCGTAATTCTTGAATACATTTCTCATCCAAGTACCTGGGACACTGTCGAGAGCTAGACGGATGGTTTCCGTCACAGTTTACACAGCACGGTGCTTGCGTACAGGCTGTGTCAACGTGGGCCGCTAGACCACAACGATCGCAAGTTGCAGGTCGGGCACAGGCGGCTTGGGTATGCCCGAAGCGCTGGCACTTGAAGCACCGCATCGGGTTCGGCACATACGGGCGGACGGCAGCACATTCGTAACCACAGTATATAAATTCTGGAACAATACTACCCTTGAACGTGAGAAAGATCGTGCGCAATGGGCATTCCTTACCGTCACGTTTACCATGTAAACAGCACGCCTGACAAACTCGCTGTTCGGAGAGATGGATGGCAATATCTCATTGGACAGGTCGTCTAAGCTAGAGGTGGTCACAACTCCTCTACAGGTGTTCCTCGACTTGTGGGGGTAAACTTGGAGGCTGTACGAACCCAACAGAGTAGCATGAAGTAATTTGGCCGACTGTTCTTAATGTGGACCTCCACCAGTAGCGTACCGTCTCGCAGCCTTGTCGCGTTTTTAACCTTGCCGCATATCCTGTCAACTTCCCTTTGTATGTAGAATGGACTTATATCACAGAATTTCTTAGTCTCGTTTAACATCGCCGTAACCGCTGTGCGCGGTTTGACATATTGAAAGGACCCCTTTCCGGAACCGTTGGCGTCAGCCTACCATCCGGGGGTTAAATGAGAAAAGACACCAAATCTCCACGGTCTGTGCCGTCACGGGAACCATCCCGTGACCGATACCCAAGGCCTACGTCACAAGGGTTACCCTCCAAACACCACTGCTGGTCCGTATGCGTATACCGTTCACCATGCACGCCCCGGTTTTAAGCCCCTACCGCAGGAATAACCGCCTGTGGCTCCCCGCTCTAGGCCGTGCAGCGACAGAACACATGCACGGATTCAGGGGACTTGTGGTTGATTACGCCGGGGCAACGTCAGCGGTAACACGTCCGGCCCGTGAAACTATCCCAACGACGTAACGCGGTGGTCGGAACACCAGCACAGGCCGGGCTTACTAAGAAGCTACGTGAATGTATTTGACGGTATGGACGGGCTCCGCACCTATGGCTACACATAGGGGCAGTGGGGAGGGTGCACCCAACCTTCAGGCTTGGGACCTCCGTAGAGCACACAAATTGGGAGCCGCGCTGGAACCGTGGGACAGGAACCACGGGGATAGTGAAAGATCCCTGCTGGTGAGACAGGAGTTAATAAACTTATTGCCTTACAAACTACTAAGTTCCATAAGCCTAGAAGGGGAAGAGGGTCATAAAGTAAACAAACGATAGGAACAAATACAGCACAAAAGACGGGGCAACAGTGAATGGCGATGGGTAGGGTGAAGTGGCGGCGAGCGGCTCGGGAATCCCCGGGTGCGTCAAACCCGTACCTACTGTAGTATGCCCCTGGGGGGAGGGTTGGCTCAGGAACCCGGGTGCACCAAACCCATACCTACCACAGAAGGCCCCTAGGGGGAGAGGAAATCATTCAGAGGTATTGGCTTCATTGTAAGTTGGACCTCAGGTTGAAAAATTAAAATGTAGTGGTCTAGGAGTAGAGAAGTACTGTAGATTGTAATGGAAGGCAAGGAAATAGAGAAAGGTAGTTTACATCGAAGAAGCATATAATTTTTCTTCTCCTCCTAGTTCCATAATCTGAATCGCCTTAATTTGGTGGAAAAAGCCTAAGGAGAAATATATGAATTCAGTGATAAACTTAAATATTACGATTAGAGAAAGGGATGTAAACCTTGGAAGTGACTGGTCAAAGGCGAAAAATTGTCAAAAAGGGATAAGTCCAGGCAAAGTATGGTGAAGATTGCTAAAAGTCCGGGGAAACATTTCCTAGAATTTTTTAATACATATTTTGAATGGAAAGTATAATGATAATGGAGAATATACATAATGGCTATAGTCTAACTGGTTATGCATTATGGCCTATAAATTTGTGGTATAGCTTAGTAGCATCAAAGTATTTTAAGTAGAAATATTATGCATGTTTCTTCTGACCAGAGGTAACAAAATGCTCCCAAAATAAGCGATACATAACCTATAAGAGAGAAGCTATAATAGGGAATGTAAAGTATGCTGCAAAACTTGACCATCAGGCGTACACTCCATCTCCCGGTCACGTACTGCGCACTTGGCTGGCAGTCGCACGGCCTGTGACCCAGTCACACATGTGTGGACATCAAATCACATTAACAATTAACAAAATAAACACAAAACACATCATAGGAAATGTTGGAAATGCCATTCATCTGCATCAATACATCTCCGGCATCTTCTGAGGAAATTTTCATTCATGCCCACTAGCTAATCTTCTGAAATAGCATTATTTTCTCTCCTGATATTCTGTTTTAATTCTTCTAATGATTGGGGATTAGTTTTGTGTAGTTCATTTTTCAAGTTTCCCCAAGAACAAAAATCGCATGCCGTAAGATCAGGGGGCCGAGTGGGCTATAAAGCCTTACTAATGATTCCATCCTCGAAAATTTTCACAATAAACTGCAATGATTCATTAACTGTACGCACAGTGGCAAAATCCTGCTGGAAATACCCAGACCGACATTAAGTTCTGTCAGCTGTTACAAACATAGTGCCACTATGTTATTTCTGTATCCTTCTGCATTTATGATACACTCATAAAAATATAGAGTCTATTATTCTGTATCCATTTATTGTGCACAATACCCCGATTTTTTTTTATCATGCAAGAGAGTTTCATTAACGAAACTGGGTTTGGCTGTATCAGAATATTAGTCGTGTTGTGATGACACATGTACATGAAACCATGCTTGTCACTGAACAGTACTACCAGTTTGTCTGTCACCATGGCCGCGCTCGCTAAAACGAGCTTTGGTGCGCAGGGGATCGTGGGTTTGAGTCCCGCTATGGGCATGGGTGTTTGTGAATGTGTACATGTGTGTGTATTTATCATAAAAAACAAACAAAAAGGACATTTATGGGAAAAGGAAAACAAGAGGAATAAGAAAAAGGAATACAGCACCGGAGTCCCGACCAGACTCCAGAACTGTATTTTTTAAATAAAAAAAAACAAAAAACAAAAAAAAAACAGTAATTTTGTTTCTTTCCATGCTGAAACTTTCAAAATATCAGTTTCTTGAGCAAGGTGCCTCAGATATTTCGAGGTGTCTGTTCTAACCTTTCTCCGATTTTGTCTAATTTCTGCTCCGTAAGCACATGCATGCTCACCTTTCTTTCCCTATCACAAGTTCATCCCATCTCCCTGAACTTAATTACGAGCAAACGAGCGGCCTCTCTACTCGGAACATGCACGCCAAGAAATTTAGTTTCAAATACCTTTACAACTTCTCTACAAGATGATGTAAGCAAACGTATTCTACATAAACACTCCTTGAGGTACATTTTGAAAGCATTTCAAGCAAAAGTAAACACTTCTAAACATTTCTAACGTTATTCATGTGTGAACTGGACTAGAACAGAAGTAAGACTGACTTACGTGTGATAACAGAACAGATGTGGAACGCACGCATAGGCAAATATTGCGGGGTGTGCTACTCGTGGCCAAGTTTTGTAATAAATATACTGTAGTAGATATCATTGGAATGAATGATATTGTGATAAATTTAAGCAAAGGCTCGACAAAAGTTATGGGCACATATGCTAATGCAGAATGAGATTCATGTCAAAGGAAAAAACACATAGTCAAATGACACTATAAATACCGCTATCTAAGGGTTGGAGGTGAAATTATTAACAATAAGTTGTACAGAAGAGCTGGGGATTGATTAGATCAAGAATGTAGGGAGACAATAAAAATGCAAAGCAATTTCTGGTTAGATGGAGAATTAAGAGACAGAGAATCTAGGGAAGATTATGTGCAAGGCAGAATTTACGGTAATGGACTTCTTAAGCGATTGCTTCAGCCGTGTTGCTGAAGTTTCCTCAACAACTGGTTGCAAAGGAGTTTGTTTTGTGTATTCGTGTATTGCTTTGCAAGAAGGTAATTTTGAAAAGTGGACAATAATTATTTATCACTCTTAGATAAATAAAGTTGTCAGGAATATTTTTGTATGTATGTTCTGTAGTGGTTATTGTTAAATGTGCATAGTCATTAGGAATTATTCTGATAAATATAACCGTTTTTAATGGGCATTGCATTGCAATACAACATGATTTATAACGGCCGAGTTAAGAATAATTAAAAACGACTTTTATTCATTTTATCCTACAAATTAAAGGAGCAATTTTATGTTAATATTTTATTACCCATAGACATCAAAAGAGCATAGAGATCATAGCGGACTCGCTACACATTCGCATACATTTGGGATAACCTCTGAAGCAGCGCTACCTAAATGCCAATGGTGTAAAAGTTCAGTTTTTGGACCGATGATGGAATTATTCTCTGAAAATGTTTAAATGTATCAAAAGTAATGTTATAGCGTTGAACTGTTTTTATAGGTCAAAGGCCCAATTTCGACGAAATAAATTAATATAATTCCCATTATTTTTCCGTGTGAGATGATTATCCACCTCCACTTAATATATTTGTAATGTATTGATTTTAAAGTAAAGCATAAGAACTGTATCTGATATAACTAGATGTTCTTCACAACTGATTGTTTCCGTTATCTTATTTCTAAATCACACTTTAACCATTCTTTTCCTAACCTAAGGTCAATATCTGAAATGCAAGTTTAGCTGGAAAGTGTCCACCGTGTTATATTTAATAATCAGTCAACTAATTTCTATGCTACCAACTTTTACTGCATTTCACTGATCGCTTTACTAAGACTCTCTCTACTATACAAATTCACCGTGCAGCCTCTTTTCCTAAAACCTCGTGAAAGCTGGTCAGCTCCGTGGGAGATGTTTAAAAGTTATAAAAATGATATTCCTCGTCCCACCAGGCAAAGGGCAGTTTTAAACTGAAAACGTACTTGAATCTTGGAAAATTGCGTGGATCTTGGAGAAGAATATTAACTAGGCTTTTTAAATGAGAATATATTATGAATAAGTTCAATGGATACAACTTAGTCTGCGTGAAGTGCCAGACGTGTATAAGATTTGACTGAAAATGGACAAGTTACCAGCCAGTGTAAATAATATATATCTGGTATACAACAATAATTTATAAAATAAGTAATAAAAACAAGAATAGTTAACAGGTCTTTAGATAAGAAGTACAAAATTGTAACATATGTATAAAATACATTTAAACCCTCGGGCTGGTAGCTAAACCAATAACCGCACATGGCGAAAAATGTATTTAAGAATTTACAATACTCTGAATTACACAGAGAAAGCACTGTAATATGAGGATTTGATCCTGCCCTTTTGTATTGAGCAACGGCTGCCTAAGGCACATTGAACTCAAACAGTGTGACACGTACTCGCAAAACCTTCCTCAGCTTAGAAGAATAGGTTTGCGAAACTTATATAACTTCTAAATTTGTGTCTTCTTACAAGCCATCTATAATATATGCTAAATAGCTAAAAGCTAGATACAGAACTTTTAGGCCTGCTATGCACACAATTACATTTCCAAATTATCATAGTGGCTGCTACATATAATACACCCAGAAGTGTGTTAAACACGCCTAAAAGCTCGGACTAATAATTTTGGTACATATACCAGGCAGCCGGCATTTCTTAATCTAAGAAAGCTCCAGCAAAACCCCAAATAATTATATATATTACCGAGATATGCTGAATGGCGTTCACTCATCGAAGCCAGGCGTGGTTAAGATACGTCGTGGCTGACAGCTTGAAAATATGCCTCTGACGTTGACGTCACCAACAGGAGAATGCAGGCCAATAGAAAAAAGTCCATCCATTTATCATGTAAGTCCGAAAAATGCTCACTCCCGATATAATACGTAGCGGAGATATGTGTCGAAATAATGCATAGATCGACAAAAGTAATGCTTGTGTTATCAGCACAATCAAATACGTAAGCTAAACGGCGCCATTCCTGCTGCAGTGTTAACGAGTCACTTAACGTAGCAATGTTTATAAATGTTCACCAACCATCCAACGTAACAGGGGCGAATGGTCATTAAGGGCCAGAGGGGCCGGGCCCCACCGACAATAGCACACAACTTATTAGCATTTTAATTATGAATGAAGAAATAATTTATTTTATATTTTATTCAATTGTAATAATCACTGTAAGCAATAATTTATTATACGATGATTCTCAACCGTTACCCAAGCTTGCATTGCGGCATATGACATTAATAAAGCACAGTGTGGTACATGTGACAACCGCGCCAGTCTTCTTGTCCTTTGACGGAGCCAGGAGCAGGAACTAGTCGCCTGAGTCTACTCGGGCGGGAACAAATCACCACAGTATCTATCCGATTTTCTTGCCAATTTACTGCGATATAATGGGTGTAGTCAGTTGCAAGCGTGTATGTCTTTGTAATTATGCTGGGGGCTAGGTGCTTCCCTTTGTGCTGCCAGCGCGAGCTGGTTTGCCTCCCGAGGTGGTCACCCATCCAGGAAGGGACCGGGCCCGATGCTGCTTAACTTGGCTAGCCGCTTGCGGGCTGTCAAGGAAAGCAGTGCCAGCTAGTGGGAAAAACTGAAAGGATGGAGGTAGAGGGTGGGGGTAAGCCAGTTGTGCAGCTGGTCGGAGAACAACTCGATGGTCACCCAACCGAGTTGTGACCGGTCCCAATGCTGCTTAACTTGGCGAGGATGAGTGTACTGAAGGGAGAAACAGCCGAAACTACCATCCCAAGGCATCCTTGGGAAGCCGGTAGCTGATGCGTTTCCTGGGCAGCGTGTGGTCGTAGCGACCGAGAGTGTTCACCAGGGGATTGGGGTGGGGGGCAAGTTTAGTGTAAACTGTGCGAGCTCTTTCTCGCACAATATCCACTATGTAGGGAATTCCGGAGTGGGAATGGAGTATGTGGGATGGGAATCTACGGTCTGCACCATATATCATCAGTACCATGTTCTGCACGGTCTGCAGCCTGCGGACGGTGGAACGAGCCACCGAACCCCAGACCTCGCAGCCGTACAGGGGCGGGATGACTGTTCGATACAGCCGTAGTTTTAGGTGTGAGGGCATAGTGGAGCGGAAGATGGGAAACAACTGCCGAAGGGCAGCGTGCCCCATCCTGACCTTCTCCCTGACATGCGGAGTGAATTTAAGGCCGCGGCCGAGGAGGACTCCGAGGTATTTGGCGGTGCGGACCCAGGGGATACGCCTCCGCTGCAACCTCAGGGACCTCTCCGGCCACCAGCGACGGACTTTAGCCAGCAGGAGAGCGAAGCTCTTCTGCAGGCTGATGGTCATCCGCCAATTTTCACTCCATCTGCCGATGGCCTGGAAGTGTCTCTGTAGCGAGGGGGGGGGGGGGTAGCAGAAACGGGCGTTCTTGTTACGAGCCATTATGAGAACATCGTCGGCATACTGGCACGTAACATTACTGGATTCTGTGGGGAAGTCTGACATGCAGTCGGCAAAGAGTAACGGCGACACCACTCTGCCTTTCGGCACTCCCGCCGCTATTGGTCGGACTGTGGAATGCCCCCCCTCCACCCTCACCCTGAAAGTGCGGTCCCGAAGGAATCTACTAAGCAGGTGAAGGTAGAGGGGAGGGATCTCTGGGTTCTTGAGTTTGTACAATAGTCCCTGATGCCACGTGGTGGCGAAGACCTTTTCCACGTCCAAGAATACCGCGACTGTTTTGAAGTTGTCCTGGAAGGCCAGGGCAGCCTTCTCGGCCAGTCACTGCAGTTGCAAGGTCGTGGAATGTCCAGTAAGAAAACCAAACTGATGATCCGGGAGTAGGAGTCTCTCCTCAAAGAGAGAGGTGGGCGGGGTGGGAGCAACCGCTCGAATACTTTCGAGACGATCGGGAGTAAGCTAATAGATCTGTAGCTTGACGGGAAGACTGGGTCCCTGCCGGGTTTCAGAACGCGTACCACCCTCGCCTCCTTCCAACACGTTGGAAAGTGGAGGAGGAGTAGGCATGCATTGTAAATCCGCGTCAGAGGGATTACGGCCTTTCGGGGTAGGTGCTGGAGCATAGGCGCCGTGACGCCGTCATGTCCAGGGGCTTTGTTGGTTTTTAGGTTTTTGAGTTGGGGGGCCACCTCATTCGGGGTGACTATAGGAATACGGATCTCTTCGTGGGGCGGTGGATGCCTTTTATAGAGGTAGTCCACCGTCGCTTCCACGAGTTCAGTAAGGTCCTCGTTCTGGGGGCCTTCATGGGGTTCGAATTGGGAACTCAGATATTGTGGCTTTATCCTGGGGCTCAAAGGAGAATCTCTCACGGGTACCATGGATGGGATGCTGGAATTGAATTTTGTCCTTCCTGAGGGACCGGACGCTCCTCCAGGGTTGCTTCTCTTCCAGGTTTACATTTGCCATTGAATGTTCCCAGGCCGCTTTGCGGTGCGCGCGAAGCAGGCGCCTTACCAGGGATTTGAACCTCTGGTACACAGCTTGAATCCTGGTATGGCGGAAGTGCTGCCATAGCTTCCGAACAATTGCCTTGGCTTTTAGCAGATGTCGGAGTTCATTTGGTATGGTTCTCGGGTTGGGTTTGTCAGATGGGATGCGGTATGTGTGCGCGCGTATCACGTTCAGGATTTGTTGGGAGAGCCGTGGCTGCCGCTTCTAGGGCGTCGATCTCATTTATCCAGTCTGGCGTTACCAGAGTAGAAACGGCCTCGGTTGTATCCACCACGACGGGGTCATGGTCGGAATCAAACTCGTTAACTGCCGAGAGGCCTAGATGAAATGGAATGTTCTTGGTGATTATGATGTCTGCCGCGAGCCGGATGACACGTAGGCCTTCTCGGTCCGTGCGCGACGAAGCTGGGGTTACCGCTGATGAGGCGGTAGAGCCCGCGGCCCCGGGGGTTGTTGGTGTGGCTATGCCAGTGGTCAGGTTTGGCATTGAGATCTCCTGCGATGTATACCACTGGGTGAAGGTTCATTAGGGTGGTGTAGTCCGCTTCGTGGAACCGGTGGTTAGGAGTGTCATAAGCAGTTGTCAGTAGTGTGTCGAGCCCACCAACGGCAAGCCGAATTGCACAGGCCTCCACGTGCTGCAGCGCTGGGAATTAGAAAGAAGTATGTGTAATATGGCTCTTTATGAATATAGCTGTACCGCCACCCAGTCGGCCGACCCGATCGGACCGATGGGAGTCATAACTTGGCAGCGAGAAGTCAGTAACTGCATCCAGATGGATTTCGCAAACTATTAGGATATCTATTCCGCAGGACTATACAAACTCAAGGACACCTGGGCGTTGGCCCTGGATACTGTTCGCGTTCACAATGGCCTCCGAACCAGTCTAGAACCATTATTTAGTGGCACCCGGGTACCGGGTACAACAGCTCCAACGTTTGGAGGAACAGGGTGTGCTTCTGGAGGGGGGAAAGGCACTGCATTGCAACTTTTAGTTGTGTAGTACAGGCAGGACCTTATTTAGAGGTCACCAAACCACAGGGATAGGTCCTGAAGTTCATCCAGGTCCGCCTGTGGAAGGGCCGCTATGAAGGCCGCTGAAGTGGCCGGTGCTGCTGACGTGGCGGGGGCTGCCGGCTGGTTTGCCGCTGGAGCCCCCGCAGCCAGTGTTGTGGCGAGGGCTACCGGCGGGTTACCGCTGGAGCCTCCGATGTCAGAGTTGTGGCGGGGGCTACCGGCGGGGTTGCCGCCGGAGCCGCCGCATTTGGTAGATGCTGCGGTGCTGAGGGCGTGGCCTTGGACCTCCCAGAGGTGAAAGCCTCTGATTGGCCCGGATGGCCAGTCGCCCGGTGAGTCTTCTTTCCTTTCTTCTTCTCGTGGAAGCGACGGTAGACTACCTCTATGAGGAGCCCCCGCCGCCCCATGAGGAGATCCGCATTCCTATAGTCACCCCGAAAGAGGTGGCTTCCCAACTCAACCACCTAAAACCTAACAAAGCCCCTGGACATGACGGCGTTACGGCGCCTATGCTCCAGCACCTACCCAGAAAGGCCGTAATCCACCTGACGCGGATTTACAATGCATGCCTGCACCTACGTCACTTTCCAACGTGTTGGAAGGAGGCGCGGGTGGTATGCATTTTGAAACCCGGCAAGGACCCGGTCTTCCCGTCAAGCTACAGATCTATTAGCTTACTTCCGATCGTCTCGAAAGTATTCGAGCGGTTACTCCTACCTCGCCTCACCCCTCTCTTCGAAGAGAGACTCCTACTCCCGGATCATCAGTTTGGTTTCCGTACTGGACATTCCACAACCCTGCAGTTGCTGCGACTGGCTGAGAAGGCTGCCCTGGGCTTCCAGGACAACTTCAAAACAGTCGCGGTGCTCTTGGACGTGGAAAAGGCCTTCGCCACCACGTGGCATCAGGGACTTTTGTACAAGCTCAAGAACGCAGAAATTCCTCCCCCCTACCTTCACCTGCTTAGTAGCTTCCTTCGGGACCGCACTTTCAGGGTGAGGGTGGAGGGGAGGCATTCCACAGTCAGACCCATAGCGGCGGGAGTGCCGGAAGGCAGCGTGCTGTCGCCGTTACTCTTTGCTGCCTACATGTCCGACTTCCCCACAGAACCCAGTACAGTTACGTGCCAGTATGCCGACGATGTCCTCATAATGGCGCGTAACAAGAACGACCGATATTGCTTCCCCCCGCTACAGAGACAGCTCCAGGCCATAGGCAGATGGAGTGAACAGTGGCGGATGGCCATCAGCCCGCAGAAGAGCTCAGCTCTACTGCTGGCTAAAGTCCGTGGCTGGCGACCGGAGAGGTCGCTGAGGTTGCGGCGGCGGCGGATCCCCTGGGTCCGCTCCGCCAAATACCTCGGAGTCCTCCTCGACCGCGGCCTTACTTTCACTCCACATGTCAGGGAGAAGGTCGGCTTGGGACACGCTGCCCTGCGGCAGTTGTTTCCCATCTTCCGCTCCACCATGCCTACACACCTTAAACTGCGGCTGTACCGCGCAGTCATCCCGCCCCTGATGCTGTACGGCTGTGAGGTCTGGGGTTCGGTGGCTCGTTCCACCATCCGCAGGCTGCAGGCCGTGCAGAACAGGGCATTGAGGATGATATACGGCACAGACCGCAGATTCCCGTCCCACATTCTCCATTCCCACTCCGGAATCCCCTACATAGTGGACGTTGTGCGAGAAAGAGCTCGCACAATATACACTAAACTTGCTCCCCACCCAAATCCCCAGGTGAACACTCTCGGTCTTTACGACCACACGCTACCAAGGAGACGCGTAAGCTACCGCCTTCCCAAGGACGCCTTGGGATGGTAGTTTTCCGGCCGCCTCTCCCTTTATTGTCTACCCGCCAAGTTAAGCAGCATCGGGCATGGTCACGACTCGGACGGGTGACCATCCAGTCGTACTCCGACCAGATCTGCAACACTGGCTTCCCCCACCCCGTACCTATATCCCTTCATGTCTCCCCGCTAGCCGGCACTGCTCTCCTTGACAGCCCGCAAGCGGCTGGCCAAGGTAAGCAGCATCGGGCCTGGTCCCTCGCTGGGTGGGTGGCCACTCGGATAGGTAAGCCAGCCCGCGCCGGCTGCACAGAGGGAACACCCTGCCCAATTACTTTGACATGACAAAAACGCTTGCATATGACTACATCTACTATATCACACGGGTAAATCCGCAAGAAAAGCGGATAGGTACCGTGGTGATTTGCCCCCGCCCGAGTACACTCGGGCGACTAGTTCCTGCTCCTGGCTCCTGGACTTGTTTTTCACAGAAGTCCGGCGTGGGCCCTCTGTTGAAGGCGACGTGGTGGCTTTCTCCATCGATAAAGGCGGACGATTGGGGGGGGACCTCCATTGAAGACGGAGCTGGGGGGTGGCACTGTCTCAGCAGTGACTGCGGGGTTCGGAGTTACTGCTGCCTCTGCGGCGCGCAACGTTTCCTCAGCGCGGGCAAGTGTCGACGCGAAGGACACCTCAGGGTGCACATTAGCTGGCTCCTGGGGGCCTCCACGGCGGCCCTTAACGATGCGCTTCCGCACCTTGCAGCATTTGTAGATGCCCACATGTGCCTCATTACAGTTCGCACAATGGCGGTCTTCATAGGCATTTGTGCAGTCCTTCAGCATATGGGCCCCAGCACACCGCCGGCATGCGAGCTTGCGCTCGCACACACTACTTGAGTGATTAAAGCCCATGCACCTATGGCACTGCAGAGGTCCTTCTTTGCCGTTTTATCTCTCGATACTCACAACGGTGAAGATGAGCCGACGGACAGCGTCTATCGGCCGAACTGACTGGGTGCGTTCTTTTGGTACCACGGCATTGGCACCCTGTCGGGCCATTGGCTGTTGCCACCGTCTTACTAGGACGTGCCACGGAGATGGGGGTAATACGGTACTCGTCCTGTAGGGCTGCCTTGACATCTTCAGGGGTACAGTCGGAGTCAAGGCCACGTATTATCCTACGCTCCACGTAGGGCCGCTGCAGCGAGTAACTGTAGAACGGGATTTGTTCATCCCGCAATACAGCCTTCGCCGCCTCGAAGTCCCTTTCCGAGTAGGTGGAGATGGACTTTCTTCGACTTCCGCCGGGCCTCAAAGGGGCTCCTGAGTTTCGTCGCCAGTTCTTCATAACCACGACGTTGTTTCGGAAAGCGTTAGCAACTATAGGCGGGATTTTGCGCCCCCCTCTGGTTGCTGGTTGATTATCTCCCTGTGGTGGAGAGGTTAGGGTGGGGGAAGGACGCCCACTTCTGCGGCCACCTGCGTGGAGCGTTATCCAGGGCCCGTCAGGTTCGAGGTTAGTGTCGGAGTCGGACATTGGGATAGTATATGGACTGGTGGGGTCAATTTCCACCGCCACAGGGCGGTATGCCGAAGATGGCTTTCGCCTATTGCTGTCGCCCGTTGACGATGACCTGCTTCGCTTTCACGAAGGTTCGGCCGTCTCAGGGGAGGTATTGGTAATGGTGCTGGGTTTTTGCTCGTCAGGCCAAAAGAAACACAAGAAATTTAAGAAATTTCGAAAAAGATTTTGGGAGTGGGGGCTGACTTCCAAGATATCAGACTCTGTTCTGCGATAGGGAACACACTTCAGCTCGTGCAGCAGATAGAGAAAGTCCGTTTCGCTTAAGGTCCCTGTGGGACTTTGAAAGGGAACACACTTAACTCGTGCAGCAGATAGAGAAAGTCCGTTTCGTTTAGGTCCCTGTGGGACTTTGCAAACACTTCAGTTCATACGGCAGATAGGGAAAGTCCGTTTCAGTTTACGTCCCCGTGGGACTTCGAAAAAAAGAACACAGGCTTCAGTTTGTACATGTACGGAAAATCTGTGTTGGTAAAGGCCCTCGTGTGGCTTCAAAAGAGGCCTAACCCCAAATATTGAAACCATGTCTGGTACGGCTCTATAGAAAAGTAACCTCGGGGCTGTGAACGAAGTTTCATTATGAAACAACGTCAAATGAGAAACTGATAAGTGTGTCTGTTCGGTTCGGGCTGTGTCCAAACTATTTAAATGAAATCAGTGTTTTGGTGAAGAAGTAAATGGTGAGTTTTACTCAGTATCCAGCAACCCAATCCACAGGAAAGGCGTCGATGAGGATACACCCCGCCCTAAGAACGAAGTTAACAAAGACGTCCATGCTGTCGCCAGCCTACAGTGGGAGTGGAAATCAACATAAGGTACGTGATGATCGGATTCCTTATAAGTTCCTATCACCCCTCGGAGATTTCACTCCCGATCCCGCCCAAACAGGCACAAGAGGGTACGCTGATAGTGGACCAGTCCAAGAAACTCCTGAAAGCCGGCTTATTGGATTCCTACACAATAACAGTGGCACCACACAAATCTTTGAATATTTGTAGAGGCGTGGTGACCACCTCCTGCTTTTAGACTCCGAAATGGTTTCCAATCTCTCCGACTAGGGTGTATACCAGGCGTACCGTCTTCTAGGTAGACCTGAAGTTCAGTCGGTTTCGTAAAGGATGCCTTCCTAAGTTCAAGGATGCCACCTTACTTGAGACACTTTATTGAGGTTATGATCGCGCCGCTGTGAGGTCGTTTGTACCGAACCCTATGTGTTGTTTTCTGTGTCAGAAGTTTGGTCAGACCTAAAGTCGGTGCACCTTCGACGCTACATGTGAACGTTGCGGCCAACCTGCTCACAGAGAAACTACTGGTGCTCGAGACCCTTGCTGCTTCCATTGTAAAGGGAACCATACATGTAGCTCCCGGCACTATCCGCGCTTTCTCGAGGAGGCCATCCAGGAGTTGCGAGCTAAGGAACATCTGACTTTTCCGGAAGCCAATCGTCGCTTTCAACAGCTGCAGCCTGCGACTATCTCAGGCTACGCCTCGGCGCTCCACCGCACTCCTGGTATCTCAGTGGCACTATATATCGTGCCAATTGTCAACGCGTGTACGTAAAGCGATCAGTCGCCGGCCACAACGACCTTGTAGCCTTCAAAATTCATAGCTTCCACTCCCACAGTGGCCATTCTGTTCTTAAACCCTTAGTTCGAACGACACCATCTGTCGCTGTCTCTCACGAGCGCAGTCGCAAAAACCTGAAGGTCGCTAATACACCCTGAAACTCCCGTTCTCGTTCTACGAGCCTTAGGGGATCTTTCGGATCCCGAAAATCCACGGATACTGACGATGACGCGGGCTATACTATTGTGGGTCCTAAGTGCGCAAAGAACAAAAAACATCCATCTTAACTTCGTCTATCTTCGTTTGCCGCCATTTGTTTGCATCCCAGCTGCAACCTGATGTCACTGTGATTTGCCGACAATCTCTCACGCCTCTACCCTTACTCCATGGCTCTTGTGACGTGGAATATCCGCGAGGTTGGTACACATAGGGCCAAACTGCAGCTGTTACTGCGGTCCTATACCCTCTAGTTCTACGTTTGCAGGAGACGAAACTTCGCGCTCAAGTAGGCGTATGATACGTGTTTACGAGCAGGTATATTACGTACGCTCCACTGCTGGAATATACGTGGACGTCTACCTTTGTTTATTCAGGAGTTTATGAGGGACCGCGTTTTGCAAGTGGCGGTCGGTTCGGATTTCTCGAATCTTTTTGTTCAAGATTACAGTTCCTCAGGGCTATCACGCTGTTTGCTCTAGCAATGTAGCTGTTGTACTAAGCGGATGCATCATTTATTCTTCAGCACGACTATCTGTGCTTAGTAGATTGGACGCTGACCATAAGCAGGGTATTCGTGCTTTTCCAGCCAGCTCAGTTGTCAGCCTTTGTGCTGAATCGGCAGAACCCTCTTAGCACATTATGGCTATCGTCAGGTGCGTGTGTATCCTATGTTTACTCCCTTCTTCAGTACCGGTTTGGACGAACGTTAATAGACATCTCAAATATAGTACAAGGCTTACAGGTTTTCGTCTCCATTAGCTTTTTCGGAAGCTCGATATTGAACTGCCTTAGCATGTTTCCCAGGGGGGGGGGAGAGAACGCGCCCTCCCTTGGTTATGTGCTATATCCTATGTAGATCTCATAATGACGGCATACGGAAAATCTACCGAGCCAGTGTCTAATATCCGTACTTGTGTTTTAGAGGTTTTATCTCCTTACAGTGACCCAATTTGCATATACACCGATGGAAATAACTGCACAGACGGTGTTGGATGTTCCATTGTGATTGGAACCGACCCATACACTTTCAGTTTCCATTGTAACATATTCATTTGTACTGCAGAGTTCTATGCCATACACCGAGCCCTTCTCTATGTACGTCGTCGATATTTAAGTGACTCCCTTAGTGCACTTCAGAACATTCCTAAACTCTACAGCTACCGTGCTATCATACAGCGCATTCAGGATGCCGGCCATGATTTATACACTTTTGATGTAAATGTGGAATGTACATGGATTCCTGGTCATGTTGGCTTGCCAGGGAATGAAGAGGCGGATTTGGCAGCTAGGATGTCAACCATGGAACCTAGTATTGTAATTTCTACTTTAACGTTTGCAGACTTTGAGCCTTTTGTGCAGAGTGTGGTGCTTTCATGCTGGCATGAGGACTGGTCAGCTCCCAGCAAAAACAAGCTTAGAGAGGTAAAAGACTTTCCTATAAATCAGGTAACCTACTCTCGTGTTTCTCGTCAGTAGGAGGTGATTTTGGCTTGGTTGCGCAATGGGCAGTACAGTTTTACACATCATTATCTTTTAAAGAGAGATCCTGTTTCTATTTGTTCACTCTGTGGAAATCTATTCTTGGTTCGGCATGTGCTACTAGAGTGCGCTACTCTAGCGGCGCTTCATTCAACCATATTGCTGCCGGTGTCCCTGGCAGAGGTTCTTGCATGACCACAGGGCGGGAGATAGGGTTTTTACTTTTTTATCCAACTAATGCTTACATTAAGGATTTCATTTTAGTTGCATTTCTTTTGCTGTGTGTTCTGGGAGCAGTAGTTTGGTTTTGCATGTTGTATCCCAAGCACCTTTTAGCCTGAGGGCTTTGCTTTAGCTATCAGTTTAGTAATCTTTTTGCTCCATTTTCGCATATATTTTAGCTTCATCTATGGCTTTTGCCCCTATAGGTATTTTTACCCTGGTTTTATAAGTGACTTGATTGTCATTTTACCTTTTATGTGTTATATGTCTTTTAACCTCTGGTGTTTGTTTGCATTTTGTTTTATAAGGGTTCTAATTACCTTAACAATTAAGCACCATTAAACACCAACCACCATCATCATCATGATCATCATGCTCTCCTTTTATTTGCTACCATTTCTCACTTTAGTTCTTTGAACTAAAAATTCTATATACCTATCTGGTATTCTTTTAACCACATTTCCTCAACAACCACCAAGTAATAGAGCTTCAATAACAACTGTTTCAAACTTCCTATGTTTAACCCTCATAGTTAACAATAGCTTAGCTAGTCCTAATGTGAGGCTAATGTTTATCAAACATTTTCTAGCCTTTTCTTCCTTATTAATCTCTTAGTTCTATTCCCTCTCTTGATGTTAACAACTTATTTTCATCTAGCACCGAAATGCCGCCACATTCTGATGATACAACACTGCTTTTCACCTCTAACACATTCTAACTGCTCTGCTGCTGTTCCCAAGGTTTCTTTTCTCTCTCTGTCAGGTCACATACTGCTTCTGCCTTTCTTCTTTTTGGCAACACTGTCTTCTTAAATGACGTCAATGCACTAGACCATCTTGACGGCACTGATATTGTTGTCACTGCTGTCATTACTGCTTATTCTGCTGTTTGTGACTCATTCTGCTTAATATCAGCACACCGTCATTTGCTCTCTTTTTCTGTTGACTGTAAGATTTAGACCATTTCGTTCATGGCTTACTGCTACTGCCATGTTTGCCTGGGTGACTTGTAACTGGACTTCAGTTTTTCTGTTCTTTTCTTGAAGTCATCGCTAACATCCATTGATTATTTTCTACCCCATTATGTTAGTTCTGCCATGGGTTTCTCTTGTGTGCTGTTTCTCACTTTGCCTGTCCAATTTCCCAACCATACAACTCCATTTCAAGATTTTCCTTCAATATTTTTGTTTTTTCTGGAGGCCACCTCTCTCATCTATCCTTATTTTTATGAATACTATATTACATCTTTTTCCCTTTTCTCCATTCTATTCTTCATTGAAACTACCTCCTTTCTTGTACTTAATCACTTATGTACTCTTTAAGGTCTTTAGTCTTCACTTTTAATGTGTCACATTGATCCGTTCCATCCATTTTTTTCTATTTTTGCAATGATTTTCTCCCGCATTGTTTGGATTTCTGTTTGGTCAAGATAGAATTCTGTTCCTCCAATAACTACCAGGATTCCTAGCACTCTCCCTATGATCAACAAATTTGACATATTCTTTACAAAGTTATATTTTTTTCCCACAAATTTGATTCTCATGAACAATCCAATTCCTGCCCTTACACCACACTGTCCACATCCAGTTCCTTCTTCCTTCACTTTCACGAGCTTCTCATAAATACAATGTTCTTCTCTCATGCTGGTTTACCATTTATTTAAAGTATACTTCAGGTATACAACTCCATGGCACAGCTCACCAAGAGCCTTGGCCTACCGCCCGGCCACTGCGTCCGCCATCTCGAGCCATTACAAATGTCATGGATGGGGTGCAGTGTTGCGGGGTGATACATGGTCAGCACATCGATCCCCCCCTGCTAGTTAATGTGGTCTTCACAACCTGGAGCCACTACTTCTCCATCAAGTAGCTCCTCAATTGATCCCCCAGGGACCTCACGACTGAGTGCATCTCGGTCCAGGTCTCCCAGCAGGGGAAAAACTCCCCACGCCGGTACTGAGAGTCAAACCCAGGTCTTCCGCTTGGCAAGCAGCAACGTTACCACTGTTCTAAGGAGATGACCATACTTCAGATACAGTTTTAATACATAAAATTAAATCACATCATATGGATTTAGTACACACTCATCTTTTTAGGTAGGCAAGTTCAGTTTCAGATACTTAATAAAATAAGTAACTAAACCCCTAAAATGGTGAAACAGACCTTTCTTTTTGTATCCTACAAACATTAAAAAAATAACTTTTAAAATTGTAAATAAATAGCTGCAAAATACTGCCTTATGCTTCCCATATTAATGACATTTGCTGTTGAGGCATTTTATATGCATGATTTGAATCCACATATTAGATAACAGGCATTCTTGTTTTTTAAGTCACAACTTTTTTTCTCGGCCACTCTTCCTGATACTGGCATTCTGAATTTGAAACCATAACTTCCATTGAATGGATTACATCTAAAGTACAGCTGAAGGAGACAGAGCCCTATACACTCCTAGGTCTTTTATTCTTACACTGCATTGATCACACTGATTATATAATGGTCTCCCCTATTGTGGGAAGCTACTGAATAGCATATGCTGTTTGGTGCACAAACATGGAAGTTATTGAACCATTAATTTTTGTTACAATCCCAGGGTCTCTGCACTGCCTAACAGTATTTGGTGTAATATGTACAGCAATATTTTTTAAAGATATGAAATATTATACACTCTGTACTGCTTTTGGCTGTATTTATTATTTTAACAATTATCTTTATTGACTCAAAAGTTGGTTACAATTCATTGCTACAAATATTTCACTTGACACTTCAACGCATAGACAGTTTATGGCTTTCTCCATCTAAAGCCTGAGAGCCACTGTGCACTAATACTCCAGTTAAAGTCTGGTTCGCAACCCACAATACACACACACACACACACACACACACACACACTCACTTGCAATTCTTCCTTCTCTTACAGCTAGAAAATTACATCACAGAACTTTATGGAGGCTTGTTGGACCTACTGAACAATTATGCTACATGTCATGTTCCTAAGCCTCCAGTTACTATGATGACATATTTCCTGTTTTTAGCATTCCAAGGTCTCCAACTCTGCCGACTTGTATACAAAAGTTAACTTGAGAGCAGCCATACATAGCATTGTCTCGTTATGCTAGCACTTTCATAACAGGGTGAAAGAGAAGGTGTCCTTCTTGGAAGCCCGGAAGCTCCTGCGCATCCGCCAACCCTCTATCCCGCGGTCCGGTACGTGTAGCTCAGTAGTAGTTAAACCGGTACTCCGATGGGGAATCGCTACTCAAACTTGCGATATTAACGGGGTCACCATTGCTGAAAAGACCCTTGTCGCCAGGCCGCTTGCAAAGCCCTCAACGTCTACGTGTACATCTATAACGGCACCTGCATCTGCCAAATCCGTCACAATAAAGAGTCCAGCACCGTCAACACCCAGACCTTCGACCTGGGGAACTAAGCCTGGGAAACCTATCAAACCTTCTACACCGGAGATGACGTTCAAGAACAGCTGTGTTCGCACCGACTTCTTAAAAGAAAGTGTTAAATCCACTCCCACAACATCTAAGGGGCAGAAAAGTTCACACAAATCTCCACGTCGATTCTCACCTGAGGAATCTTCTGGGGCAGCATGGATCGGCGACGACCAGCTTCGCCGATCAGCACCTCTAATCGTTTCGAGGTTCTTGAACCGAAATTTTCAATTGGAAAGGTGTCCTCCACCGTGGAGGAGATGGAACAGGAGGATTTTGCCCTCGCTGCAAGAGGGAGAGTGCGTAAGCGGCAGGATCGTGCTCAAGAAAAGAGCGTTATTCCAACAGCCAAAAATAACAAATTAAACGGACCAGCGCGGACCAATATGCAAAAGCGCCTTTCTATATAGAACTTATCCCACAATATACATGTGTATCCTATAGTGGCACATAGGTGGAATAAAACCACATCGACCAGAGCTTGAATTGTTGCTCCACCATACTCAGCCTTTGATCGCATGTTTGCAAGAGACCAAGCTCCGTCCTCAAGACAACGTTACAATCAGGCAGTACTTCTCTGTAAGGTGTAATTTATTACTGACGGAGGGTGTTCCTGCACATGGAGGCACCATGCTGCAAATTACTAAGGATAGCAAAAAGACATCCTGGAGTAAATTTGTAGCATCTTTCAACCGACATACACCTTCCTCTGTCGTATGGGATAAGTTACGGTGTTTGGCTGGTAAATCGACCCAAATGCCCATCGCCAGTCTTAAAACAGCGCTGTAGTGGCTAACACTTGACAGTGCTTTTGCTCAAGTGTCTAGCTCAGATAACTTTTCCCATGAGTTTCTGCCTGTCAGGCTCAGGTGGAATCTCAAGCGTTTCCCTTTGCTTCTGGTAATTTTGAAGACTACAGTCGCCCTTTAACCATGGCGGAGCTAGACCATGCACTATCATAGCATAGTCCCCGCCACTCTCCAGAATCTTGGGGGGGGGGGGGGTGTCGATCAGTACTGTCAATCGGTTCGAGGTACTCAAATCGAAATTTTCTATTGGTAAGAGATCCTCCCCCGTGGAGGAGATGGAACAGGAGGATCCTACCTCCACTGCCAGGATCATGCTGCAGAAAATAAATGTTAGTCCGACTCCAAAGAAAAATAAATTAAACCGACCAGCACAGCCTAATATGTAGAAACGTTTCTCCATCTAAACCTTATCCGCAAAGGCACACAATGATTATCCTTCAGCGGAACATACGCGGTATTAGGCCACAACGACCAGAGCTTAAAGTGTTGCTGCGCCAGAATCAACCTCTGGTCGTATGCTTACAAGAAACAAAGCTCCATCTATAGGGCACATTTTGCATCAGGCATTACTCCTCCTTACGGTGTGACTTATCACCGGAAGAAGGTATTCCGTTACATGGGGACACTATGATGCTGATCCGTGATGATATAATTGCCGAATCCGTGACCTTAGAATCCGATATCCAGTTCGTTGCTGTACGGATTCAGCTGCCTTCCGCTGCTATATTCACCATATGTAGCGTCTACCTGCCTCCTTCTGCTGACCTCTTCCTCACTGACTTAGAATACCTAGTTTCGCAGTTACCAAAACCCTTTCTATTGGTAGGCGACTTGAATGCCCAGCACCCAATTTGAGGCTCACTTCGGGCTTGTGCGAGAGGCCAGTTAATTGCCGACTTTTTAGACAATAAGAATCTCACTCTCCTGAACACCGGAGAGCCAACCTTTCCATCTGACGTCTTTCATAGTTTTTCACATCTTGATATAGCAATCTGTTCACCACAGTTAGCGGTCTCATTATCCTGGAGTATCATCTCTGATTTGCACTCTTGTGACCACTTTCCATGTCTTATTCATCTCCAGCCCCAAAATGTATGTTCCACTCGTTTACCTAGGTGGCGCCTAGATCAAGCCTACTGGGAACTGTACTCCCGTCTGACTGAATTTAACTCTGATTAGTACGACTCTGTGAACCATCTGGTTGACCATCTCACAGAGAACATTCTTTCTGCTGCGGGGCACTTCATACGGCGTTCGACTGGCCTAAGCCGTCGATTTCCGGTACCTTGGTGGACCGATGCATGCCGGAATGCTATTTGTGCGCGCAGGCGTGCTCTCAGAGTTTTCCAGCGTCGCCCAACACTGGAAAACCTTGTACAATATAAAAAGCAGCGCGCCCGTTCTGGAAAAATTATTAAGGATAGCAAAAAGACATCTTAGAGCAAGTTTGTAGCCTCTTTCAACAAACATACACCTTCCTCTGTCGTATGTGATAGGTTAAGACGTGTGGCCGAAAAATCGACCCATATGTCCATTTCCGGTCTAAAAACAGCGGTAGGCTCTGTAATCGATCCGTTGGAGGTGGCTTACACACTCGGCAGTGCTTACGCTCAAGTGTCTAACTCGGATCATTGTCCCCCTGAGTTTCTGCCTGTGAAGGCTCAGGTGGAATCTCAAGGGTTCCGCTTTCCTTCTGACAACCTCGAAAACTATAATCGCCTCTTCACCATGGTGGAGCTAGACCACGCTCTTTTATCTCCGCACAACTCTGCACCGGGTCCAGATGGCATCCACGTCGAAATGTTACAACGCCTCTTTCCTGGCGGTAAAGGTTACCTACTCCAGGTCTATAATCGTGTCTGGGTGTACGCCACCTTTCCAGATAGTTGGAGGGAGGCCATTATCCCAATTTTGAAACCTGGTAAGGACCGTAACTTTCATTCCAGCTACCGTCCCATTTCCCTCACCAGTTGCGTTTACAAGGTGATGGAACGCATGATAAATCGGCGGACGGTATGGTGGGTGGAAACGTACACATTGTTCACCAACTCTCAGTGTGGCTTAAGCCGACGTCGGTCAGCAGCTGATCACCTTGTATTGCTGCGGAAGCAGATCATGGACGGCTTTCTTAAGAATTGCCAAACAGTTGGAATATTCTTTGACCTGGAGAAGGCTTATTATTCGTCCTGGAGAGGAGGGATCTTACCTACCCTCCTGAACTGGAATATACGTGGACGCTTACCGTTGTTTCTTCAGGAGTTTAGGAGGGGCCATGTCTTCCGAGTAAGGGTCGGCTCGGTTTTTTTTAAATCCTTTTACCCAGGAGAACGGTGTGCCACAGGGCTCGGTTCTGAGCGTGAAGCTGTTTGCTATAGCTATTAATTCTATCTCTCAATATGTTCCCCAGGTGTTTCCTCCTGCTTATTCGTAGACGAATCTGCCATCTTTTGTACTTCTCAACGAACGTCGACTTCAGCTATGTTTGGACAATCTTTATGATTGGAGCTTGCGAAACGGCTTTCGCTTTTCAACTGAGAAGACCGTCTGCGTTAAGTTCTGGCGCCGTAGGTGGCGAATGGCGCCTTCTCTTCGCCTCGGGACAGCTTTACTTCCCTTCGCTAATCAGGCGAAATTCCTGGGGTTGATATTCGATCGGAAACTATGCTGGCTACCACATATAGCACAACTTAGAGCACGGGTGATCGTTCTCTTAATGTTTTACGGATACTAAGTGGCAAATCCTGGGGTGCAAATCGGACAGTGTTACTCCGTCTTTATCGTGCGCTGATTCGGTCCAAGTTAGACTATGGATGCATTGTGTATTCTTCAGCACGACCATCTGCATTGAGAAGATTAGACGCAGTCCATAATCAGGGCATCCGTGTGGCTGTTGGGGGTTTTCCCACCAGCCCAGTTATTAGCCTCTACGCCGAATTGGCAGAACCCCCTCTGCGATGTCGGCGGGATGTCCTGCTGTGTAATTATGGCTGTGGGCTTCGGAGCATGCCTTCGCATCCAACGTTTAACCCTTTTTTCCATTCTGTGCTGGACCTAAGATACGGCAACTTATCTCTCAGTCCCAGGCCCGCAGGTTTCCGTTTCCGCGAGCTACTTCGGAAACACGACATCTCACTTCTTCGCATGTTTTCCAACGGAGAGAGGGTGTACCCCCCTTGATTACGAGCTACATCCCACGTAGATCTGAGGATGACGGTGTACGAGAAATCTGCGATGCCTCTATCTAGTATCCGTATTTGTTTTATGGAATTTTTATTCCACTACAGTGGCCGCATCTGTATATACACCGAAGGCAGTAAGTGCGCCGACGGTGTTGGATGTGAGTTTGTGATGGAGACCGAAACACATACCTTTAGCTTGCATAGTAGCACATCCATTTGTACTGCTGAACTGTATGCCATCTATCGAGCCATTTGGTACGTTCGCCGTCGAAATTTTGGTGACTGCCTCATAATGAGTGATTCTCTTAGTGCCCTTCAGAGCGTTCGTGAGTTGTACCCACACCATCCTATCGTGCAACGCATCCAGGACCCCCTCCGCATTCTACACACTTCTGGTGTAAATGTGGAGTATGCATGGATTCCTGGTCACGTCAGCCTACCGGGTAATGAAATGGTGGATTTGGCAGCTAAGACGGCAGCTACGCAACCCAGTAGAATGATTCCGTTTATGACCTCGGCGGACTTCCGGCTTGTTGTGCGGAGGGCGGCGCTTTCGTGCTGGTCTAATGAGTGGTCGTCTCTCCGCATGAACAAGCTCAGGGAAGTTATGGACCTGCCTGTAAACTGGGTAACCTCTCGTCTATCTCGTCGGGAGGAGGTGATATTGGCCCGTTTGCGGATCGGTCACTGCGTTTTTACACATAGCCATATTTTTAGGAAAGAACCCGCTCCTATCTGCCCGCTCTGTGCGGCGACATTGTCAGTGCGGCATGTCCTGCTGGAGTGAGTTGCGCTAGCAACCCTTCGCTTATCCTTGCAGCAGGCGGTCTCCCTTAAGGAGGTTCATGCCGATGACCATAGAGTGGTAGAGAAGCTTTTATCGTTTTTATCTCGAATGACAATAAGGGTTTAGGTTTTATTTCTTTTATCCAGACAGTTTTAATGGAGCGACAGTGCGTGCATTTTGCTTCCTACTAGTTACTTTTAACCAAAGGGCTGGTTTTAGTCACCTGTTTCGATCCTATTTGGCCTTTTAAACAAAGCCCATTTTAAATGCATCTGTGGCCGTAGCCATGAGTATTTTTTATCTTGATTTTATACCTAACCCTCCTTTTTAGTTTATGTTGGTATTTTTCATTGTCTTTTACTTCTGGTGTTTTTATTGGAACTTGTTTTTATAAGGGCACTAATGACCGTAGTAGTCAAGCGCCCCTAAACACCAACCATCAGCATCATCATAGAGTGTGCTGCTCTAGTAGCTGTTCACATGACTCTCTAGCTGCCGGCCTACCTTGCCGAGGTTCTTGGCGATGACCCTGGTACAGTTGAGAAGGTTTTTAAAATGTTATCAACAATTACGTTTACGGTCAGGATCTAGTTCATTTTGTTATTTTTTGCTCCTCCTCCACCTTTGGTTTTACGTACTTTTATCCCTTAATAGGCTTATTGTTTACCATTGTTCATGCATTTTTAGAAATGTTCTGACAGTTTTTACTGTTTCTTTTATGTCTAATTTTGGTTTGCATTTTATCCGTAGCTGATTTTAACCCATTTTTAAATCTGGTCTTGTGTCCCTTTTAGTTTTCTAAGGGCGCTGATAACCTAGTAGTTGAGCACCCTTAAACCCAATCTTCATAATCACCCACCTAGGTTTACATGCTACCTCTTATGTAGGTCTCAAGATGGTGGCATACTGGAACTCTGCAATCCTGCCTCTAGCAACCATTTTTGTTGTTTGTTTTTTAACTCATTTGAGTGACCCTGTTTGGATACACACAGATGGCAGTAAGAGTGCAGACAGTGTAGATTTGCCCTTGTTATTGGAATGAACCTTATACTTAAAAGTTTGCATAGAAGCACATCCACTTACACTGCAGAGCTGTATCAAGCCACTCACTATGTTCACCATTGAAATTTGGGTGACTGCATTATTATGAGTGATTCTTTTGGTGCACTTCAGAACGTTTGTGAGCTGTACAACTACCTTCTATTATGCAATGCATTCAGGATGCCCTCCACATTTTAATATGCTTACTGCATTAATGTGGAGTCTGCATGGATTCCTGGTAACATTGCTCGCTTTGGAATCAACTGGTAGATTTTGCAGCAAAGCTGGCAACCACAGAACCCAATGTTGCAATTACTTGTGTTAAAGCTGAAGACTCTAGGCTTGTGCAAAGAGCACTTCTTTTGAACTGGCATGGCGAGTGGACAGCTCTCCCTGGGGGGGGGGACACTTAAGGAGTTGAAGGACCTCCCAGTAACCTGAGTAACTTCCTCATGCATATCTCAGTATGGGGAAGTGACATTGTTTCAATGCGCATTGGCTACAGTAATGTTTCACACAGTTACCATTATCTTACAATTGATAAGTTAGAAACTACTACATTTTTTGGCTTTTGGGTCCAAAACAATTTAAAATGGGAAACCCACATAAGCGAAATAAACAAAAAATTAAGTACAGCCTGCCTCATGATACGGGTACTAGCAGGATGCGCAAGGGGGGTAATCTGTTAGAATGGCTTACTTTGCACATGCCAACCCTTTCTTAAGGTATGGCATAATATTCTGGGGAGAGTCACCTGCAAGTAAGGCGTGCTATATTATGCAGAAGAAAATAGTGAGCCATTGTAGGAGCAAGCCCAAGTACATCATGCAAACCTCTGTTTACAAAATTAGGCATTCTTCCCCTCCCTTGCATTTATTTATATGAAATAATAATATTTATCCATAAAACCAAACGATGACGACACAGATTCACTCTTTATTAAGAATAAATCTATGCATCAGTACAATACAAGGCAAATCACAAATCTACATATTCATCAACATAACACCTCACTATTCCAAAAAAAAAAAAAAAAAAAAAACATGTTGCACTCCGGTATAAAAATATACAATAGCTTTCTAAAATTCTTCACGGCAATATAGCAAGAAAATAGATTGAAACTTTCCCTAAAGCACATCTAATTAACCACTGATTTTATGCAATTCAAACAGTTCCTATCTATTGATTGTTATTAGTTGCCATTTCATATGTGCATATTCTTCTCATAAATTCATATATTCTTGCTTCTTTTAAATTCTTACATTGTATTTGGCATCTTACATTTTTAATCTTGTAAAAATACTGCTTATTTCATTTCGATATGACCTACATTGGTTGTATTTAATTATTCTCATTACTTTGTATTTCATCTGTAAGGTTTACCTTTATGTTGTATTAAATTAATATGCTTATTAATAAACTTATGTCTGCATTTTAGTTTTTATATTTTAAGCTGCATAATTTTATGTATGCTTGCAATACAATTTTGTAAATTATTAAAACTGCAATAATCTAATCATAGTGCCTAAGATTTATCTTAAATGTTCATAATTGCAATAATGTAAGACATCAAGACTACAACAAGAATTTTGTAAATAATTTTAAAAGCAATTTTTATACAGTTTTGACTTAATCCTATATCATGGTACCCATGTATATATGCATGATCTACAGGACAAATAAAATATCTATCTCTCTAAAGTGATCCTGCTCCTATCTCTCTGCTCTGTAGGGGGACATTTTCTGTCCGTCATGTGTTGCTATAGTGTGTTCTGCTAGCACACATATGGTCCTCTCTGCAAATTCCGGCCTAAGTTGCAAGGTCGTGGCAGATTATGACAGAGCAGTGGGTATGGTTTTTAAATTTTTATCCAAACTGAGATTGTAATAAGGATCTGGTTTTAATTCTATTTGTTGTATCTGATGCTAATGGACCATTCACTGTGGTTTTAATTTGTTTCTCTTCAGTGAATTTTATGAGTATTTTATTTGCCTTTATTCCCTTTTAACTTCATTGTTCCATTAGTTTTATAGATTCATCTTAATTCTGGTTTATTTCAGGTTAGTTCTATTTACAATGAATTTTATATCTACCCTTGGGTATTAATGTATTTATGATTACTGTTAATTTGCTTTTTATGAGTTGACCTTTGCCACAATTTGTTTTATAAAGTCACCAATAACTAAGGCCTGGATTTTTAAGACCTAACCTTTTTTTTTCCTTGTTACTTAATGAACAAATTTCAAGATATATATTCATTTCACATTTTCTGGAGCAGAATGTGTGAAATTCATTTCACCTAAAAAGCCTAAATGAGGGGTATATACCTAAAATAACCTAAAAAGCAGTTTTACCGTTCTCAAATGCAAAAAAGTTGTTTTCCCATTGAAGCACTGCATAAAATTAATTTACCACTTATGACCATTAGAAATGAGATAGCTAAAGTTACTAACACTGCATACAGTATGTCCCACACCTCCCAATGCACATCTGACATCTGGTAGCTCCTTGATGCAGGCAATAGAAGGTCCGAAGGAGCTCGCCTGCATAACAGGAATGGTCTCCAGTTATTTACTTAGAGTGCATCAGACATGTTTACTGCAACAGATTTATAATTTAACTGTTTTATGGTGAAACAATGCCTAAATCCCTCTTATTGAGACATTGGATTGCAAAAGATCCAGATTTTACTTCTGATGGTCGAGTAGTCTACTGTCAGACATGCTCCAAGCAAGTAAGTTCTCATAACTAATATAAAAACTGGTACTGCAATAACGTAACACCCATATGGAAGTGCACTTAAGATTTGACTTTTTTTTTTTTTTTCTTTCTTTTTAAATTTCAGGTTAAATGTGACAAGAAATCACTTCTTCAATTCAATTCAATTCATCCTTTCAGTCATTTTGTACAATGTACTTTTATAGAGGATATGCCAACTTAATAATTATATTTACAACTAAGTAAATGAACATAGTTATAAACTAAACAAATATATACAAATATAAAGCTGATGTGCTACACAAGCGGATATTTATTACATTTTTAAAATTCATCCACACTGTGAAAGCAGTGAACCTGTAAGAAATGCTGCACCTTTTATTTAAATATATTATACTTTTCTGTTGCTTTTATAGAATTAGAGAGGGAATTATAGATATTTATGCAGGAATGCTGAACTCCTTTTTTACATACATTTTTTCTGTAGGAAATTAAATGCATATCATTCATATTTCTAGTGAGACAGTTATGTATATAATTGTTTGTTGGGAAGTGATGACTGCTCTTTTTCACAAATAGCACTAATTCCAGTATATACATACATGCCAGTGGAAGTATACCCAGATTTTGGAATAGTGACCTACATGCACATAATCTTTTTTCACCACACATTGCTCTGATAGCTTGCTTTTGCTTAATAAATATCATTTGGCCTCTGGTGAATTACCCCAAAATATTATGCCATATCTAATTCTTGAATGTATTTTAGCAAAATAAGCTATTTTTACTACTTTGTACTAACATTCTTCAGGCAAATATGTTTGTACTTAATTTAGTTGCAAGAAAGTCCACATGTGTTTTCTGTTTCAGATAATTCTGTATCCATATGCCAAGGAAATTTGTTTCCATCTTATATGTTATTGTCTTATCTTCTAATTTTTATTACCGAATTAAGTTCATTTTTATTTTCTACAATATGAAAGTTAAGAGAGTTTTTTCAGCATTTAGTATTGAATTATTACTTTTTGTCCATGACATCAGATCTTTACTAACACTCTGTAGTGAAAGATTTAATGCTGTGTTAGATTTCTCTATTATTAATAAATTGGTATCAGCCACAAATAATGCTGTATTATGTGCTTGAATTTTACTTTTTATGTCATTTATATACGACAGAGAAATGGGCCCAAAATAGAACTTTGGAGAACTCCATGTTTTACTTCAAGTGCATCAGAGTGAATTTTTTTGCCTGATTTAGCATTATGATTTACATATACTACTTCTGTTATTTGCTTTCTGTTTGATAGATATGATGCAAACCAATTAAAAGCTATTCCTCTGATGCCATAGTGCAACAATTTGTTTAAGGGAATTTTGTGATCTACAGTGTTAAATACTTTGCTTAGATTTAAAAACATGCCGACAGATTTTTGCCTACTGTCTACTGCAGTTAAAGCACTATTTAGAAATGAGTAAATTGCAGTTTCAGTTGATTTTTATACTTATAACTATGTTGAGATTCAGTAATTATATTGTTTCTATCAATAAAACTAAGTAGTCTTTTATACATTAGCTTCTCTAGTATTTTTGAAAACACTGACAGAATCAAGATGGGACAATGGTTACATAAGATTTTTTCCCTTTTTTATGTAGAGTTAGAGTTATACCGTTAAGAAGACTACATTCATTATATGAACAAAGGTGTAATTATATATTCTGAATGTCTTTTTATGATCACATCCAGTATTTTGTCTATTCCTGTACTGTATTTATTACCAAGGGAATTTATTATTGAGATCGTTTCCTCTTGATCTACTTCAGCTACATACATTGAATTTATGTTACTGAAAGGAGCGTTTAGTTTAATGTAACTATTTTCATTCTTTTTTTGTAGAATTGTTTAATTATTTCTGTAGATTATGGGTTAAAATGCATAACAACCTGTGTCGGGTCAGTAATATTTTGACTATTACAATCTTGTAGCTCTGTATGAGCCTGGAAAGGAGATACTTTTTTAGTGACATATTTTACAATGTTCCATATAGCCTTTGTTTTGTTATCAGAATTTTTATGTTATTATCATTACTGTTTTGTTTGGCCTGAATTATTATCTTATTCGGTATACGTTTATTTTCTTTTTAAATGGTTATCAAATTGTGCTGTGGTTTTGTATTTTTTTTTTTTTTTTTTTTTCATCTAGTCATCAATTCTTTATACCTAAGGTTATGAGTTCTTTACTATTATTTTTACTATTTATTTTTATCGTTTTCAAGGGGAAAGCCATATTAAACTTGTACAAAAAATTGTTTATAAAAAGGCTAGATTTCTCATTTACATCAGTTGTACTGTACATATCATGCCATGTTTTTTGGTAAGTAGATAATTCAAGTATGTAATGTTTTCTTCACCATGTATTTGCTTTTGAGCTAGTTTAGGCTTGGATTTAAGAGAAATATCAGAATAGATTTGAACAATTTGCCCTTCCTGATCACTAAATCCTGTGTATTATATTGTAGTTACAATTTGCATTGACTATAATTTGGTCAAGGGCTGCTTTTGAATAGTTAGTTATTCTTGTTGTAGATGATATTGTGTGCTTTAGATTACAAGTTTTAAGAAGGTTAAAAAGATAATTTTTTTTTTTTATTTTTTTTATTTATTACTGTCTTTAAGAAAATGAATATTTAGATCACCACATAAAATAAGTTTCCTATTTGGTTTTGCAAGGGAGTTGAATAATTTCTCTAGATTATTTTGAAAGTTTGTAGTATTGCCATTCAGAGCAGGGTATAAAGTTACTAATGTGATTCCTAACATTACCAAATCAAGAACCACGACTTCAAACTCACCTTCTCTACATAATGCGTGCTTATGCTTTCGAATTTAAGATTATTTTTTACAAATATACATATACCACCGCCTCCTTTATTTTCCCTGAAAAATGCATTTCCTAATGTGAAATTTGTTAGTTACAGACAGCTTATTTCATCTCTTTTTCTCCCCCATGGGGCCTACTATGGTAGGTATGGGTTTAATGCAACTGGGTGTTCCCGAGTCATTCACCGCCTTCATCATCCCCCATCGCCACAAACTGAGCCATGTTTTGCGTTCGTGTGCACATTTGTCTGTGCGTATTTGTTTGTGTCTGTTCTTGTGGGTGCGAGTTTACTCGCCTCATATCCTTCCTCTTCTAGGCTTATTCCCTACATATTTAGTCTTAAGGCTTTAGATTTATTAACTCCTCCCTCAACAACAGGGATCTTTCTTCTATCTCTGTGGTTCCTGTCCCACGGTTCCAGCACGGCTTCCAGCTTGTGTGCTTTTTAGAGGTCTCATGCATGACGGTTGAGTGGACCCTTCACACTGTCCCTATGTATAAGCCTTAGGTGCCGAGCTCGTCTATACCGATATGTACACCCACGTAGCTTCTCTGGGAGCCCGGCCCGTACTAATCTCCTTACGAACGCAGGTCGTCGGGTTAGAATCACGGGCCGGATGCGTTGCCGCTATCGCAAACCCTTGTAATCAACCACAAGTCCCCTGAATCCATGGATGTATCATTGCACACCATGGCCTAAAGTGGTAGGTCACAGGGAGGTTACACCTGTGGTAGGGGCATAAAGCCGGGTTGTGCATGGTGGAAGGCTTACCCGTATGGATCAGCAATGGAGGCTGGAGTGTACCTCCTCCTAAGTACTCCGTGAGATCGGTCTGGGAGGGGTATCCCAGGCGGCACAGACCGGAAAGTATTTTTGGTGTCTTTTTCTCTTTCCCCCGGATGGCAGGCTAACGCCGACAGTGCCGGAAGGGGCTACTTCATCATGATCCCTCCGCGCAAAACTCTTCCATTTGACCGCTTTGTGGTTGTGACTTTGGCTTGCGAATAAAAAATTATGCGAGATATTAACCCATTTTATATTCAACGGGAAATTGACAGGGTCTGTGGTATAGTAAACAACGCAACCATGACCAGAGACGGTACGCTGTAAGTGGAAACCAAGAACGTAGACCAGTCTCTGAAGCTCCTGAAAGCCGGCTTGTTGGGTTCCTACCCAATAACGCTAGCCCCACATAATTCTCTGAATACTAGTACAGGCGTGGTGACCACCACCTGTTTGGACGTTCTTTCAAATGCAGACATTGATTCCCATCTCTCCGACCAGGGTGTATGTCAGGCGTACCGTCTTCTAGGTAAACGTGATGGTCAGTCGGTTGCGTTGCAAACGGTATCCCTAACACTCAAAGACCTGAGGCCCTTTACTGTGAGACCGTATGTGCCGACTCCCTTGCATTATTTTCGGTGTCAGAAATTTGGTCATACCCAAAATCGGTACACCTTCGACGCTACATGTGAACGTTGCGGCCAACCTGCTCACGGAGAAACTGCTTGTGCTCTAGACCCTTATTGCGTCCATTGCAAAGAGAACCATCCATCTACCTCGCGGTAATGTCCACGCTTTCTCGAGGAAAAAGCCATCCAGGAGTTGCGGGTTAAGGGACGCCTAGCTTTGCCTGAAGCCCGGCGTCGCTTCCTACAACTGCAGCCTGCGACCATCTCAGGCTACGCATCAGTGCTCTACAGTACTCCTGTTTCCTCACTGGCACTACAAACCGTACCCGTAGCCGACGCGTGTATACAAACAGAGCAGTCGCCTAGCACAACAACTTTGCAGTCTTCAAAATCAATAGCACCCACTGCCTCAAGTTCTATTTCTCCAGAACCCGCTAGTTAGACCAACACCATCTGTCGCTGCTCCTCATGAGCGCAGTCGTAAGAAACTCAAGGCCGCTGATAAACCTTCCAAGTCCTGTTCTCGTTCTACGAACCGTAGGGAATCTTCCGCATCCCGAACATCAGCGGATAGCGGCGACGAAAGAGGTTATACTCTTGTGGGTCCAAAGAGTGTAAAGAACAAGAAACGCCCACCTTAAGTTCAACTATTTCGTTTCCGCCAGTCATTTGCTTCCCAGCTGCAAACTCCTAGTTTGATTCATCGATAATATTTCACGCCTCTAACTGTGCCCCATGGCTCTCCTGACGTGGAATATCCGCGGTGTCCGTACCCATAGGGCCGAATTGCAGCTGTTACTACGGTCCTATAACCCTCTGGTTCTGTGTTTGCAGGAGAAAATGCTTCGCCCCTACGATGCTTTTGCCCTGCACCAATACCTTCCTGTGCGGGATGATGTTACACTGGAGGACGGCTCTCCTGCTCATGAGGGTGTTATGATCCTAACGCGCAATGATAGCCGGTCTCGCTTACCACTACCTAGCAAGCTGCTGCTATCCGACTTACCCTTCCTGGTTTCTCCTTTGCTGTATGTAATGTCTACGTTCCGGCTTCAACTATCCTCTGCGCCGCTGACGTGCTCCATCTTTTGTCTCAGCTCCCGGCACCTTTTCTATTGCTGGTAGATTTTAATGCCCACCATCCCCTATGGGTTTCCCCTACGGCCTGAGCGCGGGGGACTGTTCTTGCTGACCTTTTCGTTGAATATAGCCGCTCGGTTCTGAACACCGGTGAACCTACTCTCATTTCCGATTCTTCTGCCACGCTATCCTACCTGGACCTTTCTGTTTGCTCTGCACAGCTTGCTCGCCGCTTTCAGTGGAACGTAGTATGAGACTCTCATTCTAGTGATAATTCCCCTTGTGTAATTACTTTGCTCTCACACCGCATTTCCTCCTCGCGTGCGAGTTTTTGTCAGCTAAGTCGAAATAGGCTCTTTTCCGCTCTGGCTGTTTTCAGCGACCGCCAGTTCGACTCAGTTAACCACATAGTCGAGCATTTCAACTCTGTCGTGATCTCCGCTGCCGAGCAATCAATATCGCGGTCGTCTTCCTATCCTAGACGATGGTGGACTACCGAGTGCCGCGATGCTTTTCGTGGTCGTACGCGGGCTCTTCGGGTATTTCGCCATCACCCTACTTTGGAGCATTTGATCAATTTTAAACAAACACGCGCCCGGGCACTGCGCATTATTCGAGATAGCAGACGGGCTTCCTGGGCTTCGTTTGTGGAAACATTCAGTTGCACAACACCTTCATCTGTTGTGTGTGAGAAACTCCGCCGTGTTGCCGGTAAGCAGACTTAGTGCCATACCGGGGCTTCTCGTGAGAACAGACACCCTCGCTGATCTTGTTGCTGTTGCAGACACCCTTGGTAGCACGTTCGCAACTGCGTCCAGCTCCGCCAATCCCGGCGTTTCGTGCCATTAAGGCAGACGTGGAGTCTCAGTGGCTCTCTTTCCGGTCCTTGGATACCTAGTGCTATAACTCTGATTTAAGCATGCGGGAGCTGGATGCCTATTTAGCATCATCTCGACACTCCGCTCCAGGACCCGATGGTCTCCATATCGCCATGCTACAGAACCTCCCTTCTGACAGTAAGCTATGTCTCCTAAAGCTGTACAACCTCGTTTGGCACGAGGGTAGGTTTCCTACGGCTTGGCGCGAAGCCACCTTTGTTCCCATTTTAAAACCGCGGAAGGATCGTAATCTTCCTTCCAGTTACCGTCCTATCTTCCTCACCAATGCGGTTTGTAAGGTGATGGAGCGTATGATCAATGGACGCTTACGATGGTGGCTCGAGTCTGAGAAACTTCTGTGCAACATGCAGTTCAGCTTTCGCCGATACTGCTTCACGACTGACCACTTTGTCTCCCTCTCGACTCACACCCTGAATGGTTTTCTTCGGAAGTGTCAAACTGTGGCCATAATGTTCGATCTGGAGACATCTTATGACACTTGCTGGAAGGCTGGCTTACTGCGTACCTTGCATAGTTGGGGCTGGCGTGGCCGTCTTCCAGGGTTCCTCAGGGAGTTGATGAAGGACCGGCTGTTTCGTGTGCGTGTGGGCTCTGTTTGCTCCCGTGTTTTTAGTCAGGAGAACGGAGTACCTCAAGAGTCGGTACTCAGCGTCACTTTCTTCGCTGTTGCCATCAAACTCATTGTTGAGTGTGTTGCTGCTGGTATCTCTTCCTTTTTATTTGTGGACGATTTTGCAATTTATTGCAGTTCTCGGAGGACGTGTCTTTTGGAGCGTCGCCTTACAGGCATGTATTCACCGTCTACATGCATGAAGTGTTACAAACGGCTTCCGTTTTTCTTCCGAGAAGACAGTTTCTGTCACCTTCTGGCGTCGGAAACCATACGAACCGCCTTCTCTACATCTCGGGACCGAACCGCTGCCCTTCGCCGAAACTGTGAAGTTTCTAGGCTTGGTATTCGATAGGAAGCTTAGCTGGTCAACTCATATCTCTTCTCTGAAAGCTAGATATGATTGTGCACTTAATATTTTACGTGTTTTATGTGGCACATCCTGGGGAGCATATCCCACCGTGCTATTATAGCTTTACCGTTCGCTTGTTCGCTCTAAACTTGATTACGGGTGCATTGTGTACTCTTCTGCATGTCTTTCGGTTTTACGACGGTTAAACCCAGTTCACCATCGAGGCATTCGTCTAGCCCTGGGTAGGTTTCCGACTATGGGTTATTATTTTGTCTGCGGAGGCTGGTGAACCTCCGCTGTCTCATAGGCGTGACCTGTTTCTTTGCAGCTATGCTATCCACCTCTTTGCTTCGCCAGTTGACCCGTCTTTCAGGTTATTCTTTGACGAGCCTCTTGATCGTCAATATGCTGTCAGCGCGCTTGCCTTGCTTCCCGCAGGAGTTCGTTTTCGTCTGCTTCGGATCTTGAATGTTCACCTACCGCCGGTGTTTCCACAGGGAAATTGTTCATTCCCCGCTTGGATACGTTGCGACATCCAATTCCACCTTCGGTTGGCATCCAAGCCGAAATCAACGACTCCACCTTCAGTCTTCCGCTCCGCATTTTTAGAGTTGCAGGCTGAGTTTCCCAAACATTGTGCTATTTACACGGATTGTACCAAGGAAGACTGTGGTATGGGAGGTGCTTTCGCTTTTAATTCGCGGAGTTATACATTTCATCTTTTGGGGCAATGTTCGATTTCACCGCCGAACATTTTGGTATCTCTTAGGCTCTTGTTTTTATCCGGGGACAGGATTTAAGACAGTTTGTTATTTGTAGCGATTATCTCAATGCACTACAGGGCCTGCGTGAGCTGTATCCATGCCATCCCTTGATACTGCGTATTCAGGATCGCCTGCAATCGCTCGCTGACGCTGGCGTCAGCGTGTCGTTTCTTTGGGTTCGTAGTCACTTAGGTGTGAGCGGAAACGAACAAGCGGACACATCTGCCAAGTCTGCAATTTTATTGCCTAATGTTTTTAGCACCACCGTTCCTCCAGGTGATGCTCGTGTTCACCTGCGCAGGGCCGTTCTTTCGCGCTGGTTCGCGGAATGGTCCGGGGTGCGTGGCAACAAACTGAGAGTGGTGAAGTCCCTTTCTGTCCCCTGGCCTACTTTCTCGCGTGCATGTCGCCGCGATGTGGTGGTTTTAGCACGACTGCGTATCGGGCATTGCCGGCTTAGCCACCAGCATGTTTTACGTGGGGAACCCGCACCTCAAGGTGCTTCGTGCAACGAGCCTGTGACGGTGCGTCATCTTTTATTGGAGTGCCAACATTATACTGTGCTGCGTGCGTCTCTGTGTCTGCCTATTGACATCCCCACCACTCTGGCCGACAACCCTGTTTCCTGTGACGTAGTTTTTAATTTTCTCCGCCACTGAAGGATGTACAGTAGGGTTTAATTTTATCTTGTGGTTTTAGCTTTTTACCGACTTGTGTTTTTAGTCCCTCGGTTTTAGTCTGGCTTTGGTAGACTTCTTATGCTCTCCCTAGATTTTGCCCTTGTGTGGTACTCCTGTTTTAGTGATTTTTATGACTTTTAATTTTTAGCTCTTTTATTTACCCTAAGGCGCTAATAACCTATGCAGTTGTGCGCCCTAAAATATACCACCCCCACCAATACCACCACCACCGCCACCCCCCTACTAATCTCTTTTTAACAAATATTCAGAAAGGTATATTATATTTGAATCTTTTAGTTCTTCATCCAGCAACATTTGTATGTACTTAATTTTGTTTTTAATAGTTGAACATTTTGATGAAAAATCATTAGACCTCAGTTTCTTCAGGCGGTCATACAGGAACACTTTTTGTTTTTGTTTTTTTTTTGTTTTTTTGTTTTGTTTGTTCCTTTCCCCGCACTCAACATAACTCTGCAGCTACTCACATTGCAAATGTGGCTAGGAGATACAACTCCAGCCGCATTAGTAGGCAAACACTTATTTCTTAATTTTCAAGAGTAATCTCCCCAGGGGCCTACTACGTTTGGCACGGGTTTGGCGCACCCAGGTTCCCAAGCCAGCCTTGACTTCCTCTATGGGCAATCTCTAAGTGGTGAGGGAGTCCACAAGTCAAAATGCCCACGCACGTGTAGGCCGTGGAGACCCGTGTCGGTGGAAAGGGATATCATGAGTGGTTGGGGGTTGTGTACCTGAGCCTGGGTTGCTGACCTTCATTAACTGGGTAGGATGCGCAGTCTAATGCACCACTTTGGTTTCTGCTTCGCCTAAACGGGAGGCTAGGGACTAACCCACCCCTAGTCAATCGGCCAGGACCAGGTATTATACCGAACTCCGGAGTGAGTGGGACGGCGTGCCTGGTATATCCCTTGTGTGGGGTGACCCCTCGTAGGGCTCCGTGGTGAGTGGTGAGCACTGGGGGATGAAATTACACCATTTTCTTATGGCAACGAAAACCTAACCAAAAACTAGCTTAGTAATCGGAAAAGAAGTAGTCGAGTCAAGTGGTCCTCGCTACTTAGTAAGTAGGAGAACAGATGAAAGTGGGACATTTTCGTCAGTTAGCCCTTTTTTAATTCACTCGATAAGATAACTGGTCCAATGAACTCTTGTGTTCGCCCTCGTAATGGCACGTTCTTAATTGAAGCACTATCAGATTCCCAGGCAACCAAAATGCTGAGAGCCAGTATGATGGGTAATTACCCAGTTAAGATCGAGATGCACAAGATACTAAACTCCCCTCGCGGCGTTATCAACACCCGCGCCTTGGACGATTTGTCCATTAAGGATATCAAGGAGAATCTTTCGGCGCAAGGAGTTGTAGCTGTGTACCGGGTTTAGCGGAGAATCAATGGTGAACTCGTGCCTACCCGTACCCTGTTCCTTACCTTTGATTGGGTAGATCTACCCCAAGGAGGTAAGGCAGGGTACGAAGCTATCGATTTCAGGCCATTTATCCCGAACCCTCTCCAGTGCTACAAGTGCCGGCCCTTTGGAGTCACCAGCGAGTATTGCCGTGTCAGTCTACCTGTGTCAACTGTGGAGACGCTATGCACGATGGCGGTTGCATGCAAACTACATCTTGCGTAAACTGCAATGGTGAACATCCATCTAGTTCCCGGGATTGCCCCTGTTTTGTAGAGGAAGGAGGCATCCAGGAGATACGGGTAAAAGAGAAGGTGTCCTTCTCTGAAGCCCTTAAGCTCCTGCTCATCCTTACACCCTCTGTCCCGGGGTTCAGTTCTTATAGCTGTGTTGTAGCTATACAGGTACCTAAGCGGCAAATCGCAACGCACCCCTGCGATATAAACGTGGCCACATTTGCAGATTGATTATCGTTGCACGACCTCTACCGAAGACAACTACGTCGAAGTCAGTACCTGCCAAATCCGCTAATGTCAGTACAGTTCAGCCCAAACCGTCGACCTCTGGCACTAAAAGCAGCATATTCTGTACCAGAGAAACATTTTAAGACCAGCTATGTTAGAACCGACTTCCTCAAAGAACGTATCGCGTCTGCACCAAAACATCCAAGGGTAGTAAAGGTCCACGTCACTCTGTACCTCGAACCGAAGTTTTCTATTGGAAAGGGGTTAGAAGAGATGGAGCTGGAGGATTCTGCTCCCGCTGCTAAACGAACAGTGCGTAAGCGGCAGGACCGCGCTCGGGAAAAAAAAATGTTAGTCCGACATCGAAGAAAAAGAAATTACACCGAGAGGTACAGCTGAATATGCAGAAACGCCTTTCAATTTAGCACTTATCCCATAATCTAGACCAGCCCATGGCTATCCTACAGTGGAACGAATATACGTGGAGTTAGACCACATCGACCGGAGCTTGAGGTACTTCTCCACCTGAATCAGTTTTTGGTCGTGTGCTTACAGGAGACAAAGATCCATCCACAAGATACCATTACCTTCAGGGAATATTCTTCTATACGATGTGATTTATTACCTGTAGAGGGTTTTCCTGCACATAGGGGCACTATGATGCTCGTTAGAGATGCTATTTTTGCTGACTCCGTATCCTTATATTCTTAAATCCAGTCTGTCGCTGTAAGGATTAAGCTGCCCACCATCAGCTTCACCATTTGTCCTGCATATTTGCCGCCGCCCGATGACCTTGGCAGATTTAGTTTCTCAAATACGAATACCTTTTCTGTTGGTAGGTGACCTGAACGCCCATCACCTACTTTGACACTCACCTCAGGCTTGTTCGAGAGGTAAGTTAATTACCGTTTTCCTGAAAAATAATAATTTGGCTCTCCTGAACACCGGAGGGCCTACATTTTTATCCTACGCATTTCATAGTTTTTCTCTCCTTGATATAGCGCGTTGTTCTCCACAGTTAGCAGTTTGCTTACGCTGGAATACCATCTCTGACTTGCATTCTAGTGACCACTATCCTTACCTTATTTGTCTCCTCACACATAATATATGTTCCATCCGCTTACCTAAATGGCGCCTAGAGCAAGCCAACTGAGCACTTTATTCCCGCTTGGTGTCTTTTCCTACGATGAGCGGGAGTCTGTGGATTTTTTAATTGGAAATTTGACAGAGACAATTCTTTCTGCCGTTAGCGATTTATTCCGCGTTCCAGTGACTCACCTTGCAAATTTCCGGAGGATCGAGGAATGCCGGGATGCCCTTCGTGTTCGTAGGCGAGCTCTCAGCGTTTTCTAACGTCGCCCTACACTGTATCACGTGATTCACTATAAGAACATGCGTGCCAAATGCAGACAAGTTATTAAGGATGGGAAAAAGACATGGAACAAGTTTGTAGCTTCATTTAAGGTACATACACCTTCCTCTGTAGTATGGGATAAGTTGAGGCGTGTGGCCCGAAAATCGACCCATATGCCAATCGCCGGTTTCAAAACATCTGCCGGTGCTGTTGTAAATCTGTTTGACGTGGATAACGCTTTAGGCAGTGCTTTCGCTGAAGTGTCTAGCTAGACCATTATCTGCCTGAATTTCTTCTCGTTAAGATTCAGGTGGAATCTCAAGGTTTTTCTTTCCGTTCCGGAAACCTTGAAGACTACAATCGCCTGTTCACCATGCGGAGTTAGACCATGCCATTTCCTCTTCACGAAACTCTACACCATGGAATCCACGTCCAAATATTGCGGAATCTCTCTCCTGAAGGTAAGGCGTTCCTGCTCAAGGTCTATAATCGTGTTTGGATTGACGCCCCGTTTCTCGTTCATTGGCGGGAGGCCACATACCTATTTTGAAAGCTGGAAAGGACCGTCACAGTTCGTCCAGCTACCGTCCTATTTCCCTCACCAGTTGCATTCGCAAGGTGATGGAACGCATGATTAATGGACGGTTGGTTTGGTGGTTTGAATCCCACCATCTCATTAACGTGCAATATGGTTTTCGGCGACGCCGTTCAGCAACTGTCCACCTTATCGTCCCATCAACACAGATCCTGGATGGATTTCTTAACAACGGCCAAACAGTTTAGATATTTTTTTACCTCGAGAAGGCTTATGGTACGTGTTGGCGAGCGGGGATATTACGTTCCCTCTACAACTGGAATATTCGTGGACGCCTACCGTTGTTCATTCGAGAGTTTATGCGAGACCGCATCTTCCGAGTAAGTATCGGCTGGGTTTTTTCTAACAATTTTATTCAAGAGAATGGTGTGCCACAGTGATCGGTTCTGAGCGTAACGCTGTTTGCTATAGTGATTAAGTCCACTTCGCAATGTGTTCTCCCAGGTGTCTCGTCCTGTTTATTCGTAGATGTCTTTACCATCCTCTGTTCTTCTCAGTGGACGCCTTCTTTGGAACGCCGACTCCAGTTGTGTTTGGAAATCTCTATGTTTGGTGCTCGAAAAAGGGCTTTCGTTTCTCAACTGAGAAGACCGTCTGCGTTAACTTCTGGCGCCGTAGGTGGCGATATCCGCCGTCTCTTCGATTCGGGCCAGATTTACTTTCCTTCGCAGGCGAGGCGAGATTCCTTGGGTTGATCTTAGATTGAAAACTTTGCTGGTCATCACATGTAGAACAGTTAAAAGCGCGATGTGACCGTTCTCTGAATCTTTTACGGATACTAAATGGGAAAGCTTGGATCGAACAGTGTTACTTCGTCTCTATCGTGCACTGATTCGATCCAAGTTAGACTATGGATGCAACACAGTCCATAAATAAGGCATCCGTATGGCTGTGGGAGCTTTTCCAACCAGCCCAGTTGTGAGCCTCTACGCCGAATCGGCGGAACCTCCTCTGCGTTATCGGCGTGATGCGCTTCTCTGTAATTATGGTTGTGTGCTTAAGTGCCTGTCTTCGCATCCGGCTTTTCGCCCAATCGGAGCTGAACGAACATTATACCAACCTCTCACTTAGTCTAAGGCCTGCAGGTTTCCGTTTTCGAGTGCTGTGTCGGAGGCTTAATTTGAAATACCTCGCATGTTTCCAAAGATGAAGAGGTTGATCCCACCTTGGTTACGCACTACACCCCGCTACGATCTAGGAATTACGGCTTACAGAAAATCTGCTGTGCCTTTGTGTAGAATTCGTGCATGCTGTTAAGAATTTTTATCAAATTACAGTGACCAACACCATATATATATATATATATATATATATATATATATATATATATATATATATATATATATATATATACATTAATGGCAGTAAGTGTACCGATGGTGTCGGATGTGCTTTTGTTACTGGGACTCAACCCTATACTTTCCGGTTACCTGATGGTACAGTCATTTACTCTGCGGAGCTCTGTGCTATATACCGAGCAATTCGAAATCTGGGTGAGTCTTATCTTGAGTGATTCCCTTAGCGCACTTCAGAGCCTTCGTGAACTGTACAACTGCCATTCTATCGAATAGTGTATTCTGGACACGCTCATGAATACAAATACGTTTGGCACGCGTCTGGCGTGAAATTGGACTGCGCTTGGATTCCTGGCCACGTTGGCTTGCCGGGGAATGAACTGGCGAATTTGGCGGCAAAGACGGCGGCAGTAGAACCCGGTAGTGTGATTCATTGTATAACATTTGCAGACTTCAGTCTTGTGCGGAGAGCGGTGCTTTCGTGTTGGCATGCCGAATGGTCGGCTCTCCGTGGCAACAAGTTACGCGAAGTGAAGGACCTGCCTGTAAACTGGGTAACCTCCTCTCGATTGTCTCGCCGAGAGGAAGTGCCATTGGCTCGCTTGAAAATTGGCCCTTGAAATTTTACGCACAGCTATCTTTTTACGAGAGACCCGCCTCCCATGTTTCCGCTTTATGCCACAGCATTATCGGTCCGGCATGTGTTGATAGAGTGCGCTGCTCTTGCATCGCTACGGACCACTCTACAACTGCCGGGTAACCTCCCCGACGTTTTGGTGGATGATGCTGGTGCTGTGTCTAAATGTTTTATCTTTTTATCCTCACTACGTTTTACAATTTAAATGTATTTCCATTATCCTAAAATATATCACTGGAACGAAACTACTATTTTTTAGCTTTTAATCACAGTTGATTTTAGCTCTCTCGTTTTTGTTTTATGTCTCCAACTACGCTCCATTGATACTTTTAGTATTCGTTTTATTTTATACTGGTTTCATATCTTGTTTTAGATATCTTAATTGCGATCCTTTTTAGCGTTTTCTGTCGTTTTAACTTCATTGTTTTATGTTAGGGGTGCTGATAATCTTGCAGTTGAGCGCCCTTAAATCCCATTCATCATCATCATCATCATCATCATCATCATCATCATCTCAAGATGACTTCAACTTTCGCCTGTGCCAAGCGCTGGTGTCTGCTAATGTCCCATGGAATGTGCTAACCAACCTGACCTTAAATACGTTTTTACAATACATCAGGGGCTGTAATACACCCAATGAATCCACTTTAAGGAAGAACTATTTGCTTCCTGTTTACAAGAAGACAGATGAAATAAGAAAAGATACAGGCGATCACTTTATCTGATGTTCTGTCGATGAAACAACAGACAGTTGCGGTCACTTCATTGTGAATGTGGTACTAGGTAAGCTGAATCCAAATGTACCAGGTACTCCTCATGTAATTTTTTATAAAGAAATAGTAAAAACAAATCACAAAACTATAGCCTGCACAGTGAGGGTTGCTTTACGGCTATTGTGGCCAGCAGAGAATCGGGATAGGTTGCTTTTGTTACTAACAGATACTGCTGCCTATATGTTGAAGGTGGGGAGGTTCTGTAATCTTTCTACCCGACCATGATACATGTTGCATGCTTGGCCCACGGCCTGCACCGTCTTGCGGAGGAAATTAGAAGCCACTCTGAGCCAATACTTACCCACTTTCATTTACTATGCCGAGCACTTAAAATACATTAAAAATGTGTTCAGTGATATGGACGAAACAGAAGCTTCCTGCTTTGCCAAGGCTAAGATGTCACACGAGTGTCCCACTCTTGCTGTTTTCCTTGCATATATTAAGACTCATTTTTGTTTTTTACCAGGAGCTATTCTATGGTTGGAAAGTGCAACCTTGCACCTCAAGGAAGCTCTGGACAACATTGACAATGTTTCCAGAAAAGAAATACCTGGTACAGTGGGAGCTGCATGTTCTTCGAAGTTATTCGTGCCTGTATTAATCCACAAAGAAAACAAACAAACAAAAATTTTTTTATGAAAAATCTAAAAGTAACCTAAAATGAAGGATTATTTCACCTAAAAATCTGGGCCCTAACAATGACCTAGAAGTTTAGTGCCCTTATACATAATTCATCATCGCTGAGGTCTCCCCAAGGCCAAGTGGTTATACCACCTGCCTCTCACCTGCCAGGTTTCGATGCCAGATGACTGCATGAGGGACCTGTGGTGGACAAAGTGGCGTATCGGGGCAGGTTTTCTCTGGGTTCACCCCAGGGACCTACTACGGTAGGTACGGTTTGGCGCACCCGGGGGTTCCCGATTCTCTCACCGCCATCTCGTTTTCCCTATCGCCATCCTCTAGGCCACGTTTCACCACGCCTGCGTGTATGTTTCTCTCTTTAGTTCCTCTTCTTCCTTCTGTAATTATTTATATTATTAGTTTTAAGGTCTTAGCTTTATTCCCCACAGGGGCTCACTTTAAGTGAGTACGGGTTTGGCGTACCCGGGTTGCCCGAGCCAGTCATCCTCATCGTCATCCGTTTCTCCGCATATGTCATAGCAACGTGTCATTCTTCTTTGCGTCACTGTTGTATCATTCCATATAATGATAGGTTCTTCCTCTTCTAGGTTTAGGGTCTTGAGCGTTATGAACTCCTGCCTCACCAACAGGGATCTTTCCTATCTCCGTGGTTCCTATCCCACGGTTTCGGCGCAGCTTTCAACTTGTGTGCTCTCCGGAGGTCTCAAATGTGAAGGCTGATTGGACCCTCCTCACTACCCCTTTCTTGCGACACTAGGTGCGGAGCTGTTCCGATGTCATATACACCCACGTAGTTCTCAAGGGGTCGCGTCCCCGCAAGAAGATGGGCGACCGTGAGTGGCTGGTTTGATCGGGGGGACCCGACGTGTTGACGCTGCCTGGGGCTCGATGTAATCAACCACAAATCCCCTGAATCCACGCTGACTCCGTCGGGCATGCCATTGGTGAAAATGTCGCATATCGGCCAGTAGTGATAGTCGTAAGGTAACTCCTCTGAGGTACTCCTTGAGATGAGACCGAAAGATTTAGGCGTCTTTCCTTGTATTCCCCGGATGGCAGGCTGACGCCGACGATTCTGGAAGGGGACTCTTCCATCATGGCTCGTCTGCGCTCTTCCCCTACAACACCACTGTTTTTGTAATGCAAATGATATGTGAGACCAAGACGAAGGATATCAGCCCATTATACATACAAGAGGAATTGGATATAATATGCGGGAAAGTCATAAACGCCACACTCTGTAGAGATGACACACTTAATTGACATAGCCGCTGCAGAACAACCAGCCAAGCTAATGAGTGCTTCTCTTTTGGGTTCTTACCCCATTAAGGTAGAGAAGCACAAACTTTAAATAGCAGCCGAGGTGTAGTAACGACCCCCAGTTTGGACGGACTATCTAACGATGATACAGTGAACTCTCTTTCAGACCAAGCTGTTGTTGCTGCGTACCGCCTAGTTGAAAAACGATATGAAAAGCCGTTCCCACTTCGCAAGGTTTTCCTGACATTTAAGCGGACTGAACTACCGACTTACATGTGTGGTTATAAGAGAGCGCCCATGCTCCCCTATACATCTAATCCGATGCGTTGTTAACCCTTGTCGAAATTTGGGCATACACAAAAACGTTGTACGAATTCGCCGGTTTGTGAACAATGCGGGCAAAAAGCACACGGCGACTTTGTATGCGCTGAAGACCCTACCTGTGTCAGCTGTGGCGAGGCGCATATATCCAACTCTAAGGAGTGTTCCCGTTTCCTCAAGGAGAAGACGATCCAAAAGATACGAGTTAAGGACAATTTAACTTTTCAAGCGGCACGGAAAAGTTATCTCGAACTTCTCCTGAACACCACCTTGAAGTATTCCGCTGTTGACCGTCAGCCGGTTCGGAAACAGGATGGAATAGTTCAGACCATCCCTGGTCCTCGTACCCGCGTATCTGTAGGTATCCAGACTGAATCCTCCGACTGCGTTTCGCCTCCACAGGTAAACCAACAATTTCAAGCTTCCTCTGCGCCATCTACGTTTTCTGCCTCTATTCCTGACCGCCCGATTCGTAAATCACCCAGCCGTCGTCCTACAAGTCATTCTGGTTCTTCAAACCGCACTCGCACGACTTGTTCGGACACCGATGCGAGCGACGGTAATCCGGATTTGCTTCCAGTTGGCAGTCACACTTGCCTGAACCGAAGCCCTACCAAAAAGATAAAGCTGAACCAACCTACTACGGCCAACCATTGATTCTATCCCATGCTGGCGCGCGCATGAGGCATACCATCCTTCTTACCGCCCTTATTATGGTTCTCCTCCAGTGGAATATAAGTCGTATCTGAACTGGATACTTTAATGCAGCCTTATTTAACTTTCATTGCTTGCTTGCAGGAGAACAAGCTTCGCCCTCGCGATACATTTGCTTTGCGTCGCTATATGCCGGTTTGCTTCGATCTGGAAACGGCAGGTCTCTCCTCCAGACGATGGTTCTATGGTCCTGGTGCAGGACGATGTATGTTTTCGACCTGTGCCACTCACCTCTCCCTTGCAGGCTGTTGCTGTGCACCTTTTTCTTCCTGATTTTAGTTTTTCTGTTTGTAGTCTCTATGTTCCTCCGTTTCCCCTTGCCACTGCTGAACTTGAGTGTTTAGTTTCCCAGTTACCTCCGCCATACCTTCTGGTGGGGGATTTAAATGCCCATTGCCGTCTTTGGGGAACGTTTACTACCATTTGGCCGTTCTTAACTTCAGCAAGCACGACTCTGTGAATATTTTAGTTGAACATCTTACTGAGACAATTCCTTCTGCTGCTGAGTAGTCTATTCTAGTGTTAACTGTCAAACCCCGTTGATTTCTGGTTCTTTGGTGGAAAGATGAATGCCAGAATGCCATTCTTGCTCACAGGTGTGCTCTCAATGTTTTACAGCATTGACCTACACTGGATAATCTTATTCAATTTAAGAAGCTGCACGCCAAATCTAGACAAATTATTAAGCATGGAACACATGAGCAACTTTGTAGCATCATTTAATTGACATGACCCTTTCTCTGTCCTATGGTGCAAGTTATGGTATGAGGCCACACTCCAGTCTAAAAAACAGCTGCAGTTGTTATGTTTAGCAGGCTAATACTCTAGGCTTTTGCTCAAGTGTCTAGCTAAGATAATTATTCTTCTGAGTTTCTTCCATTTAAGGCTCATATGGAATCCTATTTTGCAAGCCTTGAAGATTACAATCATGGCAGAGTTACACCATGCAATTTAATCTTTGCATAACTCTGCACCATTTCCAGATGGTATCTAGGTCAAAATGTTGCAACATCTCTCACCTGAGGTAGACCTATTCGAGGTCTATAATCATGATTGGGTTGAAGGCCACCATCCTGCCCATTTTGAAACCTGTAAAAAACCAGGTACCATCCTATTTTCCTCAACAGTTGCATTTGCAAAGTGATGGAACCCATGATCAATGGAGAGTTGCTATAGTGGCTGGAAAGAAACCCTACTCACCAACACCCAGTGCAGTTTTCGATGACGTGTGTCAGCAGCTGGCCACCTTGTATTGCAGTCAACACAGATAATGTTTTCAATAAGAACTGTCAAACAGTTGGGATATTTTTTTGATCTTGAGAAGGCTCATACATTTTGGCAAGCAGGGATATTATGTTCCTTCGACAACTGCTATATATGTGGACACCTACTGTTCCTTCAGGAGTTTATGAGGGACCGCGTTTTTCGAGTAAGGGTCAGCTTGGTTTTTTTTTAAGCTTTGCATTCAAGAGAATGAAGTGCATAGGGATTGGTACTAAGCATCATGCTGTTGCTATTGTAGTTAATTCTATCTCGAAATGTGTTTCCCCAGGTGTGTCATTCTGCTTATTGCTAGACAATTTTGCCATGTTTTGTTTTTCTCAGTACAGTCCGTTTTTGGAACGCTATCTGCACCGATGTCTAGATAATGTTTTGGATTAGAGTTCTAAAAATGACTTTTGTTTCTTAATGGAGAAGTCAGTCTCTCTTAATTTCTAGAGCTGTAGAAGGCGATTACTGCCTTCTCTCTGACTTGGTCTATATTTACCACCATTTACAGATAAGATAAAATTCCATGGGTGGATATTCAACTGCAAACTTTGCTGGTCACCACATAAAGTGCAGCTGAAGGTTCAATGTGACCATTCCCTCAATATCTTGTGGATACTGAGTGGCAAAGAGTGAATCAGACAGTGTTACTGTGTCGTTATCATGCACTGATCCTATCCAAGTTAGATTACCGATGCATCATTTATTCATGTGCATCATCATCTGTGACACTATCCATAATCAGGGTATCTGTGAGTCTGTTCAGTTTTTCTAACCAGCCCAGTTGCAAGCCTTCATGCCGAATTGGCGGAACCCCCTCTACAATGTTGGCATGATGTCCTGTTAGAAAATTATGGCTGTGGGCTTAGGTGTGCCTGCATATCTAACCTGTACCTGCTTTCCCCATACCTAAGTAGACAAATGCTATAGGAACCTCCCATACCAAGACGTGCAGGATTTCTTTTTGGATGCTTCTTCGTAAACATGAACTTGAAATGCCTAGCATACTTCCTAGGGGGGAGAGAATGCACCCACCTTGGTTACGTGCCACCTCCCACATAGATCTTGGGCTTGTGGCATACTAAAAGTCTATGGTGCTCTGCTTAGTATACATATTTGATTTTAGAATTTTTTATAAAAGGACAATGACAGCATTTGTATATACACTGATGATAGTAACTGCACTGACAATGTCAGATATGCCTTTGTTACTGGAACTCAACCATATACTTTTGGTTTACATAGTAGCACATCCATATATACTGCAGAGCTGTATGGCATATACTGAAACTGAAGCATTCTCTATATTTGCTGTCGAAATTTAGCTGACTACCTTATTTTGAGCAATTCCCTAACTGCACTTTAGAATATTCATGAGCTGTACAACTACCATTCTATCATGCAGCACATACAGGATGCCCTTTGTATTTTACATGCATCAGGCTTTAATATAAAGTCTGTGTAGATTCCTGATCACATTGATTTCCTGGGGAATAAACTGACAGATTTGACAGCTAACAATGTTGTAATTCCGAGTGTAACATCAAAAGACTTTATGCTTGTTTTGTGTAGAGAAGTGCTTTTATGCTGACATGCAGAGTTGTCAGCTCTCTGCAGAAACAAGCTTAGAGAAATGAAGGACATCCCTATAAACTGGGTAACTTCCTCGCATATGTGCCGTCGTGAAGAGGTGGTATTGGCTGAATTACATATTGGCCACTGCAGTTTTACACATAGCTGCCTTTTAATAAGAGAATCTACTCCTATCTGTCCACTGAGTATAGGAAAATTTTATGTCCACCATGTGTTGCTGGATTATGCTCCTCAAGTACACATTCAGGCGACTCTGCAATTGCCGGCTCATCTTTCAGAGGTCCTGGTAGATGATACTGGAGCGTTAGCTAACATTTCTAAATTTTTATCCCAACTTTCTTTATCAATAAGGATCTAGTTTTATTTTGATTTTTATTTATCCTGGCAGATTCTCATGGAATGGTAGGTAAGGTTTTTTTTTAACTTTTTATCGCAGGTGACTTCTGCTGTGGAGATTTAGTTTTAGTTCTCCTTACGCCACTTTCGTTCTATAGTTTTCTGTAGTATTTAGATTGATCTCTTAGAATTTGCCATGGATAGGTTTTCTACATTACATTTTATCTCCAGGTTTAGCTACTATTTTATTAGTAATTTTAGATTAGCATATGCCTTTTTTTTTTTTTAAGGACATTAGTAACCTTAAATCCCAATCATAATCACATAATATCTAAATGCCCTAGATTTAAATCCTAAGAATACTTGGCATATGCATAAACCTGTTGTATTTGGGAACTTAAATATAAAGAAGCAAATACTGGGTATTGAAGCACCAAAAATGAGCTGCAACACTAAAAACTTGGTGCTCTAATGATCTAAGAAAAATGTGACCTTCATCACCACTAAATTTTGTAAACTCTTTGTACTCCCTGTTTTCATGAAGCTCAAGGAACTAAAACAAAAAACTTCACGGCCTGGTTGAAACAGAGACCTTTAATATAAAAAAAAATGTGCAAAAAGAAAATGCTATGGAATTTATTAATTCACTGACATGTATCAGCAAAAATACAGATGTCAGAATATAAGCTTTCAGTGACATCTAGAGGAAGTATTAGAAATCTTGACAGACAAGTAAATTCAGCCTTATAGAATATATGCGGTCAGAAATGACATGCCTGAGCATGCTTGGGATTGCATTGTTTTGCAGATATTAAGAACCTGAATATAGGTACTCATGCTTTAATGTTAAGAGGTTAATGAAATTACAGAATATCTCACTGAGCTGTGTGATCTCAAATGTTTGAAATTAAATAAAATTGAAAAATCTGTCTGTGCAGGAATGTACCCATGTCAGTGTTGGCTCACACAGTCAAAGGGTATGCAGAATCCATAAAGGTAAACAAGTATTACTTTCAGTGAAAAGCTCATTTAGTTAATTGGAAACTGTATGTTTCTAGTGAATTGGAAGCTAAATAGCAATCAGTGTTATCAAGCCCACAGAAGCTTTACTTATAAATTTCATCCACCATAAAAGCATAATCATGAATAATCGGTAACATCTTATTTGATGAATTTGTGTCACTTGAGCAGATGTTCAAAGCGCCCACTGTTTATATCAATACACTTTAGAGACAAGAAACATGAGAACATTGCAGAGATTGTAGTTTTTCTACAGATACTGTTTATATGCCACAGCAATAGTTATTATATATCCTCTCATGTTTAATTGCATCACAGAGAAATAAGTCAACAGCATGAAGTCAAGAGGACAAGATGGCCATCTCACAGGACCACGTCACCCTATCCATCTATTTGGAAACTTTGCATCTACAGCTTCCCTGGAGACATTTGTGAAGGTGTGGGGCACCCATTGTGCTGGAACCACATTGATAGACGTAATTCCTATCCCATGCCCTGCAAGAGAAGGAGTAGAATGTCTTGAAGAAATGTTGCATATTGTTGTGTATTTAGTGTTACCTGACAAAAATAGGGACCTAAAATATGGTACCACACTAAACATCGACACTGGCTGTCATCAATGAGCAACCCTTTGAAGCACAGACTAGTAGTGCATGTTCTGCAGATTCACATTACCACAATTTATGAATGAAGCTTCATCCCTAAATAACGTATTACATAGGAATGCATTATTACCTTGCAACTGTTGAAGTGTGAAGTGATATAAGTAACATGGGATTCAAACAACTCCTGCACAATTACTGGTTCCATGATATATGACGAGTAAAACTAATGGCAGTGCAAACTTCTTCATGCACACTACTGCTGCTTACTCTGGAACCACATTCATCTGTCATATACTTGTATTTATTCATTCCAACCTGTAGATCAGTACACGATTTGGGCTACGTCAGAGGTAACATGGATGCAATTTGTAACTACAATTACAATAATGCTTATAACTACTATTTACAATAATGTTTACAACTAGTATTAACTTTGTGCTTAATCCTGGTATGATACAGCATATTGAATAATTAAAAAAGCACATTTAGTAGTATATAAAACTATCCAAGTATCTTAAAATTATTATTTAAAATAATTACAATCTTATTTCAGTGGCTCAAAATAAAACTTCATTAAAGAATTCATCTACTGTATAAAAACTTCCTTCAATACAAAATGTCTTAAGTTGTTTTCTTAATTGATTTGTCTCTTGAATATTTCTTGTCTCCTCAGGTAATTTATTATAAAGCTAGCATGCTACATACTTCAGTTTAGTCTTATACAATTCAATCCTGTTTCATGCTTATGTGTTTGTTTGTTGGTTTTGCAACTCATAAATGTTGTTCTGACTAACATTATCATTTCAAATATGTATAATGAATAAATATAATGTTAAGATTTTTAGGTTTTTGAAATCTTCTCTACATAACTCAGATTTTTTTAACCCCAAAATAATTCTAATTGCTCTTTTCTGTAAAATGAAAATTCTAGTTGTGTATTTAGATGTATTTTATCCCCATATTGTTATGCTGTATGACAAGTGAGGGTATAGTAATTCATAATAAACAATCTTTAAAGTTTTTATAGGTTTATCCCATGTTAAGTTTTATTAATAATTATTCCTAAGAAATTTGCATTACTTGTTTCTCTTATTTGGTTACCTTCTATAGTTACTTTTAAGTTTGCAATATTTCTATTTCGTTGTGTCTGAATTACCATATAGTTTGTTTTTTCTGAATTTATGAACAGGTTGTATGAATCTAAATACTGGGCAATCTGATTTATTTTATGATTTGTTGAAATTTCTAGGTCTGTGTTCTTTTTGCTATACTAACAATTGTTATGTTGTCCATGGAAGTAATTATATTACCATAATATTAGTAATAGCATATTTATATATATGGGGAAAAGTAATGGGACAGGATCAAACCTTGTGGTACACATATTTGACTAGTAATGGTTCAGAATATTAATTGCTTATGTAACTTTTGTTTGATTGTGTTATTTTAACAGTTTAGTTTGGTTTGTCAAGTACAATTTTATCTGGTTTAGTGGTATTCCTCTTGTACCATACCTATATAATATATTTAGCAATAATGCATGGTCTGCACTATCACATGTTTTACTTAAATCAAGAAATATACAATGGCAATATAGTTTATTGTCAAGGTTCTTGATAATATAATCAATTATTTCCATAACTGCATCTATAGTAGATTTATTTCTTGTAAATCTAAATTGCATATTATTAAATATTATGTGTTTGTTTAGGAAAGAATTGATTTGAATTGCTATTATTTTCTACACTACTTTGGATAAAGTTGATATTAAGGTTATAGGTCTATAGTTAGCTACTGATTCTCGGTCACCTTTTTGTACATAGGTTTCACAATGGCACTTTTTAGGCAGTTTGAAAATATCCAAGATGTGATAACTGAGTTAACTGTATCTAATAATGGATCTATTAAGACTGTGAGGTATCTCTTTAATAGTGTAATGGATATACCATCATTCGTGGAAGAATTTTTATTTTTCATTATATTAATAACTTTCTGTAGCTTTTCCTTCAGAATGTCTCTATAAGTATAGAATTACTAATATACTTTTGGTTACTAATTGGTTTGATTGTTTTATCTCTTTTTTTTCTGGTAAGTGAACAGCAATGCAATTTGTAAAGTTTTAGTTAAGTATGTTGCTTATATCTGTTGGTCAGTTATTAATGTGGGTACCTTCATTTTCAGGCCCGCTTTTTTATACTTCCACATTCTTTAACACATTGAAGCCCAAGCCTGAGTATAGCTTGGGCATGTGAAATGTTCATGTATTTCTAACACTTTTAATGCAATTCCACGACCTTAACCCAGTCTTGGACTATGCAACAAAGAACATACATCAGTTATTGTTTAGTTGTCTGAAGTTTGCTGCCATCTCTCCTTGCTTTAATCAACTATTAGAAAATTTAGAAGAGTTAGTAGTATTGGCTGCTCTCAGGTAGTCTACCATTTTCCTTGAAGGTGGTGATCTGTTTTTTCGTTTTGCGTTCTTAAATGTTAAAATGCTGCATTTTCCTCGATTTCTGTGAACTGAAGCAGAAATTCAATATACAAATGAAGGTCTGGAAAATTCTGATTTTGAGGGAGAGTTTTTCGAAATTTCAATGAATGTAGTGTAAGCAGCTTTACACAGATTTTTTCAAACTCATATTTGATACTTGTTGTAAATTTAAAATAAAATATTAACATGGAAGCTATGACTATTTTCTTACTCTGAGAAATCCTTGAATACCATACTTTTAGATTGTCCCAATACTTTTGGCAGATTTGATAGATGTACTGTAAATAATAACTCAAAGTAGGCGTAAAAACCCTGGGTTTCTTGGCGCTCCAACTAAAGTAACACCTGGGCTTCAATGTGTTAATAATAATGTTCCATGATGTTTTTATATACATTGGGGATTATGTAGTTGTGTTGTTATGTGTTGAGATATCTTTCCTTAATACTTTGTATTCTTTTCTGTAACTTTAGTATTTCTCTTTATCAGTTGCATTTTTTGTAAACCTATATTAGTCATGATACTCTGTTAGCTGTGCTTTGACAAATGAAATAGTGTTATCTATCCAATGCTGATGATGATGATGATGGTGTTTAAGGGCGCTCAACTGCCGAGGTCATAAGCGCCCTTATGATTAAAACTCGGCAACAGCCAGTAAGAAAATACCAAACAAAAAAGTAAACACAAATAAAAGAGCCAACACAGCTGAAACGGAAGCAACAGAAACGTCCAGCCCTCCAACCAGAGCCGGATACAAAACTCCATCCAAAATCAACACATCAAAACCAAAAGAGTTCAAAAAACCGTTATCACACCAAAACGTCAAGGCAAAAGAAAGTTTTGCCAAAAACCCAAAAACCCCGTCCACTGCTCCCGGGCCACCCGCCAGGACCCCAGCAAGAGAGGCCGGCACGCCCACAGATGACCGAACGTGCGCCAGGCGACCACACTCCAGCAACACACGACGAACCGCCCGCGCCCCCCCACAGAGCGCACAGACAGGAGCAGGCTCATGCTCAAAAAGGCAACTGTGAGCAAAAATACAGCGGCCAACCCCCAGCCGAGCCAGCACCACCCCCCCCGGCGGAACAAACGAGAGGAGGCCACCCAGCCGACAGGGAGGTCCCTCACCTCTCGCAGCCCACCACCACGGAGAGCCGACCACTCCGCACGCCAAGTCGAAAAAACGGCTCTCCGCACAGCCACCCCAAAATCCTCCGCCGCCGAACGGGCAATCGCAACACTGGGCGCTGCGACCGCCGACCCCGCCGCCAAACCCGCCGTGCCACCCCCCGGCAAGCCAACGCGTCCAGGAATCCACGCGCACTCCACACCAAAACCACAAGCGCGCAAAACGTGGAGAACGTCCCGGATGCGCCGCACCAAAGGATGGCAACTGCACAGCCCACGAACGCTCCGAAGGGCACCAAGGGAATCACCAAGAACAAGGCAGTCACCCAACCCTCGACGTCGAACATACAGAAGGGCCCGATAAACAGCATACAGCTCGGCAGAATATACAGATGTGCAACCAGGCAAACCGCAAGCAGAAGCCGCGGCGCCAGTCACAAAGGCACATCCAACACCGTCGGGGCCCCCACCACCATCGGTGCAAACACAAACACGGCCACTGCATCTGGATAAAAATTCCAAAAAGCAACGACGAACACCATCAAGAGGCGCAACAGACCCCCCGCAGAGCGCCACCCCGAGATCGACACGGGAGGCAGCGCGCAACCAAGGGGGGTGCACACTCTCTCCCTTGGATAACAGCCGAGGAATGTCAACATGGTGCTGGCGTAGAAGCTCACGGAAACGAAAACCTGCTGGCCTGGGGCTCAGAGAGCGGAGGCAGTATCGCTCGTGCAGCTCAGGGGAGAAAAACGCGTGATAAGTTGGATGCCCAGGCATACACTTCAGCCCACAGCCATAATTAGCAAGCAGGACATCACGCCGACAACGCAGAGGAGGTTCTCCCGATTCGGCGTAGAGGCTAACAACTGGGCTCGTTGGAAAAGCTCCAACGGCCACACGGATGCCCTGGTTATGGACTGTGTCTAATCTTCTGAGCACTGAAGGTCGAGCTGAAGAATACACAATGCTGCCATAGTCCAACTTCGAACGAATCACAGCACGATAAAGGCGGAGCAATGTCGTCCGATCCGCACCCCAAGACTTGCCACTTAGTATCCGTAAAAGATTTAGAGAACGGTCACATCGTGCTCTAAGCTGTGCTATTTGTGGTGCCCAACAAAGTTTCCGATCGAAGATCAAACCAAGGAATCTCGCCTCGTCTGCGAAAGGAAGTAAATCTGGCCCGAGTCGAAGAGACGGCGGCATATGCCACTTACGGCGCCAGAAGTTAACGCAGACTGTCTTCTCAGCGGAGAAACGAAAACCGTGTTTCGAGCTCCATGCATAGAGATTGTCCAAACACCGCTGGAGACGGCGTTCCAAAAACGGTGTACGCTGAGAAGTACAGAAGATGGCAAAGTCGTCCACGAATAAACAGGAAGAGACACCTTGAGGCACACATAGTGATATGGAATTTATCGCAATAGCAAATAGAGTCACGCTGAGTACCGAGCCCTGCGGCACTCCGTTCTCTTGAATAAAATGGTTAGAAAAAACCGAACCCACCCTCACTCGAAAAACGCGGTCCCGCATAAACTCCTGAATGACCAACGGTAGGCGTCCACGTATGTTCCAGTTGTGCAGAGAACGCAATATTCCCGCCCGCCAACACGTGTCGTAGGCCTTCTCGAGGTCAAAAAATATCCCAACTGTGGGGCTGTTCTTAAGAAACCCGTCCATAATCTGAGTTGACAGAGAGACAAGGTGGTCAGCAGTTGAACGTCGTCGTCGAAAGCCACACTGGATGTTCGTCAGAAGATTGTGGGATTCCAGCCACCACACCAACCGTCCATTGATCATGCGTTCCATCACCTTGCAAACGCAACTGGTGAGGGAAATAGGACGGTAACTGGAAGGAAGATGGCGGTCCTTTCCAGGTTTAAGAATGGGTATGATGGTGGCCTCCCGCCACTTGTCTGGAAAAATGCCATCAACCCAGACACGATTATAGACCTCGAGTAGGAAATCTTTGCCATCAGGAGAGAGATGTTGCAACATTTGGACGTGGATACCATCTGGGCCTGGTGCTGAGTGTCGTGAAGAGGAGAGTGCATTGTCTAGCTCTGCCAGGGTGAAAAGGCGATTATAATCCTCAAGGTTGCCAGAAAGAAACGAGAATTCTTGAGATTCCACCTGGTTCTTAACTGTAAGAAACTCAGAGGAATAGTTGCCTGAGCTAGACACCTCAGCGAAAGCACTGCCTAAAGTATTCGCCACGTCAAATGTATCAACAACAGCTCCGGTAGGTGTTTTGAGACCGGCGATGGGCATATGGTTCGGTTTCCCAGCCACACGTCTTAACTTATCCCATACGACAGAGGAAGGTGTATGTCGATTAAAGGAACCCACGAATTTATTCCATGACATCTTTTTGCTATCCTTAATAACCCGCCTAGAATGTGCACGCATCCGTTTATAGTGTATCAGGTTATCCAGTGTAGGAAAACGCTGGAAAACCCGTAGAGCTCGTCTGCGAGCGCGAATAGCATCCCGACAGTCAGCGGTCCACCAAGGTACCGGAAATCGACGGCTGTAGCCAGTCGAACGCGGAATGGATTGCTCAGCAGCAGAAAGAATGGTCCCTGTAAGATGTTCGACCAAGTGGTTCACAGAGTCGTGCTCTTCGTAGCTAAATTCAGCCAAGTGGGAGTACAGTTCCCAGCTGGCGTGGTCTAGGCGCCAACTAGGTAAACGGGTGGAACATACAACGGGTGTCAAGACACTAATACGACAAGGAAAGTGGTCACTAGAATGCAAATCCGAGATGATATTCCAGCATAAGGTGACTGCCAGCTGAGGGGAACAAATTGCAATGTCAATGTGTGAAAAACTATGAAATGCGTCAGATAGAAAGGTGGGCTCTCCGGTGTTCAAGAGAGCAAGATTCTGACTATCCAAGAAGTCTTTAAGTAGCGTACCTCTCGCACAAGCCCGAGGAGAGCCCCAAAGAGGGTGATGGGCATTCACGTCGCCTACCAATAAAAAGGGTGGTGGCAACTGCGAAATGAGGTGTTCTAAGTCGCTGTGCGTGAGGTCCGCAGATGGAGGCAAATAGATACTGCAAATGGTGAATGAAGCGGAGGGTAGCTTAATGCTGACAGCAACGGACTGGATTGCAGATTGTATGGGTACGGAGTTGGCAAAAATATCATCTCGAATAAGCATCATAGTGCCCCCATGTGCCGGGACACTGTCCTCCGGGGATAAATCACATCGTACGGAGGAGTACTGCCTGATGGTAACGGTGTCCTGTGGACGGAGCTTCGTCTCTTGTAAACATACAGCCAAGGGTTCATGCTGGCGCAGCAACAAGTCAAGCTCTGGTCGATGTGGTCGAATTCCGCGTATGTTCCAATGGAGGATAGCCATTGAGTATATTATGGGATAAGTTTCAAATCGAAAGACGCTTCTGCAGATTGGGATTAGCTGGTCGGTTCAATTTTTTCTTCTTAGGCGTTGGGCTAGTACTATTTTCAGGAGCACGATCCTGCCGTTTCCGCACTGTCCCTCTGGCAGTGGCGGCAGAATCCTCCTGGTCCATCTCCTCCACAAGGGAGGTCCCTTTTTCAAGAGCAGTTTTAGGTCCAAGTAGTTCGAACCGATTGGATGTGCTGATCGGCGAAGACGGCCGTCGCCGATTCACGCCCTCCTCCCCAGATGACCCTTCAGAGGAGGATACACGTGTGGAGTTGCGTGAACTTTTCTTACCTTTAGATGACTTGGTAATAGATTGCACATTCTCTTTCAAGAAGTCTTGTCGTACATACTTGGTCTTAAACTGTTTTTCCGGGGCAGAAGACGTCGTGAATTTACCAACTTTAGTTCCAGAGGTCGAGGCTTTCGGTGACAACTGTGCAGGACTATTCTGTAAGCTAGCGGATTTGGCAGATGTTGATACCAACTTGGGTGTAGGTGCCGAAGGCTTTGGTAGCGCTTGGGCTAAAATAACCTTTTCCGCAATTGTAGCCCCGTTCATATCGCCGGTCTGTGTTGCGATTTCCCGACGCGGTACCGGTTTAGCTGCAACTGAGCTATAGGTACCGGACCTCGGGGCAGAGGGTTGGCGGAGTCGCAGGAGCTTCCGGGCTTCCAAGAAGGACACCTTCTCTTTCACCCGTATCTCCTGGATCGCTCGTTCCTCTGCAAAACGGGGGCAGTCTCGGGAACTAGATGGGTGTTCCCCGTTACAGTTCACACACGATGGAGCTGAAGCACAAGCCCCATCGTGGGAGATGTCACCGCAGTGGACGCAGGTGGACTTGCCGGTACACAACTCACTAGTGTGACCAAAACGTTGGCATTTAAAGCACCTCAGCGGATTGGGTATATAAGGCCTAACTTCGATGGCTTCATACCCTGCTCTAATCTTTTGAGGCAGATCAACCCGATCAAAAGTAAGAAACAGGGTACGAGTAGGCAGGAATTCACCGTTGATCTTACGTTGTACCCGATAAACAGCTGAGACACCCTGAGTCGCTAGATTTTCTTGGATCTCCTCAATAGACAAACCGTCCAACGCGCGGGTTGTTACTACACCGCGGGAGGAGTTCAGCGACTTGTGCACCTCGACCTTCACTGGATAGCTGGCTAACATGGTGGCTTTGAGTATCCTTGCAGCTTGCGAGGCGGAGTTGGCTTCGACAAGAAGTGTACCATTGCGAGCTCGAACGCAGGATTTAACAGGACCAGCAATGGCATCGAGACCCTTTTGGATAGTAAAAGGGCTCACCGTCAGGAACTTCTTACCTTCCTCTGTCCTATGAATAACCAAGTAGCGAGGACCACATGACTCGACTACTTCCTTTCCAACGTCTTTATTTGAAATCACGGGTTTAAGTTTTGGTGCCATAAAAAAAATTGTATAAATTCATCCCCCAGTGCTCCCCACCCACCACGGAGCCCAACGAGGGGTCACCCCACTGGGGTGACAGGGCTACACAGGGGATATAGCGGGCTCGCCGTCCCACTCACCCTGGAGTTCGGTGTAATACCTAGTCCTGGCCGATTGACTAGGGGTGGGTTAGTCCCTAGCCTCCCGTTTAGGCAAATCAGAAACCAAAGCGGTGTATTAGGCTGCGCACCCTCCCCAGTTACTGAAAGACAGAAGCCCAGGCTCAGGTACGCAACCCTCAACCAACCAGGATATTCCTCTTCACCGACACGGGTCTCCACGCACGGCCTACACGTGGGTGGGCATTTTGACCTTCTGGCTCCCTCACCACTCTGAGGTTGCCCACAGAGGGAGTCAAGGTGGCTCGGGACCCCGGGTGCGCCTAACCCGTACCTACCGTAGTAGGCCCCTGGGGGGTATCCAATGCTGACTTTTATTTTTTTTTTTAATCAACTTTACTTTACTTGGGCATGTAATATCTAAGTGGTACTTAAAAGTGTTATAGAAATTGTCTCTTTTTTTTAATTTGTATCTGTCTCATTGTAAACATCCATCCAGCTTACAGTTTTTAGCAGGTTGCATAATCTGATTCTGTTACCGTTGTTAAAAATCCTTAATTCTATGTTATATGTCTGGCATGGTGTCATTTTAAATTCAATAACAATTTCTTGTGCATAGTTATCTGAAAGATGGCTATGTAATACTTCTGTTTGGAAGGTATCTGGTGGAAAGTTGGTTATGATTTATCAGTTATTGTCAAAGTATCTGTCTCTCTAGTTGGCTGGTTGCTACCAGGTAACTGGAAACTCTTAAATCAGAAATAACTCAAACATAAAGTTAAAAACCATCTCTTAAACCACATGTTCTACAATATAAATGAATTCATGACTATTGCATTTTCCTAAACTTGTATTAACCATTGTGTAAATAACTAACATCTCATTTAAGTCTCTGTAAATTGTACATATTAATTGAAAGTTGTATTACAGAAATGTAATTTGTAATTTGTTACTTGGCAAAGCCTTTGAATTCCTGTAATTCTTTTGGTGAATAAAAATCTTATCTTATCTTATTGTTAAATACAGTTAATTTATATTTGCAATATCCAAAAGTTGTTTAAAATCATTATTATTTGCTTTCCTGTTTATATTCAAATCTCCCATAAATACTACGTTCTCATCATCTAACAGATCTAAGACTGTTAATTATATGGATAAGAAATTGGCTATTGTACTACTTGGTGACCTATAGCAGACCAGTATTGTCATTCTTTCTAGTTTATTACAGAGTTGTATGCCAGCAGCCTCACATACCTTATGAACGCTGTATTTTTTATCCAGTTAATTGGTTTAACATTAACTACAGCATTTGAAACAAAAAGTGAAATTTTGTCTGCAGAAGTTGGCTGAATTGCTGTATCCGTCAATTTGGCAGTGAATTATTTCATGCATATACATCTGGTTTATTTTCATTCAGCAAAATGGTAACCTCTATTTTATTGCTCAGATACTGACTATTCGGATGTATGTATTTTACCCTATTTATATTTTTTGACAGTGGCTGATATGACTGAGACACACTTGACTCAGTCATATTTACAAGTTTCCCTGTTATCCACATTATTCTGTGTATTAGCATATTCTAAAGCTATTATTGGCGTCAATTCTTGATGTCTATTGTTTGACATAATACCAAGTAATTTGCTTGCAACCCATTCCTCACCTTCCCAGTTTATGTGCAGCCCATGTCTAGTGTGCAAGCTCCTGTCTATTTCATTTAGCACCTTTACGTTTTTGAAACCACTACATATGCTATTTATCACTTCATTATATTTTATTTATTTTGTCATGTACCTTTGAATTTGGATGCAAGTCAAACCTGTGTGGGATGTTTTACCAGAAGTACATTTGTATTACAGCTTTTTAGCAGTGTTCTCTTGATTTTCTTTCCATGTCATTTGGCTCCCCCATTAAAATCACATAATCGTTTAAGGCTAGGTGTTCACAAACACATGCACTGTCTTTCATAACATCTTCAAAGGTGACATTTAGTTTTATTATTCCTTCCGCTTGAGAATCTCTAAGTGCATGATCCATTAGGTTGCTAATTCCTCTTCCATGGCTAGCCACCAGTATCCTAACCTTCTGGGCATGTGTCTTCTTTCTTGGTGGAGCAGACCTCTTAGATTTGGCTTTTTGGTAAATAATGTGAGTTTCCTCAGGATCTTCCCTAACATTTAGACAGAAGACCCAGATTGAGTGTTACAGCAGCCAGATCAGTAGTTTTGTTTCTGTTAGTATTTTATTTATATGCTGACACTTCCTGGGAACCCAACTTCCTGTTTCTATGAGACTTGTAGAGATGTTGGTAGTAGTACAAAGAAGGACATCGTCGACCTGGGTAGAGTTCAGTGGGTAGCATTTTTATCATGTCCACTGTAAATTAAAATGTCTCTTGTTTTCATCATTACTGAAGATCAGCATTTCAGGTAGGCAAAATCAAATGTAACAACAAACACCATAACAAGGCTCAATGTGTCCATACAGATAGTTGTAATATCTAAAATATACCAAACATATGCTACAATATGTTTTATGTAGTGTTTCCCTATTTGGCATGAAGGGAGTAAAGCAGAGCAGAGTAGATCAGGAGGCACTAGTACATTGAACAGCAGGTCATGTCTTTCTGATATTGGTTTGTTTACAGTAGGCTCAGAGCTACTGTAAGCTACCTTTGCTCTATGCAAATTACTACACACATTGCATAATGTCAGAAGCACTGTCTCCATTGCCGTCCTTTAACATTTTTAAGTAGTTCAGAAAGTATGTGTTTAAATGAAACCATGTCTGTTATTATTAATTGTTCCTCTAGTTTTCAGTCCTAGAAACAACATACTGTTCAAAAAAAAAAAAAAAGAATGGGAGAGAATGTTTCAGAACTAGACTTTTTTTTTTTTTTTTTTTTTTTTTTTCAAAAATATTTGAGGACATAGAATGGGACCCAACAGGGACTTTGATTAGTAATTAAAATTGCTTGATATTTGTGTTTACATTATGAAAGAAGTAACTGTTAATTAGAGGAATTGAAGTTTCTGAGTGTTTTGTTGTATTTCATTTTCTTTCTTCTATCTTTATTTTAGAGGTGTCCTTCAAAAGGCTGTGGAGCTGAATGTGTCTACAATAGCAATGTGTGTTATAAACTCAGTCCGAAGAAATTATCCTCCAGATGAAGGTGCACATATAGCATTACGTAAGTAAGAACTACCAAGAACAAGTTTGAGTCCTATCTGACCAGTAGAAGACGGGTTACAGTAGTAAAAAGTAAATTTCACGGCACTTATATAAACTCTTAACACTAAATTGTTAAGATGCTGAGTCCCTCAAAGTTCTAATTTTGGTCCTTAGCTTTTTCTTGCACCTGTATATAAATCATCATATCTGCTAATATTCTGCATGCAGAAACCAAACTTTATACCACTGATGCCAACCTCATTTTTATCACTGACTGCAGTATCATGCTGATTATGTAATGCCAAGCATGAGGCAATGGTTATCCAAGACTAAACTTAAAAGAAAATGCCAAATAATCTCACAGTATAGCTATCACACTGTCCAGTTAAGCAATTATGACAATCAAATAATAAACTACACTACTGAAATAACAATTTATAATATACTTATTTACAAGCCATGTGTTCAGAACATAGCAACAAAACTTAATAAGGCATGTTTGTAGTATGAAATTTATGTTTTAAAGAATTATAAACATGAAAAATTGTGTATTTCTTGTATGTATAATCCATACTCTAATATGGCATCCCTGGATGGGGTTTGGAGGGAGAAATAGGTTTGTTTTTTGTGCAACAAAAGAAAATAATTTGGTGTTTGCCAAATTTAAATAGAACCACATCCTGCAGAGCATACTTAAAAAAAAAGCAAATATCCTCACACTACCCTGCCTGTATATTAATGTTTCATAACAATAACATATTCCACTTCAAAACTAATATTACTATGCATAATCATGCTATCATAAACTGTAATAAAATACATCTAAATCTACCAGTACAGCAAAGAAAGGTTAATTCAGTATTGCAAAAGGTAAAATGTATATGATTTAATTAGGTACTAATAAAATAAGTAAAAATAACAAGGCCAAATTTAGGAGGTACACTGAGATATTAAACAAACAATGCATTTTAAATTTACAAGAATTTTATGACTATTTTAGCCTACTTTGTAATGTTGTTTATTATATTATATTTCTCATAATTATATGTAATACTTGTTACATACTATAATTTATGTTTTTTTTATTCAATATTAGTTTTAGAAATTTAAACAAATCCATGAAATTTCATAAAACCTTTTTTAAGTTTAAAGCAAAGAATCTTTAGTGGTGTAGATGCCATTGTGTTTCACATGTGCATGTATTTGGAACTATTTTAGTGCTTAAATAAGCGTTCCACATTTTTTAAATATTGTTTGCACAACCCAAGTTCACATTAAATAGACTTTGTTTTGTCACTTCTTTACAATAGAGAAGTGGACTAGGACACTTTTATAAGTTTAATATGTATAAGTTAGTGTGGGACTATAATTGATTGATCAATATGAAGATGAAATATTCTCTGTTTATACCAGATATATCTAGGAAATAACTTATATAGAAAATGCTACTCAGCTTAGCTTTTATAAATGTTAAAGAGTCATTATTTGTGAGCAGATGTTAATGATATAAAAATCACTTAAAAGAATAGTAAAATGATCTTATTACTATGGAAAAATTACCTAAAATGAATAAAAAGTGAAAACAGCACAAGAAGTGTGACCTTTTGTGTTGACATATTCATTCTACTTCTAAGCATATTTTTGAAGTTTTAATGTTATACAAAATATTTACATCACAATAAACATTCCAAAACAAAAAGTTTAGCATCAAAACATGAGCTCTAAAGTTTAATTTAGCAAAGCACAATCTATAAGTAATTTAATAGGGCAGTTTCTTTGTAAGTATTGCATGTGAGGAACTTACATAATTTCTGTTTAAAGATTTTTCATGCATCATTACATGATTTGGTTTCCAGTATCTAAAAAGTATAAATATTACAATTGCATTAATTTGTTAATATATCAGTTATAAAATAAAACAAAATGAAATGTAGTCGCAGTACAGTAGAACTGTGGAAATGTTGCACATAGTGTAGTAGCCTTTCTAGGACCAGTTTCAGTTTGTTGCTCCTGTCTTTGCCTATTTATAAAAACACATATTTTGCTGGATTCACTTTTAGCATTTAACTACACTGGGCTAACTAGTGTGTTGGAAAGATGTTTCTATACTGAAGCTAAACTTCTCCGCACCAAAGTATAGCTGACATTGCATGCATGATGACTTTATGTCCATCTGCCACTAACATTTCACAGAATGTCAACATGGTATGAACGGCAAGGTCAGTGAGTGTTTGTGCTCAGCTGTTGTGAGCTCTAAAACATCTGTGCCACCCTTTTGCTAAGTTTAAGCTTTTAACAATCACATTGAAGAAATAAGGTAGAATATTGGTTGTGCTTCCTGAAAATGTGGCCTTTTATATAACTGCCAGTAATGCTGGTTGTCTTGTTCGGCTTTGAGGAATACAATGTTTTGTGGTTTACATTTAAAATGAGCACAAAATCCAAAGGTAGTAAAAATATCCTAAAATAAATAACATGAAATAATGAATTTTTAAATCAAATTACAGAAAATGCATAAAATGCAACATAAAAATCCATGACTCTGCTTTGTTACTACTTAATTGTAATTCACAGTTATAGTGCTGCCTTATTTTATCTGAAAAGCAAAAAGATTACATTTCATAAAAATCCTCTCCCTAGTCTTATTTAATATATTTTAAGTTACAGAGCTGTTAAAATAGGCAAAAAATATCCACTCTATTTTGATAGGATATACCACCTGACTTGAAAGTAGTAATTCTCATTGTTCTGTTGACAGTACTTCACTTTACTGTAATAATGGCCATGCCAGTTCAAAGAAACTTACATTAAATAAAGGACTTAAACATTCCCGGTGCTGGTTATTAATGATTTCTTCTCAGGATGTCAGCCAGGTAAGTGTTGGATTAATTTCTAGCTTTGAACAGGCTTTCAGGGAATGATGGCAACCGAGTACTTTATTGAAAGCTTGGAAATCAATTCAACACTTACTTGGCTGACATCCCTAGAAGAAATCATTAATTACATTAAATTGTTTCCCCTATACCTGTTCCTCCCCTAAAGATATGCACCCAGACTTAAAATAATCTACAAATAAGATAAACACACTCAACATGCTTTCTGAAGGAATAACATCATGCAGTTTACTTTAAACTGGGTTTTGAAGGCAAGTTTGTGAATAATCTATTGTTATATTACTGCTGCTTTATCTCAAGCTCTGCCATTTTGCATGACTGAGATGTGCTGTATTCCAGATGTTCTCGGGCTCCAAACCAGATGTAGTGATAAAGAGTCATCAACATTTTGGGAGGTTGCTTCTCTCCCATCATCAGGATGATGAATGGCTCAATCGGGTAAAATTGATTTTTTTTTTTGATTTTTTTGTGGAAAAGGGAAAGAGAGAGAGAGTTGGGAGGCAGAAATAATGGCCTATCTCGCCATTGGGTGAAGTGCGGGAATGGAAGGAAGGTGTCGGATTCAAAGGCGATAACTCGGGGTAGGGACGTTCCGATGAGCACCCTCATTAGTGCGGAAGTTTATCTGCTGGCCGAAATGGCGGCCCAACAGAAGTGGAGGGGGGTTACAGGTGACAGACGTGGCCAAGGCTTTGATTGCCACCCGGGAGCTTAGGATGGGTTGAAAGGAGTTCAGAGTGTCTTTATTTCTGTTTATTTATTTTATTTTCTGAAGCGGCGCGGGCGTCGGGGATGCCGGCTGTTGCTGGTATATTCGCCGGTCTTCATTGGCGGCGGAATGTGCCGGCAGCTGCGGCTGCAATTTTCGGTTGTCTGCGGTGGCAGACACGAAGAGTCGGCTATGGTCCCGGCGGAGAGAGGCAGCGCTGTCGTCAGGAGGGGCCCGTTGGGAACGGCGGTGGCGGCACTTTTTTTTTTTTTTACCGTGGAGGGGAAAAATGCATTCCTGTATGCGACCCCTAGCCTAAGTGCAATGTCAAGGAGGATATGTGGAGCTCTCCGCTTGCGCGGTATATGCACTAAAAAAAACCCTCCACGTGTTAATCGTGATACAGAGTAATTTCGTTAATACATGGATTAGTCGAGTCTCGCATAGTACCCCGCTTAGTAAGTGAAAGCTACTTAGCTGGCATGCATTGCATGCGAGCGCATTAATGCTACTTACTGGGATTGCCCATGAAATCTGAACAATAGCAGTGGATAATCATGCGTTAATTTTATGTGTGCTTTATTCGCGCATTCCTATGTTCTACTTCTGCAGGGTGAGCGTGCTTGTCATTTATTTGTCTCTAAGTAAGGTGTTATTCTTCATGCATTAAGTTTAGACTTATAGTAATTGGTTAGAATTAAGATTAGATATTTGTAGTTATGCTTCTGCGCTGGTGATTCGCGAGATTTCTCCGCTCGTCAGTGGATGCTCAGCCGCTCGTCGCTAGTAGTAGTTCCTGGCTTTTAGGCCTTCGTCATCTCATTTACCGGGTAGTTGCCGAGGTCGTCTAAGTGATCTACTCCATAATGCAGCTGCCCGAAGTTGCCCGGTCGGTCTCGCCTGTAACTGAGAGCTTGAGGACTCTGCAACGGGCTGGTATTGAAACATATAAGAAGAGAAAGATAATAAATATAGGTGTGCGTTGGGGGTTTTAGGGGCGAGGAAAGGTTTTAGGATAGGAGGTTTGCAAGCTATTGTTGTATTTCATCCGGAATGGTGTCTTGTGTTGCCATCCTATCGAAAAATGATAAAGGTATGTTGTGTTCGTTTATTTGTTTGTTTGTTTGTTTGTGTGCCGTAGTTCCTTATCGTTTCTATTAAAGGGTTGTGATGTACATTTAGTTTTTTATACGTGACATAGGATAGTTTTTTTAATGAATTGTTCTATTGTGTGTATTTTGAGTTCTTCGTGAAGTATGTCAGCTGATTTAGATACTAAACGTAGAATTATATTTTGGAATCTTTGCAAGTCTTTGATGTGGTTCATGGCGGCATACCCCCATATTTGTGATGCGTAAGTAATTATAGGTCGGATTAATGTTTTGTAAAGTGTCAGTCCTATGTTGAGGCTTAGCTGGGAGCCCATGTTAATGAGCGAGTATAGCCTGCCCAATTGAGCATTGGCTTTTCCATCGGTCTGGGTAATATGCTTTTTCCATGTTAAATCCTGATCCATTTTAACTCCTAGCCAAGTTATCGTATTGTCCATCCAATGTGTTCACCAAATATGGTAAGTGGTGGCAGGCGGTGTCTGGGAAATCTGTGATTCATGTGTTTTGTTAATATGATTGCTTGAGTTTATGCTGCATTTACTTTGATTCGCCATTTTGTAAGCCAGTCCTCTAGGTTTGGGAGGGCGCTCTCAAGTCTGTTGTGTATGAATTCTGTTTTACCTGATTGGGTCATTATTGTGTATGAATTCTGTTTTACCTGATTGGGTCATTATTGCGTAAATGTATAGGTTTGCATTTTCGGTTTTTGGGATGTCATTTATATAACTATTAAATAGAGTTGGCCCGATTATGCTACCATGTGGCACTCCGGTTTTGATTGGGCTTTCGCATGACAGGTGATTGTTCACTCTGGATTGAAATTTGCGTTCGCTTAGGTAGTTTGCTACGAGCTTAATGAGCGAGTCGTATATCTTTCTTTTCTTGAGCTTCTTTAGTAGGCCAGCATGCCATACTCTGTTGTGGGCTCGTCAACGTCTAGCAATTAAGCCCCTGTTGCTTTGTTGAAGTTAAACCCTGCGTTATAGTTTCGGTTGTCCTGATTAGTTGAAGAGTTGAGTGTTTTGCTCGGAATCCAAATTTTTCTGGAATTAAAATGTTTTGCTTGTTTAGTTAAGAGTTGAGACGCTTGAGTATTACTTTTTCGAGAAGTTTTCCGAGTGCGCTTAGTGGACTAATTGGTCTGTAGCTGTGCGGCTTAGACAAGTTTTTCCCCTTTTTGGGGAAGCGAACCATGGTGGCTAGTTCCCACCTTTTAGGGTAATGCCCACTGATAAGCACGTAGTTGAATATATTAGACAGTAGCTTAGTTGCCGTTTCAGGCAGACGTATAAGGGCCACTGTTGGGATGTTATCTGGCCCAAGGACTTTTCTCTTTGGGAGATGCCTGATTAGGCAGTTTATATCACTCCGAACAAGTTTTTTTCACTAAGTTGTGGGTTACCTGTTCTTTGAAATTTTCCGTTTCCGCTTCCGTTGCCTCCGTAAATTGAGGACAGCAGGGAGTAGTATTTTGCGTGCAGGTTTCTTTCTGTGTGTATGCGAGCATATCTGCTTGTTGTTGATCTGTGGATGCAATTGTTGGCTTGTGGTGTAATAGTGATATTTGTGTTTTATCGTGTGTTAAACAGCGTGCGATTCTTCACACTTCAGTCTTTTTCGTAGTCGAGGTTCTCTAGTGTATCCTGCCAATGTTGAGAGAGGTGGTTTGTTGTTATCTCTCTGATAAGAGTATTTCAATGTCTAAACTATTCCTTGTCTATGATGTGTCGTGATTTCTGCCATCGCCGTCTAGCTGGGTTTCTTTCGGCAGCTAGCATGTGGATGGCTGGTGGCAGTTGAGATTTGTATTGCTTTGTTTGCAGCTTTGATGGCATTTTCGAGTTGGAATATTGCCTCCTCGTTCATGTTTTCTAATATATTTAGCTGTGTAGTTGCGGATATATATATATATATATATATATATATATATATATATATATACCGATCGCCGCGGCAAATAGCGCGGACCCGGTATACTTTTTTTTTAATTTCCAGTGGAGGGAAAAAATCCACCTTAAGGACTAACCCGGGCCACGTAGCGAAGTATATGTGAGGAATTGAGAGGGAATCGTAGGTTGTGGTGGTTAGAAGTTAAATGGTGATAATGGGATTAGGAGTGCAGGGAGAGCTGCCACTCTCTCCCTGTGGTGATGACGAACTACCTGTGCTTATTTCCCCTGAGAGTTAGAGCCGGTAGAGAGGAATTAAAAGGTGGAAATAGAGGAGAGAAATGGACGTAGAAAACTTAGTCCTTCGGGCTGGGTAAAACTCCGCGAGTCTCCCAGCCCGGAGATCCGTGGGCCCCTCAGCCTGGACAGGAGGAGGTGCGGTGTTGCGCTGCTGGCCTCTGGTCTGGAACAGCGCAGAAGAGTAAGCAGCTTGCTGCAGGAGAACCTGCCGCAGCTGCTGGGTGATGCCTTCGATCCTGGTGGACAGTTCGGCGGCTGTGGTCTGGAGACTTGTAGCTGCTGCGGAGTTTGAAGCTTGCAGATCCTGTAGCTTCTCTGTGAGAATACTGCATGTCTCTTCTAGGGCAGCTAAACGAGCGCCGACGTTCAGGATCTCCGCGTGGAGGTCCTGAATGGCGTCTCGCGTCACTGCGTCTGTTGAGGGTGCAGGTGGCGTGGCCTCGGCGATTGAAGCCTGTTGTGGTGTGGTTCGGCGGGCAGGAGGTGGTGATAAAGTTCTGCTCCTTGGGTAGAGAGGACACTGGGCTTGCCCGGTGAAGTGTTGTGTGCCACTACAGGTGGGATGCCCGTATGTCTTTAGTTTTAAGTAGAGGGGTGTCAGGGTCTCCCAAAACGGGTCTACCGACCAAAAAACCGCTCCACCGGAAATTAAAGGTGAGGATACTGCGGTACCCTGTTGCACCCACGCTGTCTAAGGATAAGGTGCATTGGCCGGCTGTGTGGCCGCCAGGGGAGAGGGTCCGCTTAGCGAAGTGTAGGTGAGGAGTTGAAAGGAATATGTAGGATGTGGTGGTTGGAAGTTAGTAGTGATGGTATTGGGAGTGCAGGGAGAGCTGCCACGTGATGGTGTTGGGAGTGCAGGGAGAGCTGCCACTCTCTCCGTGTGGTGATGATGTCTTTCTTACCGGCGCTTCCTTCCCCTGGACGTTGGAGTTGGTGCAATGGTGGTGAGAAGATCGGTCCTTATTGCCTTCCTGAAGGTCGCAGAGTTGCTTGGAGATGGATTGGTGCAGTTGGTGCTGCAGCTATCGAATGCCCACGACAGAGGCCTCAAGAGACCCCAGCCGCGAGCATCGGACGTCGCTGTCCTTTGCAAGCGTATTAACGAAATGGCTCTCGATGCGCTGCAGCTTGCGCTGGACGAAAGCAAGACTTCGCCCTTGCCGTCTGCATCTCTACTTGCTGTCCGGTGCTCGACCACCAATGCCTCGAATCGTTCGTTGGTCGCCCTCTGAAGTTCCTCGAGACGGAGGACGAGTATGTTTGTTTGTGTGTGCGTGTGGCCGTAAGGTTGTCGGCAAAGATGGTGATGATTAAAGTTTAAGGGCACACAACTACATGGTTATGCGCGCCCTATAAAAACAAGTCGTGCTAAAACAAAAATAAAAGCGCAATAATAAGTTAAAACCAGTGAATAAAATGAATAAAATGACAGACAAAACTGCCCGCTACATAAACCATAGAGCTAAAAGCTGGTAAAAGAGAATCTAAATGCGATAAATAAAACAGGCCCCAGCCCTGAGAGGCTAAAATAGCTAAAATCAACAGCTACCAGTTCAAGAACATGCCAGATTGGAACGTAAAATAGAACTAGATTTTTAGCTTAAAAGGCAATGCTGATAAAAACTGAAAAACCCGATCTACTGCTCCGGTGTGGTCCAACAAGATCTCTTTAGTACTGGCCGGCAGGTGTAGAGTGGCTCGAAAACGGGCTAGAGGAGCACCTTCTACCAGTACATGGCAGACAGTCAGTGCTTGGCCACACTGTGGACAGACAGGAGCAGGATCCCTTTTGAACAGGTAGCTGTGTGTAAAAAAACAGTGACCGATACGGAGACGAGCCAAAACCGCTTCCTCACGACGGGAAATGCGTGACGAAGTTGTCCAGTGTACCGGAAGGTCTTTCACTGCCCTTAGCTTCTTGTTGTGGAGAGCAACCCACTCCGCGTGCCAGCGCGAAATCACCGCCCTCCGCAAAACAAGTCCAAAATCTTCGGCTGTTGAACAGGTAATGGTGACACTCGGCTCCGTGGTTTCTGACTTTGCCGCCTCATACGCTAATTCATTGCCTGACAACCCAACGTGTCCTGCAAGCCATGCCAGAACCACATTCACACCAGAGGCGTGCAAAACTTGGAGGGCATCCTGAATGAGCTGCACTAGAGGATGGTAGCTGTACAGCTCACGAACGCTCTGAAGTGCGCTAAGCTAATCACTCAGAATAAGGCAGCTACCCAAGTTTCGACGGCAAACGTACTGAATGGCTCGATAAATAGCATACAACTCGGCAGTATAAACGGATGTGTGAAGAGGCAAACCGAAAGTATGTGGTTCGGTACCAGTTACAAAGGCACACCCAACACCGTCGATAGATAAAAATTCTAAAAAAAAAAAAAAAAAAAAAAAAAAAAAAAAAAAAAAAAAAAAAAAAAGAGTACGGATACTAATGGAGGTTATCACAGACTTCCCAAATGCCAACATCCCGAGGTCGACGTGGGAGGCAGCACGTAACCAAGGTAAGTACACCGTCTCTCCCTTGGGAAACATGCTAGGCATGACGATATTGTAGTCCCGAAGGAGCTCTCTAAAACGAAAACCTGCAGGCCTGGGACTAAGTGTTAGGCGACAATAACGGTCGTCTAGCTCAGTAGAATAAAATGTTGGATGCATAGGCTGACACTTAAGTCCACTACCATAATGTGCTAGCAGGGCATCTGGCCGAAATCGAAGGGGTGGTCCTGCCGATTCGGCGTAGAGACTCACAACTGGGCTAGTTGGGAAAGCTCCAACAGCCACACGGATGCCCCGATTGTGAACAGCATCTAACTTTCCCCAACATACATGGTCGAGCCGAGGAATAAACAATACATCCATAGTTAAACTTTGATCGGATCAGTGCACGATAAAGACGCAGCAATACTGTCCGATCCGCTCCCCAAGATTTACCACTTAGTATCCGTAAAAGATTAAAAGAACGGTCACACCACGCATTAAGCTGTGCTATATGTTTAGACCAGCAGATTTTTCGGTCAAATACCAACCCCAGGAATGTCACCTCATCTGCGAAGGGAAGTAAATCTGGCCCAAGGTGAAGAGTAGGTGCCATGCGCCACCTACGGCGCCAGAAGTTAACACAGACCGTCTTCTCAGGGCAAAAAGGAAAGCCGTTTCTTAAGCTCCAATCATAGAAATTGTCCAAGTACCGCTGGAGACGGCGTTCAAAAAACGGTGTACGCTGAGAAGTACAGTATATCGCAAAGTCGTCCACGAATAAACAGGACGAGACATCTGGGGGAATAAATTGCGATATCGAATTAATTGCTATAGCAAAAAGCGTGACGCTTAGTACCGAGCCCTGCGGCTCACCGTTCTCTTGACTAAAATGGTTAGAAAATACCGAGCCGACCCTTACCCGGAAAACGTGGTCTTGCACAAACTCTGAAGGAATAGTGGAAGGTGTCCTCGAATATCCCAACTGTGGAGGGAACGTAATATTCCCGCTCGCCAACACGTATCATAGGCATTCTGGAGGTAAAAAAAAATATCCCAACTGTTTGGCTGTTCCTCAGAAACCCGTCAGAAATCTGAGTTGACAACGAAACAGGGTGGTCAATTGTTGAACGACTTTGTCGGAAACCACATTGGATGTTGGTCAAAAGATCGTGGGATTCCAGCCACCACACCAACCGTCCATTGATCATGCGTTCCATCACCTTGCATACGCAGCTTGTGAGGGAAATAGGACGGTAACTGGAAGGAAGTTGACGGTCCTTTCCAGGTTTCAAAACAGGTATAATGGTGGCCTCCCGCCACAGAGATGGAAAAGTGGAATCAACCCAGACACGATTATAGACCTCGAGGAGGAAGGACTTACCTTCAGAAGAGAGATGTTCTGTCATTTGGACGTGGATGCCATCTGGACCGGGCGCATTGTTTCGCGAAGATGAAAGTGCGGGTTCTAGCTTCGCCATGTTGAAAAGGCGATTATAGTCTTCAAGGTTTTCAGAACGGAAGGCGAACCCTTGAGGTTCCACCTGAGCCTTAACAGGGAGAAACTCGGGCGGATAGTTGTCTGAGCTAGACACGTGAGCGAAAAACCTGCCAAGACTGTTAGCCACGTCAAACGGATCTACTACAGTATCTACAGATGTTTTTAGACCGGATATTGGCATATGGGTTGCTTTGTTAGCCACACGCCTGAACTTATCCCATACGACAGAGAAAGTTGTGTGTCGATTAAAAGACGCTACAAAGTTGCTCCATGAGGTCTTCTTGCTATCCGTTATAATTTGTCTAGATTTTGCACGTAGTTTTCTATTGTTTAGGGCGACGCTGGAAAACCCGGAGATCTCGTCTGCGAGCACGAATAGCGGTTCGGCAGTCTTCTGTCCACCAAGGAACAGGAAAACGACGGGAGTGGCCAGTCGAGCGTCGAATAGACTGCTCAGCAGCAAACAGAATGGTGGTTGTGAGGTGCTCAACTAAGGAACCAACTGCGTCGTCCTCACTGTACTGAAAAACAGCCAAACGGGAATAGAGGTTACAGTTGGCGTAATCTAGGTGCCATCTAGGTAAACGTGTGGAACATAAATTGTGGGTTTAGAGAATTATAACGAACGGAAAGTGGTCACTAGAGCATAAATCAGAGATGACATTCCACTGTAACGAAGCAGCTAATTGCGGAGAGCAGGCGGCTAAGTCTATGTGTGAAAAACTATTAAAGGCGTCAGAGAGAAAAGTAGGCTCTCCGGTATTCAGGAGAGTGAGGTTAATATGATCTAAGAAATCGGCGAGCAGTTGGCCTCTTGCACAAGCCCGAGGGGAGCCCCAAGACGGGTGGTGGGCATTTAGATCCCCTACCAACAAAACAGGTGATGGTAGCTGGGAGAGCAGGCCTGCCAGATCAGTGCGCGATAGGCCATGAGGAGGTACATATATACTGCAAATGGTGAAGCTAATAGAAGGTAGCTTAATCCTGACAGCAATGGATTGTATGTCAGATTGAATGGGTACAGATGTAGCGCAGATGTCATCTCTGATAAGAATCATAGTGCCCCCATGTACAGGTACTCCATCCGCCGGAGATATATCACACCGGACAGAAGAGTACTGCCTGAAGTAATGTTGTTTTGGGGACGAAGCTTGGTCTGTTGCAAGCATACGACCAAGGGCTGATGCTGGTGGAGCAACAAGTCCAGTTCTGGTCGATGTGGTCTAATGCCGCGTATGTACCACTGTAGGATAGCCATGGTCTCTAGGATGGAATATGTTCTAAATAGAAAAGCGTTTCTGCATACTGGCCGGTGCTGGTCGGTTTAATTTATTCTTTTTAGCCGTTGGACTAACACTTTTTCCTGGAGCACGATCCTGCCGCTTACGCACTGTCCCTCTGGCAGTGAGGGCAAAATCCTCCTGGTCCTTCTCCTCCACATGGGAGGAACGCTTACCCATAGAGAATTTCGGCTCGAGAATCTCGAACGGATTTCGGGTTCTGACCGACGGAGATGGGCGTCGCCGATCGGAGCTCCTCCCAGAAGATTCCTCAGAAGAGGATCTACGTGGAGATTGATGGGGGCTTTTACCATCCTTGGGTGTTTTGGGTGCAGACGACTCATGACCTTTAAGGAAGTGAGTCCTAACGTAAGTTTTCTTGAAATTCTTTGCTGGTATGGTATAGGCTACGGTTTTACCGCTCTTATTGCCGGAGGTTGACGGTTGAGGCGACAATTGTGTAGAATATGTCCTACTGTGGGGGATTTGGCGGGTGGTGATGCCGACGTGGACGTGGATGTTGAGGTCTTAGGTAGTGGTGTGGCAACGTTGATCTTTTCTGCAATTGTAACCCCGTTAACATCGCCGGTTTGTATGGCGATTCCCCGCTTCGGTACCGGTTTAGCTGTAACAGAGCTGTAAGAACCGGACCGCGGTACAGAGGGCTGTCGAATACGCAGGAGTTTAAGGGCTTCGGAGAATAACGCCTCCCCTTTCACCCGTATCTCCTGGATGGGTCTCTCCTCTGCAAAACGGGGGCAGGCTCGGGAACTAGATGGGTATTCCTCGCCGCAGTTCACACAAGATGCAGTTTTAACGCAATCCCCATCGTGGGATGCGTCGCTACATATTACACACGTTGACGACCAGAACAAAATTCGCTGGTATGTCCAAACCGCTGGCACTTGAAACATCTTAAATGGTGTGCAATATAGGGCCTAACCTCAATGGCTTCGTACCCTGCCTGAATTCCTTGTGGGAGATCTACCCGAGCAAAGGTAGGGAACAGGGTACTGGTAGGCACAAAATCACCACTGACTTTCCCTATAAGCGGATGTTACGCCATGTTCTGCAAGATCCTTTTGAAGCTCCTCATCGGACAAACCGTCCAATGGGCGGGCGGTGATAACGCTACGCGAGGAGTTCAAGGTCTAGTGCTTTTCGACCTTAACCGGATAACTGCCTAAAAGATTCGCCTTAAGAATTGTCATTGCCTGGGAAGTTGATATTGCATCAACCAGGAGGGTTCCATTTCGGGCTGTAACACAGAATTTAACCGGACCGGCAATTGTATCTAAACCCTTCTGAATAGAGAAACGGCTGACGGATGTAAATCTTTTACCTTCCTCTGTTCCTAATACGAATAAGTAGCGAGGACCATCGGACTCAGCTTCTTCCTGTCCCAACACTAAATTAGATGTTGATTTTAATTTTACCATAAAAATATGATGTATATTCATCCCCCAGTGCTCCCCACCCACCACGGAGCCCATCACGGGGTCACCCTACTGGGGTCACCCTACTGGGGTCACCCTACTGGGGTCACCCTACTGGGGTCACCCTACTGGGGTCACCCTACTGGGGTCACCCTACTGGGGTGACAGGGCTACACAGGGGATATAGCGGGCTCGACGTCCCACTCACCCTGGAGTTCGGTGTAATACCTAGTCCTGGCCGATTGACTAGGTGTGGGTTTGTCCCTAGCCTCCCGTTTAGGCAAATCAGAAACCAAAGCAGTGTATTAGGCTGCGCACCCTCCCCAGTTACTGAAAGACAGAAGCCCAGGCTCAGGTACGCAACCCTCAACCAACAAGGATATTCCTTTTCACCGACACAGGTCTCCACGCACGGCCTACACGTGGGTGGGCATTTTGACCTACTGACTCTCTCACCACTCTGAGTTTGCCCACAGAGGGAGTCAAGGTGGCTCGGGACCCCGGGTTCGCCAAACCCGTACCTATCGCTGTAGGCCCCTGGGGGGTTGTCGGCAATGGTCTGCTGCATGGATTGTATGGCGTTCTTCAGGAAGGTGTCTGTCGGTGATGTGGTTTCTACGGAGATGATGTCTGGATATGGTGGTGATGCCGGTGTAGATGTGTGATGTCGCTGAGCTGGATGGTCCTGGATCTGCGTCTTCACTGATTTCCTGCTCCGGGGATAAGGGGGCACTGGGCCTCCTGACCTGAGTAGTGTGCGCGGCCGGAGCAGACGGTGCAGAAGCGGCTTCGACGGCGAAGATCGTGCTGTAGGATGGCGGCTGTCAAGTTACCCGCACCACAAGTAGTGTCACCTCCGTGAAATCCTCTGCTACTTGCCCGTATGCACAGCAGCGTCGTTAGGGTACCGGTCTTTTGCTTCTGCTGGTCTTAACTCGCAACCGATGCCCTAGCAAGGGCAGGCGTGACGCTAGGGCAGCTTCAACGTCTAATCCAGAGCCGCACCAGAGATGTGTAGCCGGACCAGAGATGTGGGACCCCGTGAGAAAGGGATGTGATTGGCCTTCGGTGATGAAGACCAAATCTGTTGAGCGGCTTCCAGAACGAAGCGAGATAACAGGTCCCGGGGCACGCCGTAGATAACCACTTTGTCGTGTTGTTGACCGGCTTCGGTGGAGCAGCAGGCACGGCGGAGTGTGAAGTGGAAGCCCGGGCCGGTTCCTGGCATGATTCCGATGCTACGGCGGCTGACTGAGGAGCTTGCCGGTTCGGTTCCATTTTGGGTTCTGGTGCCGGTTCGTGTTTGGGTTCCGGTGCGGCTGCAGCAGCTGTTGACGGAGGATGCCGGGGCGGTTCCCGGTTGGGTTCCAGTATGGCGGCGGCGCTTGTCGGTGGTGCGGAAGTTGTCGGGTGCGTTTGCAGCCTAGGCGGCGGGGAGATACCGTGGTACTGCTCCCACCGCTTGGCGCAGCTCCGACGAACCTTCTCTGCAAGCTGGGCCTCCATCTCGGCGCAGCTGCGGGTGCGATGTTGGGAGTATCCCAGGCTGAGTCCGGTGTTGGGTCCATGTTCGGACCTCAAAAACCTTATCGAGGTAACTCACTCTAAGCGAGATTAGAACTCACGACTTTAAATATGTGAAGCAGACACGCTACCACCACACTACCCAGGTGGGCTAAAAGAGTGCACGCAGACATGGGGAGCCGAACTGCGGATACGTGGGAGGTGATGAGGGAACATGAATTTAACCAGTTGGGCTAAAATCATTGCACGCAGCCTTTTTTTTATCGTGGAGGGGATAAGGTGCACTTGACCCCTAGCCTAAGTGCAATGGCTAGGACGATATGTGGAGCTCCCCGCTTGCGCGGTATATCCACTAAAAGAAAAAAAAAAAAGAAAAACACGTGTTAATCGTTATACAGAGTAATTTCGTGTATTCATGCATTAGTAGGCTCCCGCATAGTACTCCGGTTAGTAAGTGAAAGCTGCTTAGCTGGCATGCATTGCATGCGAGCGCGCTAATGCTACTTACTGGGATTGCCCATGAAACCTGGACAATGCCAGTGGATAATCATGCGTTAATTTTGTGTGTTTTATTCGTGCATTGCTATGTTCTACTCCAGCTGGGCGTGCGTGCTTGTCATGCATTGCCTCTAAGTAAAGTGTTATTCTTCATGCATTAAGTTTATACTTAAAGTATATGTTTAGAATTAAGATTAATATATTTTGAGTTATGCGTCTCCACTGGTGCTCCGCGATATCTCTCCGCTCGTCAGTGGTTGCGCAACCGCTCGTCGCTAGTAGTAGTTCCGGGCTTTTTAGGCCTTCGTTATCTCATTTACGGGGTAGTTGCTAAGGTCGTGTAAGTGATCGACTCCATAATGCAGCAGCCCTAAGTTCGCTGCCCATGTCGATCACGGTGGGAGGCCCTTTCTCCCGGTCCGCTTCATATATATATATATATATATATATATATATATATATATATATATATATATATATATATTAACCATGGAGGGGAAATATGCATTCCTGCATTCGACCCCAAGTCGTTAGTGCAATGGCTAGGGTGATATGTGGAGCTCCCCGGGGAATGCGGTATATCTACTAAAAAACTCCTCTATGTCTTAAACAAAATATGCTGTGGGTCATCGTGCATTGTTAATGGGTTATTTGGATCGCGCATAACACCCCGGTTAGTAAGTGTAAGCTAAAAAAAATTAAAAAAAATATAGCGCGTCATAATTGTTAGCTAGGATTGCCCATGATACCTGAGCAGTACCAGTGGATTTTCATGCGTTTAATATAGTATGGTGTTAATTGCTAGCTATGTACTAATTTTGCTCTGCACAGGGAGTGTGTCTGCTTGCCGTAAGATTTTCGTGCAACTTAAATTTTAAGTAACATGCTTAATTCTAGTTTTAAATGAGTGATTTGTGTGCATCCTGTGCTGAATTGTTGCGGTGTGTGTGCCGCTCGTCGAAGGTCGCACAGGTGCCCATGTTATACGCTCAGGTTCTTGTCCTTCGTCCAGTCTTTCGGGTGGTCCATGTCATTCCGATCTTCATCTATTTGACCGGCTCCATATGCAGCTGCCCGAAGTTCGCTGCCACATCGACCAAAGTGGAAGGCCCTTTCTCCCGGGCCGCCTCGTCTTTCGTTGACTGTTTGAGGGCCCTGCAACGGGCTTGTCTGAAACGAAGAAAAGAAGATTGAAACAAATTTATGTTAGCTATTTAAAGGTGTAGGAAGGTTTTAGGGTATCAGGAGGTTGTCAAGAAATGGTTGTATATCGTCTTGTGTAGTGTAATGCGTCAGTGCTCTGTCAAATAGAGAAAGAGGTTTGTTATGTTTGTTTGAGTGGTTTGTTTTCCTAATGTTCTTATTAGTGGGTTATGATGTGTGCTTAGCTTTTTATATGTGTCGTAAGCGAGTTTCTTAATGAATTGTTCGATTGTATGTATTTTAAGTTCTTCGTGGAGGATGTCAGATGGAGCTGTGTATGGCACGTTAGCTGTCATTCGTAATAGTTTATTTTCAAACGATTTTAGTCTTTAATGTAGTATTTGGCGGCATAACCCCATACCGGAGCGGCGTAATTTAGTATTGGGCGTCTGAGCGTTTTGTATAAAGTGAGTCCCATTTTGAGGTCTAGATGGGAGCCCATGTTGATGACTGGGTTGAGCCTGCGCAATTGTGTGTTGGCCTTTCCCCGTGTTTGTATAAAATGTTGTTCCCAAGTTAGGCCTTGATCCATTTTGAGACCTAGCCGTATTGCCGTGCCCTTCCATTCTATGTTTTCACCAAATGTGGAAAGTGGCGGTAACTGGTGTCTTGGAAATCTGTGATTGTTGCGTTTTGTGAATATTATTGCTTGTGTTTTTATTGCGTTAACTTTTGTGAGCCATTCCTCAAGATTACTGAGGGCGCTCTGTAGTCTTCTGTGTATAAAATCAGTGTTTCCCGATTGTGTCATTAAGGCCGTATTATCTCCGTAAATGTACAGGTTCGTGTTTTTGGTTTTCGGAATGTCATTTATGAATATATTGAATAGGTCGGCCCGAGTAAACTGCCTTGTGGCGCTCCTGCTTCGATTGGGTGCTGGCTAGAAAGGTAATTGTTCACTTTAGATTGAAATTTGCTGTTGTGTAGGTAGTTAGATATTAGTTTTATCATTGTGTCGTATATATTAAGAGTTTTGAGTTTCTTTAATAGGCCCGTGTGCCATACTCTGTCAAAAGCTCGTTCGACGTCGAGCAAAAGTGTAACTTTCGATTTGTTTGTATTGAAGCTGTGCATTATATTTTCGGTGGCTCTGATTAATTGAATCGTAGTTGAGTGTTTGGCTTGGAACCCAGACTGTTCCGGGGTTAAAATGTTTTGCTTAGTTAATTCGGGAATTGAGTCATTTTAGAATTACTTTTTCTAATAGTTTTCCTACTGTGCTGAGTAGACTAATTGGTCTGTAGTTTAGCGGATTTGACAGGTTTTTACCCTTCTTGGGGTAGTGTGCCACTGTAGCTAGTTTCCACCTGTCAGGGCAGTACCCGCTTTTCAGTACGAAATTGAAGAAGTTCGATAGTATCTTGATTGCATTCTCCGGCAGATGTATAAGAATAATTGTAGGAACGCTGTCCGGCCCTGGGGCCTTTCGCTTTGGTAGATGTCTAATGAGCCACTTAATTTCGCTAGGGTTTGTTTTACGTAGTAAGTTGTAAGTTTGTATATTCTTATAGTCTTCTGTTTCTGTTTCGGCCGTGAATTGTGAGCAGGACGGAATGGGATTTGGTACTAATGTTTGCTGTACAGCATGCGCCAGTGTGTCAGTTTTGGTTGATCTGTTGAAGCAATTGTTTGGTTAAAGTGTAAAGGGGGGATATGTGTTTTGTCTTTTGTGAGACAGCATGCTATTTTCCACACTGAATCTCGTTCACAATTGAGATTTTCGAGTGTATTTTGCCACCGTTGGGTAATAAGGTTTTACGTTCTTTCTCCGATTAGAGCATTTAGGTATCGGAGATGTTATTGGTCAGCTAGATGACGTGATTTCTGCCATCTTCGCCTGACTCGATTTCTTTCAGCAGCTAGCATTTTAATAGTTTGTGATAGATGTAATTGTGTTCTTCTAGGCTTGTTTAGCGGTACCGCTTTGTTTGTTGTGGTCCTTATGGCTTGTTCAAGCTGCGTTATTACCTTGTTTACATTTTCTATTGAGTTTGGTTCTAACGTGGTAAATTTTTTGTCTATAGTTGTTGTGAAAGTGCCCCAGTCAGCTTTGTTGTAGTTGAATCGCTGTACTGGTGGCTGTTGGGCAGCAGAGCCCTCTAACGTGATTAATACTGGTAGATGATAATAGGATAATACATTATTTACTTGAATGTTTAATCTTCATGTTAGGTTGCGTGTTAGGGCAATGTCTAGAATGTCCGAGTTTTGGTTTCTCATGCAGGGAACGTGTGTTCCGTAGGAGCATGTATTCTGTAATCCGAGTTTTGTTTCTAAGTCAAGCAAGTCCCTTCTTTTGGTGTTGGTTTCTTTGCAATCCCAAATTTGGTGTTTTGCGTTTAGGTCACCTGCTCTTATTGCTCTGTTATTTAGCGGCATCAGCGCTTTTTTGTCCACAGTATTTAAGGTACCTGTTGGGGCATATGCCGCCGCCACTGAAACCTTGTTATTGTCTAAGGTGATGAATATGCTAGCTTCGAGACTTATAAATTGAGGTTATGGAGCTAGGTCATGTGTAATATTATGCTTATTTGCAATCGCAGTATCGCCCCCGCGTCAGTTTCTATCGTTACGGTGTATTGTGTAACCCGGTATGTGAAATCTATAGTTGTTACTAAGGTGGGTTTCTGTAATTAACGACATATCTGTATTGTTTTGAGTAAGGAAACCTTTTATTTCGGTCTTACGTCTGCGTAGTTCGTCGGCATTCCATGTTATGATCTTTAGGATATGTGTAGGGTTCAAAAGAAACCAGGAGAGATCAGGATCGGGAAGAAGTCACGATACGTTGCGAGGGTGCTTCGAACCTCCGATTCACTCGAAGTAATCAGCTTTTCCAGGATGCTAATGCACGTTTCCTGAAGGTCTTGGTCTTGCCACTCCTTCCTGATGACCTTGTTATATCTCTGGCGTTGATGTATGAGACGGGCGTCTGAGAACGTCTCCTCCCGTGTCGGAACGTGCTGGGCTAGTTGACGTGGCGTATTTTGTGGTTAGCTTAATGCGGGCTCTCTCGGCCTATGCTCCCTAGCAGGCGCCTTCGCCTGCCCCCTGCGCACACCAGGAGCTGCGGTCTCTTTAGCTGGAGTCCTTCGCTGCGCAGGCTACCCCCTCCCCTCCGTACCCCCCCCAGGGGCCTACTACGGTAGGTACGGGTTTAGCGCACCCGGTGGTTCCCGAGCCACTCGCCGCCATCTCATCATCATACCACCAACTGAGCCATGTTTTGTGTTTGTGTTGTGCATATTTGTTTGTTTTGTGAGAGCGAATTTACTCGCCTCATCTTCTTCCCCTTCTAGGCTTATTCTTTACATGTTAGTATTAAGGCTTTAGATTTATCAACTCCTGCCTCACCTACAGGGATCTTTATTCTATCTCCGTGGTTCCTGTCCCACGGTTCCAGCGCGGCTTCCAACATGTGTGATCTTCGGAGGTCTCAGGCGTGAAGGTTGAGTGGACCCTTCCTACTGCCCCTATGTGTAAGCCTTAGGTGCGGAGCCCGTCCATACCGTTATGTACACCCACGTAGCTTCCTTGGGGGCCCGGTCCGTTTTAATTTCCCGACGAGCGCTGCTCGTTGGGTTAGAATTACGGACCGGTCGTGTTACCGCTAACGGAAAACCCAGTGTAATCAACCACAAGTCCCCTGAATCCATGTCTGCTTTATTACGCAGCATGGCCTAAAGTGGGGAGCCACAGGTGGCTATACCTGTGGTAGGGGCTTAAAGCCGGGTTGTAAATGGTGAAGGCCTTACCCGTTTGGGCCAGCAGTGGTGACTGGAGGGTAACTCCTGAGGTATTCCTTGAGATCGGTCTGGTAGGGGTCTACCAGGCGGCACAGACCGGAAAGTATTTTGGTGTCTTTTCTCTCTACCCCCGGATGGCAGGCTGACGCCGACGGTTCCGGAAGGGGGTCTATCCATAATGCTATCTCCACGCAAAACCTCTTCTTTTGACATCTTTATAGTTGTGACCTTGGCATGTGAAAAGAAAATTATGCGAGATATCACTCCGTTTTACATACAACGCGAGATTGACAGGATATGCGGTAAAGTGACCAATGCCACCCGAACGCGAGACGGTACGCTTTTGATTGAAACGAAGACGGAAGACCAGTCCAAGAAACTCCTGGAGGCCAGCTTGTTTGGTTCCTACCCCATAAAGGTGGCCCCCCACAAGACTTTGAACACCTGTAGAGACGTCGTAACTACCTCTTGTTTAGACGGTCTTTCCGAAGCAGATATAGTCACTAATTTATCTGACCAGGGTGTATGCCAAGCGTACCGTCTGCTCGGCAAACGAGATGGTGAATCAGTGGCACTGCGTACGGTTTTCTGACTTTAAGGGCACCACAATACCCGAGACCCTATATTGTGGATATGAACGCGTCTCTGTGCGACAACATGTGCCAAACCCAATGCGCTGTTTTCGGTGCCAACGGTTCGGTCACACGCAAACTCGGCGCACCTTCGACGCTACCTGTGAACGTTGCGGACAAGCTGCCCAGGGAGAAACTGCTTGTGCTCGAGACCCTTGTTGCGTCCATTGTACAGGGAAGCATCCATCTAGCTCCCGGCAATGTCCACGTTTTCTCGAGGAAAAGGCCATCCAGGAGCTGCGAATTAAGGAACGCCTGACTTTTCCGGAAGCCAGGCGTCGCTTCCAAAATAGCCGGTCCTGATGGCCACGCTCGCTAAAGCGTCTCGCTTTGGTGCTTCGTGGGCAGGGGATCGTGGGTTCGAGTCCCGCCTTGGGCATGGGTGTTATATGTTTGTGCAATGTGTATGTGTTTGTAAAGAAACAGTAAAACTAGTAATCAGTAAAACCTACGGGGGAAAATGTAAATAGGGATACAGTGCTTGAGTCCTGATCAGACTCCGTTACTGTTTTATTATAAAAAACAAAACAAAAAAATCTGCAGCCTGCGACCATCTCAGGCTATGCCTCAGCGCTCCGCCGCACTCCTGTTTCCTCAGTGGCACTACAAACCGTGCCTGTAGCCGACGCGTGTACTCAAACAGAACAGAGGCCGACCACAACAACCTCGCAGTCTTCAGCATTCACACCACCCACTGCCACAAGTTTTATTTCTCCCGAACCTGCACGTAAGCCGCTAGTGAGACCGACACCATCTGTCGCTGCTCCTCATGAGCGCAGTCGCAAGAAACTCAAGGCCACTAATAAACCTTCCAAGTCCCGTTCTCGTTCTACGAGCCTTAGGGGATCTTCCGCATCCCGAACATCAGCGGATAGCGCCGACGAAAGTGGGTATACTCTTGTGGGTCCAAAGAGTGCAAAGCACAAGAAACGCCCACCTTAACTCCACTACTTCGTTTCCAGCCTTCGTTTGCATCCCAGCTGCAAACTCATTTTATGATTATTCGGTAAGCTTTCACGCCTCTAACTGTGCCCTATGACTCTCCTGACGTGGAATATCTGCGGTGTCCGTACCCATAGGGCCGAATTGCAGCTGTTACTACGGTCCTATAACCCTCTGATTCTGTGTTTGCAGGAGACAAAGCTTCGCCCCCATGATGCGTTTGCCCTGCACCAATACCTTCCCATGCGGTTTGACGTTACACCGGAGGAGGGCTCTCCTGCTCATGGGGGTGCTATGATCCTCACGCGCAATGACATCTGCGGTCAGCCAGTCTCGCTTACTACTACCTTACAAGCTGTTGCTACCCGACTTGCCATTCCTGGTTTCTGCTTTACCGTATGTAATGTCTACGTTCCGCCTTCATCTATCCTCTGCGCCGCTGACATGCTCCATCTCTTGTCACAGCTCCCAGCACCTTTTCTTCTGCTGGGTTCTCCTACGGCTTGCGCGCGGGGGACCGTTCTTGCTCACCTTTTCGATAAAAATAGTCTCTGTGTTCTGAACACCGGTGAACCTACTTTCATTTCCGATTCTTCTGCCACGCTTTCCCACCTGGACCTTTCTGTTTGTTCAGCACAGCTTGTTCACTGCTTCCAATGGAACGTAGAATCTGACACTCATTCCAGCGATCATTTTCCTTGTGTCCTCACCATGCTTTCACACCACATTTCCTCATCGCGTGCTAGCACTTGGCAGCTGTCTAAGTCTAACTGGGCGGTCTTTTCCTCTCTGGCTGTGTTTGGCGACCGTCAGTTCCACACGGTTGACCATATGCTTGAGCACTTTAACTATGTTATACTCTCTGCCGCAGAGCAAACCATGCCCCGGACATCTTCCCGACCTAAACGCTTACCGGTCCTTTGGTGGACTGCTGAGTGCCGCGATGCCGAGGGCTCTTAAGGTATTTCGCCATCACCCTACGCAGGGCCACTTGATCATTTTTAAACAAACGCGCACGGGCACGCCGAATTATTCAAGATTGCAAAAGGTCTTCATGGAATTCGTTTGTATCTACCTTTAACCGCACAACACCTTCTTCCGTTGTGTGGGAGAAGCTCCGCCGTGCTGCCGGTAAGCAGACTGGTACCTCCATACCGGGGTTACTCGTGGGCACCGACACCGTAGTTGATCCGGTTGCTGTGTCAGACATCCTAGGCAGCACATTCGCAAATGTGTCCAGTTCCGCCAATTATCACTCGGCGTTCCGTGCCATTAAGACGGAGGTGGAGTCTCAGAGTCTCTCTTTCCTGTTCTCTGACACTCAGTGCTATAACACATCTTTTAGCATGCGAGAGCTGGATGCCTCACTAGCATCTTCTCGGCATTCCGCTCTAGGACCCGATGGTATCCACATTGCCATGCTGCAGCACCTCTCTTCTGATGGTAAACTGTCTCCTGAGCCTATTAAACCGTGTTTGGCAAGAGGGTGTGTTTCCTGCAAGAGGGTGTGGCCATATTTTTCGATCTCGAGAAAGCATATGATACCTGCTGGAGGGCTGGCTTATTGCGTACGTTGCATAAGTGGGGCTGCCGTGGCCGCCTTCCAATGTTCCTCCGCGAGTTTATGGAGAAGCGGGTATTTCGTGTACGTGTTGGTTCTGTTTGCTCCCGCGTATTTAGTCAGGAGAATGGAGTACCTCAAGTTTCGGGTCTCAGTTGCACCCTCCTCGCCATCGCCATCAATCCTATCGCTGATTGTCTTCCTGCTGGAATTTTCTCATCCTTATTTGTTGACGACTTTGAAATTTACTGCAGCTCTCGGCGCACATGCCGTTTGGAGCGTCGCCTTGAGGCCTGTCTCGACCGTCTGCATAGTTGGAGCGTTGCGAATGGTTTCCGTTTTTCTGCCGAGAAAACCGTTTGTGTCAACTTCTGGCGTCGGAAACGTTACGCGGCGCCTTCCGTACACTTTGGGCCGGTACCGCTGCCCTTCGCCGAAACTGTGAAGTTTCTTGGCCTAGTGTTTGACAGGAAGCTTAGCTGGTGGTCTCATATTTTTTCGTTGAGGGCTCGATGTGATGATGATGGTGTTTAAGGGCGCTCAACTGCCGAGGTCATAAGCGCCCTTATGATTAAAACTTGGCAATAGCCAGTAAGAAAATACCAAACAAAAAAGTAAACACAAGTAAAAGAGCTAACACAGTTGAAACGGAAGTAACAGAACGGTCCAGCCCTCTAGACAGGGCTGGATATAAAACTCCATCTAAAAATCAACACATTAAGATTAAAAGAGTGTAAAAAAAACTGCTATCACACTAAAACGTCAAGGTAAAAGAAAGTTTTGCTAAAAATTTAAAAACCCTGTCCACTGCTCTTGGGTCATCTGCCAGGACCTCAGCAAGAGAGGCCGGCATGCCCATAGATGACCGAATGTGTGCCAGGTGACCACACTCCAGCAACACATGACGAACTGTCTGTGCCTCCCCACAGTGCGCACAGACAGGAGCAGGTTCACGTTTAAAAAGGTAACTGTGCGTAAAAATACAGTGGCCAATTCTTAGCCGAGCTAGTACTACCTCCTCCCGGCGGAATAAACGAGAGGAGGTTACCCAGTTGATAGGGAGGTCCTTCACCTCTCGCAGCTTATTACCACGGAGAGCCGACCACTCCGCATGCCAAGTCGAGAAAACGGCTCTCCGTACTGCCGCTCTAAAATCTTCTGCTGTTGAATGGGTAATCGTAACACTGGGCGCTGTGACTGCCGATTTCGCTGCCAAATCCGCCGTGTCATTCCCTGGCAAGCCAACGTGACCAGGAATCCATGCGCACTCCACATTAAAACCAGAAGCGTGCAAAATGTGGAGAACGTCCTGGATGCGCTGCACCAAAGGATGGTAATTGTACAGCTCACGAATGCTCTGAAGGGCACTAAGGGAATCACTAAGAATAAGGCAGTCACCTAATTTTCGACGTCGAATATACAGAAGGGCTTGATAAATAGCATATAGCTCGGCAGAATATATAGATGTGCAACTAGGCAAACCGTAAGTAGAAGTTGCGGTGCCAGTTACAAAGGCACATCCAACACCGTCGGGGCTCTTACTACCATCGGTGTAAATACAAATACGGCCACTGTATTTGGATAAAAATTCTAAAAAGCAACGACGAATACTATCAAGAGGCGTAACAGATTTCCCGTAGAGCGTCATCCCGAGATCGACATGGGAGGTAGCGCGTAACCAAGGGGGGTGTATACTCTCTCCCTTGGATAACAGCCGAGGAATGTCAACATGGTGCTGGCGTAGAAGCTCACGGAAACGAAAACCTGCTGGCCTGGGGCTCAGAGAGCGGAGGCAGTATCGCTCGTGCAGCTCAGGGGAGAAAAACGCGTGATAAGTTGGATGCCCAGGCATACACTTCAGCCCACAGCCATAATTAGCAAGCAGGACATCACGCCGACAACGCAGAGGAGGTTCTCCCGATTCGGCGTAGAGGCTAACAACTGGGCTCGTTGGAAAAGCTCCAACGGCCACACGGATGCCCTGGTTATGGACTGTGTCTAACCTTCTGAGCACTGAAGGTCGAGCTGAAGAATACACAATGCTGCCATAGTCCAACTTCGAACGAATCACAGCACGATAAAGACGGAGCAATGCCGTCCGATCCGCACCCCAAGACTTGCCACTTAGTATCCGTAAAAGATTTAGAGAACGGTCACATCGTGCTCTAAGCTGTGCTATTTGTGGTGCCCAACAAAGTTTCCGATCGAAGATCAAACCAAGGAATCTCGCCTCGTCTGCGAAAGGAAGTAAATCTGGCCCGAGTCGAAGAGACGGCGGCATTTGCCACTTACGGCGCCAGAAATTAACGCAGACTGTCTTCTCAGCGGAGAAACGAAAACCGTGTTTCGAGCTCCATGCATAGAGATTGTCCAAACACCGCTGGAGACGGCGTTCCAAAAACGGTGTACGCTGAGAAGTACAGAAGATGGCAAAGTCGTCCACGAATAAACAGGAAGAGACACCTTGAGGCACACATAGTGATATGGAATTTATCGCAATAGCAAATAGAGTCACGCTGAGTACCGAGCCCTGCGGCACTCCGTTCTCTTGAATAAAATGGTTAGAATAAACCGAACCCACCCTCACTCGAAAAACGCGATCCCGCATAAACTCCTGAATGACCAACGGTAGCCGTCCACGTATGTTCCAGTTGTGCAGAGAACGCAATATTCCCGCCCGCCAACACGTGTCGTAGGCCTTCTCGAGGTCAAAAAATATCCCAACTGTGGGGCTGTTCTTAAGAAACCCGTCCATAATCTGAGTTGACAGAGAGACAAGGTGGTCAGCAGTTGAACGTCGTCGTCGAAAGCCACACTGGATGTTCGTCAGAAGATTGTGGGATTCCAGCCACCACACCAACCGTCCATTGATCATGCGTTCCATCACCTTGCACACGCAACTGGTGAGGGAAATAGGACGGTAACTGGAAGGAAGATGGCGGTCCTTTCCAGGTTTAAGAATGGGTATGATGGTGGCCTCCCGCCACTTGTCTGGAAAAATGCCATCAACCCAGACACGATTATAGACCTCGAGTAGGAAATCTTTGCCATCAGGAGAGAGATGTTGCAACATTTGGACGTGGATACCATCTGGACCTGGTGCTGAGTGTCGTGAAGAGGAGAGTGCATTGTCTAGCTCTGCCAGGGTGAAAAGGCGATTATAATCCTCAAGGTTGCCAGAAAGAAACGAGAATTCTTGAGATTCCACCTGGTTCTTAACTGTAAGAAACTCAGGGGAATAGTTGCCTGAGCTAGACACCTGAGCGAAAGCACTGCCTAAAGTATTCGCCACGTCAAATGTATCAACAACAGCTCCGGTAGGTGTTTTGAGACCGGCGATGGGCATATGGTTCGGTTTCCCAGCCACACGTCTTAACTTATCCCATACGACAGAGGAAGGTGTATGTCGATTAAAGGAACCCACGAATTTATTCCATGACATCTTTTTGCTATCCTTAATAACCCGCCTAGAATGTGCACGCATCCGTTTATAGTGTATCAGGTTATCCAGTGTAGGAAAACGCTGGAAAACCCGTAGAGCTCGTCTGCGAGCGCGAATAGCATCCCGACAGTCAGCGGTCCACCAAGGTACCGGAAATCGACGGCTGTAGCCAGTCGAACGCGGAATGGATTGCTCAGCAGCAGAAAGAATGGTCCCTGTAAGATGTTCGACCAAGTGGTTCACAGAGTCGTGCTCTTCGTAGCTAAATTCAGCCAAGTGGGAGTACAGTTCCCAGCTGGCGTGGTCTAGGCGCCAACTAGGTAAACGGGTGGAACCTACAACGGGTGTCAAGACAGTAATACGACAAGGAAAGTGGTCACTAGAATGCAAATCCGAGATGATATTCCAGCATAAGGTGACTGCCAGCTGAGGGGAACAAATTGCAATGTCAATGTGTGAAAAACTATGAAATGCGTCAGATAGAAAGGTGGGCTCTCCGGTGTTCAAGAGAGCAAGATTCTGACTATCCAAGAAGTCTTTAAGTAGCGTACCTCTCGCACAAGCCCGAGGAGAGCCCCAAAGAGGGTGATGGGCATTCACGTCGCCTACCAATAAAAAGGGTGGTGGCAACTGCGAAATGAGGTGTTCTAAGTCGCTGTGCGAGAGGTCCGCAGATGGAGGCAAATAGATACTGCAAATGGTGAATGAAGCGGAGGGTAGCTTAATGCTGACAGCAACGGACTGGATTGCAGATTGTATGGGTACGGAGTTGGCAAAAATATCATCTCGAATAAGCATCATAGTGCCCCCATGTGCCGGGACACCGTCCTCCGGGGATAAATCACATCGTACGGAGGAGTACTGCCTGATGGTAACGGTGTCCTGTGGACGGAGCTTCGTCTCTTGTAAACATACAGCCAAGGGTTCATGTTGGCGCAGCAACAAGTCAAGCTCTGGTCGATGTGGTCGAATTCCGCGTATGTTCCAATGGAGGATAGCCATTGAGTATATTATGGGATAAGTTTCAAATCGAAAGACGCTTCTGCAGATTGGGATTAGCTGGTCGGTTCAATTTGTTCTTCTTAGGCGTTGGGCTAGTACTATTTTCAGGAGCACGATCCTGCCGTTTCCGCACTGTCCCTCTGGCAGTGGCGGCAGAATCCTCCTGGTCCATCTCCTCCACAAGGGAGGTCCCTTTTTCAAGAGCAGTTTTCGGTCCAAGTAGTTCGAACCGATTGGATGTGCTGATCGGCGAAGACGGCCGTCGCCGATTCACGCCCTCCTCCCCAGATGACCCTTCAGAGGAGGATACACGTGTGGAGTTGCGTGAACTTTTCTTACCTTTAGATGACTTGGTAATAGATTGCACATTTTCTTTCAAAAAGTCTTGTCGTACATACTTGGTCTTAAACTGTTTTTCTGGGGCAGAAGACGTCGTGAATTTAATAGCTTTAGTTCCGGAGGTCGAGGCTTTCGGTGACAACTGTGCAGGACTATTCTGTAAGCTGGCGGATTTGGCAGATGTTGATACCAACTTGGGTGTAGGTGCCGAAGGCTTTGGCAGCGCTTGGGCTAAAATGACCTTTTCCGCAATTGTAGCCCCGTAAATATCGCCGGTCTGTGTTGCGATTTCCCGACGCGGTACCGGTTTAGCTGCAACTGAGCTATAGGTACCGGACCTCGGGGCAGAGGGTTGGCGGAGTCGCAGGAGCTTCCGGGCTTCCAAGAAGGACACCTTCTCTTTCACCCGTATCTCCTGGATCGCTCGTTCCTCTGCAAAACGGGGGCAGTCTCGGGAACTAGATGGGTGTTCCCCGTTACAGTTCACACACGATGGAGCTGAAGCACAAGCCCCATCGTGGGAGATGTCACCGCAGTGGACGCAGGTGGACTTGCCGGTACACAACTCACTAGTGTGACCAAAACGTTGGCATTTAAAGCACCTCGGCGGATTGGGTATATAAGGCCTAACTTCGATGGCTTCATACCCTGCTCTAATCTTTTGAGGCAGATCAACCCGATCAAAAGTAAGAAACAGGGTACGAGTAGGCAGGAATTCACCGTTGATCTTACGTTGTACCCGATAAACAGCTGAGACACCCTGAGTCGCTAGATTTTCTTGGATCTCCTCAATAGACAAACCGTCCAACGCGCGGGTTGTTACTACACCGCGGGAGGAGTTCAGCGACTTGTGCACCTCGACCTTCACTGGATAGCTGGCTAACATGGTGGCTTTGAGTATCCTTGCAGCTTGCGAGGCGGAGTTGGCTTCGACAAGAAGTGTACCATTGCGAGCTCGAACGCAGGATTTAACAGGACCAGCAATGGCATCGAGACCCTTTTGGATAGTAAAAGGGCTCACCGTAAGGAATTTCTTACCTTCCTCTGTCCTATGAATAACCAAGTAGCGAGGACCACATGACTCGACTACTTCCTTTCCAACGTCTTTATTAAGGGGTTTTAATTTTGGTGCCATAGAAAAAATGGTATAAATTCATCCCCCAGTGCTCCCCACCCACCACGGAGCCCAACGAGGGGTCACCCCACTGGGGTGACAGGGCTACACAGGGGATATAGCGGGCTCGCCGTCCCACTCACCCTGGAGTTCGGTGTAATACCTAGCCCTGGCCGATTGACTAGGGGTGGGTTAGTCCCTAGCCTCCCGTTTAGGCAAATCAGAAACCAAAGCGGTGTATTAGGCTGCGCACCCTCCCCAGTTACTGAAAGACAGAAGCCCAGGCTCAGGTACGCAACCCTCAACCAACCAGGATATTCCTCTTCACCGACACGGGTCTCCACGCACGGCCTACACGTGGGTGGGCATTTTGACCTTCTGGCTCCCTCACCACTCTGAGGTTGCCCACAGAGGGAGTCAAGGTGGCTCGGGACCCCGGGTGCGCCTAACCCGTGCCTACCGTAGTAGGCCCCTGGGGGGAGGGCTCGATGTGATCGAGCACTTAATATTTTACGTGTTTTTTGTGGCACATCCTGGGGAGCAGATCGCACTGTACTATTACAGCTATATCGTTCGCTTGTTCGCTCTAAGCTTGATTACGGATGCATTGTGTACTCTTCGGCATGTTGAGTTTTCGTTGTTTAAACCCCGTTCACCATCGAGGGATTCGCCTGGCACTGGGTGCGTTTCCCACGAGCCCAGTTATTAGTTTGTCTGCTGAGGCTGCTGAACCTCCGCTGTGCTATAGGCGTGAGGTCCTTTGCAGCTATGCCCTCCGCCTCCATGCAATGCCGGATCACCCGTCTTTCAAGCTATTCTTTGACGAGTCTCTTGACCGTCAATATGCTGTTAGTTCGCTGGCCTTGCTTCCTGCCGGGGTTCGCTTTCGTGAATTGCTTCGCCTGTTGGATGTTCAGCTACCGGCTCTGCTTTCACTGGGGGAATGTTCATCTCCTCCTTGGTTACGCTGCGACACTCCGGTCCACCTACGGTTGGCATCCATGACGAAATCAGTTACTCCACCCTCGGCCTTCCGCTCCGCTTTTTTAGAGTTGCAGGCCGAGTTTCCCAACCATTGTTTTATTTTCACGGATGGTTCAAAGGATGACCTTGGTGTGGGATGTGGTTTTGGTTTTAATTCGCGGAGTTACGCGTTTCACCAATTGGGGCATTGTCCAATTTTTAACGCCGAATTTTTCAGTATCTATCAAGCTTTTGTTTTTATCCGGGGACAGGATTTTAGGCAGTTTGTTATGTGTAGCGATTCCCTCAGTGCACTACAGGGCCTGCGTGAGCTGTATGCATACCATCCTTTGATACAGTGTAGTCAGGATCGCCTGCATTCGCTCGCTGATGCTGGCGTCAGCGTGTCGTTAGTTTGGGTTCCTGGTCACGTAGGTTTGAGCGGGAATGAGCAAGCGGACGCAGCTGCCAAGTCTGCGATTTTAAATCCCACTGGTTTTAGCTCCACTGTTCCTCCCAATGATGCTCGTGTCCTCCTGCGCCGGACCATTCTTTCGCGCTGATTCGCGGAATGGTCCGGGGTACGTGGGAACAAACTCAGAGAGGTCAAGTTCCTTCCTGTCCCCTGGACTACTTCTTCGCGTGCATCTCGCCGCGATGAAGTGATTTTAGCGCGACTGCGTATTGGACACTGCCGTTTTAGCCATGAGTACCTTTTACGTGGGGAAGCCGCACCGCAATGTGCTTCGTGTAACGAGCCTTTGACGGTGCGTCATTTTTTATTGGAGTGCCACCTTTATAGTGTGCTGCGTGCGTCCCTATGTCTGCCTACTGACATCCCCACCCTTCTCGGCGACAAACCTGTATCTTGTGCCGGACTTTTTAATTTTCTCTGCCGCTGCGGGATGTACAGTAGGGTTTAAATTTTTATCTTGGTTTTATGCTTTCCCGACTTGTTTTTTTTTTTTTTTAGCACCTTGTTTTTAATCTGGCTTAGGTAGCCTTTTCATTCTCAAGTTTTAACCCTTGTGTGGTAATTCTGTTTTAGTGGTTTTTATGCCTTTTAACTTTTGGCACTTTTAACTACTCTAGGGCGCTAATAACCAATGCAGTTGTGCGCCCTAAAGCCATACTACTACTACTACTACTACTACTACTGCTACTACTACTACTACTACTACTACTACTACTACTACTACTACTACTTCTACTACGACTACTACTACTATTCCCCTCCGTACCGTTCCGTCCGCCGCCACCTTGATAGTTGCGCTCTGCTGCCACCTGGCTCTGGTACTCGGGGCAACCCCGACACTGGCCCCGTGGCCCAAACCGTAGCAGAGAGCGCACAACCGCCGGTCCTGGGGAATTTTACAGTTGCGGTAGTCGTGGGAACCCGCGCATCTCGAGCACACCGCCGTCATCGAGCCGCACTTCTCTTCTGTGTGCCGGAACTGCTGGCAGACTCTTGGAAGTTGGCTTTATGAATTATCTCAAAACAATGCTCTGCCAGACGAGACTTCTCAGGATGCATTAGGCGGATAGTTCTCTCATGTTCTTGGAACCTGGTTGCAATTGTCCAGCCGGTTTTCCCTATGTATGGGGTTCCGCACTCGTAGGGAATGCGGTACACCCCCGGAACTTTTAGGTCAAGTCGGTCCTTCACCGGTCTCACAAGTCTTCGATGGTGGTTTGTTGATGGTCCTGATATTGTGCTTGGCAAGAATCCTGCTGATTTGTCCAGATATATTGCTGGTGAACGGGATGCAGGCTGAGACGGTAGACTTATCTGACGTTTGTTGTGATAGATGTATCCCTGTCTTTGCTGTGGCGATAGATGATTTTACGTCATATTCGGTGTAACCGTTTTGGCGGAAAGTGTGCCTCAGGTGATATAGTTCCTCTTTAAGTTGGCTGGAATCAGATATGATAAAACCTCTGTGAGCAAGATTGTTGAGTACTCCTATTTACTGCGATTTGTGGTGGAAACTGTGAGCATTCAGATAGACGTCGGTATGTTTAGATTTACAGTATACTACGTGTTCCAATGTACCTTTGCTGTTTCTGGAAACCGAAATGTCCAGGAACGGAAGAGCTCCGTCCTTCTCCATTTCCATGGTAAACTGAATTTGAGGTCGGAGGCTGTTGAGATGGGAGAGGAAGCTCGGCAAAGTGTCAGGTCCAGGTTGCCAGATGACGAAATATCGTCCACGTATCTGAAGGAATAAGGTAGGTTGAGAGGAGCTGTAAGAATTTCGTCTTGCAGGTGTTCCATTTAGAAATTAGCAATTGAAGGTGACAATGGAGAGCCCATTTCCACTCCGTCTACCCTTTCATAGAATGTACCACAAAACAGGAAGAAGGTGAACATCAGGGTGTTGTCGGAAGAGCTCAGTAATGCCAGCGGGAAATGCCTTGCCAGAAATTGGAGGGTTTCTTGCAGCGATACTCTAGTGAAAACAGACACCACATTGAAGCTGACGAGAATATCAGAAGGTCCGATGGTGTTACTGTTCAATGTTGGAAAAAGCTGTGCGGAGTTGCTTATGGTGTGGAAAACCTCCCACCAGAGGTTGTAACAGATTTGCCAGGTGGCGTGCAAGCCGGTATGTAGGGCTGTTCATGGCGTCTACAATAGGACGTAAAGGGACATCCGGTTTATGGATCTTTGGAAGCCTATATATTCTTGGAGGCCTAGAACGAGAACGTGACAGAAACCATTTGGTTTCCGGAGCCAGGCTGGATTTCCCTATCAGCTGTGTAGTCCGTCGTTCAATGGAGTTGGTAGGGTCCTTTCCAACGATCTTGTAGGCTGGATCATCTAGGAGCTGAACCATTTTCTCCTGATATTGGCAGTTCCCCTTGTCTGCCGGCAAGACGACCCAGTTCTCATCCTTCCGCAGATTCTCTAACGCTCGGCCCTAATCAACGGTGATATTAGACCTGAAAAGCAGTGTGTGGGTGGCAACCGCGGTACATATTTCGTCAGCGCTATCTATCGTGATATTCTGTATAGCTGATTCCACCCCGCTGATGATCTCAGCAACTGGATGATATATCGATGTTGGCGCAAATTTGAGGCCTTTAGACAACACGGAGGTAGTGGCTTCGTCTAAATCTTGGTCCGTGAAGTTTATTAAGATGCGGTTGGACGGTAGAGGCGGTACGGCATCCTTGGAATGCATAAAGCCAACTTCCAAGAGACGACCATTATGGCCAAGTGTGACAATTTCTGGGAGCGCAGGGTAAAGGATGCTCTAGTAATCTCCGAGAGGAGCACGCTGAACCGCGATGCTGGTCTACAGTTCAGTTCCGCTTGGAAACCGGCCATAAAACTGGAAAATGACCGGCTCAGGAAGCACAGATTTCAACGCAGTAAACCACATTCAGAGTAGTTGCGTTTTCTGCGAGATGCGCCACCACCGACGTGGCAGAAACGCCACCTTCCGTCCATACAGGTAGTAGAGGTCTTCCTGAGAGGAGGATGTCAATAAAGAAGAGTCACGCCGCAAGAGCAGCCGCAGCCGCCGCCGCTAGCGCCGCCATCTCGCCGGAAGAACACAGCGCTCTGCCGGAACCTACTGCAACGGACGGGCCAGCGCCTTCAGCCGCAGCCGTCCCACAACACGCCGCCGACTCCCGGCAGATGCTGCCGCTACTGCCGGCACTGCAGCCATCGCCGCCAAATGCCGACAAGTGCTCACGCAATTGCCGAACCCCTACTCGCTGCCTCCTGCCATACCCACCGCCGCCAACTCAACCACAACGATTAACAAACGACATGCAGACTAATCCATCAGGGCTTCAGCCATCGAACCAACCGCCGCAGCTTGCCACCTTGTCAAAATTCCAGCGCCTGGGCGTGGTCATCAGGGGAGTCCCCCATGATCTCCCTATGCGCCTGCTAGCCATCGCCGCTCACCTCTGCTGGCCTTCAGTAATGAGGGCCACGAGAATTCAATCTGGAAGGCGCCCCTCTCCGCTAGTCCGGCTCGAACTTGCTGAAGTCGGAGACTACGAAGCAGCCTTGCGCGACGGCCTGCTCATTTTTGGGCGTCGTTGAGGCCAGCCGAGAGTTCCGGCAACGCCTCTGCCACTGCTGCTGTGCATTCGGCCACCAAGGAGACATATGCGCAGCACAACCACGCAGCCACTACTGTGGCGCGCCTTCCCTAACAGCCGAATGCACGGGTCATTGCTGACGAACCGCCGCCGATACTGCGCCACCTGCAGTGGCTTCGGCCACTTCATGGGCCAGGCGCAGTGTCCAGAGTCCCGCGCAGCAGCCATTCACAGCCGTCATGACACTCAACGCCGCCTCCACAGCCGCAGTACGGACGCCAGCTATCTCCACCAGCACAACTCTGCCTCTAGAGATAATCATCGCAGCAGACACCGCCATTACGGTTGCCATCCAGGATCTCCAACTTCAGGTCCGGGAAATCAGCACCAGACTGGCAGTAGTAGAGGAGACATAATCGGTCATCGCAAACACCACCACCACCACCGCCACCACCACCACCACCACCACCACCACCACCACCACTCTGGACGCGTCCTTACGCAGAATCCACGACCTAGAGGCCGAAGACATCCACGAAGCCACCACCGCCTCCGCAGCTGCTCTGGGGAATGTTGTCTCCAGCTGCACTTCAGTTGCACACCGCCGCCGAGAGGCAAGAGTCTCTGGAGGAAGGCCTCTCACGACTTAATTCAAACCTGACAGACAACTACCCGGCAACTCTGACCTGCTTCACCGTGCACTACACAACCTGTCACGAATAGAAATCAATCAGCAGAAACAGACCCCCACCAACCACCACCACAAACTGCAGGCACCACTCAACACTACCCTCTTCAGGAGCAGCCACCGCCTTACACTAGCCAAGCCAATAATCCACTACCACCAGAAGACGCAGCGCAACCAACTCTGCACGAAACAGAACAGGAGCATCAACAACACGACCTTATGGACTTCAGCCACTACATTGCCAACCTCCCAGCAGAGTGACCCCAAGCCAGCATGTCAGCTTATCCAGTGACTATTTATGAACGACTTATGAGTATCCGCTACTTTGCACAACTGAATAATCAAAAACAAACCTGAAACCAATTAATAAAGACACCCGTAACTCCGTTCAATCCTTCCTTAACTCCCTGGGTGGCAGTCAGGGCTTCGTGTTATGTGCGTCACCCGTAACCCCTCTCCACTTCTGCTGGGCTGCCTTGTTTTCGGCCAGCAGCTAAACTCCCGCACTAACGAGGGTGCTCAGCGGAGTTATCTCCTTTGAATCCGATACTTGATGATGATAATGGTGTTTAAGGGCGCTCAACTGCCGAGGTCATAAGCGCCCTTACGATTAAAACTTGGCAATACGCAGTAAGAAAATACCAAACAAAAAAGTAAACACAAGTAAAAGAGCTAACACAGTTGAGACGGAAGTAACAGAACTGTCCAGCCCTCTAACTAGAGCTGGATATAAAACTCCATCTAAAATCAACACATTAAAATTAAAAGAGTTTAAAAAAAAACTGCTATCACACTAAAACGTCAAGGTAAAAGAAAGTTTTGCTAAAAATTTAAAAACCCTGTCCACTGCTCTTGGGTCATCTGCCAGGACCTCAGCAAGAGAGGCCGGCATGCCCATAGATGACCGAATGTGTGCCAGGTGACCACACTCCAGCAACACATGACGAACTGTCTGTGCCTCCCCACAGAGCGCACAGACAGGAGCAGGTTCACGTTTAAAAAGGTAACTGTGCGTAAAAATACAGTGGCCAATTCTTAGCCGAGCTAGTACTACCTCCTCCCGGCGGAATAAACGAGAGGAGGTTACCCAGTTGATAGGGAGGTCCTTCACCTCTCGCAGCTTATTACCACGGAGAGCCGACCACTCCGCATGCCAAGTCGAAAAAACGGCTCTCCGTACTGCCGCTCTAAAATCTTCTGCTGTTGAATGGGTAATCGTAACACTGGGCGCTGTGACTGCCGATTTCGCTGCCAAATCCGCCGTGTCATTCCCTGGCAAGCCAACGTGTCCAGGAATCCATGCGCACTCCACATTAAAACCAGAAGCGTGCAAAATGTGGAGAACGTCCTGGATGCGCTGCACCAAAGGATGGTAATTGTACAGCTCACGAATGCTCTGAAGGGCACTAAGGGAATCACTAAGAATAAGGCAGTCACCTAATTTTCGACGTCGAATATACAGAAGGGCTTGATAAATAGCATATAGCTCGGCAGAATATATAGATGTGCAACTAGGCAAACCGTAAGTAGAAGTTGCGGTGCCAGTTACAAAGGCACATCCAACACCGTCGGGGCTCTTACTACCATCGGTGTAAATACAAATACCGCCACTGTATTTGGATAAAAATTCTAAAAAGCAACGACGAATACTATCAAGAGGCGTAACAGATTTCCCGTAGAGCGTCATCCCGAGATCGACATGGGAGGTAGCGCGTAACCAAGGGGGGTGTATACACTCTCCCTTGGATAACAGCCGAGGAATGTCAACATGGTGCTGGCGTAGAATCTCACGGAAACGAAAACCTGCTGGCCTGGGGCTCAGAGAGCGGAGGCAGTATCGCTCGTGCAGCTCAGGGGAGAAAAACGCGTGATAAGTTGGATGCCTAGGCATACACTTCAGCCCACAGCCATAATTAGCAAGCAGGACATCACGCCGACAACGCAGAGGAGGTTCTCCCGATTCGGCGTAGAGGCTAACAACTGGGCTCGTTGGAAAAGCTCCAACGGCCACACGGATGCCCTGGTTATGGACTGTGTCTAACCTTCTGAGCACTGAAGGTCGAGCTGAAGAATACACAATGCTGCCATAGTCCAACTTCGAACGAATCACAGCACGATAAAGACGGAGCAATGCCGTCCGATCCGCACCCCAAGACTTGCCACTTAGTATCCGTAAAAGATTTAGAGAACGGTCACATCGTGCTCTAAGCTGTGCTATTTTTGGTGCCCAACAAAGTTTCCGATCGAAGATCAAACCAAGGAATCTCGCCTCGTCTGCGAAAGGAAGTAAATCTGGCCCGAGTCAAAGAGACGGCGGCATTTGCCACTTACGGCGCCAGAAGTTAACGCAGACTGTCTTCTCAGCGGAGAAACGAAAACCGTGTTTCGAGCTCCATGCATAGAGATTGTCCAAACACCGCTGGAGACGGCGTTCCAAAAACGGTGTACGCTGAGAAGTACAGAAGATGGCAAAGTCGTCCACGAATAAACAGGAAGAGACACCTTGAGGCACACATAGTGATATGGAATTTATCGCAATAGCAAATAGAGTCACGCTGAGTACCGAGCCCTGCGGCACTCGGTTCTCTTGAATAAAATGGTTAGAAAAAACCGAACCCACCCTCACTCGAAAAACGCGATCCCGCATAAACTCCTGAATGACCAACGGTAGGCGCCCACGTATGTTCCAGTTGTGCAGAGAACGCAATATTCCCGCCCGCCAACACGTGTCGTAGGCCTTCTCGAGGTCAAAAAATATCCCAACTGTGGGGCTGTTCTTAAGAAACCCGTCCATAATCTGAGTTGACAGAGAGACAAGGTGGTCAGCAGTTGAACGTCGTCGTCGAAAGCCACACTGGATGTTCGTCAGAAGATTGTGGGATTCCAGCCACCACACCAACCGTCCATTGATCATGCGTTCCATCACCTTGCACACGCAACTGGTGAGGGAAATAGGACGGTAACTGGAAGGAAGATGGCGGTCCTTTCCAGGTTTAAGAATGGGTATGATGGTGGCCTCCCGCCACTTGTCTGGAAAAATGCCATCAACCCAGACACGATTATAGACCTCGAGTAGGAAATCTTTGCCATCAGGAGAGAGATGTTGCAACATTTGGACGTGGATACCATCTGGACCTGGTGCTGAGTGTCGTGAAGAGGAGAGTGCATTGTCTAGCTCTGCCAGGGTGAAAAGGCGATTATAATCCTCAAGGTTGCCAGAAAGAAACGAGAATTCTTGAGATTCCACCTGGTTCTTAACTGTAAGAAACTCAGGGGAATAGTTGCCTGAGCTAGACACCTGAGCGAAAGCACTGCCTAAAGTATTCGCCACGTCAAATGTATCAACAACAGCTCCGGTAGGTGTTTTGAGACCGGCGATGGGCATATGGTTCGGTTTCCCAGCCACACGTCTTAACTTATCCCATACGACAGAGGAAGGTGTATGTCGATTAAAGGAACCCACGAATTTATTCCATGACATCCTTTTGCTATCCTTAATAACCCGCCTAGAATGTGCACGCATCCGTTTATAGTGTATCAGGTTATCCAGTGTAGGAAAACGCTGGAAAACCCGTAGAGCTCGTCTGCGAGCGCGAATAGCATCCCGACAGTCAGCGGTCCACCAAGGTACCGGAAATCGACGGTTGTAGCCAGTCGAACGCGGAATGGATTGCTCAGCAGCAGAAAGAATGGTCCCGGTAAGATGTTCGACCAAGTGATTCACAGAGTCGTGCTCTTCGTAGCTAAATTCAGCCAAGTGGGAGTACAGTTCCCAGCTGGCGTGGTCTAGGCGCCAACTAGGTAAACGGGTGGAACCTACAACGGGTGTCAAGACACTAATACGACAAGGAAAGTGGTCACTAGAATGCAAATCCGAGATGATATTCCAGCATAAGGTGACTGCCAGCTGAGAGGAACTAATTGCAATGTCAATGTGTGAAAAACTATGAAATGCGTCAGATAGAAAGGTGGGCTCTCCGGTGTTCAAGAGAGCAAGATTCTGACTATCCAAGAAGTCTTTAAGTAGCGTACCTCTCGCACAAGCCCGAGGAGAGCCCCAAAGAGGGTGATGGGCATTCACGTCGCCTACCAATAAAAAGGGTGGTGGCAACTGCGAAATGAGGTGTTCTAAGTCGCTGTGCGAGAGGTCCGCAGATGGAGGCAAATAGATACTGCAAATGGTGAATGAAGCGGAGGGTAGCTTAATGCTGACAGCAACGGACTGGATTGCAGATTGTATGGGTACGGAGTTGGCAAAAATATCATCTCGAATAAGCATCATAGTGCCCCCATGTGCCGGGACACCGTCCTCCGGGGATAAATCACATCGTACGGAGGAGTACTGCCTGATGGTAACGGTGTCCTGTGGACGGAGCTTCGTCTCTTGTAAACATACAGCCAAGGGTTCATGCTGGCGCAGCAACAAGTCAAGCTCTGGTCGATGTGGTCGAATTCCGCGTATGTTCCAATGGAGGATAGCCATTGAGTATATTATGGGATAAGTTTCAAATCGAAAGACGCTTCTGCAGATTGGGATTAGCTGGTCGGTTCAATTTGTTCTTCTTAGGCGTTGGGCTAGTACTATTTTCAGGAGCACGATCCTGCCGTTTCCGCACTGTCCCTCTGGCAGTGGCGGCAGAATCCTCCTGGTCCATCTCCTCCACAAGGGAGGTCCCTTTTTCAAGAGCAGTTTTCGGTCCAAGTAGTTCGAACCGATTGGATGTGCTGATCGGCGAAGACGGCCGTCGCCGATTCACGCCCTCCTCCCCAGATGACCCTTCAGAGGAGGATACACGTGTGGAGTTGCGTGAACTTTTCTTACCTTTAGATGACTTGGTAATAGATTGCACATTTTTTTTCAAAAAGTCTTGTCGTACATACTTGGTCTTAAACTGTTTTTCTGGGGCAGAAGACGTCGTGAATTGAATAGCTTTAGTTCCGGAGGTCGAGGCTTTCGGTGACAACTGTGCAGGACTATTCTGTAAGCTGGCGGATTTGGCAGATGTTGATACCAACTTGGGTGTAGGTGCCGAAGGCTTTGGCAGCGCTTGGGCTAAAATAACCTTTTCCGCAATTGTAGCCCCGTTCATATCGCCGGTCTGTGTTGCGATTTCCCGACGCGGTACCGGTTTAGCTGCAACTGAGCTATAGGTACCGGACCTCGGGGCAGAGGGTTGGCGGAGTCGCAGGAGCTTCCGGGCTTCCAAGAAGGGCACTTTCTCTTTCACCCGTATCTCCTGGATCGCTCGTTCCTCTGCAAAACGGGGGCAGTCTCGGGAACTAGATGGGTGTTCCCCGTTACAGTTCACACACGATGGAGCTGAAGCACAAGCCCCATCGTGGGAGATGTCACCGCAGTGGACGCAGGTGGACTTGCCGGTACACAACTCACTAGTGTGACCAAAACGTTGGCATTTAAAGCACCTCAGCGGATTGGGTATATAAGGCCTAACTTCGATGGCTTCATACCCTGCTCTAATCTTTTGAGGCAGATCTACCCGATCAAAAGTAAGAAACAGGGTACGAGTAGGCAGGAATTCACCGTTGATCTTACGTTGTACCCGATAAACAGCTGAGACACCCTGAGTCGCTAGATTTTCTTGGATCTCCTCAATAGACAAACCGTCCAACGCGCGGGTTGTTACTACACCGCGGGAGGAGTTCAGCGACTTGTGCACCTCGACCTTCACTGGATAGCTGGCTAACATGGTGGCTTTAAGAATCCTTGCAGCTTGCGAGGCGGAGTTGGCTTCGACAAGAAGTGTACCATTGCGAGCTCGAACGCAGGATTTAACAGGACCAGCAATGGCATCGAGACCCTTTTGGATAGTAAAAGGGCTCACCGTAAGGAATTTCTTACCTTCCTCTGTCCTATGAATAACCAAGTAGCGAGGACCACATGACTCGACTACTTCCTTTCCAACGTCTTTATTAAGGGGTTTTAATTTTGGTGCCATAGAAGAAATGGTATAAATTCATCCCCCAGTGCTCCCCACCCACCACGGAGCCCAACGAGGGGTCACCCCACTGGGGTGACAGGGCTACACAGGGGATATAGCGGGCTCGCCGTCCCACTCACCCTGGAGTTCGGTGTAATACCTAGTCCTGGCCGATTGACTAGGGGTGGGTTAGTCCCTAGCCTCCCGTTTAGGCAAATCAGAAACCAAAGCGGTGTATTAGGCTGCGCACCCTCCCCAGTTACTGAAAGACAGAAGCCCAGGCTCAGGTACGCAACCCTCAACCAACCAGGATATTCCTTTTCACCGACACGGGTCTCCACGCACGGCCTACACGTGGGTGGGCATTTTGTCCTACTGACTCCCTCACCACTCTGAGGTTGCCCACAGAGGGAGTCAAGGTGGCTCGGGACCCCGGGTGCGCCTAACCCGTACCTACCGTAGTAGGCCCCTGGGGGGGAATCCGATACTTCCTGCTCATTCCTGCACTTCACTCAATTGCGAAATAAGCCATTCATTCTGCCTCCTAACACTCTTTCTCTCTTCCGTTTCCAAAAAAAAAAGAAAAAAAAAAAGGATGCGTTCAACAGGCATTCGGAGCTTTATCTTCGAGCTGACTACATGGCGAAGAAGAGACAGCGTAGAGCCGCCGCAGCTAATGCAGCAACCGACGCCTATTCCCCGGCAACCGCCGAGGAAGCAGCACCTACGTCGTCACAGGTCGGTTAAGCCCTGCTTCGCCGCCGGCCGCCATCGAAGCCTCGCCGCAGTTGCCAGCACCTACAACGCCGTTGCCGAGGAGCTCCCCACCGTGGCCCCGGTTCAGTGCCGTGGTACGGGGGGTCCCTCGGGACCTTTCCACTCGTCATCTGCCCACCGCCGTGCAGTCGCGTTGGCCTTCTTGCTCGAGGGCCACCCGCATATATCGCGACCGGGGGCCAACGCCGCTTGTACGTGGAGATGCAGGACCAGGTTGACTTGGAGGTTGCTTTGTCGTCAGGGTTGCCCTTATTAGGGCGACTCGTGGTCGATGAGGCAAGCCGACAGGAACGCCAATGGCCCTACCGACGCTGCTCTGCCTTCGGGCACACAGCTTACGGCTGCTCCTCGCTGCCGCGGTGCCACTACTGTGGTACCAACACCACCACCGCCGAGTGCACTGGGCATGATCTGCGCCGTCGCCGCCGGTTCTATGCCACCTATCGTGGCACAGGACACTTCACCGGGCAAGCTCAATGCCCTCTCTACCCAAGGAGCAGAACTTCATCACCACCTGCCCGCCGAACCACACCACCGCAGACGTCAATCGCCGCAGCGACGCGAGACGCCATTCAGGACCTCCACGTGGAGATTCTGAACGTCGGCGCTCGTTTTGCTGCCCTGGAAGATACGTGCAGCATCTTGACAGAGAAGCTACAGGATCTGCAAGCTTCAGGCTCCGCAGCAACTACAAGTCACCAGACCACAGCTGCCAACCTGTGCACCAGGATCGAGGGAATCATCCAGCAGCTGCGGCAGGCTTTCCTGCAGGAAGCAGCTTACTCTGCTGTGTTGTTCCTGTCCAGAAGCCAGCAGCCAGCATCCCAACACCGTTCCTCATCCTGCCCAGGCTGAAGGGCACGCACAGCCAGCGTATCTCCAGGCTGGGAGATTCGCGGAGCTTTACTGAGCCCGAAAGAATCTGTTTTCTACGTCCATTTCTCTTTTCAATCTCCACCTTTTAATTCCTCTCTACTATCACCTCCATTCCCTAGGTTGCAGTCAGGTTCCATGGCTGTCAGCCTAGAAATAACCTCTCATTTGCTATGTCCGGAGAGACTTTCTAAACTATAATGTTAAGACTGCTCCAAAAACATCTAAGCGAAAGCAAAGTTCACGCCACTCTCCATGGAGATCCTCCTCTGAGGAATCTTCTGAGGGAAGTATCGATCGGCCACAACCAACATCGCCGATCAGTACCGCTAATCGGGTCGAGGTTCTCGAACCGAAATTTTCTATGGGAAAGCGGTCTTCCCCCTTGGAGGAGATGGATCAGGAGGATTCTGTCGTCAGTGGCAAACGCACAGTGCGTAAGCGATAGGATTATGCTGCCGAACAAAGTGTTAGTCCGACACCCAGAAAGAATAAACTGAAACAGTGCTTGAATTGGTGCTACACGAGCATCAGCCCTAGGTCATATGCTTACAAGAGACCAACCTCCGAGCCAGGAATCCGTTGCCATCAAGCAGTACTCCTCCGTACGCTGTTGTCTATCACCGGAGGAGGGTGTCCCAGCACATGGAGGCACTATGATGCTTATCCGAGATGGTATATATGTCGAACCCGTACCCTTAGAATCTGACATCCAGTCCGTCGCTGTCGGGATTCAGTTTCCCTCCTCTATCTTCACCATTTGTAGTTTCTTATTTACCTCCATCTGCTGACCCTTGCACACTGACTTAGAAGATCTGGTTGCACAGCTGCATCTACCATTTCTATTGGTAGGAGATGTGAATGCCCATCACCCATTTTGGGGCTCACCTCGGGCGTGTGCGAGAGGTAACCTCATTGCAAACTTCTTGGACCGTAATAAATTAGCTGTCTTGAATACCGGAAAGCCCACAATTCTTTCTTACGCCTTTCATACTTTGATGTAGCTATTTGTTCACCCCAGTTAGCAGTTTCCTTCAGTTAGAATATCATCTCTGAGTTGCACTCAAGTGACCACTTCCCATGTGACTTGACGCATCCTGTATGTTCAACCGTTTACCAATCTGGCGCTTCGATCAAGCCAACAGGCATTTATATTACCACTTGGCTGTTTTTAACCATGATGAGCACGCCTCTGTGAACCATTTAGTCGACCACTTCACAAACATAGTTCTTTCCTCTGCTGAACAATCAATCCCACGTTGCACTGGCCCAACTCGTCACTTTCCGGTACCTTGGTGGACTGACGAGAGCCGGACTGCTATTCGTGCTCAGAGTTTCGAGTGTCGCCCTACACTGGAAAACCTAATACACTATAAGAAAATGTGTGCTCAATCTCGGCAAGTTATTAAGGATTGCAAAAAGGTATCATTGAGCAACTTTGTAGCTTCCTTTAATAGAATACCCCTTCTGTCGTATGGGATAAGTTGAGGCGTGTGGCAGGCATATCGACTCATATGCCAATTGTTGGTCTCAGAACCGCTACCGGTGTTGTTGTTAACACAATTGACGTGGCTAACACTTTGGGCCCTGCTTTAGCTCAGGTGTCTAGCTCAAACAATTATTCCCCTGAGTTTCTTAGAGTTAAGGATCAGGCGGAATCTCAATTGTATTCCTTTCGTTCCAGAAGCCTTGAGGATTATAACCGCGTTTTCACCATGGCGAAATTAGATCTTGCACGTAAATCTTCGCGGAACTCTGCGCCTGGTCCAGATGGCATCCACGTTCAAATGTTGCAACATCTCTGTCCTGATGTTAAGGCTTTGCTACTCGAAGTTTATAACCGGGTCTGGGTTGATGCCACTTTTCCAGACAGATGGCGGGAGGCCACCGTTATGCCTATTCTGAAGCATGGGAAAGACCGTCATCTTCCTTCAAGCTAGCGTCCTATTTCCCTCACGAGCTGCAATTGCAAGGTGATGGAACGCATGATCAATGGACGGTTGGTCTGGTGTCTAGAATCATACTATCTATTGACTAATGTCCAGTGCGGTTTTCGACGGCGTCGGTCAGCAGCTGAAAATCTTGCATCGCTATCGACGCAAATTATGAACGGCTTTCTTAAAAACGGTCAAAAGTTTCGGATATTTTTTACCTTGAGAAAGCTTATGATACGTGTTTGCGAGCAGGCATATTACGTTCCCTCCAAAACTGCTCTTTTTGTAGACGCCTACCGTTATTCATTCAGGAGTTTATGCGGGACCGCGCTTTCCAAGTAAGTGTCTGCTCAGTTTTTCTAACCGTTTTATTCAAGAGAACGATGTTTGGACAATCTCTATGATTGGAGGTCGTAGAACGGCTTTCGTTTCTCAGCTGAGAGACAGTCTGTTGTTCCAGGACGTCGTTTTGCTATCCTTAATAACTTGTCGAGAATGAGCACGCATTTTCTTAGTGTATGAAGTTTTCCAATGTAGGGCGACGTTCGAAAATCCTGAGAGAGCGCCTGCAGGCAGGAATAGCAGTCCGGCACTCGTCAGTCCACCAAGGTACCGGAAAGTGACGAAATGGGCCCATGGAACGTGGAATTGATTGTTCAGCCGAGGATAGAATTATCTGTGTGAAGTGGTCGACTAAATGATTCACAGAGGCGTGCTCATCATAGTTAAAACAGCCAAGTGGGAATAAAAATCCCAGTTGGCTTGATCGAAGCGCCAGTTTGGTAAACGGGTGGAAGATACAGAATGCGTCAAGAGACTAATAAGACATGGGAAGTGGTCGCTTGAATGCAAATCAGAAATGTTATTTCAACTGAAGGAAACTGCTAATTGGGGTGAACAAATAGCTACATCAAGGTATGAGAAAGTATAAAAGGCGTCAGAAAGAAATGTGGGCTCTCCGGTGTTCAAGAGAGCTAAATTATTACGGTCCAAGAAGTTTGCAATGAGGTTACCTCTCACACACGCCCGAGGTGAGCCCCTAAGTGGGTAATCGGCATCACATCTCCTAATAATAGAAATGGTGGAGGCAGCTGCGCAACTAGATCTTCTAAGTCAGGGTGCAAGAGGTCAGCAAATGGAGGTAAATAGAGACTACAAATGGTGAAGATAGCGGAGGGAACCTGAATCCTGACAGCGACGGACTGGATGTCAGATTGTAAGGGTACGGGTTCTACAAAAATATCATCTGGGATAAGCATCATAGTGCCTCCGCGGCCGCGCCGTGGCCGAGTGGTTAGACCACTCGACTCTCACCTCGACGGCCAGGGTTCGATCCCAAGCGACAGCACGTGAGATTTGTGGTGGACAAAGCGGCGCTGGGGCGGGTTTTCTCCGGGTACTCCGGTTTCCCCCGCCACCTCATTCCACCGGTGCTCCATCATCATTCATGTATCATCAGTGTCACCGCCTGCGGTGCCTTAAGTAGTTAAAGCGGGCGTTAAACACTACAAAAAAAATAGTGCCTCCGTGTGCTGGGACACCCTCCTCCGGTGATAGATCACAGCGTACGGAGGAGCACTTCCTGATGGCAACGCAGTCCCGGGTACGGAGCTTAGTTTCTTGTAAGCATATGACCAAGGGCTGATGCTGATGTAGCAGCAATTCAGTCTCTGGTCTATGTGATCTAACTCCACGTATGTTCCACTGTAGGATAGCCATAGTCTTTATGATGGGATAAGTTCTAAATGAAAAGCCGTTTCTGCATATTGGGCGGCGTTGGTCGGTTCAGTTTATTCTTTTTTGGTGTCGGAGTAACACTTTTTTCGGCAGCAAGATCCTGTCGCTTACGCACTGTGCGTTTGCCACTGACGACAGAATCCTCCTGATCCATCTGCTCCACGGGGGAAGACCTCTTTCCCATAGAAAATTTCGGTTCGAGAACCTCGACACGATTAGAGGTACTGATCGGCGATGTTGGTTGTGGCCGATCTGTACTTTCCCCAGAAGATTCCTCAGAGGAGGATCTCCGTGGAGAGTGGCGTGGACTTTGCTTTCCCTTAGATGTTTTGGGAGCGGTCTTAACATTATCTTTTAGAAAGTCTTGCCGGACATAGCTGGTCTTGAGTTGCTTAGCAGGAGCAGAGTACGTAACAATCTTAGAAGTTTTATTTCCCGAGGTTGAAGCTTTAGGTGAGAAGCTTGCCGAACTGCTCTGTCGGCTGACAGGTTTGGCAGATGTTAATGCCGACTTGGAAGGTAACGTAGGCTTGGGCACTGTTCTGGCTACAAGGACCTTTTCTGGGATATTAGTTCCGTTTATATCGCTAGTTTGTGTTGCGATTTCCTGACACCGCACTTGTTTAGCTACAACAGAGATAAACGTGCCGGACTTAGGGACAGAGGCTTGGCGGAGTCGCAAGATAATCCGGGCTTCCGAGAAGGACACCTTGTCTTTAACCCGGATCTCCTGGATCGCCATCTCATCTGTAAAACGGGAACAGTTTCTGGAACTAGATGGATGTTTGCCGTCACAATTCACGCATGATGGGGTGCAATACAGTCATCATCGTGGGATAGGTCACCACAGTTGGCGCAGATGGATTCGCCCTTACAAAAATCTCGCGTACGGCCAAAAGGTTGATAGCGATAGCATATGAACGGGTTCGGTATATAAGGCCTAACCTCTATGATTTCGTACTCTGCCCTAATCTTTTGCGGGAGATTTGCCCAATCAAAAGTCAGGAACAGGATACGGGTGGGCATGAATTCTCCACTACATTGACGCTGAACCCAATACACAGATGTTCCGCCTTGATCCGCCATGTTCTCCTGAATCTCCTCAATACTTAGTCCGTCAAGAACGCGGGTGGTGATCACACCGCGTGAGAAGTTTAGCGTCTTATGCTTCACGGGGAAGCTGGCTAACAGTTTCGCTTTCAGTATTTTGGCAGCCTGGGGTGCGGAGAAGGCCTAAACCAGCAGCGTGACATTGTGAGCTATAATGCAGGATTTTACAGGTCCAGCTATTGCGTCGAGACCCTTCTAAATTATCAAGGGGCTCAGCGTGTTAAACTTCCTTCCTTCCTTCCTCTGTCCGATTGATTACCAAGTAGCGAGGACCACATGACTCCACTACTTCTTTTCCCACATTACTAAGAGCTAGATTTTGGTTTTTTGGTGGCATAAAGGATCATAGAAATTCATCCCCCAGTGCTCCCCACCGACCATGCAGCCCAACACGGGGATCACCCCACAGGGCTACACAGGGGATATAGCGGGCACGGCGTCCCACTCACCCTGGAGTTCGGTATAATACCTAGTCCTGTCCGATTGACTAGGAGTGGGTTACTCCCTAGCCTCCCGTTTAGGCAAAGCAGAAACCAAAGTTGCGCACCCTCCCCAGTTACTGAAATAGAGAAGCCTAGGCTCAGTTACGGAACCCTCAACCAACCAGGATATTCCTTTTCACCGACACCGGTCTCCACGCACGGCCTACACGTGGGTGGGCATTTGGCCCTACTGACTCCCTCACCACTCTGAGGTTGCCCACAGAGGGAGCCAAGGTGGCTCGGGACCCCTGGTGCGCCTAATCCGTACCTACCGTAGTAGGCCTCTGGGGGGTCTGGCGCCGTAGGTGGCGACATCCGCCATGTCTTCGATTCGGGGCAGATTTACTTCCATTCGCAGATGAGACGAGATTCCGGGCCGCGCGGTGCCCGAGTGGTCAGATCACTCGCCTCTCAACTAGACGGCCCAAGTTCGATCCCACGCGACCGCACGTGACATTTGTGGTGGACAAAGCGGAGCAGGGGCGGGTTTTCTCCGGTTTCCCCCGCTATCATACTCCACAGGGGCTCCATCTTTATGTATCATCAGTGTCATCGCCTGCGGTGCCAGAGCAGTAAAGGCGGATGTTAAACACTACAAAAAAAAAAAAAAAAAAAAAAAAAAAAAAAGCGAGATTCCTTGGGTTGATCTTCGATCAGAAAGTTTGTTGGTCATCGCATATAGCACAGTTGAAAGCGCGATGTGACCGTTCTCTCAATATTTTACGGATACTAAGCGTTAAACCCTGGGGAGCGGATGGGACAGTGTTACTTCGTCTTAATCGCGCACTGATTCGATCGAAGTTGGGCTGTGGAAGCAATGTTTATACCTCAGCACTACCATCAGTGCTCAAAAGATTAGACATGGTCCTTAATCAGGGCATCCGTGTGGCGGTTGGAGTTTTTCCAACCAGCCCTGTTGTTAACCTCTAAGCCAAATAGGGAGAACCCCCTCTGCTATAACGGCGCCTTGTCCTTCTAGCTAATTATCCTTCTAGCTAATTATGGCTGTGGGCTCAAGTGCATGCGTGATCATCTAACTTTACTGGCGGTTTTCTCCCAGCAACAGGACGATCGGTATCGCCGCCACTCCTTTAGTCCAAGACCTTCAGGTTTTTGTTTGCGTGACCTTCGGCAGCATGGTTATCATAGGTTGAGGATGTTTCCCAAGGTGGATATAAGGAGGTTCTCTCATGTCAATCTGGGGATGATGGTTCACCGTAAATCTGCTGTACCTTTGATAGTATCCATAGAGAATTTTTAGAACTTTCATCAATATTCAGTGGCCGTATTTTACCGGGCTCTTTGTATACTCGCTACCGAAAAGTATGTGACTGCCTTATTCTTAGCGATTCCGTCAGTGCCCTTCAAAGCGCTCGTGAGCTGTACAATTACGATCTTTTAGTGCAGCGCACACAGGACGCCCTCCAAATTTTGTAAACTTCTGCCGTTAGTGTGGATCTCGCATGGATCCCTGGACACGTACGCCTTCCAGGGAATGGACTTGCAGATTTGGCAGCAAAATCGGCAGTCACAGAGCCCAGGGTTAATGTTACCATTGCAACTGCTGAAGATCTTAGGGCTGTGTTGCGCAGAGCTGTGTTTTTTAACTGGCATGTGCAGTGGTCGGCTCTCCGAAGTAACAAGCTTCGGGACGTGAAAGATCTTCCTGTCATCTGGGCAACCTCCTCACTTCCTTCTCGCCGGGAGGAGGTGCAATTGGCTCGGTTTCGAATTGGCCACTGTTTTTTTTTTCCGCTCTGTGGCGCAGCACTGACGGTAGTACACGTACTGGTAGATTGTGCTGCTCTGGTATCTTTTCGCACCACTCTCCAGCTGCCAGCCTCCCTAGTAGAGGTCCTAGGCAATGACCGGGCTGCTGTTGACGGAGTTTTTAAGTTTCTATCTACAATAAAGTTTACGTTAAGGATCTAGTTCTTTTTATAAGCTTTTAAAACAGTTAGTGTTACTCGTTTCTACGCCATTCTTTTAACTGGTTTTGTGGATTTTATGACTTAAATGCTGTTTTGTTTATATTTTTAGCGCGCTTTTTACCATATAGATCCCTTTTCAGGCCCCGTTAATTTTTTTAAGGGTGCTGATAACTCTAGTATTTGAGCGCCTTTAAACCCCAATAATCATCATCACTCAGTCACTCATTCACCGTTTAGACACATTTTATTCTCTGTTTTTGGAGTGACATTTGTCTTATATTGCTATCTTACTGATGCTGTTTTTATTCAACCTTATTTTATGAGGACTCTAATGCCCTCAATAGTTGAGTGCCCTTAAGCACCAACCAGCACTATTGATGATGATGATGATGATGGATGTGCCTTTGTTTATGGAACCGAACCTTTTACCTTCGGTTGGCATGGTAGCACATGCATACATACTTCTGAGATGTATGCCATACACCGACCAATTCTTTATATTATCCGTCAACTTTTGGGTTACTGCCTTATTATGAGCGATTCTCTCAGTGCACTTTAAAGCGTTCGAGAGCTGTACAATACCATCCTATCGTGCAACGTATTGTGTACACCCTCTAAATGCTACACACTTCGGTTGTTCATGTGGAGTGTGCATGGATCCATGAACATGTCGTGCTGGGGATTGAACTGACGGATTTTGCAGCTAAGACGGCAGCAGCATAACCTTGCACTGTCATACCGTTGGTGAACTCTGCGCACTTCAGGCGTACATCAGTGCTTTCGTCCCGGCGTGCAATTTGGTGGTCTCTTCGTGCTAACAAACTTCGGGAACTGAAGGATCTCCCTGTTTGACTGAGTGACTTCTTCTCGTGTAGCTTGTCGGCAGGAGGTGATATTGGCTCACCTCGGATATATCAGTCTATTTTTACTCTGTCGCCTTTTTATTTGGTGCTCCAGGCGCACCCGGGGTCCCGAGCCAACCTTGACTCCCTCTGTGGGCAACCTCCAAGTGATGAGGGAGTCAGTAGGTTAAAATCCCCACCCACGTGTAGGCCGTGCGTGGAGACCTATGTCGGTGGAAAGGACAATCCTGGTTGGTTGAGGGTTGCGTACCTGAGCCTGGGCTTTAAATTTCAGTAACTTGGGAGTGTGCGCAACACCACTTTGGTTTGTGTTTCGCCTAAACGGGAGCCTAGGGACTAATCCGCCCCTAGTCAATTGACCCGGACTAGGTATTACACCGTACTCCAGGGTGTGGGACGGCGAGCCTGCTATGACCCTTGTGTAGCCCTGTCACCCCAGAGGGGTTATCCACTGTTGGCCTCTATGGTGGGTGGGGAGCACTGGGAGATGAATTTATACCATATATTTATGGCAAACAAACACAAACCTAACGTAATATTTTGAAAGGAAGTAGTCGGGTCCAGCGATCCTAGCTACTTGGTCATTTATAGAACAGACGAAGGGAAGAAGTTCACATCGGTCAGTCCTTTTCTAATACAAAAGGGCCTGGATACGATAGCTGATCCAGTGAAGTCCTGTACTCGCTCGTGTAATGGGACGCTCCTGGTCGAAGCAATATCAGCATCCCAGGCTGCGAAATTATTGAGAGCCAATATGTTGGGCAGCTATCCGGTCAGAGTGGAAAAACACAGAGCCCTGAACTCCTCGCGCGGTGTTGTCAACACCCGCGCATTGGACGGTTTGTCCAAAGAGGAGATTCAGGAGAATCTTGCGGAACAAGACGCAAACAACTGCCCCCGTTTTACAGAGGAAAGAGCAATCCAGGAGATACGGGTGAAGGAAAAGGTGTCCTTCTCTGAAGCCCGAAAGCTCCTGCGCATTCGCCAGCCCTGTGTCCCGTCATCAGGTACCTATAGTTCTATCGCTGCTAAACCGGTACCGAGTCGGGAAATCGCCACTCAAACTAGTGATATAAATGGGGCCACCATCGCCGAAAAGATTCTCATAGCCAGATCACTGCCGAAGAATTCCGCTTCTACATCTATGCCTATATCGCTATCTGCCATATCCGCCACCGTGTAGCGAGCTATATTAAAGGAGTCACCCAAAGCTACGACTTCAGGTGTTATCACCGGCAAGACCGCCGAGTATGCTGCACCACAGAAAACATTCAATAGCAGTTACGTCATTTTACCCGCAGATCCTCTTTGAGGAATCTTCTGGGGAAGAGAGAAGTTCGGCGACCACTATCTTCGCCAATCACTATCTCTAATCGGTTCGATGAGCTGGAACCAAAATTCTCTATTGGAAAGAAGACCTCCCCCGTGGAAGAGATGGACCAGGAGGATTTTGCCCGACGGCCATTGCGTAAGCGGCAAGATCGTGCTACGGAAACAAGTGTTAGTCCGACGGCCAAGAAGAATAAATTAAACCGACCAGCAAAGCCGAATATTCAGAAATGGCTTTATATTTTAACTTTTATCCCATAAAATTTCCCATGGCTATCCTACAGTTGAACATACGTGGCACCAGATCAAATCTACCTGAGCTTGAAATGTTGCTCCTCCAGAATCAGCTTATGGTCGTATGCTTGCAAGAGACCAAGCTCCGTCCCCAATACCACCTTTCCATAAAGCAGGACTCTTCCGTCCTGTGTGATTTATCACCGGCGGCTGGTGTTCCAGCACATGGGGTACAGATGGCGTTTTCGCTCAATCTGTACCCATTAACTCCGACATACAGTCCATTCTCTGCGCATTAAACTCCCTTGCATTAGCTTCACCATTTGCTGATGACCTCTCGCGCAGTGATTTAAAAGACCTCGTTTCCCAGCTACCAACACCTTAGTAGGGGACATGAATGCCCACCATCCTTTTTGGAGCGCTCCTCGGGCATGTGCGAGACGTCTAATTTTCGCTGAATTCTTGGATAATATCAATCTGTCTCTTCTGAAAACCGGAGAGCCTACATTTCTTTCTGACGCCTTCAATAGTTTTTCTCATCTGGATATCACAGTTTGTTCTCCACAGTTGGCAGTTTCCTTACAATGCAATGTTATCTCTGACCTGCATTCAAGCGACCACTTTCCTATCCCTATTTATCTCTTAGCACAGGATGTATGTTCCACTTCTTTTTACCTAGATGGCGCCTAGACCAACCCAACTGGAATCTTTGTTCCAGCTTAACCGTTTTCCACTACAACGAGCACGATTTAGTGGATATTCTAGACCAACATCTCACCGAGATTATTATATCCGCTGCTGAGCTTTCTATTCCGCGGTCGACTGGACATCCCCGTCGCTTTCCTGTCCCTTGGTGGTCAGATGAATGCCGGAATGCCATTCGTGCTCGCAGACGTGCTCTCAGGGCCTTCCGGCGTTGTCGTACTCTGGATAATCTTATATATTATAAACAGCTGCGCGCCCATTCTGGACGAGTTATTAAGGATAGCAAGAGGATGATATGGAGCAACTTTGTATCATCTTTTACTTGACTTATACCTTCTTCTGTTGTATGGAATAAGTTACGACGTATAGCCGGAAAAGTGACCCATATTCCGATAGCCGGCCTGAAGACATCTGCGGGCGAATTGGTTGACACGTTTGACGTGGCTAACACTCTTGGTAAGTCTTTCGCTCAAGCGTCTAACTCAGAAGGCTATCTCGCTGAGTTTCTTCCAGTTAAGACTCAGGGGGAATCTCAAGGTTTTGCCTTCCGTTCTGGTAACTTTGAAAACTACAATCGGCTTTTCACCACGGCAGAGCTGGACAATGTACTCTCATCTTCACGAAACTCTGCGCCAGATCCAGATGCCTTCCACGTCGCAATGTTGCAACATCTCTCTCTCCTGAAGGTAGGGTTTACTCCTCGTGGTCTATAATCCTGCCTGGATTGATGCCACTTCTTCAGTTAAATGGTGGGAGGCCAAGATCATCCCTATTTTGAAACCCGCAAAGGACCGTCAATTTCCTTCCAGTTGCTGTCCTATTTCCCTCCCCAGTTGCGTGTGCAGGGTAATGGAATGCCTGATCAATGGACGGTTGGCATGGTGGCTGGAATCCCACAATGTTCTGACCAATATCCAATGTGGCTTTCGAAGTCGTTGTTCAGCGGTTGACCACCTTGTGTCATTATCGATGCAGATCGTGAACGGCTTTCTTTAGAATTGTTAGACGGTTGGGATATTTGTTGACCTCGAGAAGGCTTATGATACCTGCTAGCCAGCGGGGATTTTACGTTCCCTCCACAACTGGAATATACGCGGACGCCTACCGTTGTTCATTCAGGATTTTATAAGGGACCGCGTTTCCGAGTAAGAGTCGGCTCGGTTCTTTGTAACAATTCTGGTGAAGAGAACGGAGTACCGCTGGGCTCGGTACTAAGCGTGACGTTGTTTGCTATAGCGATTAATTCCATATCGCAATGTGTCTCCCAGGAATCTCGTCCTCTTTTTTCGTGAATGACTTTACCGCCTTCTGTACTTCTCAGCGTATTTGAAACGCCGTCTCAAGCGGTGTTTGAACAACCTCTATGATTTGAGCTCTAAAAACGGCTTTCGCTTTTCACCTGAGAAGACCGTCTTCGATAACTTATGGCGTCGTAGGTGGCGAATGGCACCTACTCTTGAACTTGGGCCAGATTTAAATCCCTTCGCAGATGAGGTGAGATTTTTGGGGTCAGTTTTCTATCGGAAACTATGCTGGTCAACACATATAGCACAGCTTAAAGCGGTGTCACCGTTCTCTTAATATTTTACAGATACTCAGTGACAAATCTTTGGGAGCGGATCGGACAGTGTTTCTACGCCTTTATCGCTGATCCAATCCAAGTTAGACTATGGATGCATTGTATATTCTTCAGCACGACCATCAGTGCTGAAAGGGTTAGACGTAATCCATAATCAGGGCTTCCGTGTGGCTTTTGGGGCCGTTCCAACCAGCCCAGTTGTGAGCCTCTACGCAGAACCTCCTTTGCGGTGTCGGCGTGATGTCCTGCTGGCAAATTATTATTGTGGACTTCAGTGCCTGCCTACGCATCGTGCTTTTACCCCTTTTAATTCTGCTGAACTGAACGAAGGTTATCACCACCTATTCCTTTGTCCAAAGCCCACAGTTGTTCGTTTTCGAAAGCTTTTCGGAACTACCATATTGCACTACCTAGAATATTTCCCAAGCGGAGAGGATGTTCCCACCTTGGTTACGTGCTACATCCGACGTCAATTTTGGGATGACATCATTCGGAAACCATACGATGCCTGCGTGTAGTATCCGTACTTTGGTTTTAGAATGTTTATCCTCTTACAGTGACCGATTTTGTATAAACACCGACGGTAGAAAATGCACCGACGGTGTTGAATGTGTATTTCTTACTGAAGCCGAGCTACATACTTTTGGTTTGCTCAGTTACACATCCTTTAATACTGCAGAGCTGTTTGCTATTTACCGAGCCATTCTTTATGTTCGCCGTCGTAATTTGCGTGACTGACTCATTCTTAGCGACTCCTTTAGCACACTTCAAAGCGTTCGTGAGCTGTACAGCTACCATCCTTTAGTTCAGGATGTCCTCCAACTTTTACATGCCTCTGGCGTTATTGTAGATTGCTTCCTGGACATTTTGGTTTGTGGGTAATAAACCGGCAGTTGTGGTGGCAAAGTCGGCAACTACGGCGCTTAGTGTTATAGTTAATTTTTCCACTGCCGAAGATTTTGGGTTTGTTGTGCAGAGAGAAGTGCTTTCGTGCTCGCATACAGAGTGGTCGGCTCTCCCCGGCAACAAGCTCAGATCAGTAAAGGATCTTCCGGTACACTGGGTAATTTCGTCTCGTGCATCTCGTCGTGAGGAAGTGGTTTTGGCTCGTCTGCGCAACGGTCACTGTAATTTTACACATAGTTATGTACTTAATGGGGAACCTGTACCCATTTGTCCGCTGTGTGAGGCACATTTCTCAGTTCACCACGTGCTACTGGAGTATGTTGCTCTCTCCGTCCTTCAAGCAACGCACCAGCTTCCGGTCTCCCTTTTTGAGGTACTCGGGGATGACAACCAAGCGATAGATAGGGTTTTTAGGTTTTTACGCCAAGTGCCGTTTTTAAAATCGTTTTAGTGTTTTGAAGATTTTATCGTTACTGATTTTATCTCTCACTTTTAACATTGGGGGTTTGATTTAACAGGTCTTTGCTTTTTAATTGTCATATTTGACCCAGTTTTTTGATCCTTTTAAGACCATTAATCTTTATTTTTTTTAGTAATTTTAACTCTTTTGCACCATAAGCAGTGTGATTTTACTTTTAGAGGGTTTTTGCTTTTATTTTTCATGTGCGACCCAGTTTTATGTCCCTATATGCCATACCTTTTATATGTTCAAAGATTTTAATTGTTATTTCGACTTTCGTTTTTTCTTTTTTTACTTACGCACATATGTATTTTGTTTAGGGCGCTAATAACCTCGTAGATGCCTTAAGAGCCATTCATCATTATCATCTTCTGACCAATATCCAGACGTCGATCTATGTTTGACCTCCTTGTGTCGCTATCGACGCAGATTCTGAACGAGTTTCTTCGGAATTGTCAAACGGTTGGGATATTTTGGACCTCCAGTAGGCTTTTGATACGTGTTGGCGGGCAGGGATTTTACGCTCCCTCCACAGTTGTAATATACTTGGCCGTCTACCGTTGTTCATCCAGGAGTTTATGTGGAATCGCGTTTTTCGAGTAAGGGTCGGCTCGGTTTTAGCTCACTATTTTAATCAAGAGAGCCCAGTGCCGCAGGGTTTAGTACCAAGCGTTACGCTGTTTGCTATAGCGATAAATTCTATATCGCATTGTGTTCCCTCAGGCGTGTCCTCGTGTTTGCTCGTTGACGACTTTGCCATCTTCTGTACTTCTCAGCGTTCACCGTTTATGAAGCGCCGCCTCCAGCGGCGTTTGGGCTATCTTTATGATTGGAGTCTCAAACACGGCTTTCGTTTCTCGCCTGAGAAGACAGTCTGCGCTAAGTTCTGGCGTCGAATGCTGCGAATAGCTCCTACTCTTACATTTGGGCCAGATTTACTTTAGCAGATGAGGTGGGACTCCTGTGATTTGTATTCGATAGCAGCCTATGCTGTTCTTCACATATAGCACAGCTTAAAGCGCGGTGTGACGGTTCTCTCAATATCTTACGAATACTAAGTGGTAAATCTTGGGGTGCAGGTCGGACAGTACTGCTACGCCTTTATCGTGTACAGATTCGTTCCAAGTTAGATTATGGATACGTTGTTTATTCTTCAGCACGACCGTCTTTGCTGAGACGCTTAGACACTGTCCATAATCAGGTCATCCGTGTAGCTGTTGGGGCTTTTCCAACCAGCCCAGTTGTTAGTCTCTACGCCGAATCGGCAGAACCCCTCGGCGGTGTCCACGTGATGTCCTGTTAGGAAATTATGGCTGTTCTCTTAAGTGCGTGTCTTGCATCCGTCGTTAACCCCTTTCTTCTGTCCCGAACTGGACGAACGATATCGTAACCACCTTCGTAGTCCACGGCCTGCAGGCTCCCGTTTCCGTGAGGTTCTTCGGAGACACAATATTGTAGTGCCTCGGATGTTTCCGAAGGAGGAAATGGTGTCCTCTCCTTGGTTACGTGCTAGCTCCCACGTAGATCTCGGGATGTTAGCTTACGGGAAATCAGCATTGCCTCTTTCTAGTATTTTAAGTGTTTTTCTTAGTGCCCTTCAGAGCGTTCATGAATTCTATACCAGACATCTTCTCGTGCAGCAAATCCAGGATCTCCTCCACCTTTTCACACTTTGGACGTAAATGTGAAATGTGCATGGATTCCTGGACATGCCGGCTTGCCCGGGAACGAATTGGCGTATTCAGCAGCAAAGACAGCTACAGAACCCTGTATCAACATCTCAGGTGTGACATCGAAGGACTTTAGATTTGTCGGAGCGCGGTGTTTTCATGCTGGCATGCCGAATGGTCCACTCTCCGTGGCAACAAGCTCAGAGAGGTGAAGGACCTGCCTGTGTACTGGTAACCTGCTTTCGAATATCCCGCCGGGAGCTCGCTTACGTATCGGGCACTGTATTTTTCCCACATCTATCTGTTGAGAAGTAATCTACCCTAATCTATCCGCTTTGCAGGCACAATTTTACGGTCCACCATTTGTTGGTAGAGTGTGCTCTTTTAGCATATGTACGAGCCGATCTGCAACTGCCGGACCGTTTTCACGAGCTCCTGGCTGATAATGCCAGTGCCGTGAATAGGGTTTTTACGTTGTTATCCCAGTTTTCTTTTACTACCAGGATCTAGCACTTTTAGTTATTGAAATATGATCCTACTGTGGTAGCTGTGATTTTGAAATTTCAACGCCTATGGTTTGAACTACTGAAAATTTCATTTTAATGCCCATATTTTAGTTCTGGCTTTTCAACAACCATTTTTATGTCCCCCCTATGATTTCCCCCCCAGAGGCAGTTTTAATTCTGATTCATTTTATGTTAAATTTTAAGTATCTGTTCCATGGACTTTTTACCTATTTTATCTTTTGGTTTTAACACTGTTTTAAACCAGAGTATATGATGACCCCACAGTTTGGCGCCCTTAAATATCACTCATCATCATTGTTATCACCTTTTATTATTTCGCTTATGTGTTTTATTTCTACCAATCATGTATTAGCAGACATTACACATTTACACTTTTCACTGATGGCACTTTCAAATTTTCCTGGTACAGATTCAAGTTTGGCACAGGTTTTTCCACTAGATTACTTGATGCCACAAGTGTTTCTCCCCTTATACAAGTTTTGTTATAGTTTCAGGAAAGTTACCACAATAAACTGCTATGTAAGACAAGCTATTATGAACATTCAAATCATTTATTAAAATGTTTGCTACCAGAAAGGATGCAGCTTCATCTTGAGAGAGTGCAGCAACAACCTAACATAACTTTTCTAAGTGGTTAGCATAGTACAGGGCAGCAGAAATCCACATCACCCATCTTCTTAAAGTGGGCTCTGGAGTCAAAGTGAGTGCAGGGGCAAGAGTCTTGAAGAGTTGGATTCAAGATGGTGCTTTTAGAAAAACATTTTTGATGTTGGATAGCAATTTATGTACATCAGGAGATGAACTGCGTATCTTTTCTGATATTCTGTGAAAGCTATGTGCCAGATACATTAGACACATTATTTGAGGAAATAGAACCTTCAAAGTATAAGTAGCCTTCTTTATGTATGGAGCTGCATAAGGTAAGAATAGGAGGACGTCATTGTATTTTACACTGCCAAGCCAAAGGAAGCTCAACAAATTTTTGAACAATTGAGCAACGGTTGTACTGTTAGCTTTTTCCAATTTTCTGATGTTAGAATACTTTAAGTGCTGTGCTTCTACAGGTTCCAGTACTTTAATAATGGTATATATATATAGAGATGCATTGTTTTTTGGCATTTACTTCATTGCAAATATGTTGAGAGTTATTTTTGAAGATTAGGGCCAAGTAGTTTTTCCTCAGACTTGATTCGCTTGGAACAGATTATCTTGTATATTTTCTAATTACCTGAAGGGAACACCAGCATCAATTAATGTTTCACACAAATCTAATGAAAATTGTGATAGTTTGCTAGATGTGGGTAAAGCTATAGGAAGTGGCATTATTTTCTGTCCACCCCTCTTTGAGGCAAGTGCAGATATATGCTTTGTTGTTGCCACATGTAGGGCTATGAAATACCTTTTTTCATTATTAATATTTTTTTACTTACCTTACACAATAAAACTGATCCATTGGTTGAAAACAAGTGACAAGCAGATTCACTATCATAGCTGTAAAGTTTACTTTTCAAATGTTTCTGAATTTAGGCATTATAGCTTAGTCTTCTACTTTCATCTGACAATAACTGAGTACTGACTGCTCCAAGCAGAAATATCTTCCTTCTACAACATCTGTGAGAGTGGGCAAAGTTTTAACATTGTGGCTGTCTGAGAATAAAGCTGCCACTTGAATAGCAAGACCAGCATAAAATTGCCAGATGCCTGCATTTTTATCCATACTCACTCCTCCTCCTCTCTCCTACTGAGGAAGACCATCCCTGTAGTAACCAATATATTCTTATCTAAAACATATGCATAGAAATTATTCTTGAGGGGAGAAGAAAAACATAAAATGCAAAATTGCAAATAGACAAGAATTACTTCTTAAAATGACAAAAAAAAAAAAAATAACCCTATCGATTTTATTTATTCTGAATCACATTTGTATCTATGGAACCGTAGATTTCCTTTCACCCATTACACAGACATTTTGCATAATATCTGGACTCTAGTGATAAGCTAGTCGTGATCATCACATTACAACAACATTATAAAAATGCTAAACATTCATTTGTGTCATCCAACTTAATGTCAAAAATCTGGCATGATTCAACTTTGAAATTACTGATTATACCTTTTTTTTAATTGAAAAGCCTACTTTTTAAATGTTTTATATACTATCAAATTTCGAACATTAATTGTTTGATCTCTGTTACTTCTATATCTACTTGCCTCTGGTTTAAAGTAAATGGTAAACATTATTTGTGATATTTTCCAAATTTTGTTTTTGCTTTATTGACAAATGAGGCCCTTATTAATAGGTCATATAAGAACAACATGTTCTCCTTTTATCTGTTGCAGCTGGTTCGGAAGCTCTCTCACCTAAATTTTAAATTGAGCAGGGCTTACAATAGCTGCTTGGGGTAAGCCTAATTTTGTGTTTTATCTTTTTTGGATATATGTTCTTTATATTCTGTTGAAAAACTTATTTTGGGCAAAGGATATTTGACCCATGATATGTTTGCTATGCGCAAACTCCATTCATTTTCTCATTAAATAAGCTATTCTGCCATATAATAGAACAAACGTTCACTATTAATAAGAATTCACATCTGTTGTAATGGAACAAGACATTTGTGTATGATTATCTGTTGTATTGACTGTTATGTTTTAAAACCAGCATGTTCTTGTAATACTGTTGAACAAAATGAATTTTCAGTAAAATATTTTATTTTGAATCTTGGAAGCTGCCAAAATCTGCCTTGTGTGCATGCTGAAATGGTTCATTGTATGCCATTCACGCTATTGTCAGCTTAAATGTATCTTTCTATTAAAATGCTTAAAAAGATAACAATTCATTTCTCATTGCTATAGAATAATAGCACTGATGCTAGATTGTTGTATTTTTGGCTCGGAGAAGTGTATTGTCAGGAATCAGATGTGCTTTATTTCTGCTATTGCTTATTATCAGGCTAAGGAATTTCCAAGCACTAAGGCCAGGATGAAAGGAAATTAGACACAACTGTTAATCCCTCATTCCTATTCACCTTGTTGGTGTGTGCAGTTCAAACATATGTTGTATCTCCGTGAGTGACTCATGGTATTTAAAAAAAGTAGTTATTTGTTAATGATGCAGTCAATTACTGAGATCATATACCAGTGCCACCGGTTAATCTGAACTTCATCTCGCAGTTTACATGCCAGTTAATCTACTGACATGGGGCTTTCACATTTAAGCATACTTAAAAACTACCAGTCCTAGCTGGGCTTGAACCTGAGGTCTTTGCATTAAAGGCCAGCACCTAACCAACAGAGCCACTCAGATCGACTCTCATGGTCTTGTATATATCCTATGTGTTGATGATGGTTTGAGTGTAGCTATCTTAAAACCAACTGCTTGAGAATTCCTTAGACTGCTTATTGATTTGTTTAAGTTCATATGAGCAAAGTTCAGAATATTGTAGTTTTTCATCTGTTGTATGCAGTGCTGTCATTCTAATTTATTATACCTTTGAAAGGTACATGTATATCAGTGTAAAATCTGGCAGTGTTCGACTTGGAATACTGAGGAAGTTTTGTCCTTATGCTTGATACAATATTTGCATGTATGCTTGAAAGGCTATTGCACATTTTATTGGGAAAAAGCAAGACAATATTCAGTGAAAACATTTGCACTTGGGCATAAATTGTACATTGTTAAGTAGATAAACCCATGAGGTATTGTATAATCATTTCATTCACAAGTTCCATGTTTATCAGAATGCCTACCTGTAATCACTGATACCTGGCATGAAACATTCAAATTATATTACCAATAAACTTGGTAGAATTATAACTTGAAAGTAAATGTGATAAAAGCCAAAGTTCTCTCTCAGGGGTCTGCTAGGTTAGGTATTACTTTGGCATACATGGGTCCTGAGCCAAGCTTGACTTGGTGTGGGTTCCTCAGTGTGGTGAGAGAGTCAGTAGAAGTGTTCACCCATGTGTTGGCCATGTCTGAGACCCATGTTGGTGGAAAGTGATATCCATTTGGCTGAGGGTTGCTCATCTGAGACTGTGCCTTCTGCCTTTTCAGCAACCAGCGAGGGTGCGCAACCTACTATACCACTTTGGTTTTTGCTTCACCTAAACATAGAATATGGACTAACCCATCTCTAGTCAACCGGCCAGGAGTAATTATTTTTCTAAAATCCAGGGTGAGTGTGGTGGTAAGTCCCCTATATCAAATGTGTAGCATTGACACCCCACTTTTCGTCACCCCTCATTGAGCTCTTCAAGGGGCCTACTACGGCAGGTACGATTTTGGCGTACTTAAGGACGTGAGCTAACCATGACTCCCGTGTGTGGGTTCCTCTGAGCAATGAGGGAATCACTCCAAGAGGATCTGGCAGACAAACACGTCACTTATGTGTATAGGGTTCATAGGAAGGTAAATGGTGAACTCTTGCCTTTCCGTACCCTGTTCCTTACCTTTGAGCGTGTAGATTTCTCTTAAAGGATTAAGGCAGGGGGAAGCCTTCGAGGTTATGCCTTATATTCCGACCCACTCAGATGTTACAGGTGTCAGCGGTTTGGGCACACAACCGAATTTTGTAATGGTCATTTTGCATGTGCTATCTGTACAGACGCATCGCACGATTGAACTAGTTGAACCACTCCATCTAATGAAAATTAAAGTTAGAAACACCCATCTAGCTCTCGAATATGCAACCCGTTTTACAGAGGGGAGAACGATCAACGAGATATGGGTAAGAAAGAAAGTGTTCTTGTGAGATGCCCCTAGGCTCCAGCGCCTCCGTCAACATACTGCCCCTCCCCCCCAGGGGTCTACTTCGGTAGGTACGGGTTTGGCGCACCCGAGGGTTCCCGAGCCAACCTTGACTCCCTCTGTGGGCAAGGTTAGGCGAACCCGGAGGTCCGAGCCACCTTGACTCCCATTCTGGGCAACCTCAGAGTGGTGAGGGAGTCAGTAGGTCAAAATGCCCACCCACGTGTAGGCTGTGCGTGGAGACCCCTGTCGGTGAAAAGGAATATCCTGGTTGGTTGAGGGTTGCGTACCTGAGCCTGGGCTCCTGTGTTTCAGTAACTGGGGAGGGTGCGCAGCCTAATACACCGCTTTGGTTTGTGATTTGCCTAAACGGGAGCTTAGGGATTAACCCACCCCTAGTGGGACGGCGAGCCTGCTATATCCCCTGTGGGGTGACCCCTTTTTGGGCTCCGTGGTGGGTGGGGAGCACTGTGGGATGAATTTATACCCTTTTTATGGGAAAACCTAAACCAACCTTTAATGTCCAAGGAAAAGAAGTAGTTGAGTCATGTGGTCCTCGCTACTTAGTTGTCACTCGAACGGAGGAAGGTAAAAACTTAACGTTAGTGAGCCCTTTTACCATTCGTAAGGGCTTAGATAAAATTGCTGGTTCGGGTCAATCTTGTAAACGAGTGCGAAACGATACACTCCTGGTAGAGCCAGTGTCAGCAACCCAGGCCTTTAAATTAGTACAAAACACTATGTTAGGCAGTTACCCAGTTAATGTGGAGCAACATAAAACCCTGAACTCCTCGCGCGGTGTTGTTACCACCCGCGCTTTGGACGGCTTGAGCAAAGAGGAGATTCAGGAGAATCTGTCGGTACAAGGCGTTACATCTGTGTATAGGGTCCAACGCAAAGTAAATGGTCAATTCATGCCTATCCGTACTCTGTTCCTTACCTTTGAACGGGTGGATCTTCCGCAAAGGAGAAGGGCTGGGTTCGAAGACGTCGAGTTTGGGCCGTACATTCCCAACCCACTCAGTCGCTATAAGTGTCAGCGCTCTAAGCACACAAGTGCATTCTGTACTGGCCGGTCTAGATGTGCCATCTGAGGAGATGCCACGCACGATGGAGCGTGTCCTTCCCCTCCATCGCGCGTTAAGTGCGGTGGCGAGCATTCGTCTGGTTCCTGCGACTGTCCCCGTTGTGCGGAGGAGGGGGCGAACCAGGAGGTCCGCTTGGGGGTGTCCTTAGAGCCCCGGAGGCTCCTGCGCACTCACCAACCCTCTGTCCCGCGCTCATGTACGTACAGCTCGATTGTGGCTGAACATTTGCCGAGGCGGGAGATTGCAGCTCAGCCATGACTTCTTAAAAGATTCTGACGGATACACCGCACCAACGATCCTCAACTTCTGCGACTGGTCCGGCATCAACATCGGCCAAACCCGCTCATTTAAAGAGGAATGAGGCGAAAGTGTCATCTTAGCCTTCAACCTCGGGCACCAAGACCAGCTTACCCGCTACCAGTTCTACACCAGCAAAGAACTTTAAAACCAGTTACGTCAGGACCGACTTCTTAAAAGACCATGTAAAGTCTCCTCCCAAACCATCGAAGGGACTGAAAACTCAACGCTCATCCCCAAGTAGATCCTCTTCGGGAGAATCTTCTAGTGGGAGTGTAGATCGACGACGAACATCTACGTCGATCAGCACCTCAAATCGGTTCGAGGTTCTCGAACCGACATTTTCTATTGAAAAGGGGTCCTCTCCTGCGGAGGAGATGGAACAGGAGGATACTGCCCCCACTACTGGACGGACAGAGCGAAAACGGCAGGATCGAACTCCTGAAAGCAGTACAGGCCCAATCCCGAAAAAGAACAAATTGAACCGACCAGCACAGCCGAATCTGAAGAAATGTCTTTCGATATAAACCTTATCCCATATTATAGAAAATTGTCATCGTATAGTGGAACATACGCGGAATTAGACTTAGTCGACCAGAGCTAGAACTGTTGCTCAGCCAGTATCAATCATTAGTCGTCAGCTTACAAGAGACCAAGCTCCTTCCCCTGACATCGTCACATTTAGACACTATTCTGCTGTACGGTGTGACCTATCACGGGAGGCGGATGTTCTGCACATGGGGGCACTTTGCTACTCGTCAGAGATGATCTTTATGCAGAATCCGTACCTTTACAGTCTTGCATCCAATCCGCTGCTGTCAGCATTACGCTGTTGTGTACCAAATTCTCAATTTGTAGTATTTATCTGCCTCCATCTGCTGACATCTCGCGCATTGATTTAGACGACCTACTTTTCCCTGCTACAAACACCATTCCTGTTGCTGGGGGGGACGTGAATGCCCACCACCCACTTTGGATGTCCCCTCGGGCTTGTGCGAGAGGTCATCTAATTGCCGATTTTTTGGGACAGTCATAATCTCCTAAATACTGGAGAGCCAACGTTTCTCTCTGACGCCTTCAATAGTATTTCACACCTTGACATAGCTGTTTGTTCTCCGAAGTTAGCCGTATCCTTACAGTGGATCGTCATCTCTGACCCATACTCTAGTGATCACTTTCCAGTTTACTTGACCACGACGTATGTTCCACGCGCTTACCTAGATGGCGCTTAGACCGAGCCAACTGGAATCTTTATTCCGATTTGGCTGTTTTTAACCGCTGCGAGGACGACTACGTGGATGTTTTAGTCGAACACCATTCTTTCTGCTGCTGAACCGTTCATTCCGCGGTAGACTGACCAATCCCGTTGATTTCCTGTTCTCTGGTGGACCGCTTAATGTCGGGATGCCATTTGTGCTCGCAGACGTGCTTTACAGATTTTCCAGCGTCGTCCTACGCTGGATAACCTAATACAACCGCCTTTTCACCATGGCGGAGCTAGACAATGCCCTTTCATCTTCTCGAAGCTCTGCGCCGGGTCCAGATGTCATCCACGTCCAAATGTTACAGCATCTCTCTCCTACGGTTAAGGCTTTCCTTCTCGAGGTCTGTGTACATGCCAATTTTCCAATTCAGTGGCGGAAGGCCACTGTCATACCTATTTTGATACCTGGAAAGGACCGTCATCTTCCTTCCAGCTACCGTCCAATTTCCCTCACCAGCTGTGTATCCAAGGTGATGGAACGCACGATCAATGGCGGTGTGTGTGGTGGTTGGAATCCCACAATCTTCTGACCAACATCCAATGTGCTTTTCGAAGACGTTGATCAGCGGTTGACCACCTTATGCGGCTAACGAAGATCCAGAACGGCTTTCTTCGGAATTGTCAGAGGGTTGGGATATTTTTTGACCTCGAGAAGGCTTACGATACGTTTTGGCCGGCAGGGGTTGTACGCGCCCTCTACAGTTGGAATATACGAGGCTGTCTACCATTGTTCATCCAGGAGTTCATGCGGGACCGCGTTTTTGGATCGTGGTTTTTTGTCTCCATTTTAATCAAGAGAACGGAGTGCCGCAGGGCTCGGTACTAAGAGCGACGGTGTTTGCTATAGCCATAAATTCTATATCGCAATGTGTCCCCGCAGGTGTTTCTTCCTGTTTATACGTGGACGACTTTGCCATCTTCTGTATTTCTCAGCGTACACCGTTTATGGAACGCCGTCTCCAGCGGTGTTTGGACAATCTTTACTATTAGAGCTTGAACATCGGCTTTCGTGTCTCGCTTGAAAAGACAGTATGCGTTAACTTCTGGCGTCGTAGGTGGCGAATGGCTCCTACTCTTACTCTTGGGCCAGATTTACTTCCTTTCGCAGATGAGGTCAGATTCCTGGGGTTAATATTCGATCGCCGTTTATGCTGGTCATCACATATAGCATAGCTTAAAGCACGCGTTGACCTCCGCCTGCGGTGCCATAAGTAGTTAAAGCGGGCGCTAAACACTACCAAAAAAAAAAACGCTGTGACCGTTCTCTCAGTATCTTAAGGATATAAGAGGTACATCTTGGGGTGCAGATCGGACAGTATAGCTGCATCTTTATCGTGTACTAATCCGATCCAAGTTAGACTATGGATGCATTGTTTATTCTTCAGCACGACTATCTGTGCTGAGACGCACAGATCTGTGTTGCTGTTGGGGCTTTTCCAACCAGCCTAGTTTTTAATCTCTACGCTGAATCGGCAGAACCCTATCTGAGTTGTCGGCGTGATGCCCTATTAGGAAATTATGGCTGTTCACTTAACTGCATGCCTTTGATTCCGACATTTACCCCTTTCTTCTGTACCGAGCTGGACGAACGCTTTCGTAATCACCTTAATAGTCCACGGCCTTCAGGCTACCGTTTCCGTGAGCTTCTTAGGAAACACAACATTGTAGTGCCTCTCATGTTTCCGAAGGGGGAACTGGTGTACCCACCTTGGTTACATGCTACCTCCCCTGTAGACCGCGGGATGACAGCTTACGGGAAATGTGCATTACCTCCGTCTAGTATCGGAACATGTTTTTAGATCTTTTATCCTCTTACAGTGGCCGATCTTTTATTTACACAGATGGCAGTAAGTGCAATGACGGTTTTGGAATTGCCTTTTGTTACTGGTACTGAAGCACATACTTTCGGGTTACATATTCACACATCCATTTATTCTGCCGAGCTGCATGCCATCTACTGAGCCATTCTGTATGTTCGCCGCAGCAATTTTGGTAACTGCGTTATTTTAAGCGATTATCTTAGTGCCCTTCAGAGCGTTCGTGAGTTATACACCCACCATCCCCTCATGCAGCCCATCCAGGACCTCTTCCACCTTTTACACACTGCTGTATTCATGTGGAGTGTGCTTGGATTCCTGGGCACGTCCGCTTACAGGGAAATGAACTGGCGGACATGGCAGCTGAGACAGCGGCTACACAACCGTGTACTGCGCTTCCTTTTGTCACCGCTGCGGACTTGCGGCTTGTTGTCCGGAGAGGGGTGCACTCCGGCTGGCACGCGGAGTGGGAATCTTTCCGTGGGAACAAGCTCAGGGAAGTGGAGGACGCTCCTGTTACCTGGGTGACCTCTCGTTAATCCCTTTGGGAGAAGGTTCAATTGGCTTGCTTACGAATCGGTCACTGCAATTTTACGCACAGTCATGTTTTTAAGAGAGATGTGCCTAACTGTCCGCTCTGAGGGCCAGTATTGTCGGTATGGCATATCCTGCTAGTGTATTTGCTCTGGCAGCCCTTCGATCAAAGTCACACCTGCCGGCCTCCCTCGCGGAGGTTCTTGCTGCTGACCATAAAGTGGTCGTTAGAGTTTTTAAATTTTTATCTAATTTGACGTTTGCGATAAGTATTTAGTTTTTAAAGATTTCATCTATCTTTATCGCTTTTAATCAGCGGGGGTTCATGGGTTTTAATGACTTTTGACGTTGTTCGTTTTCAATTCATTTTAACCCGTCGACCACGTTTTAGGTATTTTGCATCCTTTTCGCTCCGTTTTTAAATATTTTAGATTTCTGTTGGTCTTTTAGTCAACAGTTTGTACCTTCTGGTGTGTAGTGAATTTTTTTTTTTAATTGTTCGTTTCCGTTTGGTGTTTTTATTTAACCGTGTATTCTGAGGGCGCTAATGACCTCAGTATTCGGACGCCCTTAAACACCAACCATCATCATCTGTGGGCAACCCCTGAGTGGTGAGGGATTTAATAGGTCACAATGCCCACCCATCTATAAGCCGTGCGTGGAGACCCGTGTTGGTGGAAAGGAATATCGTGGTTGGTTGGTTTGGGGTTGCGTACCTGAACCTGGGCTTCTCAGTTTCAGTAACTGGGGAGGGTGCGCAGCCTAATACACCGCTTTGGTTTCTGCTTCGCCTAAACGGTAGGCTAGGGACTAATCCACCCTTAGTCAATCGGCCAGGACTAGGTGTTATACCGAACTCCTTGGTGAGTGCAATAGCGAGCCTGCTATATCCCCTGTGTAGCCCATGTCACCCTAGTGGGGTGACCCCTTGGTAGGCTCCGTGGTGGGTGGGTAGCACTGCGGAATGTATTTCTACCATATATATTATAGCAAAAACGAAACGAAAACATAATATAATGCTTGGAATGGAAGTAGCAGAGTCTAGCGGTCCTCGCTACCAGGTCATTTACAGAAAAGAGGAAGGGAAGAAATTCAAATCGGTTAGCGTATTCCTTATACAATTAGGCCTGAATACTATAGCTGGTCCAGTGAAGTCTAATACTCACGCACGTAATGACACGCTCCTGGTGGAAGCAATAATGACATCCCAAGGTGCGAAATTATGGCGAGCACATATATTAGGCAGCTACCCGGTAAAAGTGTAAAACCACAAAACATTGAACACCTCGCGCAGGATTATGACTACCCGCGCGTTGGACGGATTGTCAAACGAGGAGATTCAAGAGAATCTTGCGGAATAAGGGGTTAGCTCTATGTATAACGTTCAGCGGAGAATAAATGGTGATTGTACGTCCACTCCATCTTGTGTTAATTGCGGTGGTGAACAAACGAGGAGATTCAATAGAATCTTGCGGAATAAGGGGTTAGCTCTATGTATAGAGTTCAGCGGAGAATAACTGGTGATTGTACGTCCACTCCATCTTGTGTTAATTGCGGTGGTGAACAAACGAGGAGAATCAAGAGAATCTTGCGGAATAAGGCGTTTGATCTATGTATACTATCAGCGGAGAACAAATGGTGAATTTGTGCCTACCCGTACCCTGTTCTTAAACTTTGATAGGGAGGATCTCCCGCAAAGGATTAAGCCAGGGTACGAAGCTATCTAAGTTAGGTCATAGATGCTACAATTGCCAGTTCTTTGGTCACACTAGTGAGTTCTGCAGTGGTCGGTCTACATGTTCCAACTGTGGAGACGTCAGGCACGATGGAGATTGTACGTCCACTCCATCTTCTGTTAATTGCGGTGGTGAACATCCATCCAGTTCTCGAGAATGCCCCCGTTCTTCACAGGAGAGAGCTATTCAGGTGATCCGGGTGAAGGAAAAGGTGTCTTTCTCTGAAGCTCCTGCGCATTCGCCAACCCTCTGTCCCGACATCCGGTATCTACAGCTCCGTCGCAGCTAAACCGGTACTAAGTCGGGAAATCGCTACTCAAACCAACAATATAAGCGGAGCCTCCATCGCCGAAAAGATCCTGTTAGCCAGACCACTGCCGAAGACTTCAACATCTACATATACGCCAATTGCCGAATCCGCCAACGCTAAGCACACTACATTAAAGGAGTCACTCCTACTTTCGACTGAGGCGTCAAGACGGGCAATACCGTTGAATATGCTGCACCAGAGAAAACGTTCAATACCAGTTATGTCAGGACCGACTTCTTAAGAAGAAAAGGTAAAATCACCTCCCAAATTATCTAAGGGAACAGCCAGTCTCCGTTACTCTCCACGCAGATCCTCTTCTGAGGACTCCTCTGGAGAGAGAGAGAGAGAGAGAGAGAGAGAGAGAGAGAGAGAGAGAGAGAGAGAGAGAGCAAGAGAAGGTCGCCGACCACCATCTTCGCCGATCAACACCTCTAATCGGTTCCTGGTTCTCGAACCGAAATTCTCTATTGGAAAGAGGACCTCCCCCGTGGAAGATATGGAGCAGGAGGATTCTGCCCTCCTTGGCAGACGGTCAGTGAGTAAGCGGCTGGATCGTGCTACGGAAGAAAGTGTTAGTCCGACCGCCAAGAAAAATAAACTAAACCGACCAGCACAGCCGAACATGCAAAAACGACTTTCCATTCAACTCTTATCCCATACAATTGCCCATGGGTATCCTACAGTGTAACGTATGTGGAATTAGATCACATCGACCCGAACTTGAATTGTTGCTCCACCAGAATCAGCCTTTGGTTGTATGCTTGCAAGAGACCAAGCTCCGCGTTAACACCACTTTACAATGAAGCAGTACTCTTCTGTCCGGTGTGTTTTATCACCGACGGAGGGTGTTGCTGCACATGGGAGCACCGTGATTCTTATCAGAGGGGATTTCTTCGCAGGATCTGTACCCATACACTCTGACATACAGTCTATCACTCTGCGCATTAAGATCCCCTCCATTAGCTTCACCATTTGCAGTATCTACGTGCCTCCATCCGATAACCTCTCGCGCACTGATTTAGAGGACCTCGTCTCCCAGCTACCAACTCCTCTTCTGTTGGTTGGGGACATGAATGCCATCCACCCTTTTTGGGGCTCTCCTCGGGCTTGTACGAGAGGGAAAGTATTCGCCGAATTCTTGGTCAATATAAATCTTTGTCTCCTGAACAAAGGAGAGTAAATTTCTTTCTTACACCTTTCGAGGTTTTTCTCATCTGGATACTGCAGTTTGTTTTCCACAGTTGACAATTTGCTTACAATGGACTATCATCTCTGAGTTGCATTCAAGAGACCACTTTCCTATTTTTATTTGTCTCTTAGAACAGAATGTTTGTTCCACACGTTTATCTAGATGGTGCCTAGACCGGACGAACTGGAAGCTTTATTCCAATACAACGAGCACGATTCGGTACTTTGATTAGACCAACACCTCACCGAGACAATTATTTCCGCTGCTGAGCTTTCTATTCCACAGTCGACTGGACATCAACGTCGCTTTCCTGTTCCTTGGTGGGCAGATGAATGCCCGGATGCCATTCGTGCTCACAGACGTGCTTTTAGGGCTTTCCAACGTCGCCCTACTCTGGATAATCTTATACAATATAAGAAGCCGGGTGCCTAATTAAGCGAATTATTAAGGATAGCAAGATGACATCATGGAGCAATTTTATATCGTCTTTTAATCGCTATACCCCTTCCTCTGTCGAATGGGGTTAGTTATGGCGTGCAGCCGGAAAACCGACCCATATGCCAATATCCGGTCTGAAGACAACTGCAGGCCCTGTGGTTGACACGATTGACGTGGCTAACGCTCTTGACAGAGCTTTCGCAGAAGTGCACAGCTCAGAGAGTTATACCCCGAGTTTCTTCCACCTAAGGCTCAGGTGGAATCCCAAGGTTTTGCCTTCCATTCTGGTAACCTTGAAGACAACAATCTCGTTTTTTCCCTAGCGGAGCTGGACAAAGTACTCTCATCTTCGCCAAACTATTCGCCAGCTCCAGATGGCATCCAGGGGCAAATGTTGCATTATCTCTCTCCTGAAGGCAAGGCTTTCTTTCTCGAGGTCTATAATCGTGTCAGGATTGTTACCACTTTTCCAATTAAATGGCGTGAAGCCACCATCATTCCTATTTTGAAACCTGGCAAGGTCCGTCAATTTCCTTCTAGTTACCGTCCTATTTCTCTCACCAGTTGCGTATGTAAGCTGATGGAACGCATGATCAATGGACGGTTGGTGTGGTGGCTGGAATCTTAAAAGTTTCTGACCAATAACCAATGTGGCTTTCGAAGCTGTTGTTCAGCGGTTAACCACCTTGTGTCATTATCGACGCAGATCATGAACGGCCTTCTTTAGAATTGTCAGACGGTTGGGATATTTTTTGACCTCGAGAAGGCTTATGATACCTGTTGGCGGGCGGGGATTTTACGTTCCCTCCACAGCTGGAATATGCGTGGACGCATACCGTTGTTCATTCAGGACTTTATGAGGGACTGCGTTTTCCGAGTAAGGGTCGGCTTGGTTTTTTCTAGCAATTTTTTGAAGAGAACGGAGTGCTGCTGCACTCGGTACTAAGCGTGACGGTGTTTGCTAAGCGATTAACTCCATATCGCAATGTGTCCCCCCAGCAATCTCGTCTTGTTTATTCGTGGACAACTTTACAGTCTTCTGTACTTCTCAGCGTACAGCGTGTTTGGAACGCCGTCTCCAGCGGTGTTTGAACAACCTCTATGATTGGAGCTCTAAAAACGGCTTTCGCTTTTCATCTGAGTAGACCGTCTGCGTTAACTTCTGGCGTCGTAGGTGGCGAATGGCAAGTACTCTTCAACTTGGGCCGGATTTAGTTCCCTTCGAAGATGAGGTGAGATTTTTGGGGTCGGTTTTCGATGGGAAACTATGCTGGTCAACACATATAACACAGCTTAAGCGCAACGTGACCGTTACTGAATATTTTACCGATACTAAGAGGCAAATCTTGGAGAGCAGATCGGACAATACTGCTGCGTTTTTATCGAGCTCTGATTCGATCTTTTAGACTATGTTATGACTATGCATGCATTGTATATTCTTCTGCACGGCAATGTATGCTTAGACGATTAGACACTATCCATAATCAGGGCATCCGTGTAGCACCTAGGACTTTTCCAACCAGGCCTGTTCTTGGCAGAACCCCGTTTGCAGTGGCGGCGTGAGGTCCTGCTAGATAATTATGACTGTGTGTTTAATTGCATGCCGTCGCATCCATCGTCTCCCCTCTTTTTCTCCACTGAGCTGGACGAACGTTATCGAAACCTTTACCTTAGTCCAAGGCCTGCCGGTCTCCGTTTCCGAGAACTGCTTCGGAAACACAATATTGAGATACGCAGCAGTGTCGTAAGGTGGAGAGGGTACTCCCACTCTGGCTACGTGTTACATCTCATGTAGATTATGGGATGACGGCTGCAGCAAATCTAAGATGCCGGAATTTAGTATCCGTTCTGGTTTTTTAGAATTTTTATTCCAGTACAGTGACCGCGTTTTTATCTACGCCCATGGTAGTTAGTGTAGCCCATCGGGAAGAGGTGGTACTGGCTCGTTTAAGAATCGGTCACTGTAGTTTTACTCATAGTAATTTTTCTACCCGTGAAGCGATACCTATTTTTCGTTTTGTGGAGCAGCATTGTCGGTAAGTCATGTGCTGGAGTGCTCCGCTCTAGTAGCGCTTCATACATCACTGAACCTGTCGGCCTCCCTCGCGGGGGTGCTTGCGGACAACCCTAAAGTGGTAGATACGATTTTAACCCTTTTATCAAGACTGCCGTTCCGATTAAGAATCTAATTTTGGTCTTCTACTGCTATAGCTCATGAAGCGTTAGTTGTAGGTTTGAATGTTTTCAATCTCTTCCGCTTTTCACGCGTTTAACCTGATTTTGTATTAGCTTCTATTTTAGCTTTTATGTTGTCGTTTACACACGTTTTAGTTGGATCTTTAGCTTTCATTCCCGTCGTTTTCCATTGGTTTTTAATTCTCATGATTGTTTCTTTTATCATTCCTTTTTCCGAGTTTTTATCCTTTTATACACTGGCAGGTTAAAAACTGTTTTGATTTTAGTCGTGGCATTTTAGCTATAGCTATTTCTAATTTACCATTTTGGTTTAGATTCCTTAGTTTTATGATGGAAAATTGTATTTGTACGGGTCTTCTGTCCAGTTTTTTGTTCATATTGAATTTTAATTATTCTATATCTCGGTTTTAGGCACGGTCGTTTTACGGTGGGTGCTATTAACCGCTGTAGTTGGGCACCCTTAAGCCTAATAATCATCAGCATCAACCCTCTGTACCACGCTCTTGTATTTGTAGCTGAGTTGCAGCTAAACTGATACCGTGTCAGCAAATCGCGATTCAGCCTTTCGATAGAAACGCGGCAGCCCTTTCGGAGACGATTCTTGTAGCCAGGCCTCTGCCAGAGACTTGTACATAATCATGTGCGTCACCATCACCAAATCCACCACCTAAAGGAGCAGTCCGGCAACCGTATCACCCCAAGCGTGCCGGTCCCCATGGCCGCGCTCGACAGGGCGTCCCTCTTTGGTACATCGTAGCGTTGGGGATCGTGGGTTCGAGTCCCGCCTTGGGCATGGGTGTTATATGTTTGTGTATATGTGTGTGTTGTAAAAGTAAGAAAACAGTAATAATACGGCAAAACAAGGTAAAAAGATAAAGGTAAATAAAAGTAGGATATTCAGTGCCGGAGTCCTGATCAGACTCAGGTACTGTTTAAAAAAAAAAAAAAAAAAAAGCGTCGACAGAATAGCAGCGGTACAACCGTAGGGTATTTTGCACCTGGTAACGCTTTCACGACCAGCTATGTCAGAACCGACCTCCTGAAACAAAATGTAAAATCCTCTCCCAAAGTATCCAGGTGATGCAAGGGCCCACAGCACTCTTAACGCATATCCTGTTGTAAGGACTTTTCTGAACACTAGTGGGGGAGGGGGAGTGGAACAGAGATCGGCGACCACTGTCTTCGCCGATCAAATTTTCTATTGCAAAGTATCCTCCCCTCTTTTAGGATTGGAAAAAGTGGTTTTGTCCTATCTGCCAAACGGATAGTGCGTACCCGGAGTCCCGAATCAACCCTGACTCACTCGTGCGGGCTACCTGAGTGTTGAGGGAGTCAGTTAATAAAAATGCACACCCACGTGTAGGCTGTGCGTGGAGACCCGTGTCGTTGGAAAAGTAGTTGGATGGTTTAGGGTTGAATACCTGAGTCTGGGCTTCCATCTTTCAGTAATTTAGGAGGGTACGTAACCTCACATACCGCTTTTGTTTCTGCTTGGACTAAACTTGAGGCTAGACACCTACCCACCCCTAGGCAATCGGTTATGACTAGGTACTATACTGAACTCCAGGGCGCATGGGACGGCGAGCCTGCTATATCCCCCTGTGTAGCCCTGTCACTCCAGTGGGGTGACTTCTCATTGGGCTCCGTGGTGAGTGAAGATCACTGGGGAATGAATTTATACCATAGATTTTAAGGCTAAAACAAACCAAAACACAATAGAATGCTTGGAAAGGAAGTAGTCGAGTCTAGCGGTCCTCGCTTTTCATCATATATAAATAGAGGAGGGGAAAAATTCACATTGGTTAGCTCACTTCTTATACAAAAGGGCCAAGATACAATAGCTGGTTCAGTGAAGTCCTTTACTCGATCACGTAATGGCTCGCTCCTAGTCGAAGCAATATCGGAATCCCAGGCTGCGAAATTCTTTAGAGCCTATATGTTGGGCAGCTACCCGATGAAAATGGAAAAGCAGAAAGCCCTGAATTCCTCGCACGGCGTTATCACCACCAGAGCATTGGATGGTTTCTCCAGTAAGGAGATTCAAGATAATCTTGCGGAACAATGCGTTAGCTCTGTATGCAGGCTTCAGCGGAAAGTAAAAGGCGAGTTTCTGCCTACCATTACCTTGTTCCTTACCTTTGACAGGCTAAATCTCTCTCGGGATTGATGTAGGGTACGAAGATATCGACGTTAGGCCATACATCTCTAATCCACTCAGATGCAAAAAGCCAGCGCTTTGGTTATACCAGTTCTGTAATAGTCACTCTACCTGTTCCAGCTGTAGAGGTATCATCAAAGATGGAGCTTGTATATCAACTCTATCACGCGTTAATTGCGGCGACGGACACCTATCCAGACCTCGAAAAGCTTCCGTTTTTCAGAGGAGGGAGCTGTCCAGCAGAACCGAGTCAAGGAAGTGTCCTATGAAGAACGGAAGCCCCTTCGCATTCGCCAACCCTCTGTCCCGAAATCCGGTACCTGTAGCTCCGTGTCCTTAAGGGGCCTACTGTAGGTACGGGTTTGGCGCACCCGGGGGTTCTAACCAACTTGACTCCCTCGTGTGGGAAACCTCTAAGTGGTGAGAAAGTCTTTCGGTCCAAATGTCCATCCACGTGCAGGCTGTGCGTGTAGACCCGTTTCGAGGGAAAGAGATATACTAGTTGGTTGAGGCTTGTATATCTGAGCCTGGGCTTCTGTTTTTCAGTAACTGGGGAGGGTACGCAACTTAAAGCATACCACTTTGGTTTTTGCTTCGCCTAAACGGGTGGCTAAGGGCTACTCCACCCCTAGTCAATCGGCCAGGACTAGGTTCTATACCGAACTCCAGGGTGAGTGGGACGCCGCACCCGCTATATTCGCTGTAGCGCTGTCATGCCAGTGAGGTGTCCCATCGTTGGGCTCCGTGGTGGCTGGGGAGCACTGGGGGATGACATCTATTACCATTTTTATGGCAAACACCAAATTTAAAAATATATTGGTGTGTGCAAAAGAAGTAGTCGTGTGTGGTGGTACTCGATACTTGGTTATAAACAGAACTGAGGAAGGTGGGAAATTTACGTCGGTTAGCCCTTTTGTTATTCAATAGGGTCTCGACAAAATTGCTGATCCGGTGAAATCCTGTATTACAGCTCGCAAGCATACACTCCTGGTTGAGGCTCTTTCAGTATCTCAGAGAAAATACTTAGACGCCAAATATTAGGCAGGTACCCCATTTAGGTCGAGAAACATAAAACTCTATAACTTCTCGCGCGGCGTTATTACCACCGGCGCGTTTGACGGTTTATCCAAAGAGGAGCTTCAAGAGGACCGGGCAGACCAAGGTGTAACATCCGTATACAGGGTTCAACAGAAAGTAAAGGGTGAATTCGTGTCTACCAATACCTCGTTTCTTACATTAGATAGAGTGGATTTCCTTCAAATGATTGAGAAAGGATACGAAGCTACTGAGGTTAATCCTTATATCCCAAACCTACTAAGATCTTACAAATGCCAACGGTTTGGGTATACCAGGGATTATTGAACTGGTCGGCACACATGTGCTACCTGTGGTGACGCAATGCACAATGGGAATTCTACTACCGATCTATCTTATTTGAATTGAGTCGGCAGGCGTGCATCTAGTTCCCGAGATTGCTCCCGTTTTACAAAGGAGAGAGCGATCAAGCTCATACGGGTTAGGGAGACGGTGCCCTCAGAACCTCCTGGGCCTCCATCAACCCTCTGTCCAGGGCTCCAGCTCAGTCGCAGCTAAATCGGTATCGAGACGCGAAATCGGGACTCAAACTTCGATATAAATGGTTCTACCATGGCCGAGAAAATTCTCGTGGCCCGGTCGCTACCAAAGACTTCAACATCTACATCTACGTTGGCACAACCATCTACCAAATCCGGAACCGTAAAGGGTACTCCGGCAACCGTTTCACCCAAATCACAGATCTCTGCCAATAACACCGGTAATACAGTTGATACCTTCAAGACCAGGTATGTTCGCTCCAACTTCCTTAAAGAAAGTGCCCAGTCCTCTTCCATAACTCTAAAGGAACAAAAAGTCTACGACGCTCTCTATGTATATTCTCATCCGAAGAACCTTTGGAGCTAGCACGGATCGGCGGCCACCATCTTTACCGGTCAAGATCTCTAATTGGTTCGAGCTTCTCGAACCAAAATTTTCTTTTGGAAAGGGGTCCCCTCCCGTGGAAGAGGTGGAATAGGAGGATTCTGCCTTCACTCTCAAGTGTTAGCCTCACGGTCAAGAAGAAGAAAATAAACCGATAGTACAACCGAATCTGCATAAACGTCTTTCAATTATTAGATATCCATTACTATTAATACTGGCTATTCTAACAGTAGAACACACGCACCACATCGAGCACACCGTGATCTGTTGCTTAACAAGATTCAACCTATAGTCGTTTGCCTACAAGAGACAAAGTTCCGCTCGCAAGATAATGCTATATTTAGACCCTATTCTTCAGTATGGTGTGATTTATCATCGACAGCAGGTACCTCAGCACACGAGGACACTATACTACTCATCAGAGATGACATTTGCGCTGACTTCGTCTCTTTACAGTCTGACATCTAGTCAGTCACTGTGAGGATTACACTGCCATCTGCCAGATTTATCATTTGTAATGTGTATATGCCTCCCTCTGATGCTCTCTGGCGTACCGATTTATAAGACTTAGTTACCCAGCTTCCAGAGCCTTTTCTGTTGGTAGGGGCTTGAATGCCCATCAGCCACTTGGGGCACACCTCTAGCTTATGCGAGAGGTCAAATACTTGAACATTTCTTGGGCACTAATAAACCCCCCTCTCTCTCTCTCTCTCTCTCTCTCTCTCTCTCTCTCTCTCTCTCGCTCTCTCTCTCTCTCTCTGCTGATTACCAGGGAAAGACAGAAGCCATGTCTGCTGAAGGTGAGGCGTTCCAAATCGAGGTCTATAATCGTATCTGGATGGACGCCACTTTTCCTGAAAGTGGCGGGAGGCCACCATCACACCTGTTTTGAAACCTGGAAAGGACCGTCATCTTCCTTCCTCCCCTCAGGGGCCTACTACGGTAGGTACGGGTTTGGCGTACCCGGGGGCTCCAGAGCCACTCGCCGTCACTTTACCCTACCCATCCCCCCAGGGGCCTACTACGGTAGGTACGGGTTAGGCGCACCCGGAGTCCCGAGCCACCTTGACTCCCTCTGTGGACAACCTCACAGTGGTGAGGGAGTCAGTAGGTCAAAATGCCCACCCACGAGTAGGCCGTGCGTGGAGATCCGTGTTAGTGAAAAGGAGTATCCTGGTTGGTTGAGGGTTGCGTACCTGAGCTTCTGTCTTTCAGTAACTGGGAAGTGTGCGCAGCCGCACTTTGGTTTCCGATTTGCCTAAACGGGAGGCTAGGGACTAATCCACCCATTGTCAATCGGCCAGGACTAGGTATTATACCGAACTCCAGGTTGAGTGGGACGGCGTGCCTGCTACATCCCCTGTGTAGCCCTGTCACCCCAGTAGGTTGACCCGATGTTGGGCGCCGTGGTGGGTGGGGAGCACTGGGGGATGAATTTATTCTGCTTTTTTCATGGCAAAAAATAAACCTTTTCATAGTAACGTGTCTGGAAAAGAAGTATTTGAGTTCAGTGGTCCTCGCTACTTGGTTATCAAAAGAACAGAGCAAGGGAGAAAATTTACCTCGGTTAGCCCATTTGCTATCCAAAAGGGTTTAGACAAAATTGCTGGTCCGGTGAAATCTTGTATCAGAGCCCCAATTGGAACTCTCCTGGTGAAGTACTGTCACCATCCCAGGCAGAGAAGATAATGAGAGCCAAACTCTTCGGAAGATATCCCATTAAGGTCGAAAAGCATAAGAGCTTGAACTCCTCGTGTGGCGTCATGACTAACCGCGCTTTGGACGATTTGTCCAACGAAGAGCTTCAAGAGGACCTATCAGACCAAGGTGTAACAATTGTTTATAGGGTTGAGAGTAATGTTAATGGTGAGTTCGTGCCTACCCGTACCCGGTTCCTTTCCTTTCAACGGGTTGATCTTCCCCAAACTATTAAGGCAGGGTACGAAGCCATCGAGGTTAGGCCCTATATACCCAACCCACTCAGATGTTACAAATGTCATCGGTTTGGGCATACCGTTGACTTTTGTACTGGCAATTCTAACTTTGCTATCTGTGGAGACGCATCGCACGATGGAAGTTGTACTACCACTCCATCTTGTGTAAATTGCAAAGGTGAACATCCATCTACTTCCCGCAATTGCCCCCGTTTCACAGAGGAAAGTTTTTTTTTGGGTAGTGTTTAACGCCCGCTTTAATTACTTATGGCACCGCAGGCGGACAGAGGAAAGGGTGATCCAGGAGACACGGGTTAAGGAGGTGTCCTTCTCCGAAGCCCGTAGGCTCCAGCGCCTACGCCAACCATCAGTCCCGCACTCTGGTACCTAGAGCATGGTTGCAGCTAAACCGGTACCGAGCCGGAACTTCACGACTCAAACCGGCGAAATAAACGGGGCCATCATTGCAGAGATGATTATCGTTGCCAGTCCAATAACGCAGCCCGCAAATCTAGATCGGCTGCATCTACCACGAAATCTACCATCGTGAAGAGCTCTACGGCATCAGCGTCACCCACACCGTCTACCTCGGGGAAAAACAGCGCTACATCCGTAGGTTATTCTGCAACTGTAAAGACCTATAAGACCAGCTATGTGCGAAGCGACTTCCTGAAGAATACTGTCAATCCGTCTCCTAATGTATCTACGGGAAAGCAAAGTCCACGTACTTCTCCTCGCACATCCGCTACTGAGGAATCTTCTGGGAGGAGTACCGATAGGCGACGACCATCTTCGCCGATCAGCACCTCCAATCGGTTCAAGAACCTCGAACCAAACTTCTCAATTGGACAGGTGTCCTCCCAGACGGCGGAGATGGGCCAAAAGAATTCTGCCCTCGCTTTTTTTTTTGGTAGTGTTTAACGCCCAATTTAACTACTTATGGCACCGCAGGCGGTGACACTGATACATGAATGATGGAGCACCGGTGGAATGCGATGGCGCGGAAACCGGAGTACCCGGAGCCGCTTTGTCCACCACAAATCTCACATGCAGTCCCCTGGGATCGAACCCCGGCACTCTGGGTGACAGGCAAGTGGTCTAACCACTCGGCCACGGCGCGGCATTGCCCTCGCTGCAAGACGGCCAGTGCGCAAGCGGCAGGATCGTGCTCCTGAATAAGGTATTAGTCCGACGACCAAGAAAAACAAATTAAGCGACCAGCACAGCCAAATATGCAGAATGGCCTTTCCATTTAAAAGTTATCCAATACCAATCCCATGGCTAACCTTCAATGGGACATACGATGAATCCGATCACATCGAGCAGTCCTGGAATTGTTGCTCCATCAGAATCAGCCTTTAGTCGTGTGCTTACAATAAAGCAGTACGCTTCTGTTCGGAGTGTTATATCACCGGCATATGGAGTACCTGCACATGGGGGCACCATGATTCTTATCACAGATGATGTTTTCGCGGACTCCGCACTCCTTCATTCCGACATACAGTAAATTGCTCTATGGATTAAGCTGCTTGCCATTTGCTTCACCATATACAGTATTTATGTACCTCCATCTGACGACCTCTCTCACACTGATATAGTGGATCTAGTCACCCAGCTACCAATACCTTTTTTGCTGTTTGGGGATGTGAATTCCCAGCACCATTTTTGGGGCTTCCCTCGATCTTGTGCGAGAGGACAGCTGCTTGCCGATTTCGTGGATTTTTATTAATGTCTTTCTCCTGAACACCGGGTAGCCTACCTTTCTTTCTGACGCCTACAATAGTTTTTCTTACCTGGATATATCAGTTTGTTCTCCACAGCTGGCAGTGTGCTTACAATGGAATATCATCTCTGACCTATATTCTAGTGAGCACTTTCCTATTCTTATTTTCTCTTATCTCAGGACGTATGTTCCACAAGCGTACCTAGATGGCGCTTAGAACGAGCCAACTGGAACGTTTATTCCAACTTGGCCGTTTTTCAGTACAACAAGCTTGACTCGGTGGACTGTTTAGTCCAGGAGCTCACCCGCAGTAGTATTTGCGCTTCTGAGCTTTCTATTCCTCGGGAGGCAGGATGCCCTCGTCGATTCCCTGTCCCGTTGGTGCACAGATGAATGCCGGAATGCCATTTGTGCTTGCCGACGTGCTCTCAGGGTTTTCCAGCGGTACCCTACTCTCTGTTATCTTATACAATATAAAAAGCTGCGTGCTCCATCCAGGAAAATTATTAAGGATAGCAAGAAGACATCATGGAACAGCTTTGTAGCATCTTTTACTTGACATACCCCTTCCTCTGTTGTATGGGATAAGTTAAGGCGTGCGGCCGGAAAAACTACCCATCTGCCGATAGCCGGTCTGCAGACACTTGTCGGCACTGTGGTTGATCAGTTGGACGTGGCTAATACTCTTGGTACTGCTTGCGCTCAAGTGTGCCTCAAAGAACTATTCCCCTGAGTTTCTTTCAACTAAGGCCCAGGTGGAATCGCAAGGGTTTGCCTTCTGCTCTGGAAACCTTGAAGACTACAATTGCCTTTTCACGATTCTGGAGCTAGATAATGCACTTTCATCTTCGCGAAAATAAGCACCAGGGCCAGATGACATCCACGTCTATAGTTTGCAATATCTCTCTGCTGAAGGCAAGGCTTTCGTGCTGGAGGTCTATATCCGCATTTGGGTGAACGCCTCTTTCCCAGCTCAGTTGCGGGAGGCCACCATCATACCCATTTTCAAACCTGGAAAGGACCGGCATCTTCCTTCCAGTTACCGTCCTATTTCCCCCACCAGCTGATGGAACGCATGATCAATGGACGGATGGTGTGGTGGCTGGAATCCCATAAGCTTACGACACGTGTTGGAGGGCAGGGATTTTACGTTCCGCCCACAACTGGAAGATACGTGGACGCCTATCGTTGTTTAGTTAGGCATTTCTGAAGGACTGTGTTTTCCGAGTAAGGGTCAGCTCGGTTTTTTTTCACCACTTTATTCAAGAGAACGGGGTGCCACAGGGCTCGGTGCTAAGCGTGACGCTGTTTGCTATAGCGATTAATGTCATATCGGAATGTGTTCCCCCAGGTGTCTCGTCCTGTTTGTTCGTCGACGATTTTGCGTTCTTCTGCACTTCTCAGCGTACGCTGTTTTTGGAACGGCGTCTCCAATGGTGTTTGGTCAATCTGTATGATTGGACTTCGAAAAACGGCTTTCGTTTTTGACCTGAGAAGGCAATCTGCGTTAATTTCTGGCGTGGAAGTTTGCGAATGTCACCTTCTCTTCATCTCGGACCAGATGGATTTCCCTTCGCAGACGAGGTGAGATTCCTGGGGTTGATATTCGACCGAAAACTATGCTGATCATCTCATATAGTACAGCTTAAAGCGCGGTGTGACCGTTCTCTGAATATTTTACGGATACTAAGCGGCAAATCTTGGGGGGCACATCGGAGAGTACTTCTGCTTTTTATCGTGCACTTCTCCCATCAAAGTTAGACTATGGATGTATTGTTTGTGCCTCAGCACGCCCATCTGTGCCGAGAAAGTTAGATACTGTCCACAATGAGGGCATCCGGGTGGATGTTGGAGCGTTTCCAACTACCCCTTGTTGAGCCTCTATGCCGAATCTGCTGAGTCCCCTCTGGGTTGTCGGCGGGATGCTCTATCTAAATATGGCTGTAGCCTGAAGTGCATACCTGCGCATCCATGGTTTACTCCCTTTTTTGATTCCGGATTGGACGACCGTTATAAAAACCTCTTACGTAGTCAAACACCTGCAGGATTTCGCTTCCGGTAGCTGTTTCGCACGCACGGTCTTGAAATGCATGACATATTTCTCAAGGGGGAAAGGGTTCGATCACCTTGGTTACGTGCTTCCTCCCACATAGATCTCGGGATGTCGGCTTATGCGAAATCTACGCCTAAGTTCAGTATGTTGTTTTTGAGAATTTTTATCAAAATACAGTGGCCGTGGTCATATATACCGATGGCAGTAAGTGCGCCGATGCAGTTGGATGTGCCTTTGTCACTCGAAACGCACCATTAATTTTCCGTTTGCTGAGTAGCACATGAATTTATTCTGCAAAGCTATATGCCATTTACCGAGCGGTTTTATATATTCGCCGTCGAAACTTGGGTGACTGGCTTCTTGTGAGTGATTCCCTTAATGCACTTCAGCGCCTTCGTGAGCTGTACATTTACCATCCTCTAGTACAGCGCATTCAGGACATTCGCCATATTTTGCACACTTCGGGGGTAGCATTGGAGTGCGGTTGGGTTCCTGGACATTTTGTCGCACCCGGGGTCCTGAGCCACCTTCCCGCCCTCTGTGGACAACCTCAGAATGGTGAGGGAGTCAGTAGGTCAAAATACCCACCCACGCGTTGGCCGTGCGTGCAGACCCGTGTCGGTGAAAAGGAATTATCCTGGTTGGTTGTGGGTTTCGTATCTGAGCCTGGGCTTCTGTTTTTCAGCAACTGGGGAGGGTGCGCAACCTAATACACCACTGTGGTTTCTGCTTTGCCTAAAGGGGAGGCTAGGGACTAACTCACCTCTAGTCAATCGGCGAAGACTAGGTTTTATACCGAACTCCAGGGTGAGTGGGGCGGCGAGCCTGCTATATCCCCTGTGTAGCTCTGTTGCCCCAGTGGGGTGATCCTATGTTGGGCTCCGTGGTGGATGGGGAGCACTGGGGGATGAATGTATATGCCTTTCTTTATGGCAAACCTTAGCCCTAGAAACGAATTGGTTGTTGGAAAAGAAGTAGTCGAATGTAGTGGTCCTCGCTACGTGGTTATTCTTCGATCTGAGGAAGGTAGTACATTTACGTTGGTTAGCCCTTTTGCTATTCAAAAGGGTCTAGACAACATCGTTGGTCCGGTGAAATCCTGTATAAGAGCTCGCAATGGTACATTCTCTTGTTGAGGCACTTTCAGTATCCCAGGCAGAGAAAATACTTAGAGCCAAGCTATTAGGCAACTATCCCATGAAGGTCGAGAAACATAAAACTCTGAACTCCTGCGGCGTGATTACCACCCGTGCCTTGGATGGTTTGTCCAATGAGGAGCTCCAAGAGGACCTGGCAGACCAAGGTGTAAATCAGTTTACACGGTTCAACGCAAAGTAAATGGTGAACTCGTGCCTACCCGTACCCTGTTCCTTACATTTGATAGGGTAGACCTATCTCAAGGAATTAAGACAGGGTACGAGGCGGTTGAAGTTAGGCCTTACGTACCGAACCCCCTTAGATGTTATAAATGCCAGCGTTTTGGGCACACATGCGATTTCTCTACTAGTCGGCCTGCTTGTGCTATCTGTGGTGACTGTATCACACGATGGGAATTGTACAACACTTCCATTTTGTGTGAATTGTAGCGGCGAACATGCATCTAGTTCCCAAGACTGTCCCCATTTTACAGAGGAGAGAAGGATCCGGGAGATACGGGTTAGGGAGAAGGTGCCCTGCTTGGAAGCCCGTAGGCTCCTGCGCCTCCGCCAACCCTTTGTCCCGCGTGGCGGTACTTTATAGCTCAGTCGCAGCTAAATAGGTACCGTGACGGGAAGTCGCGACTCAAACGTGCGATATAAACGGGGCCATCATCGCAGAGGAGATTCTCGTAGCCCGTCCCTCCCAAAGACTTCAACATCTTTGACCAGCTATATCCGTTGGGACTTCCTGAAACAAAGTTCCAAGACCTCTCCTTCCGGGGCGAGCACGGATCAGCGGCTATCATCTTCGCCGATCAAGAGGTTCTCGAACCGAAATTTTCTATTGGAAAGGGATCCTCCCCCGTGGAAGAGATGGAACACGAGGACTCTGCCCTCACTGCCAAACGAACAGTGCGTAATAGGTTAGGATCCTGCTCCTGGAAACAGTGTTAGTCCAACGGCAAAAAAGAAGAAATTCATTCGACCAGTGTAACCGAATCTGCAGCAACGTCTTTCAATTTAGTACTTATCCCATATTTTTAACCATGGCTACCCTATAGTGGAACACGCGGGATTCGACCATATCGAGCAGAGCTTGAACTGTTGCTCAACTAGAATCAGCCTCTAGTCGTTTGCCTACAAGAGACAAAACGCTGTCCGCAAGGCTCTGTCACATTCAGACACTATTCTGCTGTACGGTGTGATTTATCACCTACAGAAGGAACTCCAGCACACGGGGGCACTATGGTGATCATCAGAGATGACATTTACTCTGATTCCGTCTCCTTACGGTCAGAAATCCAGTCAGTCGCTGTGAGAATTACCTTGCCATCTACCAAATTTTCCGTTTGTAGTATCTATCTGCCTCCCTCTTCCGACCTCTCGCGCACTGATTAAGACGACCTCATTTCCCCGTTACCAACACCATTCCTGTTGGTAGGGGACGTGAATGCCCACCAGCCACTTTAGGGCTCACCGCGGGCTTGTGCGAGAGGTCACGTACTCGCCGATTTCTTGGGCACTAATAACCTCTCTCTCCTGAATTCCGGAGAGCCCACTTCTTTTTGACGCCTTCAATAGTTTCCCCCACCTGGATATAGCAGTTTGTTCTCTACAGTTTGCAATTTTATTCCAATGGAATTTTCTCTCTGATTGATAGTCTAGCGACCACTTTCTTATTCTCATTAGTCTCTTAGGACAATCTCTATGTTGCACTGGTTTGCCTAGATGGGGCTTCGATAGAGCGCATTGACACCTCTATTCCAGCTTGGCCGTTTTCAGCTCTAACGAACACGAATCTGTAAATCTTTTGGTCGAAAACCTCATAGAGACAATTTTTTCTGCTTCCGAGCTTTCTATTTCGCGGTCATGTGGACAACCCCGTCGTTTTCCTGTCCCATTGTGGACTGATGACTGCCGGAATGCTAATCGTGCTCACAGTCGTGCTCTCAGGGTTTTCCAACGTCGCCCTACGCTGGATAATCTAATATAATATAAACAAATGCGTGCCCAATGTAGACGAACTATCAAGGAAAGCAAAATTACATCCTGGATTCTATTTGTAGCCTCTTTTAACCGACATACGCCTTTTTCAGTCGTATGCCATAAGTTAAGACGTGTGGCAGGAAAATCGACCCATCTACCCCTCGCCGGTCTCAAAATACCTGCCGGAGCTGTTGTTGATCCATTTGACGTGGCGAACCCTTTAGGCAGTGCATTCGCTCAGGTGTCTAGCTCAGACAATTATTTCCCTGACTTTCTTACAGTTAAGGCTCAGGTGGAATCTCAAGGATTCTCTTTTTGTTCTGGAAACCTTGAGGATTATAATTGCCTTTTCACCATGGCAGAGCTAGACAATGCACTTTCATCTTCGCGACACTCTGCACCAGGACCAAATGGTATCCACGTCCAAATGCTGCAACATCTCTCTCCTGAGGGTAAGGCTTTCCCTCTCGAGGTCTATAATCGTGTCTGCGTTGACGGCACCTTTCCAGACAAGTAGCGGGAGGCCACCATCATACCAATTCCTAAACCTGAAAAGGACCGCCATCTTCCTTCCAGTTACCGTCCTATTTCCCTCACAAGTTGCGTATGCAAGGTGATGGAACGCATGATCCATGGATAGTTTGTGTGGTGGCTTGAATCCCACAACCTTTGACTAATATCCAGTGTGGTTTTCGTCGTTCAACAACTGACCACCTTGTCTCGCTGTCAACTCAGATCAGCCAAACATTTGGGGTATTCTTGACCCCGAGAAGGCCTATGATACCTGTTCGAGAGCGTTCTCCCCACAGCTGGAACATACGTGGGCGCCTGCCGTTGGTCATTCAGGAGTTTTTGCGAGAATGGTTTTTCGAGTAGGTGTCGGCTCGGATTTTTCTATCCCTTTTGTTCAAGAGAACGGAGTGCCGCAGGGCTGAGCGTGACTCTGTTTGCTATTGCAATTAATTCTATATCGGAATGCGTTCCCCCAGGTGGCTCGTCCTGTTTGTTTGTGGACGACTTTGCCATTTTCTGTACTTCTCAATGTACACAGTTTCTGGAACGCCGTCTCGATTGGTGTTTGGACTACCTCTATGATTGGAGCTCGAAACACGGCTTTCGCTTTTCAGCTGAGAAGACCGTCTGCGTTAACTTCTCGCGCCGTAGGTGGCGAGTGGCACCTACTCTTCAACTTGTACCAGATTTACTTCCCTTCGTAGTTGAGGCGAGATTCCTGGGGTTGGTATTCGATCGGAAACTATGCTGGTCACCACATATAACACAGCTTTAGGCACGGTGTAACCGTTTTCTTAATATTTTACGGATACCAAGTGCCAAATTGTGGGAAGGAGATCGAAATGCACTGCTGCGAATTTGTCGTGCGCTGATTCGATCCAAGTTGGACTATGGCTGCGTTGTATATTCTTCAGCACGACCATCTGTGCTTAGACGGCTTGACAAGCCCGTGTGGGTGTTGGGGCTTTTCCAACCAGCCCAGTTCTTAGCCTCTACGCTGAATCAGCGGAACCCCCTCTGCGATGTCGGCGTGATGTCCTGTTGGGTAATTAATTATTGATGTGGACTTTGTAGCATGCCATCACATCCAACGTTTACTCCTTTTTTCAATACCTTGCTGGACGAACGACACGGAACTTGTCTCTCAGTTCCAGGCCTGCAGGTTTTCGTTTCCGCGAGTTGTTTCAGAAACACGATATTGCACTACCTCGCATGCCTTGGCTACGTGTTACCTCGCACGTGGATTTGGGGATGACCATTTACGAGAAATCTGCGAAGCCTGAATTTAGTATCCGTACTTGTTTTTTAGAATTTTTATCCCATTACAGGACCGCCTTTATTTATAGAACGACGGCAGTAAGTGTGCTCCCGGTGTTGGATGTGCTTTTGTTACTGGGAACGTCAGCTTTACTTTTGGTCTGCATAGTGGCATATCCATTTATACTGCTGAGCTGTATGCCATCTATCGAGCCATTCTTTGCGTACGCCGTCGGAATTTGGGTGACTGCCTCCTAATGAGTGATTCCCTTAGTGCCCTTCAGAGAGTTCGTGAGTTGTACATTCACCACCCTTTAGTGCAGCGCATCCAGGACCTGCTCAACATTTCTACACACTTCTGGTGCTATTGTGGAGTGTGCATTGTTCCGTGTTCACGCCGGCTTGCATGGTAATGAACTGGCGGATTTGGCAGCTAAGACAGCAGCAACGCAACCCAGTACTACTCTTCCTTTTGTAACCGCTGCGGACTTCAGGCTTGTTGTCCGGAGAATTGTGCACTCCGGCTGGCATGAACAGTGGGCGTCTCTACGCGGGAACAAACTTAGGGAAGCGCAGGATGTTCCTGCTATCTGGGTAACCTCCTATCGTAAATCCCGTCGTGAGGCGATGCAATTGGCTCGCTTACGGATTGGTCACTGCTATTTTAAACATAGTTATATTTTTAAGAGGGACCCTGCACCTACCTGTACGCTCTGTGGGACAGGATTGTCGGTCCGGCATGTGCTGATAGAGTGTATTTCTCTAGCAGCCCTTCGTTCATTAATCCACCTGACGGCCTCCCTTGTGGAGGTCCTTGCCGACGCCCACAGGGCGATCGATAGAGTTTTTACCTTTTTATCTTCTTTGGCGCTTCCAATTAGGATTTAGTTTGTGTTCTGTTTAACTTTATAACCATTGCTTTTATGGAAGCGCAGGGGCATGGTTTCTAATCATTTTCTCTGTCCTTCCACGGATTAATTTTACTCCGTTGACCGACTTTTAAGCCATCTGTGTGCTTTTTGCTCCGTTCATAATTATTTTAGGTTCAGGTGTGTCATTTAGCCATCAGTGATTTTATTCTCTGGGTTTTTAACTGCCGTCCTGCTTTTAGTTTGAATTTATCTTATATTGTTACTTTACCAATGGTGGTTTTATTCAATGGTGTATCTCACAGTTTGGCGTACCTGTCTCCTCGAGCGTCGTCTTCAGCGGTGTCTAGACTCTATTTCCTCCTGGAGTGTGGCAAATGACTTGTTGAAGCGAAGTTCCTGGGCATACTATTTGATAGAAAGTTATTTTGGTCCGCCCATATAACTTAATTGAAGGCACGGTGTATACCTTCTCTTGATATTTTACTTGTTCTAAGTGGCACATCTTGGGGATCCAATAGGAGCGTTCTTCTATACCTCTATCGTACATTTGTCCGTTCCAGATTGGATTATGGGTGTATCGTCTATTCGTCCGCGCGACCGTCTATCCTTCGTCGCTTAAACGCCATTCATAATCAACGCATACGTCTTGCAACTGGCGCCTTCCCACTAGCCTAGTCATTAGTGTCTGTGCGGAAGCTGCGGAACCACCGCTATATACTCGCCCTGAGTTTCTCTTGTGCAGCTATGCCTGCCCACCTGTCCACTACGCCTCAATGCCCAGATAACTCCTACTTTTTTGACGACTCTTTTGACTGTTCGTACGTTTCTCGCTCCCTCGCCCTCTTGCCACCAAGGGTACGTTTTCGCCACCTTCTACGGCAAATGAGCATGGCAATGCCTACAGTAATTCCAAAACGAGAAACCCATTACCCTCTTTGGCTTCGCCCGTGTAACTCCATCTATCTGGGTTTCTCTTGTTTTACGAAGTCAACTACCCCTTGTTTCATTCTTCGGTCCCAAGTTTTAGCCCTTAATGTCCAATATCGCCACCACATTTTTATTTAAACTGACGGGTCGAAGAGTGATCAAGGTGTTGGATGTCCTTTTGTGGTTGATAACCAATGTTTTACCTTTCGTCTTTTACCGCAGTGTTCTCCCCCCAGGGGCCTACTACGGTAGGTACGGGTTAGGCGCACCCGGGGTCCCGAGCCACCTTGACTCCCTCTGTGGGCAACCTCAGAGTGGTGAGGGAGCCAGAAGGTCAAAATACCCACCCACGTGTAGGCCGTGCGTGGAGACCCGTGTCGGTGAAGAGGAATATCCTGGTTGGTTGAGGGTTGCGTATCTGAGCCTGGGCTTCTGTCTTTCAGTAACTGGGGAGGGTGCGCAGCCTAATACACCGCTTTGGTTTCTGATTTGCCTAAACGGGAGGCTAGGGACTAACCCACCCCTAGTCAATCGGCCAGGACTAGGTATTACACCGAACTCCAGGGTGAGTGGGACGGCGAGCCCGCTATATCCCCTGTGTAGCACTGTCACCCCAGTGGGGTGACCCCTCGTTGGGCTCCGTGGTGGGTGGGGAGCACTGGGGGATGAATTTATACAATTTTTTTTATGGCACCAAAACTTAAACCCCCGATTTCAAATAAAGACGTTGGAAAGGAAGTAGTCGAGTCATGTGGTCCTCGCTACTTGGTTATTCATAGGACAGAGGAAGGTAAGAAGTTCCTTACGGTGAGCCCTTTTACTATCCAAAAGGGTCTCGATGCCATTGCTGGTCCTGTTAAATCCTGCGTTCGAGCTCGCAATGGTACACTTCTTGTCGAAGCCAACTCCGCCTCGCAAGCTGCAAGAATACTTAAAGCCACCATGTTAGCCAGCTATCCAGTGAAGGTCGAGGTGCACAAGTCGCTGAACTCCTCCCGCGGTGTAATAACAACCCGCGCGTTGGACGGTTTGTCCATTGAGGAGATCCAAGAAAATCTTGCGACTCAGGATGTCTCAGCTGTTTATCGGGTACAACGTAAGATCAACGGTGAATTCCTGCCTACTCGTACCCTGTTTCTTACTTTTGATCGGGTTGATCTGCCACAAAAGATTAGGGCAGGGTATGAAGCCATCGAAGTTAGGCCTTATATACCCAATCCGCTGAGGTGCTTTAAATGCCAACGTTTTGGTCACACTAGTGAGTTGTGTACCGGCAAGTCCACCTGCGTCCACTGCGGTGACATCTCCCACGATGGGGCTTGTGCTTCAGCTCCATCGTGTGTGAACTGTAACGGGGAACACCCATCTAGTTCCCGAGACTGCCCCCGTTTTGCAGAGGAACGAGCGATCCAGGAGATACGGGTGAAAGAGAAGGTGTCCTTCTTGGAAGCCCGGAAGCTCCTGCGACTCCGCCAACCCTCTGCCCCGAGGTCCGGTACCTATAGCTCAGTTGCAGCTAAACCGGTACCGCGTCGGGAAATCGCAACACAGACCGGCGATATGAACGGATCTACAATTGCGGAAAAGGTTATTTTAGCCCAAGCGCTGCCAAAGCCTTCGGCACCTACACCCAAGTTGGTATCAACATCTGCCAAATCCGCTAGCTTACAGAATAGTCCTGCACAGTTGTCACCGAAAGCCTCGACCTCTGGAACTAAAGTTGGTAAATTCACGACGTCTTCTGCCCCGGAAAAACAGTTTAAGACCAAGTATGTACGACAAGACTTCTTGAAAGAGAATGTGCAATCTATTACCAAGTCATCTAAAGGTAAGAAAAGTTCACGCAACTCCACACGTGTATCCTCCTCTGAAGGGTCATCTGGGGAGGAGGGCGTGAATCGGCGACGGCCGTCTTCGCCGATCAGCACATCCAATCGGTTCGAACTACTTGGACCTAATACTGCTCTTGAAAAAGGGACCTCCCTTGTGGAGGAGATGGACCAGGAGGATTCTGCCGCCACTGCCAGAGGGACAGTGCGGAAACGGCAGGATCGTGCTCCTGAAAATAGTACTAGCCCAACGCCTAAGAAGAACAAATTGAACCGACCAGCTAATCCCAATCTGCAGAAGCGTCTTTCGATTTGAAACTTATCCCATAATATACTCAATGGCTATCCTCCATTGGAACATACGCGGAATTCGACCACATCGACCAGAGCTTGACTTGTTGCTGCGCCAGCATGAACCCTTGGCTGTATGTTTACAAGAGACGAAGCTCCGTCCACAGGACACCGTTGCCATCAGGCAGTACTCCTCCGTACGATGTGATTTATCCCCGGAGGACGGTGTCCCGGCACATGGGGGCACTATGATGCTTATTCGAGATGATATTTTTGCCAACTCCGTACCCATACAATCTGCAATCCAGTCCGTTGCTGTCAGCATTAAGCTACCTTCCGCTTCATTCACCATTTGCAGTATCTATTTGCCTCCATCTGCGGACCTCTCGCACAGCGACTTAGAACACCTCATTTCGCAGTTGCCACCACCCTTTTTATTGGTAGGCGACGTGAATGCCCATCACCCTCTTTGGGGCTCTCCTCGGGCTTGTGCGAGAGGTACGCTACTTAAAGACTTCTTGGATAGTCAGAATCTTGCTCTCTTGAACACCGGAGAGCCCACCATTCTATCTGACGCATTTCATAGTTTTTCACACATTGACATTGCAATTTGTTCCCCTCAGCTGGCAGTCACCTTATGCTGGAATATCATCTCGGATTTGCATTCTAGTGACCACTTTCCTTGTCGTATTAGTGTCTTGACACCCGTTGTATGTTCCACCCGTTTACCTAGTTGGCGCCTAGACCACGCCAGCTGGGAACTGTACTCCCACTTGGCTGAATTTAGCTACGAAGAGCACGACTCTGTGAACCACTTGGTCGAACATCTTACAGGGACCATTCTTTCTGCTGCTGAGCAATCCATTCCGCGTTCGACTGGCTACAGCCGTCGATTTCCGGTACCTTGGTGGACCGCTGACTGTCGGGATGCTATTCGCGCTCGCAGACGAGCTCTACGGGTTTTCCAGCGTTTTCCTACACTGGATAACCTGATACACTATAAACGGATGCGTGCACATTCTAGGCGGGTTATTAAGGATAGCAAAAAGATGTCATGGAATAAATTCGTGGGTTCCTTTAATCGACATACACCTTCCTCTGTCGTATGGGATAAGTTAAGACGTGTGGCTGGGAAACCGAACCATATGCCCATCGCCGGTCTCAAAACACCTACCGGAGCTGTTGTTGATACATTTGACGTGGCGAATACTTTAGGCAGTGCTTTCGCTGAGGTGTCTAGCTCAGGCAACTATTCCCCTGAGTTTCTTACAGGTAAGAACCAGGTGGAATCTCAAGAATTCTCGTTTCTTTCTGGCAACCTTGAGGATTATAATCGCCTTTTCACCATGGCAGAGCTAGACAATGCACTCTCCTCTTCACGACACTCAGCACCAGGTCCAGATGGTATCCACGTCCAAATGTTGCAACATCTCTCTCCTGATGGCAAAGATTTCCTACTCGAGGTCTATAATCGTGTCTGGGTTGATGGCATTTTTCCAGACAAGTGGCGGGAGGCCACCATCATACCCATTCTTAAACCTGGAAAGGACCGCCATCTTCCTTCCAGTTACCGTCCTATTTCCCTCACCAGTTGCGTTTGCAAGGTGATGGAACGCATGATCAATGGACGGTTGGTGTGGTGGCTGGAATCCCACAATCTTCTGACGAACATCCAGTGTGGCTTTCGACGACGACGTTCAACTGCTGACCACCTTGTCTCTCTGTCAACTCAGATTATGGACGGGTTTCTTAAGAACAGCCCCACAGTTGGAATATTTTTTGACCTCGAGAAGGCCTACGACACATGTTGGCGGGCGGGAATATTGCGTTCTCTGCACAACTGGAACATACGTGGACGCCTACCGTTGGTCATTCAGGAGTTTATGCGGGACCGCGTTTTTCGAGTGAGGGTGGGCTCGGTTTTTTCTAACCATTTTATTCAAGAGAACCGAGTGCCGCAGGGCTCGGTACTCAGCGTGACTCTATTTGCTATTGCGATAAATTCCATATCACTATGTGTGCCTCAAGGTGTCTCTTCCTGTTTATTCGTGGACGACTTTGCCATCTTCTGTACTTCTCAGCGTACACCGTTTTTGGAACGCCGTCTCCAGCGATGTTTGGACAATCTCTATGCATGGAGCTCGAAACACGGTTTTCGTTTCTCCGCTGAGAAGACAGTCTGCGTTAACTTCTGGCGCCGTAAGTGGCATATGCCGCCGTCTCTTCGACTCGGGCCAGATTTACTTCCTTTCGCAGACGAGGCGAGATTCCTTGGTTTGATCTTCGATCGGAAACTTTGTTGGGCACCACAAATAGCACAGCTTAGAGCACGATGTGACCGTTCTCTAAATCTTTTACGGATACTAAGTGGCAAGTCTTGGGGTGCGGATCGGACGACATTGCTCCGTCTTTATCGTGCTGTGATTCGTTCGAAGTTGGACTATGGCAGCATTGTGTATTCTTCAGCTCGACCTTCAGTGCTCAGAAGGTTAGACACAGTCCATAACCAGGGCATCCGTGTGGCCGTTGGAGCCTTTCCAACGAGCCCAGTTGTTAGCCTCTACGCCGAATCGGGAGAACCTCCTCTGCGTTGTCGGCGTGATGTCCTGCTTGCTAATTATGGCTGTGGGCTGAAGTGTATGCCTGGGCATCCAACTTATCACGCGTTTTTCTCCCCTGAGCTGCACGAGCGATACTGCCTCCGCTCTCTGAGCCCCAGGCCAGCAGGTTTTCGTTTCCGTGAGCTTCTACGCCAGCACCATGTTGACATTCCTCGGCTGTTATCCAAGGGAGAGAGTATACACCCCCCTTGGTTACGCGCTACCTCCCATGTCGATCTCGGGATGACGCTCTACGGGAAATCTGTTACGCCTCTTGATAGTATTCGTCATTGCTTTTTAGAATTTTTATCCAAATACAGTGGCCGTATTTGTATTTACACCGATGGTAGTAAGAGCCCCGACGGTGTTGGATGTGCCTTTGTAACTGGCACCGCAACTTCTACTTACGGTTTGCCTAGTTGCACATCTATATATTCTGCCGAGCTATATGCTATTTATCAAGCACTTCTGTATATTCGACATCGAAAATTAGGTGACTGCCTTATTCTTAGTGATTCCCTTAGTGCCCTTCAGAGCATTCATGAGCTGTACAATTACCATCCTTTGGTGCAGCGCATCCAGGACGTTCTCCACATTTTGCACGCTTCTGGTTTTAATGTGGAGTGCGCATGGATTCCTGGACACGTTGGCTTGCCAGGGAATGACACGGCGGATTTGGCAGCGAAATCGGCAGTCACAGCGCCCAGTGTTACAATTACCCATTCAACAGCAGAAGATTTTAGAGTGGCTGTACGGAGAGCCGTTTTTTCGACTTGGCATGCGGAGTGGTCGGCTCTCCGTGGTAATAAGCTGCGAGAGGTGAAGGACCTCCCTGTCAACTGGGTAACCTCCTCTCGTTTATTCCGCCGGGAGGAGGTAGTACTAGCTCGGCTAAGAATTGGCCACTGTATTTTTACTCACAGTTACCTTTTTAAACGTGAACCTGCTCCTGTCTGTGCGCTCTGTGGGGAGGCACAGACAGTTCGTCATGTGTTGCTGGAGTGTGGTCACCTGGCACACATTCGGTCATCTATGGGCATGCCGGCCTCTCTTGCTGAGGTCCTGGCAGATGACCCAAGAGCAGTGGACAGGGTTTTTAAATTTTTAGCAAAACTTTCTTTTACCTTGACGTTTTAGTATGATAGCGGTTTTTTAAACTATTTTGGTTTTAATGTGTTGATTCTAGATGGAGTTTTATATCCAGCTCTGGTTAGAGGGCTGGACGTTTCTGTTACTTCCGTTTCAACTGTGTGAGCTCTTTTATTTGTGTTTACTTTTTTGTTTGGTATTTTCTTACTGGCTATTGCCAAGTTTTAATCATAAGGGCGCTTATGACCTCGGCAGTTGAGCGCCCTTAAACACCATCATCATCATCATCATCATCATCACCGCAGTGTTCTATTTTTACAGCAGAGCTATTTAGGTATTTAACAGGATATCTCTTTCTCTCTCTTTTTTGTTTGCTTATTTGTGCGGCGACATGCGCCACTACTCACTGCAATATGTTCAGATTCTGTGAATGCTCTCCAGAGTCTTCATCCGCTGTACACCTACCACTCAATCGTACAGCGGATCCAAGATTGCCTTCACTCGATTTCGGCAGCAGGTCTAAGTGTAGCTTTTTTGTGGTCGCACGGGAGTAGCGGGAAACGAGAAAGCTGATTTTGCTGCCAAGAGAGCAGTTACATCTTCCAGGATGTTTTCTTCTTCCGTTACCGCTAGTGATCTTAAGGCGGTGTTGTGAGGGATATTTTTTGACCTCGGGAAGGCTTATTATATATGCTGGCGAACGGAAATATTACGTTCCCTTTACCCCTGGAGTATACGAGTATCTGTTTATTATGGAGTTTATGCGGGACCGCATTTTCCAAGTAAGGGTCGACTTGGTTTTTTCTAACCATTTCATTCAAGAGAACGGTGGGCCCCAGACATTGGTCTAGATCGTGACGGTGTTTGCTATTTCCATTAATTCTATCTGTAAATGTGTTCCTCCAGGTGTCCCGGCCTGCTTATTCGTAGACGACTTTTCCATCTTTTGCACCCCGCAGCGTTTGCTCTTTTTGGGACGGCTTCTTCCACGGTGTTTAGACCCTATTTATGATTGAAGTTCGCAAAACGGCTAAACGTTCTCTAAATGTTTTACGGATACTAAGTGGAAAACCTTCGGGAGCAGATCATAGTGTCTCTTGGTCTCTATTGTACTCCAATTTGTTCCAAAGTAGACTATGGATGCATTGTTTATTTCTGAGCACGACCATGTGTTCGACAGTCCATAATCAGGGTATCCATGTGGCTGTGGGAGCTTTTCCCATCAGCTCAGTTGTGAGCCTCTACGCCGAATCGGCAGAACCCCATCTGCGATGCTGGCGTGATTTTCTGCTTGGTAATTATGGTTGTGGGCTTAACAGCCTGCTTTCGCAAACAGCGTTTATCCCCTTTTTTTAATTCCGTGCTGGACAACCGATATGGCAACTTGTCACTCAGTCCCAGACCTGCAGGGCTCCGCTTCCGCGAGCTGCTTCGGAAACACGATATAGCACTGCCTCGCATGTTTTCCATTGGAGAGAGCTTACTCCCTCCTACATCCCACGTATATCTCGGGATCACGGTTTATTGGAAATTTCCGATGCCAGTCTCTAGTATCCCTACTTGTCTTTAGAATTTTAATCCCACTACACTGGCCACATTTGTATATATACTGACGGCAGTAAGTGCGGTGACGGTACTGGATATACCTTTGTTACTGATTCTGAAACATATACTTTTGGTCTGGAGAGTAGCACATCTATTTATACTGCTGAACTTTATGCCACCATTCGAGCCATTCTGTAAATTCGCCGTCGGAATTTGGTTTACTGCCTCATATTGAGTGACTCTGTTGGTTCTGATCAGAGGCTTCTTGAGTTGTCCAACCAACACCCTATTGTGCAGCTCATACAGGATTTCCTTCACTGTTTACGTACTTCAAGCGTTACTGTGGAGTGAGCATGGATTTCTGGTCACGTCGGTTTGCCGGTAAATGAACCGGCGTAATTAGCTGCTAGGACGGCCGCAACGCATCCCAGTACTATGAATCCTATTGTAACCTCTGCGGATTTCAGGCTTGTTGTGCGGAGAGCGGTACTTTTGCGCTGATATGACGAATGCTCGTCTCTTCGCGGGAATTAGCTCAGGGAAGTTAAGGATCTCCCTATAAACTGTGTACTCAACTATTGTAAATTACCCCGAGGGGCTGCTTCGGTAGGTACGAGTTGTGCGCGCCCGGGGATTCCCGAGCCAACCTTGACACCGTCTGCGTGCAACCTCTTAGTGGCCGTGCATGGAGGACTGTATCAGTGGAAAGGAATATATTGATTGGTTGACGGTAGCGCATCTGAACCTGGGCTTCTGATCTGCTAAGTGGGGAGGTCTGCCAGGATTAGGTATTCTCCCCCAGGGGCCTACTACTGTAGGTAAGCTTTTGGCGCACCCAGGGTTCCCTAGCCAGCCCTGACTCCCTCCTGTGGGCAACAAATGAGTGGTGAGGGAGTCAGAGTATCAAAATGTCCACCCACCGGTAGATCGTGCGTGGAGACCTGTGTCGATGGAAAGGAATATCTTGGTTGGTTAAGGGTTGCGCATCTGAGCCTGGGCTTCTGATCTACAGTAACTGAAGAGGTTGTCCAGCCTAATACACCGCTTTGGTTCCTACTTCGCTTAAACGGGTGGCTAGGGACTATCCTACCCCTAGTCAATCGGCCAGGACTAGGCATTATACCGAACTCCAGGAGGAGTGATAGAGCGAGCCTGCTATATCCCTGTGTACCCTTGTGACCCCAGTGGGTTGACCCCTTGTTGGGTTCCGTGGTGGGTGGGGAGGACTGGGGGATAAATTTATGATGCATTTGTTATGGCAAAATGAAAACAACGTAATAGTTTTGATGGAAAATATGTAATCGACTCTAGTTGTCCTCGCTAGTTGGTAATAGCTAGAAAGGAGGAGGGAAAGACACTTACGTCGGTTAGCCGTTTTGTTATCAAAAAGGAGTTGGATAAAATTGCTGGTCCCGTGAAATCTTGCATTAGAGCACACAAAGGCACACTCCTGCTGGAGGTACTTTCAGCCACCAAGGCAGCAAAATTACTGAAGGCCAATATGTTAGGAAGGTATCCGATCCATATTGCGAACCCCCCAGGGGCCTACTACGGTAGGTACGGGTTAGGCGCAACCGGGGTCCCGAGCCACCTTGACTCCCTCTGTGGACAACCTCAGAGTGGTTAGGGAGTCAGTAGGTTAATATGCCCACCCACGTATATGCCGTGCGTGGAGACCCGTGTCGGTGGAAAGGAATAACCTGTTTGGTTGAGGGTTGCGTACCTGAGCCTGAGCTTCTGTCTTTCAGTAACGGGGGGGGGGTGTGCAACTTAATTCACCACTTTGGTTTACGTTTTGCCTAAACGGGAGCCCAGTGACTAACCCGCTCCTAGTCAATCGGCCAGGACTAGGTATTACACCGAACTCCAGGGTGAGTGAATAGGCGAGCCCCCAATATCCCCTGTGTAGCCCTGTCGTTCCAGTGGGGTGAACCCCTCGTTGGGCTCCGTGGTGGGTGGGGAGCACGGGGGGATGAATTTAGACCATATTTCTATGGAAAAACCTAAACCGAAATCTAATATGCGTGGAAAGAATTAGTCGAGTCGAAAGGTCCTCGCTACTTAGTTATATCTAGAACAGAGGAAGGAAAGAAATTTCCGTCTGTGAGCCCTTTTGCTATCCAAAAGGAATTAGACAACATAGCTGGCCCCGTTAATTCTTGTGTTGGAGCTTGAAATGGTACCCTCCTTTTTGAGGCAATTTCAGCCTCCCAGGCATCAAAAATTCTTCGAGCTAAAATGTTAGGCAGCTACCCAGTTAAGATGGAAAAGCACAAGACTTTGAACTCCTCGCGTGGCGCTATCACCACCCGTGCATTGGACGGTATGTCCAATAAGGAGCTTCAAGAAGATCTGGCAGACCAAGGCGTATCATCCGTCTATAGGGTTCAACGATAAGTAAATGGTGAATTCGTGCCTATCCGTACCCTGTTCCTTACCTTTGACCGGGTAGATCTCCCTCAAAGAATTAAGGCAGGGTACGAAGCTATCGAGGTTAGGCCCTATATTCCGAACCCCTTACGCTGTTACAAGTGCCAGCGATTTGGTCATACGAGCGAATTTTGTACTGGTCATTCCACCTGTGTTACCTGTGGTGACGCTTCGCACGATGGGGATTGCGGCATCCCTCCAACTTCTGTGAACTGCAGCGGGCAACACCCATCTAGTTCCCGTGATTGCCCCCGTTTTGCTGAGGAGAGAGCGATCCAAGAGATATGGGTGAAGGAAAAGGTGTCCTGCGAAGCCCGTAAGCTTCTGCGTATCCGCCAATCCTTTGTCCCGCGTTGCGGTTCTTATAGCTCTGGTATAGCTAAACCGGTGCCGAGGCGGGAGATCGCAACACAGACCTGCGATGTCAACGTGGCCACTATTGTCGAAAGAATTATCGTTGCCAGGACTAGTACGAAGACCTCTACAGCTGCGTCAATGTGGGCATCACCATCTGCCAAATCCGCCAACGTAAAGCATACTCCAGGAAAATTGTCAGCCAACCATCGAATTTAGGTAATAAGACCGGTAAATTTGTTGAGTATTCTGCACCAAAAAAAGCTTCAAAGATCAGCTTAGTTCGGAAATGCTTCCTTAAAGAGCGTGTTGCGCCTGCGCCCAAAACATCTAAGGGTGGTAAATCTCGATGTCATTCTCCCCGCAGATTCTCTTCGGGGGAATCTCCTAGGCGAATATCCGATCGGCGACGTCCATCTTCGCCGATCATTACCTCAAATAAGTTCGAGATCCTCGTACCTAGGTTCTCTATTGGTAAGGGCTCCTCCTCTGTGGAGGAAATGGAACAGGACGATCCTGCCTCGACTGCCAAACGGACAGTCCGTAAGCGCCAGGTTCGTGCTCCTGGAAAAAGTGTTTGTCCGACGGCTAAAAAGAACAAATTAAACCGACCAGCACCGCCCAATATGCAGAAACTATCCCATATTATAGACCATGGCTATCCTACAGTGGAACATACGTGACATTCGAACACATCGAGCAGAGCTTGAACTGTTACGCCACGCACACCAACCTCTAGTCGTCTGCCTACAAGAGACAAATCTCCGTGCATAAGACAATGTTACATTCAGGCACTATTCTTCTGTACGGTTTGATTTAAGTCCGACCCCGCACACGGGGGCACTATGATGCTCATTAGGGATAATATTTATGCTGATTCCGTCTCCTTACAGTCTGACACCCAGTCAGTTGCTGTAAAGCTCACACTGCCATCTAACAGATTTACCATTTGTAGTATCTATCTGCCTCCCTCTAATGACCTCTCGCGCACCGATTTAGAAGACCTCATTTCCCAGCTACCACCGCCATTTGTGTTGGTGGGGGACGTGAACCTCCACCAACCACTTTGGGGCTTTCCTCGGGCTTGTGCGAGAGGTCAGCTAATTGCAGACTTCTTAGACACTAGTATCTTGCTCTCCTGAACACCGGAGAGGCAACCTTTCTTTCTGACGCCTTTCACATAGCGATTTGTGCACCACAGTTAGCGGTCTCGTTATCCTGGAATATCATCTCTGATTTGCACTCTGGTGACCACTTCCCCTGTCTTATTAGTCTCTTGACACACGCTGCAAGACTTGCGCTCAGGGTCTTCCAACGTCACCCTACATTAGATAATTTAATACAATATAAAAAGCTGCGTGCCAAATCTAGACACATTATTAGGGATAGCAAGAACACATCCTGGAGTAATTTTGTATCATTTTTTAACCGACATACACCGTCCTCTGTCGTATGGGAGAAGTTACGGCGTGTGGCCGGAAAATCGACTCAAATAACTATCGCCGGTCTCAAAACACCTGTGGGAGATGTTGATACGTTTGAAGTGGCGAACACCTTAGGCAGAGCATTCGCTCAGGTGTCTAGCTCAGACAGTTATGCCCCTGTCTTTCTTACGGTTAAGACTCAGGTGGAATCTCAAGGACTTTCCTTTCCTTCTAGGAACCTTGAAGATTATAACCGTCTTTTCACCATGGCAGAGGTAGACAGCGCACTTTCGTCATCGCGACACTCTGTACCAGGACCACATAGTATCCACGTCCAAATGCTGCAACATCTCTCTCTCTCTCTCTCTCTCACTCTCTCTCTCCTGAAGGTAAGGTTTTCCTCCTCGAGGTCTATAACCGTGTCTGGGTTGAAGCCACTTTTCCAGACAAGTGGCGGGAGGCCACCAACATTCCCATTCTTAAACCTGGAAAGGACCGCCATCTTCCTTCCAGTTTCCGTCCTATTTCCCTCACCAATTGCGTATGCAAGATGATGGTACGCATACTCAATGGACGGTTGATGTGGTGGCTGGAGTTCCACAACCTTCTCACTAACATCCAGTGTGGTTTTAGACGCCGTCGTTCGGTAACGGACCACCTTGTCTGACTGTCAACTCAGATCTTGGACGGGTTTGTAATGAACAGCCCAACAGTTGGGATATTTTTTGACCTTGAGTAGGATTATGATACGTGCTGGCGGGCAGGGATTTTGCGCTCCCTCCATAGCTGGAATATTCGTGGACGCCTACCTTTGTTCATTCAGGAGTTTATGCGGGACCGGGCTTTCCGAGTAAGGGTCGGCTCGCTTTTTTCTAATTATTTTATTCAGGAGAACGGAGTGCCGCAGGGCTCGGTACTCAGCGTGACGCTGTTTGCTATAGCGATAAATTCTATCTCGCTCTGTGTTCCCCCAGGTGTCTCTTCTTGTTTATTCGTTGACGACTTTGCCATCTTCTGCACTTCTCAGCGTACACCGTTTTTGGAACGCCGTCTCCAGCGGTGTTTGGACAATCTTTATGTTTGGAGCTCCAGAAACGGCTTCCGTTTCTCGCTTGAGAAGACAACCTGCGTTAATTTCTGGCGCCGAGGGTGGCGAATATCACCTTCTCTTCATCTCAGGCCGGATATACTTCCCTTCACAGTTGAGGCGAGATTCCTGGGGTTGATATTTGATCGAAAACTATGCTGGTCACCTCTAGTAGCACAGCTTAAAGCGCGGTGGGACCGTTCCCTGAATATTTTACGGATACTAAGCGGCAAATCTTGAGGACAGATGGGACAGTACTGCTGCGTCTTTATCGTGCTCTGATCCGCTCAAAGCTAGACTACGGTAGTATTGCTTATTCCTCAGCATGCCCATCGCTGCTGAAGATCCGTGTGGCTGTTGGAGCGTTTCCAACTAGCCAAGTTGTGAGCCTCTACGCCGAATCTGCCGAACCCATCTTCGATGTTGGCGGGATGTTCTTCTAGCTATGTCTGTAGCCTGAAGTGCATACCATTGTTTATTCCTTTTTTTTTTTTTTTTGATTGGACAACCGGTATAGAAACCTATTACGTAGTCTATTGCCTGCAGGATTGCGCTTCCAGGAGCTGCTTAAAACGTCTATCTCTTCGTGCGGAAGTTATTTAAACTAAATTGCATGTTGGCCACTGTTTTTTTAGCCATAGGCACTTATTTCAGAGGGAACCTCCACCGGTTTGCCCGGACTGTGGCGAACCGTTTTCCGTCCCACATGTGTTTGTAGAGTGTGCTCGTCTAGCACGCCTACGAGCCACTCTGTGGCTGCCGGTCAGGCTTTCGGAGGTCCTGGCGGGTGATCGCGGTGCGGTGTAGAAGCTTTTTAATTTTTTATCCAAAGGGCCATATGCTTTAAGCTTCTAGCTTTATTTTGATTTTATCGGACTTGTTGCAGATGTTTGACAAATATGTGTGGATTTTTAAATCCTTTATTACCTTTAAATTTTTTAGATATTTTTGTTCTATGTTTCCTCTTGCATTACCAACTTTAATGTAATGGTTGTTATCGCCAGCTCTGGATTAAGGGCTGGACATTTATTTTATCTTGTTTTAGTTTTTTATAGTGTTTTTATTTCTTGTTTTAACTCTTTAGATTGAGATCTTTTTGGCATACTTTTTTTTTATATCAGGTGTTTTAACTCCCCTGTTATATGTTAAGGGCGTTGATAACCTGGAAGTTGAACGTCATCGTCATCATCATCTAGGCATTATACCGAACTCCAGGCTGAGTGGGACGGTGAGCCTTCTATGTCCTCCTGTGTAGCCCTTTCACTCCAGTGGGGTGACCCCTCGTTGGGCTCCGTGGTGGGTGGGGAGCACTGGGGGATGAGTATGAACAATATTCAAAAAACAAACCTAAAACAAATTTTGTGTCCGGAAAGGAAGTAATCGAGTCCAGTTGTCCTCGTTACTTGGAAAGAAAGTTACATCGGTTAGTCCATTTACTATCTAAAAAGCCCTTGATACGATAGCTGGTCCAGTAAGGTGCTCTACTCGTTCCCACAATGGCACGCTCCTAGTTGAAGCAGTATCTGCATCCCGGGCAGAAAAATTATTGCGAGCGAATCTATTATGCAGTTACCCTGTGAAGGTCGCTCTGCACAAGATGCTGAACTCCTCGCGCGTGGTTTGTCACTAGTCGCGCAGTTGACGGTTTGTCTAATCAGGAGATTCAGGAATAGCTCTCAGCACAAGGCGCCATTTCTGTGTATAGGGTTAAGTGGAGGGTTAATGGTTAATTTATGCCTACCCGTACTCTGTTCCTTTCCTTTGATCGGGTAGATCTCCCTCAAGGAATAAGGCCAGAATACGAAGCCATAGAGGATAGGCCATATATCCCGAACTCGCTGCGATGCTTCAAATGTCAACGCTTTGGGAACACTATTGAATTTTGTAGTGATTGGTCTATATGTGCCAACTGTGGGGTTATCACGCACGATGGAGGTTATACATCTACTCCGTGTTGTGTTAACTGCGGCAGTGAGCATCCATAAAGCTCCCGCGACTCTCTCCGTTTCGGGGAGGGGAGAGCGGTCCAGGAGATCAGAGTGATAGAGCTAACCTCGGAAGCTACTGCGAATGCGCTAGCCCTCCGTTCTTCTGTCTGATACCTACGGCTCGGTTTTAGCTAAATCAGTACCCAAGCGGGAAATCCAAACGGATATCTGTAATATTTACGGGGCCAGAATTGCAGAAAAGACTCTAGCAGCCGGACCACTAAAGACTTTTAACTTTCACTTCTGCTTCGGCATCTCAATATGCCAACGCCATCTCTGGAGACCATGCTCAAGAAAAAGCGTCACCAAAGTCTTCAATCTCGGGAACTAAATAAGCCCTAACCTCCGATCATTCTGGCCCTGTGTAAATGTAGTTTTATTAAGGACGCTCTTTAACTGCTATGGTTCTCAGCGTCCCATTCTATACTGGCGTTGAAAGACCGCTTAATTTTGTTCAGGGTCTCTGTATCAGGCATGAGGTTCTTTTAGGTGCCCTAAATCTACGACATGGGAACCACGGGTTTACTACTCTTCCATTGGAAGCCATGTTAAGGATTTTTATGCACGAAAAAATCCATCGTGCTCCGCCAGGTTTGAACCCTTCTGGTCCTGGAAAGCCTTTAATACCAAATATGTTACGACCGACTTTCTGAGAAAGAATGTAAAGTCACCTCCCAAATCATCTAAGGAAAGGAAAAATCCTCGCCAATCTCTGCGTAGATCCTCTTCCGAGGACTCTTCTGCGGAGAGCACATATCGGCGAAAACTATCTTCCTCGATGAGCACCTCCAATTGCATCGAGGTTCTCGAACCGAAAATCTCTATTGGAAAGAGGACTTTCTCCTTGGAGGAGATGGACCAGTAGGATTCTGTCCTCACTGCCAGATGGCAGTGCGTAAGAAACAGAATCGTACTCCAGAAGAAAGTGTTTGTCCGACGGCCAAGAAAAGTAGACTAAACCGACCAGAACAGCCAAATATACAGAAACGCCTTTCCATTTAAACATATCTGACTATATTGCACATGGCTATCCTACAGTGGAACATACGTAGAATTAGATCACATCGACCAGAGTTTGAATTGTTGCTACACCAGTATCAGGCTTTAGTTGTGTGATTGCAAGAGACCACGCTCTGTCCCCAAGACCACCTCTCAATAAAGCAATACCCTTCAGTCCTGTGATATATCACCGGCGGAGGAGTTACTGCACATGGAGACACCATGATTCTTACCAGAGATGATATTTTCCCCGACTGTGGACCGATTCAATCTTACATACAGTCCATTGCAGTAAGCATTAAGCTACCCTCCATTTGCTTCACCATTTGTAGTATATATGTACCTCAATTTGACGGCCTCTCGCGCACTGATTTACTGGAACTAGCCTCCCAGCTGCTAACACCTTTTCTGTTGGCAGGGGACTTGAATGCCATCACACGTTTTGGGGCTCCCCTCGGGCTGGTGCGAGAGTTACACTGCTCGCTGAATTTCTGGATGCTATTAATCTACCTCTCCTGAAAACCGGACAGCCTACATTTCTCTCCGATTCCTTTATTACTATTTCTCACCTGGCAATAGCAGTTTGTTCTTCACAGCTAGAGGTTTCCGTACAGTGGAATATCATCTATGACTTACATTCAAGCGACCACGTTTCTATTGTTATTTATTGCTTCGCACAGGATGTATGTTCTACCCGTTTACCTAGATGGCGCTTAGACCAGGCCAGCTGGAGCGTTTATTCCGGTTTGGCCGTTTTTTTACCACAACGGGCACGACTTAGTGGATTCTTTAGTCCAACTGCTCACCGAAATAATTATTTCTGCTAATGAGCTTTCTTTTCCGCGGTCGACTGGACATCCCCGTCGCTTTCCTGTCCCTTGGTGGACAGGTGAATGCCGGAATGCCATTCGTGCTTGCAGAAGTGCTCTTCGGAATTTCCTTTGTGCGCCTATGCTGGATAACCTAACCCAATATAAAATGATGCGTGCCAAATGTAGATAAGTTATTAAGGATAGCAAACAGGAATCATAGAGCCGGTTTGTAGGCTCCTTTAACCGACATAAACCTTCCTCGGTCTTATGGCATAATTTAAGGCGTGTAGCCGGAAAACCGACCCATATGCTGGTCGCTGGTCTAAAAACATCGCCAGGCGCTTTGGTTCACAGGTTTGACGTGGCCAACACTCTGGACAGTCCTTTCGCCCAGGTGTCGTGCTCAGATAATTATTCGCCTGAATTTCTTCCAATTAAGACTTAGGTTGAATCTCGAGAATTTGCCTTCCGCTCTGGAAACCTTGAAGACTACAGCAACTGTTTCACTGTAGCGGAGGTAGATAATGCCTTCTTATCTTCCTGAAACTGCGCATGACCAGATGGAATCCACGTCCAAATATTTCAAAACTCTTTCCTGCGGGTATGGCTTTCTTCCTCGAGGTTTATAATCTGTCTGGGTAGATGCAATTTTTCAAACTCAGTGACGGGCGGCCACCATCATACCTATTTTGAACCTTGGAAAGGACCGCCATCTTCCTTCTAGCTACCGTAAAATTTCCCTCACCAGCTGTGTCTGCAAGGTAATGGAACACATGATAAATGGGCGGTTGGTGTGTTGGTTGGAATCCCAGAATCTTCCGACCAACATCCAATGTCGTTTTGGACGACATCGATCTGCGGTTGAACACCTTGAGTCGCTATCGACGCAAATCCTGAACGGGTTTCTTCGGAATTGTCAGACGGTTGGGATATATTTTGATCTCGAGAAGGCTTATGATACCCGCTGGCGGGCAGGGATTTTACGCTCCCTCCTCAGTTGGAATATACGTGTCCGTCTACCGTTGTTCATCCAGGAGTTTATGCGGGACCGCATTTTTCGAATAAGGGTCGGCTCGGTTTTTTCTAACCTTTCTAATCAATAGAACGGAATGCCGCAGAGCTCAGTACTAAGCCTGTCGCTGTTTGCTATAGGGATTAGTTCCATATCGCAATGTGTTCCCCTAGGTTTCTCTTCAGGTTTATTTGTAAAGGACTTAACCATCTTCTGCACTTATCAGCGTACACCGTCTTTGGAACGCCGTCACCAGCTGTGTTTGGACAATCTCTATGATTGCAACTTGAAAAACGGCTTGCGTTCCTCCCGTGAGAAGACAGTTTGTGTTAAACTCTGGCGCAATAGGTGGCGAATGGCACCTACTCTTCTACTCGGGCCAGACTTTCTTCCCCTCTCAGGTGAGGTGAGATTCCGGGGCGTTGATATTCGATCGCAAACTATGCTGGTTTATTGATCCGATCCAAGCTAGACTATGGATGTATTGTTTATTCTTCAGCACGACCATGTCTGATGAGTAAGTTAGATACTGTCCACAATCAGGGCATCCGTGTGGCTGTTGGAGTTTTTCCAAGTATCCCAGTTGTGAGCATTTACGCCGAATCGGCGGAAACGCCATTTGGTTTCGGCGAGATATCCTGCTAGTGAATTATGGTAGTGGACTAAAGCGCATGCCTACTCATTCAACGATTCCCCCTTTTCTTTTCATTCTACTGAGCTACACTACCGTCATCGCCACCTATCAGTTAGTCCAAAACATGCAGGCTTTCGTTTTAGAGAGCTTGTTCGGAACTACGGTATAGCAATACCTAGCATGTTTTCCAACATGGAGATTATGCACGTGCTGCCTCTCACGTCCACCTCGGGGAGTTAACATTCGGGAAGTCCATGATGCATTCGTGTAGAATCCGTATTGCTTTTTTATTTTTTTCATTTTTATTTATTTATTTATTTTAGAATTTTCATCCCATTACAGTGACCGAGTTTGTACATACACCGATGGGAATAAATGCACCGACGGTGTTGGGTGTGCCTTTGTATCAGTAACCGAACCGCATACTTTTCGTTTACCCATCACACATCCGTTTATACTGCGGAACTGTATGCTATTTATCGAGCCATTCAGTACGTTTGCCGTCGTAAATTGGGTAACTGCCGAATTCCGACTTACTTAGCACACTTCGAAGTCTTCGCGAGGTGTACGGCTACCATTCTTTAGTGCAGCGCATTCAGGATGCCTTCCACATTTTGCACGCTTCTGGTGTTCATGTGGATCTAGGCTGGCTTCCTGGACACGTTGGCTTGTCAGGTAATGAACTAGCGGATTAGGCGGCAAAGTCGGCAACCACGGACCTCAGTGTCACAATTAGTTGTTCCACAGCCAAAGATTTTAAGCTTGTTTTGCGGAGGGCGGTGCTTTCGTGCTGGCATGCATGACAGACTGCTCTTGGAACAAGAAGCTAAGGGCAGTGAGGGCACTTCCGGTCAAGTTGCTCAGGTACTGCTCTTCGTGAGGAAGTGGTTGTGGCTCGCCTCCGTATCGGTCACTGTTTTTTTTATCCACTGCTACCAGTTAAAAAGGGGTCCTACTCCTATTTGTAGTCAGTGTGGACAGGCACTAACCGTTCACCGTGTACTGGTGGAGTGTGCGCCTCTAGCCTGATTACGAGCCACTCTATGACTTCCGGTCAATACTAAAGAGATTTTGTTGGAAGATACCGGAGCGGACGATAGCGTTTTTAGCTTTTTATCTTCATTGCGTTTTAAGGTAATGTAGTTTTATTTCAATTTTTAATGCTGTGGTACGTTGTGAAGTAGCTACAGGTTTTAGACATTTCAGCGTCTCAGGACTGAAGCTTTTGTTTTAGTTATCCTTTTAGCGTGTTTTTAATAGTTTTAATGATGATGATAATGGTGTTTAAGGGCGCTCAACTGCCGAGGTCATTAGCGCCCTTATGATTAAAACTTGGCAATAGACTAAGAAAATACCATGGCAAAAAAGTAAACACAAGTAAAAGAGCTAAAAGAGTTGAAACAGAAGGAACAGAACTGTCCAACCCTCTAACCAGAGCTGGATGTAAAACTCCATCTAAAACCAACACATTAGAACCAAAAGAGTTAAAAAAAACTGCTATCACACTAAAACTTCAAGGTAAAAGAAACTTTTGCTAAAAATTTAAAAATCCTGTCCACTGCTCTTGGGTCATCTGCCAGGACCTCAGCAAGAGAGGCCGGCATGCCCATAGATGACTGAATGTGTGCCAGGTGACCACATTCAAGCAACACATGACGAACTGTCTGTGCCTCCTCACAGAGCGTACAGACAGGAGCACGTTCACGTTTAAAAAGGTAACTGTGAGTAAAAATACAGTGCCCAATTCTTAGCCGAGCTAGTACTACCTCCTCCCGGCGGAATGAACGAGAGGAGGTTACCCAGTTGACAGGGAGGTCCTTCACCTCTCGCAGCTTATTACCACGGAGAGCCGACCACTCCGCATGCCAAGTTGAAAAAACGGATCTCCGTACAGCCACTCTAAAATCTTCTGCTGTAGAATGAGTAATCGTAACACTGGGCGCTGTGGCTGCCGATTTCGCTGTCAAATCCGCCGTGTCATTCCCTGGCAAGCCAACGTGTCCAGGAATCCAGGCGCACTCCACATTAAAACCAGAAGCGTGCAAAATGAGGAGAACGTCCTGGATGCTCTGCACCAAAGGATGGTAATTGTACAGCTCACGAATGCTCTGAAGGGCACTAAGGGAATCACTAAGAATAAGACAGTCACCTAATTTTCGACGCCCAATATACAGAAGGGTTTGATAAATAACATATAGCTCGGCAGAATATATAGATGTGCTACTAGGCAAACCGTAAGTAGAAGTTGCGGTGCCAGTGACAAAGGCACATCCTACACCGTCGGGACTCTTACTACCATCGGTGTAGATACAAGTACGGCCACTGTATTTGGATAAAAATTCTAAAAAACAACGACGAATACTATCAAGAGGCGTAACAGATTTCCCGCTAAGCGTCATCCCGAGATCGACATGAGAGGTAGCGCGTAACCTAGGGGGTACATGCTCTCTCCCTTGGATAACAGCCGAGGAATGTCAACATGGTGCTGGCGTAGAAGCTCACGGAAACAAAAACCTGGCCTGGGGCTCAGAGAGCGGAGGCAGTATCCCTCGTGCAGCTCAGAGGATAAAATCGCGTGATAAGTTGGATGCCCAGGCATACACTTCAGCCCACAGCCATAATTAGCAAGCAGGACATCACGCCGAAATCGCAGAGGAGGTTCTCCCGATTCGGCGTAGAGGCTAACAACTGGGCTCGTTGGAAAAGCTCCAACGGCCACACGGATGCCCTGATTATGGACTGTGTCTAACCTTCTGAGCACTGAAGCTCGGGCTGAGGATGACAATGCTGCCATAGTCCAACTAGGAACGAATCACAGCACAATAAAGACGGAGCATTGCCGTGCGATCCGCACCCCGAGATTTGCCACTTAGTATCCGTAAATGATTTAGAGAACGGTCACATCGTGCTTTAAGCTGTGCTATATGTGGTGCCCAACAAAGTTTCCGATCGAAGATCAAACCAAGGAATCTCGCCTCATCTGCGAAAGGAGGTAAATCTGACCCGAGTCGAAGAGACGGCGGCATTTGCCACCTACGGCGCCAGAAGTTAACGCAGACTGTCTTCTCAGCGGAGAAACGAAAACCGAGTTTCCAGCTCCAAGCATAGAGATTGTCCAAACACCGCTGGAGACGGCGATCCAAAAACGGTGTACGCTGAGAAGTACAGAAGATGGCAAAGTCGTCCACGTATAAACAGGAAGAGACACCTGGAGGCACACACAGTGATATGGAATTTATCGCAATAGCAAATAGCGTCACGCTGAGTACGGAGCCCTGCGGCACTCCGTTCTCTTGAATAAAATGGTTAGAAAAAACCGAGCCGACCCTCACTCGAAAAACGCGGTCCCGCATAAACTCCTGAATGACCAACGGTAGGCGTCCACGTGCCAGTTGTGGAGAGAACGCAATATTCCCGCCCGCCAACACGTGTCGTAGGCCTTCTCGAGGTGAAAAAATATCCAAACTGTGGGGCTGTTCTTAAGAAACCGTCCATAATCTGAGTTGACAAAGAGACAAGGTGGTCAGTTGTTGAACGTCGTCGTCTAAAGCCACACTGGATGTTCGTCAGAAGATTGTGGGATTCCAGCCACCACATCAACCGTCCATTAATCATGCGTTCCATCACCTTGCACACGCAACTGGTGAGGGAAATAGGACGGTAACTGGAAGGAAGATGGCGGTCCTTTCCAGGTTTAAGAATGGGTATGATGGTGGCCTCCCACACTTGTCTGGAAAAATGCCATCAACCCAGACACGATTATAGACCGCGAGTAGGAAAGCTTTGCCATCAGGAGAGAGATGTTGCAACATTTGGACGTGGATACCATCTGGTCCTGGTGCTGAGTGTCGTGAAGAGGAGAGTGCAGTGTCTAGCCCTGCCAGGGTGAAAAGGCGATTATAATCCTCAAGTTTGCCAGAAAGAAACGAGAATCCTTGAGATTCCACCTGAGTCTTAACTGTAAGAAACTCAGGGGAATAATTGCCTGATCTAGACACCTGAGCGAATGCACTGCCTAAGTATTCGCCACGTCAAATGTATCAACAACAGCTCAGGTAGGCGTTTTGAGACCGGCGATGGGCATATAGTTCGGTTTCCCAGCCACACGTCTTAACTTATCCCATACGACAGAGGAAGGTGTATGTCGATTAAAGGAACTCACTAATTAATTCCATGACATCTTTTGCTACCTTTAATAACTCGTCTAGAATGTGCACGCATCCGTTTATAGTGTATCAGGTTATCCAGTGTAGGCGAAGCGCTGGAAAACCCGTAGAGCTCGTCTGCTAGCGCGAAAAGCATCCCGACAGGCATCGGTCCACCAAGGTATCGGAAATCGACGGCTGTGATCAGTCGAACGCGGAATGGATTGCTCAGCAGCAGAAAGAATGGTCCCTGTGAGATGTTCGACCAAGTGGTTAAGAGAGTCGTGCTCTTCGTAGGAGTACAGTTCCCAGTTGGCGTGGTCTAGGCCCCAACTAGGTAAACCGGTGGAACATACAACGGATATCAAAACACTAATACGACAAGGAAAGTGGTCACTAGAATGCAAAGCCGAGATGATATTCCAGCATAACGTGACTGCTAGCTGAGGGGAACAGATTGCAATGTCAATGTGTGAAAAACTATGAAAGGCGTCAGAAAGAAAGGTGGGCTCTCCGGTGTTTAAGAGAGCAACATCCTGACTATCCAAGAAGTGTCTAAATAGCCTACCTCTCGCACAAGCCCGAGGAGAGCCCCAAAGAGTGTGATGGGCAGTCACGTCGCCTTCCAATAAAAAGGGTGGTGGCAACTGCGAAATGAGGTGTTCTAAGTCGCTGTGCGAGAGGTCCGCAGATGGAGGCAAATAGATACTGCAAATGGTGAATAAAGCGAAGGGTAGATTAATGCTGACAGCAACGGACTGGATTGCAGATTGTATGGGTATGGAGTTGGCAAAAATATCATCTCGAATAAGCATCATAGTGCCCCCATGTGCCGGGACACCGTCCTCCGGGGATAAATCACATCATACGGAGGAGTACTGCCTGATGGTAACGGTGTCCTGTGGACGGAGCTTCCTCTCTTGTAAACATACAGCCAAGGGTTAATGCTGGCGCAGCAACAAGTCAAGCTCTGGTCGTTGTGGTCGAATTCCGCGTATGTTCCAATGGAGGATAGTCATTGAGTATATTATGGGACAGTTTCAGATCGAAGACGCTTCTGCAGATTGGGATTAGCTGGTCGGTTCAATTTGTTCTTCTTCGGCGTTGGGCTAGTACTATTTTCAGGAGCACGGTCCTGCCGTTTCCGCACTGTACCTCTGGCAGTGGCGGCAGAATCCTCCTGGTCCATCTCCACAAGGGTGATCCCTTTTTCAAGACCAAATTTCGGTCCAAGAAGTTCGAACCGATTGGATGTGCTGATCGGCGAAGACGGCCGTCGCCGATCCACGCCCTCCTCCCCAGATGACCCATCAGAGGAGGATACGCGTGGGGAGTTGCGTGTATTTTTCTTTCCCTTAGATGACTTGGTAGAAGATTGCACATTCTCTTTCAAGAAGTCTTGTTGTGCATATTTGGTCTTAAACTGTTCTTCCGGGGCTGAAGACGTGAATTTACCAGCTTTAGTTCAGGAGGTCGAGGCTTTGGGTGACAAGTGTGCAGGACTATTCTGTAAGCTGGCTGATTTGGCAGATGTTAATACCGACTTGGGTGTAGGTGTCGAAGGCTTTGGCAGAGCTTGGGCTAAAATAACCTTTTCCGCAATAGTAGCCCCGTTCATATCGCCGGTCTGTGCCGCGATTTCCCGACGCGGCACCGGCCTAGGTGCAACTGAGCTACAGGTGCCGGACCTCGGGGCAGAGGGTTGGTGGAGTCGCAGGAGCCCCCGGGCCTCCAAGAAGGCCACCTTCTCCCTCACCCTCATCTCCCGGATCGCTCGTTCCTCTGCAAAACGGGGGCAGTCTAGGGAACACACGACGGAGCCGAAGCACAAGCCCTATCGTGGGAGACGTCACCGCAGTGGACACAGGTGGACTTGCCGGTACACAGCTCACCAGCGTGACCAAAACGCTGGCATTTAAAGCATCTCAGCGGATTGGGTATATAAGGCCCATCCTCGATGGCCTCATACCCTGCCCCAATCCTCTGAGGGAGTTTAACCCGATCAAAAGTAAGAAACAGGGTACGAGTAGGCAGGAATTCACCGTTGATCCCACGTTGTACCCGATAAACAGATGAGACACCCTGAGTCGCAAGACTCTCTTGGATCTCCTCAATGGACAAACCGTCCAACGCGCGGGTTGTTACTACACCGCGTGAGGAGCTCAGCGACCTGTGCACCTCGACCCTTACTGGATAGCTGGCCAACATGGTGGCTTTTAGTTTCCTTGCAGCTTGCGAGGCGGAGTTGGCTTCGACAAGAAGTGTATCATTGCGAGCTCGAACGCAGAATTTAACCGGACCAGCTATGGCATCGAGACCCCTTTGGATAGCAAAAGGGCTCACCGTAAGGAACTTCCTACCTTCCTCTGTTCTATGAATACCCAAGTAGCGAGGACCACATGACTCGACTACTTCCTTTCCAAAGTCTTTATTCGAAATCAGGGGTTTAAGTTTTGGTGCCATAAAAATGGTATAAATTCATCCCCCAGTGCCCCCACCCACCACGGAGCCCAACAAGGGGCCACCCACCGGGGTGACAGGGCCACACAGGGGAGACATCAGGCCCACCGTCCCACTCACCCTGGATTGATTAAAGCGTTTCAGACATCTATGTAAGAGAGGAGGATATGTATTCTAACTTTAGCTATGAATATGCATCCGATAACAACGTCCCTGCTACGCATGCAAATATTCGGTGTACTCAAAATGGATTTACGGGGATGTACGACCAATACAATGTGAATCAACCTTTCAAATACGCAATTACACAAGTATGAGATTGTACAGTAAGTATATCTCATTTGTATCCTATTGCTTTATCCATTTTTCGTTAATATGGTTATTATGCTTATGTGTGTCTGCTTTTTTTTTTTTTCAGTTTTCAGCCTGCAGATTATGTGAATTTGTTTTTGGTATTTTAAAAAATAAAAAACCGACCAAAACAGGATGTTGTTTTAGTAAAGAAGTACTTCTAGTTTCTTTAATTAACCTGCTTTTTCTGAATAGTAAGGTTTTGTATGCATAATTATTGATTGTATTCGGGATTTTTAATTTTATTTTCACTTTTTTATATTAGCTATTTGTTTTAAATGTTGAAGACTTCTCATCCATATAATGTATATTATACTGTAAAGAGAAGGGTTTACCATAAATAAAAGAATAATCAGTTTGCCATTTAGTACTCATTTTATTATTAATAATTTAAAATCCTGCATTCTCCCCTACTCCCCCAGGGCCCTACGACAGTAGGTACGGGTTTGGCGCATCCGGGGGTTCCCGAGCCACTCACCGCCATCTCATTCTCCCCATCGCCATCCACTGGGCCACGTATTGTGTTTGTGTCTGCGTGTGTGTGTTCGCGCATATGTTGTTTATGTGTTATTCTTAGCGCGAGTGCACTTGCCTCATCTTCCTCTTCTAGGCTTATTCATAATATATTTAGTCTTAATGCTTTAGGTTTATTAACTCCTGCCTCACAAACAGAATTTTTTTTATTTTATCTCCGTGTCTCCTGTCCCACGGTTCCAGTGCGGCTTCCGACTTGTTTGGTCTTCGGAGGCCTCAGGCGTGACGGTTGAGTGGGCCCTTCTCACTGCCCCTAAGTGTAAGCATTAGGTGCGAAGCTCGTCCATACGGATATGTACACCCACATAGATTCTCTAGAAGCCCGGCCCGAGCTAATATCCCGACGAACGCAGGTCGTCGGGTTAGAATCACGTGCCGGACGTGTAACCGCTATCGAAAACCCGGTGTATTCAACCACAAGTCCCCTTAATCCATGGATGTTTTATTACACACCATGACCTAAAGTGGGGGGGCCACAGGTGGTTACACCTGTTCTAGGGGCCTAAAGCCGGGTTGTGCTTGGTATAGGACTTATGCATAAGGACAGCAGTGGTGGCTGGAGGGTAATTCCTCCTAAGTACCTCTGAGATCGGTCTAGGAGGGTTCTTCAAGGCGGCACAGACCGGAAAGTATATTTGGTGTCTTTTTTTCTCTTTCCCCGGGGTGGCAGGCTGACGCTGACAGTACCGGAAGGGGGCTATTTCATCATGATCCCTGCGCGCAAAACCCTGCCATTTGTCCGCTTTTTAGTAGTGATCTTGGCTTGCGAATAAAAAACTGTGTGAGATGTTAACCCATTTTATATTCAACGGGAAATCGACAGGTTCTGTGGCACAATAAGCAAAAAAGTCAGGACTAGAGCGAATTTACTCGCCTCGTCTTCTTCCCCTTCTAGGCTTATTCTTTACGTATTTAGTTTTAAGACTTTAGATTTATTAAGGTCTGCCTCACCAACAGGGATGATTATTTTTTCTCCGTAGTTCCTGTCCCACGGTTCCAGCGCGGGTTCCAACATGTGTGCTCTTCGGAGGTCTCAGGCGTGAAGGTTGAGTGGACCCTTCCTACTGCCCCTATGTGTAAGGTTAGATGCGGAGACCGTCCATGCCGTTATGTACACCCACGTATTTTCCTTGGGGGCCCGGTCCGTTTTAATTTCCCGACGAACGCTGTTCGTTGGGTAAGAATTACGGACCGGTCTTGTTACCGCTAACGGAAACCCGGTGTAATCAACCACAAGTCCCCTGAATCCATGTTTGCTTTATTACGCAACATGGCCTAAAGTGGGGAGCCTAAGGTGGTTATACCTGTGGTAGGGGCTTAAACCCGGGTTGTACATGGTGAAGGGCTTATCCGTATGGACCAGCAGGGGTGGCTGGAGGGTGACTCCTTCTCAGGTATTCCTTGAGATCGGTCTGGTAGGGGTCTACCAGGCGGCACAGACCGGAAGGTATTTTGGTGTCTTGTTTTTTTTTTCTCTGCCCCCGGATGTTGGCAGGCTGACGCCGACGGTTCCGGAAGGAGGTTTTTCCATAATGCTATCTCCGCGCAGAACCTCTTCTTTTGACCGCTTTATAGTTGTGACCTTGGCATGTGAAAAGAAAACTATGCGAGATATCAGTCCGTTTTACATACAACGCGAGATTGACAGGATATGCGGTAAAGTGACCAATGCCACCCGAACGCGAGACGGTACGTCTTTGATTGAAACGAAGACGGAAGACCAGTCCAAGAAACTCCTGAAGGCCAGCTTGTTTGGTTCCTACCCCATAAATGTGGCCCCCCACAAGACTTTGAACACCTGTAGAGACGTCGTAACTACCTCCAGTTTAGACGGTCTTTCCGAAGCAGATATAGTCACTAATTTATATGACCAGGGTGTATGCCAAGCCTACCGTCTGCTCGGCAAACGAGATGGTGAATCAGTGGCACTGCGTACGGTATTTCTGACTTTTAAGGGCACCACAATACCCGAGACCCTATATTGTGGATATGAACTCGTCTGTGTGCGACCTTATATGCCGAACCCAATGCGCTTGTTTTCGGTGCCAACGGTTCGGTCATACGCAAACTCGGTGCACGTTTGATGCAACATGTGAACGCTGCGGCTAGACCCTTGTTGGATCCAGTGCCGCGGGAGTCATAGCGCAAGCTCCTGGCAATGCCCACGATTTTTGGAGGAAAAGGCCATTCGGGAACTAAGAATCAAAGAACGACTAACTTTTTCTGAAGACCGGTACCACTATCAGCAGCTTAAGCCTGCGACCACCTTAGACTACGCTTCCGCTGTTCGCCGCACTCCTAGTGCCTCTGTGGCTCTTCAAACTGCACCGGCTGCTGAAGCGTCCACTCAAACGGAACTGCCGCTGACCTCTGCCGTCTTGCCTGAACGATCTGCACCGCCAGCTTCGAGAGCTTCCACTTCAGCTCCCCTCTGTCAAAATCCGTACGCCAGCCGTCACCTAGTGCACCACCTGTTGCCGCCTCTCATGAGCGTTCTCGTAAGAAGCAGAAGGTGGCGGATAAACCAAAGTCCCGTTCACGTTCTACGAGCCGTAGAACGTTTACCGGATCTTGACCATCAGAGGAGTCCGACGGGAACACAGGCGTTCTTTTTTGGGCGAGAGGTCTGTGTAACTCAACCGACCACCTTAACAGTGCTTGTTGTTTAAGTGTCCAACAGCTCCTATTTCCAGTTTCCTTTATTTCATCCGCTTCTCCCACGTATCTAGCGTCTTTCCTTTTTGCCATGGCTCTGCTGACATGAAACACTCGCGGTGTTCGCTCCGATGTAGCTGAACTACAGTTCTTGCTGCGTTCTTATGATCCCTTGTTCGTCTGGTTACAGGAGACGAAGCTTCGCCTACACGGTCCTTTTGTAGTCCACCGTTACGACCCGGCTCGCTTCGATCATACCCCGGAGGAGGGGTCTCCTGCTATTGGTGGTGTCATGATACTCACGCGCGATGATGTGTTTTGTAAGCCACTATCGCTTACCACTGCCTTTAAGCTGTTGCTTTCCATCTCGTTTTTCCTGGTTTCACCTTTTCAGTCTGTAACGCTTACGTTCCTTCTTCAGCTACCCTCGGTTCAGCCGACATGGTCACACTTCTATCTCAACTCCCGGCCCCTTTTAGTTTGTTCGGTGATTTCAATGACCATCATCCACTTTGGAGTTCATCTAGGGCAAGTGAGCGAGGGATGCTCCTTGTAGACATTTGTGACTAATTTCGTCTTAGTGTTTAGAACACTGGTGAACCCACTTTTATTTCAGATTCTTCTGCCACGCTCTCATTTGGACCTTTCTGTTTGTTTAGCACGGCTTGCTCACCGGTTACAATGGAATGTGGTGTCTGACACCCATTCCAGTGATCATTGCCCGTGTGTTCTCAGTTTGCTCTCGCACCGTGCATCTTCGTCACGAACAGCAACTTGCCAGCTAACTAAGGCGAATTGGGCCCTCTTTTCAGCACAAGCTGTTTCACGGACCGTGAGGTCGACACGGTAGTTCAGGTAGTGGAACGTTTTATTGGTGTTGTTCTCTCGGCCGCCGACTTATCTATTCCTCGGTCGTCTTCCCATCGCTGACGATTGCCGGTTCCTGGTGGAATGCCGAGTGCCGCGAGGCTATCCGTGCGCGTAGGAGGGCTCTTAGGGTATTTCACCATCACCCTACGCTGGATCATCTGATCTCTTTTAAACAAGCCCGCGCACGGGCCCGTCGCATTATTCCGGATAGCAAACTGGCTTCCTGCGCTTCGTTTGTTGACACCTTTAATAGGTCAACGCCTTCTTCGGTTGTCTGGGAAGCTACGACGTGTTGCCGTTAAGCAGCCCAACTCAACTGAGACTTCACGTGGGAGCTGCTATCGTCGTCGATCCGGTAGCTGTTGCTGACGTCCTTAGTAGTACGTTCGGGTATGCCTGTAGCTCCGAAAATTATGATCCAGCATTTTGTACTACCAAGGCTGAGGTGGATTCTGAGGTTCTCTCCTTTCGCTCTTTTTACAATGAGTGCTATAACTTGATTTTTAGCATACAGGAGCTTGAAAACTCCCTTTCGTTCTCTAGGCTCACTGCTCCCGGACCAGATGGTACTCATATCGCCATGCTACAGCATCTTTCTTCTGCCGGCAAACTCTTTCTCTTATTTTTATACAACCGCATTTGGTGCGATGGAGTGTTTCCTGCAGTCTGACGCGAGGCCACCATCATCCTAATCTCACAACCTGGTAAGGATCGCCATCTACCTTCCAGCTATCGCCCCATCTCCCTCACCAGTTGCCTCTGCAAAGTGATGGAGCGTATGATTACTGGGCGATTGCAATGGTGGCTCGAATCCCAATATCTTTTTGCCAGCGTACAATGTGGGTTCCGTCGTTACCGTTCTACAGTCGACCACCTGGTCGCACTATCCACACATATCATGGGTGCCTTTTTGCGGAAGAGTGAGACTGTCGCGGTAATTTTTGATCTAGAAAAGCCGTATGATACCTGCTGGAGATACGGTGTACGTTGTAACCTTCATAATTGGGGCATTCGTGGTCGACTGCCCGTTTTTATTCGTGAGTTTATAAAGGATAGAGTCATTAGGGTACACGTAGGCTAGATTTTATCCGGAATTTTTTTTATTAAGGGGAACGGAGTACCACAGGTTTCGGTGCTAAGTGTCACATTGTTTGCTATTGCCATCAATCCTATTGTAGAGTGTGTTTCACTTGGGGTTTCGTCTTAATTGTGGACGATTTCGCAATTTATTTTAGATCTCGATGGCCTTGTCTTCTCGACCGACGCCTCCAACTGTGTCTTGACCGCCTGTACCTTTAGAGAATCAATAATAGTTCTAAAATCTCCCTCGAGAGAACCGTCTTCGTTAATTTCTGGCGACGGACGGCGTATCCCTCGGCTTCTCTACCTCTTGGTGCGGATGTTTTTCCTTTCGCAGACGATACGAAATTTTTAGGATTGATTTTTGACCGGAAACTCAGCTGGTCTTCTCATATTTCCTACTTAAAGGCAAAATGTGACCGTTCTCTTAATATTTTACGCGTTTTAAGTGGCACATCCTGGAGGGCTGATCGGACTACTCCCTTACGGCTCTATGGGGCTCTCGTTTGGCCGAAGATCGACTTCGGTTGTATTGTGTATTCTTCGGGCCGCCCGTCAATTTTAGCTCGTCTCAATGCTACACATCACCGCGGTATCCGTATGAGTATTGGCGCCTTACCTACGAGCTAAGTTCTTAGCCTTTGTGCGGAAGCTGCTGAGCCTCCGCTTTCTTTTTGGCGTGATGTCCTCCTTTAAATTTATGCCTGTTGCCTTTTTAGTTAACCCGGATATCCGTCTTTTACCTGTTTTTTTTTAACGAATCTTTGGATCGCCGAAACTCGAGTAACTCCCTGTCCTTACTCCCGCCCGGTGTTCGCTTTCGGCTGCTCCTTCGGCTATTGGACGTCACTTTACTACCACTCTATTTTAGAGGGGAGACTTTTCCCCCGTGGCTCCACCCTGAGATACCTGTTGAACAAGGTCTGTTGTCCACGAAGAAGTCAACCACCTCCCATTTGGCTCTTCATTCCGCCCTTTTAGCCCTCAAAGAGCAGTTTCATAGTTGTAATTTTATCTATACTGATGGTTCAAGGGACGCTACGGGAGTAGGATGTGGTTTTATTCATGACTGACAGAGTTTTAGATTTCGCCTTTTACCGCAGTGCTCGATTTTATCAGCTGAGCCTTTTAGTGTTTACTAGGCTCTTTTATATATTCAGCGACAGGCTTTTAGTGAGAGGGTTGTGTGCTCAGATTCCTTGAGTGTTTTGCACAGCGTTAGTTTGCTGTACAGCCCCCATCATCTTGTACAGCGTGTCCGGGATTGTCTCCATTCGCTTGTCGAATCGCACTTTAGCGTCACTTTTATATGGGTTCCTGGACACGACAGCATATGCGGCAATGAGGCTGCTGACGCCGCTGCGAAAGCCACCATTTCGGCTCACATTGTTCTAACGAACCTGTGCCTTCTGGGAATTTACGCGCTATTTACCAACATCTTATGCTTTTGCGTTGGAATTCTGCCTGAGCCGATCTGCAGGGGAATAAACTCCGGGTGGTGAAGCCCCTCCCTGTCGCCTGGAATACCTCCTCTCGCGCGTGCCGTCGCGAGGAGGTGCTTTTAACTAGACTCCGTATCAGGCTATGGGTAAGCGTTTCTCTTCCATGTGGATGGACCAGGAGGATTCTGCCCTCACTGCCAGAGGGACAGTGCGTAAGCGGCAGGATCTTGCTCCTGCAAAAAGTATTAGTCCAACGGCTAAAAAGAATAAATTAAACCGACCAGCACCGGCCAGTATGCAGAATCGCCTTTCTATTTAGAACATATTGCATTCTAGAGACCATGGCTATCCTACAGTGGAACATACGCGGCATTTGACCACGTCGACTAGAACTGGACTTCTTGCTCCACCAGCATCAGCCCTTGGTTGTAGCCTTGCAAGAGACCAAGCTTCGTCCCCAACACAACCTTACCTTCAGGCAGTACTCTTCTGTCCGGTTTGATATATCTCCGGCGGATGGAGTACCTCCACATGGGGGCACCATGATTCATATCAGTGATGACATCTGCACTACATCTGTACCCATTCAATCTGACATACAATCCATTGCTGTCAGGATTAAGGTACCTTCTATTAGCTTCACCATTTGCAGTATTTATGTACTTCCTTCTGATGGCCTCTCGCGCACTGATCTGGAAGACCTAGTCTCCCCGCTACCATCGCCTGTTTGGTTGGTAGGGGATCTAAATGCCCACCATCCGCTTTGGGGCTCCCCTCATGCTTGTGCGAGAGGCCAGCTGCTCGCCGATTTATTGGACCATATTAACCTCAGTCTCCTAAATACCGGATAGCCTACTTTTCTCTCTAACGCCTTTAATAGTTTTTCACACAAAGACTTAGCCGCCTGCTCTCCGCAATTAGCTGTTTCGTAACAGTGGCGTGTCATCACTGATTTATGCTCTAGTGACCACTTTCCGGTGGTTTTAAGTTTCTTAACCAACAATTTATGTTCCACACTTTTACCAAGATGGCGCCTAGATTGCGCCAACTGGAACCTTTATTCCCGTTTGGCTGTTTTTCAGTAGTGAGGACGACGCAGTTGATTCCTTAGTTGACCACTTCACAATCACCATTCTCTCTGCTGCTGAGCAGTCTATTCCACGCTGGACTGGCCACTCTCGTCGTTTTCCTGTTTCTTGGTGGACAGAAGACTGCCGAACCGCCATTCGTGCTCGCAGACGACCTCTCCGGGATTTCCAGCGTCGTACTACTTTGGATAATCTGATACACTATAAAAAACTACGTGCAAAATTTAGACAAATTATAAAGGATAGCAAGAAGACATCATAGAGCAACTTTTATTCGACACACACCTTCTTCTGGCGTATGGGATAAGTTCAGGCCTGTAGCTGGCAAAGCGATCCATATGCCCATATCCGGTCTAAAAACATCTGCAGATACTGTAGTAGATCCGTTTGACGTGGCTAACACTCTTGGAAGGTTTTCCGCTCACGTGTCTAGCTCAGACAACTATGCGCCCATGTTTCTTCCGGTTAAGGCTCAGGTGGAAGCCCAAGGGTTCGCCTTCCGTTCTGGAAACCTTGAAGACTATAATCGCCTTTTCACCATGGCGGAGCTAGAACACGCACTTTTATCTTGGCGATACTCTGCGCCCGTTCCAATTGGGATCCACGTCCAAATGATACATCTCTCTTCTGTAGGTAAGTCCTTCCTCCTCGAAGTGTATAATCTTGTCTGGGTTGATTCCACTTTTCCATCTCTGTGGCGGAAGGCCACCATTATACGTGTTTAGAAACTTGGAAAGGACCGTCAACTTCCTTCCAGTTAGCGTCCTATTTCCCGCACAAGCTGCGTATGCAAGGTGATGGAAGGCATGATCAATGGACGGTTGGTGTGGTGGCTGGAATCCCATAATCTTTTGACCTCCATCCAATGTGGTTTCGGCCGACCCGTTTCTGACGGGTTTCTGAGGAACAGCCAAGCATTTGGGATATTTTTTGACCTCGAGAAGGCCTACGATACGTGTTGGCGAGCGGGAATATTACGCTCCCTCCACAGTTGGAATATTCGAGGACACCTTCCGCTATTCCTTTAGGAGTTTGTGCAAGAGCGCGTTTTCAGTGTAGGGGTCCGCTCGGTATTTTCTAACCCTTTTATTCAAGAGAACGGAGTTCCGCAGGGCTCGGTACTAAGCGTCACGCTATTTGCTATAGCAGTTAAATTCGATATCGCAATGTGTTCCTCCAAATGTCTCGTCCTGTTTATTCGTGGACGACTGTGCGATATACTGTACTTCTCAGCGTACACTTTATTTGGAACGGCGTCTCCTGCGGTGCTTGGACAATCTCTATGATTGGAGCTTAAGAAACGGCTCTCGTTTTTCCCCTGAGGAAAAGGTCTGTGTTAACTTCTGGCGCCGTAGTTGGCTCATGGCACCTACTCTTCATTTTGGGCCAGATTTACTTCCCTTCGCAGATGAGGTGAGATTCCTGGGGTTGGTATTTGTCCGAAAACTCTGCTGGTCACAACATATACCACAGCTTAAGGCGCGGTGTGAAAGTTCTTTTAAAATTTTACGGATACTAAGTGGTAAATCTTGGGGAGCTAATCGGATAGTGTTGCTGCGTCTTTATCGTGCACTGATCCGATCAAAGTTAGACCATTTGTATATTGTTTATTCCTCAACACGACCATCTGTGTTGAGAAATTCCACAATCAGGGCATCCGTGTGGCTTTTGGAGCCTTCCCAACTAGCCCAGTTGTGAGTCTCTACGCCGAATCGGCGGAAACACCACTTTTATTTCGGCGTGATGCCCTGCTAGCACGTTACGGTAGTGGACTTAAGTGTCAGTCTATGCATCCAACATTTCCCCATTTTTTTTCTACTGAGCTAGACGACGGTTATTGTCGCCTAACACTTAGTCCCAAGCCTACAGGTTTTCGTTTTAGAGAGCTCCTTCGGGAATACAATATCGTAATGCCTAGCATGTTTCGCAAGGGACAGAGGGTGCACCCACCTTGGTTTCGTGCTGCCTCCCGCGTCGCCCTGCATTAGTATCCATACTTGTTTTTTAGAATTTGATCCCGTTACACTGACCGAATTTGTATTTACACCGATTGCAGCAAGTCTGTCGACGGTGTTGGGTGTGCCTTTGTAACTGGTGCCGAACCACATACTTCTGGTTTGCCTCTTCACACATCCGTTTATACTGCCGAGTTGTATGCTATTTATCGAGCCATTCAGTACGTTTGCCGTCGAAACTTGGGTAACTGCCTTATTCTGAGTCATTCGCTTAGCGCACTTCAGAGCGTTCGTGCGCTTTAGAGCCTCCATCTTCTAGTGCAGCTCATTCAGGATGCCCTCCACGTTTTGCACGCCTTTGGCGTGAATGTGTTTCTCGCATGGCTTCCAGGACACGTTGGGTTGTCAGGCAATGAATTAGCGGATGAGGCGGCAAAGTCGGCAACCACGGAGCCCAGTGTCACCATTACTTGTTCAACAGCCGAAGATTTTGGTCTTGTTTTGCGGAGGGCGGTGATTTCGCGCTCGCACGCCGAGTGGCTTGCTCTCTGCAACAACAAGCTAAGGGCAGTGAAAGATCTTTCGGTACACTGGTCAACTTCTTCACGCACTTCCCGTCATGAGGAAGTGCTTTTGGCTCGTCTCCGTATCGGTGACTGTTTTTTTTTACACACAGCTACCTGTTCAAAAGGATCCTGCTCCTGTGTGTTCACAGTTTGGCCAAGCACTAACTGTCTGCCATGTACTGGTAGAGTGCGCTCCTCTAGCCCGTTTACGAGCCACTCTACACTGTCGGCCAGTACTGAAGAGATCTTGTTGGACGGTGCCGGAGCAGTAGATCGGGTTTTTCAGTTTTTATCATCATTGCCTTTTAAACTAAAAATGTAGTTCTATTTTACTTTCCAATCTGGGATGTTTTTGAATTGGTAGATGCTGATTTTAGCTATTTTAGCCTCTCAGGGCTGGGGCCTGTTTTATTTATCGCATTTAGATTCTCTTTTACCAGTTTTTAGCTCTATGGTTTATGTAGCGGACAGTTTTGTCTGTCATTTTATTCATTTTTATTGACTGGTTTTAACTTTTTATTACGGTTTGATGTTTGTTTGAGCACGATTTGTTTTTATAGGGCGCTCGTAACCATGTAGTTGTGCACCCTTAAAATTTAATCATCATCATCATCATGATCTGCATACACTCCTGTTTGGCAACTAAGCCACAACACGGATGAAATCTGATGGGAGAATAACCTCCAGTTACACATTGATTGGTCATTCTGCTACAGAAACTTTACTGGTCACCAATTTAAGTCACCGTAATCATCATAGATCAATATTTATTGAGTGGAAGCATATATAAATGTCATTTGAAAATTTTGCTTATGGTTTAAGAAGTTATTTTTACATACTTCATATCTGTTTAAAAAGCATAATTCATTGAAATCGCATTAGTTTGAAAATCTATGCAAATAAATATGTAAAAATTGTCTTTATGACTCAATTCTCTATATTTTTCCTTTAGTGCTTAAAAACTTTTTAAGCCTTATACTTCTCTGTTTTAATCTTTTATTCATCTTGATAAAATTTCGATTTGTCTTGTATCTTAATTTGACGTGTCCTATAATGTGTATTGTGTTTCTATGGATGAAAATAAATGCAATACAATACAATACTATCTTTGGTCTTCACTTAAGCATCTAAACTGCCTATGTGAAGCTTCAGCGCAAAGTAAAGTGACATTTTCATACAGATCTATATGTGAAGTTGGCCAATTTGACTTTTGTCTATACAGTCAGTATATATTTACCGTATCCAGCTAAGTAAAATATTATAGAAATGAGACTTGCTAGAGATCTTACACAAGTTGAATAAGAATAGTAGTAGCAGCCGCGGCTGCCTATTATTATTATTATTATTATTATTATTATTATTATTATTATTATTATTATTATTATTATTATTATTATGATCATCATCATCATCACCATCACCATCACCATCACCATCACCATCACCATTACCATTACCATTACCATCACCATCATCATTACCATTATCATTACCATTATCATTACTATTATTACTATGATTACTATGATTATGATTGTTGTTGTTGTTGTTGTGTAACACACTGATACACTGATGATCTCCATTCACCTTTTGAGTAACATAATGAATCCAGTCATTTGTAAAGCCATTGGGAAACATAATCTCTGCGTTTTATGGTTTCAGAGTGTAATACATTTAGCTAATTTATGTAATTGGAATATAGATTCTGGCCGTGCGGGGCATAATTTAACAGATGAAAATTCACCCAATGTTTATTTATGACTTCACTGGGCATCTTCAGGGAGTGTTGTTTCTTCACTGGCGATGGCCAAAATGAGGACTGTTCAATGGCTTACTGTTTTTTTTTTTTGTTTTTTTTTTTTTTATGTGAGGCAGTCCAACCCTGTTGTTTCTTAATCATTGATCCACCATTTCCAGTGATAGGAGCTTTGCTTGTTGCTGGGTCCAAGTGAAGTCTTTAAGGTTATTTATACACAATTTTTCTCACTGAATCCAGTCTTTGCTTAATCTTTATTCATGCATGCCTTGCTGAGTGGCTATAACATTAAACGCAACAAGGCAGACGTTCTTAATAGTACAGGCTATTCATGCTAGGCTGTATCATGAGGCTATACCGATTTTGAAACATCAAACAATTTCAATAGAAACTTAAATCACCTTGTTTTCATAATTGATTCATTATTATAATTATGCATATGTAAATTAACTCAAAACATCAACAGGAAGTATCATAATTACATTGGAATTGTGGATCACCGATGGATAAGAAACAACTGGGCTGAACTTCCTCGCATGTAACAGTAAGCCATCGAATATTCCTCACTTTCGCTGTCATTAATGAGGAGTCAACAGCCCCTGGAGATGTCCAGCGAAGCCATGGGCAAAACATCAGTAATTTTCATCCGTTAGATCTGGGCTTACAAGCCTGGAGTCTATATTCTACTGTGTGAATGCTGGTCATAACGACTTATAGTTTCTTTATTTATGTAATTATTGCAGGGACAGTCAGACGGTTTCTTGAGCAGTATGGGAACTCTTTGGAGGCCATTGTGTTATTAGTTGAAAATGTTGATGTGGGCATTTATGAAGTGTTACTCCCGTTATACTTTCCTCGTTCTGTTCAAGAAGAGGAAACTGCATTATGGCAATTACCAGTCAATGTGGGAGGTCCAGATGGAGAACCTGTGCTACCTGATCGACAAATACGTATTATTGACAACCCGCAGCATGACTTGGATGGTAAGTTTGTTGTTTACAGAGCTGCTAAAAGCCTGAAAAGCTTTCTTCAATCATTATTATTGATGTATTATATTGTTGTGTAATTTGTGTATCTTTGAATCCAGCAGTAATGAAATAATTTCCATATCAAAATAGGTGCTTATTTTCATAATTTAATTGAAAGAAGCTGATGAGAGTGAAGCAGAGAAAAGATTTGAACTATAAATGGACGTAGTGGTAGAAAGTATTTTACATATTTGTTTCATGTTACGAGGGAGAGAGAGAGGGGGGGCAGGCGTTAAACCCATTCTTCTTTGGAGAGAGCACAAATTGATTTTTGTAACCAAGTGAATGATTCTCATTGTTGACCTAGCCTTTTTTTCCCTTTCATTTAGAGGAATAGAAAAAAAGTTGCATAGAGCCAGATTTGGAATTTGGGGAGAATGGGACAAATATCTGAATCTTCACTTCTGCAGAAATAGGATTGTTTCTTGTTCAGTGTGGGCAGAGGCACTGGTAAGATGCAACAAAATTCCACACATACCAGTCTTAGTATTCTTTTTCTTAGTTCGTTGAACACTTTAGGCAGCCGTTTTGTGATATAGCATTTAGAAGTAAAAGCCTTTTCTCCCTCAAACAGAATTGTTACAATGGGGATACTTGCTGAGAAGAAGGAACTGAAAATTTTCTTGCCAACGCTTCCCGTTCCCTTTACTTGTGTTAGTGGTCTCCTGGGAAGACACAGACTGACGGCCGTCATTTATTTTCTGTTTTTTTTTTTCTCAAGTAAATCCAACTTTTGTCACCTATTACAATGTTAAATGTAGGTTTTGGAACTTCCTTCATTGCATTTCAAATTATTTCCTTGTACTACTTTCTGCTCATTTCTGAGGTGGGAGAGGGAAGCAGTGACAGCAGAGATCCCTGACATTAATTGTTTTCTTTCAGGATTGTTTTCACTGCTGCTAGTCCATTAATTAAGGCTTCTTGAATCCGACCATATGCACAGCGATGTGCCCTACTTTCACTATATTTTCGTCCACCTCCACCCAGGGGCCTACTACTGAGTCCCGAGCCAACCTGGACTCCCTCATGTGGGCAACCTCTGAGTGGTGAGGGAATCAGTAGATTCAAATGCCCACCCACGTGTAGGCCGTGCGTGGACACCCAAGTCGGTGGAAAAGAATATCCTGGTTGGTTGAGGGTTGTATACCAGAGCCTGGGCTTCTGAATTTCAGTAACTGTGGAGGGTGCGCAACCTAATGCACCACTCCCCCCAGGGGCCTACTACGGTAGGTACGGGTTAGGCGTACCCGGGTTCCCGAGCCACCTTGTCTCCCTCTGTGGGCAACCTCAGAGTGGTGAGGGAGTCAGTAGGTCAAAATACCCACCCACGTTTAGGCCGTGCGTGCAGACCCGTGTCTGTGAAAAGGAATATCCTTTTTGGTTGAGGGCTGCATACCTGAGCCTGGGCTCCTGTCTTTCAGTAACTGAGGAGGGTGCGCAGCCTAATACATCGCTTTGGTTTCTGATTTGCCTAAACGGGAGGCTAGAGACTAACCCACCCCTAGTCAATCGGCCAGGACTAGGTATTACACCGAACTCCAGGGTGAGTGGGACGGCGAGCCCGCTATATCCCCTGTGTAGCCCTGTCACCCCATTGGGGTGACCCCTCGTTGGGCTCCGTGGTGGGTGGGGAGCACTGGGAGATGAATTTACACCTGTTTTCTATGGAAAAACCTAACTCGAAGTCAAATATGCGTGGAAAAGAAGTAGACGAGCCTCAAGGTCCTCGCTACTTAGTTATATCTAGGACAGGGGAAGGAAAAAAGTTTTCATCTGTGAGCCCTTTCGCTATCCAAAGGGGATAAGACCACATCGCAGGCCCGGTTAATTCTTGTGTTAGAGCTCGAAATGGTACCCTTCTGGTTGAGGCAATTTCAGCCTCCCAGGCAGCAAAAATTCTTCGAGCTAAAATGTTAGGCAGCTACCCAGTAAAGGTGCAAAAGCACAAGACTTTGAACTCCTCGCGTGGCGTTATCACCACCCGCGCATTGGACGGTATATCCAATGAGGAGCTTCAGAAAGATCTGGCAGACCAAGGTGTATCATCCGTTTATAGGGTTCAACGGTGAGTAAATGGTGAATTCGTGCCTACCCGTACCCTGTTCCTTACCTTTGACCAGGTAGATCTCCCTCAAAGCATTAAGGCCGCTTACGAAGGTCTCAAGGTTAAGCCCTATATTCCGAACCCCTTGCGCTGTTACAATTGCCAGCGATTTGGTCATACGAGCGAATTTTGTACTGGTCAGTCCACCTGTGCTACCTGTGGTGATGCTTCGCACGATGGGGATTGCGGCACCCCTCCAACTTGTGTGAACTGCAGCGGGGAACACCCATCTAGTTCCCGAGATTGCCCCCGTTTTGCTGAGGAGAGAGCGATCCAGGAGATACGGGTGAAGGAGGTGTCCTTCTCCGAAGCCCGTAAGCTCCTGCGTATCCGACAACCCTCTGTCCCGCGTTCCGGTTTTTATAGCTCTGTTGCAGCTAAACCGGTGCCGAGGCGAGAGATCGCAACACAGACCTGCGATATCACCGGGGCCACTATTGCCGCAAGCATTATCGTTGCCAGGACTAGTACGAAGACCTCTTCAGGTGCGTCAGTGTCGGCATCACTATCTGCCAAATCCGCTAACGTAAAGCATACTCCAGGAAAATTGTCCGCCCAACCATCCACATCAGGCAAAAATACCGGTAAAAGCGTAGGGTATTCTGCACCACAGAAAACTTTCAAGACCAGCAATGTTAGGACTGATTTCCTTAAAGAGCGTGTTTCGCCTGCACCCAAAACATCCAAGGGTGGTAAACCTCCACATCACTCTACTCGTGGATGCTCCTCGGAGGAATCTTCTGGGAGGAGCTCCGATCGGCGACGTCCATCTTCGCCGATCAGTACCTCAAATAGGTTCGAGATGCTCGAACCGAGGTTCTCTATTGGCAAGGGCTCCTCTCCTGTGGAGGAAATGGAACAGGACGATCCTGCCTCGGCTGCCAAACGGACAGTCCCTAAGCGGCAGGATCGTGATCCTGAAAAAAGTGTTAGTCCGACGGCTAAAGAGAATAAACTAAACCGACCAGCACCGCCCAGTATGCAAAAACGTCTATCTATTTAGAGCTTATCCCATATTATAGACTATGGCTATCCTACAGTGGAGCATACGAGGCATTCGACCACATCGAGCAGAGCTTGAACTGTTACTCCACGCGTATCAACCTCTAGTCGTCTGCCTACAAGAGACAAAGCTCCGTCCACAAGACAATGTTACCTTCAGGCACTATTCTTCTGTTCGGTTTGATTTCAATCAGACAGAAGGTTTTCCCGCACACGGGGGCACTATGATGCTCATCAGGAATGATATTTATGCTTATTCTGTCTCCTTACAGTCTGACCTCCAGTCAGTTGCTGTAAAGGTCACACTGTCATCTGCCAGATTTACTATTTGAAGTATCTACTAGCCTCCCTCTAAAGACCTCTCGCGCACCCAGTTGGAAGACCTCGTTTCCCAGCTACCAACGCCATTTGTGTTGGTGGGGGACGTGAATGCCCACCATCCACTGTGGGGCTCTCCTCGGGTTTGTGCGAGAGGTCAGCTGATTGCCGACTTCTTGGACACTAAGAATCTTGTTCTCCTGAACACCGGAGAGCCAACCTTTCTTTCTGATGCCTTTCACAGTTTTTCACACCTTGACATAGTGATTTGTTCACCACAGTTAGCGGTCTCATTATCCTGGCATATGATCTCTGATTTGCACTCTTGTGACCACTTTCCCTGTCTTATTAGTCTCTTGACACACGCTGCCAGTTCCACTCGCTTACCTAGATTTCGCTTAGATCACGCCAACTGGGACCTATATTCCCGCTGGGCTAACTTCAACAACGATGAGCACGACTCCGTGAAATATTTAGCCGACCATCTCACCGAGACAATTCTGTCCGCTGCTGAGCAATCCATTCCGCGTTCGCCTGGCAAAACTCGTCGCTTTCCAGTACCCTGGTGGACTGATGACTGTCGGAATGCAATTCGTGCTCGCAGTCGAGCTCTCAGGTTGTTCCAACGTTGCCCTACACTAGATAATCTAATACAATATAAAAAGCTGCGTGCGAAATCTAGACACATAATTAGGGATAGCAAGAAGACATCCTGGAGTAATTCTGTAGCACCTTTTAAACGACATACACCTTCCTCTGTCGTATGGGATAGGTGACGGCGGAAAATCGACTCAAATGCCTATCGCCGGTCTCAAAACACCTGCCGGTGAAGTTGTTGAAACGTTTGAAGTGGCGAACACCTTAGGCAGAGCATTCGCTCAAGTGGCTAGCTCAGACAATTATTCCCCTGACTTTCTTACAGTTAAGACTCAGGTGGAATCTCAAGGACTCTCCTTTCGTTCTGGGAACCTTGAAGCCTATAACCGTCTTTTCACCATGGTAGAGCTAGACAATGCACTTTCGTCTTCGCGACACTCTGCTCCAGGACCAGATGGTATCCACGTTTAAATGCGTCAACATCTCTCTCCTGTCGGTAAGGTTTTCCTACTCGAGGTCTATAACCGTGTCTGGGTTGAAGCCACTTTTCCAGACAAATGGCTGGAGGCCACCATCATACCCATTCTTAAACCTGGAAAGGACCGCCGTCTTCCTACCAGTTACCGTCCAATTTCCCTCACCAGTTGCGTATGCAAGGTGATGGAACGCATGCTCAACGGAGGGTTGGTGTGGTGATTGGAATCCCACAACCTTCTGACCAATATCCAGTGTGGCTTTCGACGTCGTCGCTCGGCAACTGACCACCTTGTTTCGCTGTCAACTCAGATCGTGGACGGGTTTCTGAAGAACAGCCCAACAGTTGGGATATTTTTTGACCTCGAGAAGGCTTATGTTACGTGCTGGCGGGCAGGGATTTTGCGCTCCCTCCACAGCTGGAATATACGTGGACGTCTACCGTTATTCATTCAGGAGTTTATGTGGGACCGGACTTTCCGAGTAAGGGTCGGCTCGGTTTTTTCTAATTATTTTATTCAAGAGAACGGAGTGCCTCAGGGCTCGGTACTCAGCGCGACGCTGTTTGCGATAGCGATTAATTCCATCTGGCTCTGTGTTCCCCCAGGTGTCTCTTCTTGTTTATTTGTTGACGACTTTGCCATTTTCTGGACTTCTCAGCGCACGCCGTTTTTGGAACGCCGTCTCAAGCGGTGTTTGGACAATCTTTATGATTGGAGCTCCAGAAACGGCTTTCGTTTCTCACCTGAGAAGTAAGTCTGCGTTAATTTCTGGCGCCGAAGGTGGCGAATGTCACCTTCTCTTCATCTCGGGCCAGATATACTTCCCTTCGCAGATGAGGTGAGATTCCTGGGATTGATATTCGATCGCAAACTATGCTGGTCTCCTGATGTAGCACAGCTTAAAGCGCGGTGTGAGCGTTCCCTGAATATTTTACGAATACTAAGTGGCAAATTTTGGTGAGCAGATCGGACAGTACTGCTGCGTCTTTATCGTGCACTGATCCGATCAAAGTTAGACTATGGATGTATTGTTTATGCCTCAGCACGCTCATCTGTGCTGAGAAAGTTGGATGTTGTCCACAATAGGGGAATTAGGGTGGCTGTTGGAGCGTTTCAAACTAGCCAAGTTGTGAGCCTCTTTGCTGAATCTGCCGAGCCCCCTTGTGTTGCCGGCGGGATTTTCTCTCTAACTATGGCTGTAACTTGAAGTGCATACCTGCGAATCCATCGTTTACTCCCTTTTTTAATTCTGGTTTGGACGATCGTTATAGAAACCTCTTACGTAGTCCAACGCCTGCAGGATTTCGCTTCCGAGAGCTGCTTCGAACGCACTGTCTTGAAATGCCTGACATTTTTCCCGAGGGGGGAGGGTGCATCCACCTTGGCTACGTGCTTCCTCCCACGTAGAGCTCGGGATGACAGCTTACGCGAAGTCTGCTACGCCTGTGTCTAGTATCCGTTCTTATTTTTTAGAATTTTTATCAAAATACTGTGGCCATATTCGTCTATACACCGATGGTAGTAAGTGCACCGAAGGCGTTGGATGTGCGTTTGTATCTGGGTCAGAAACCTCTACTTTCGGTTTACCTAGCAGCACATCTATTTACTCTGCAGAGCTGTATGCCATATATGCGCCCTGCTCTATATTCGCTGTCGAAATTGGAGTCATTGCCTTGTATTAAGCGATTCCCTTAGTGCCCTTCAGAGCATCTGTGTGTTGTACACCTACCATCCTCTCGTGCACTGCATCCAGCATACCCTCCACATTTTATCCGCTTCTGGCGTTAATGTGGAGTGTGCATGGGTTCCTGGACACAGTGGCTTACTGGGAAATGAACGTGCGGATTTGGCAGCGAAGAGCGCGGTCAGTCAACCCAGTGTAGCAGTTACTTGCGTATCATCCGACGATTTGAAGCTTGTTGTCCGGAGAGCGATGTTTTCGTCCTGGCATGCCGAGGGGTCAGCTCTCCGTTGGAGAACAAGCTTAGGGAGGTTAAGTAACTCTCCGTACACTGGGCAACCTCCTCACAAAAATCTCGACGTGAAGAGGTAATGGCTCGATTGGGAATTGGTCACTGTTATTTTACACATAGATATCTGTTTGTGAAGGAGCCTCCGCCTGTCTGTGCACTCTGTGGAAAGCCGTTGACCGTCCGTCACGTGTTGCTAGAGTGTGTACCTCTAGCACACATTCGCACATACCTGCAACTGCAGGCAAGGCTTGAGGAGGTTTTGGCAGACGATGACAGATGCGTAGATAGGGTTTTTAATCTCTTAGCAAATGTACCTTTCGCACTGCGCGTGTAGTTGTTTTACATTTTGGAGGCCACTTGACTTTTTATGTGTCGCTTTTATGTTTTTCATTAAATTCTTCGTTTAAGCAGTCCTTTATGTCTACTTTAGACACATTTGGTGTTATTACTCATCTTAAATGTTATTTTTAACACTCACTTTTCTGCATCGTTTTAGCTATTGGTTTACTCCTAGTGGTTTTGGCTGCTTTTTAACTCTTGGTTTTTGTTTGCAACATATTTTAGAAGGGCGCTAATGATCTTGCAGTTGGGCGCCCCCCTCCAATAATAATAATAATACACCACTTGGGTTTCTGATTCACCTAAATGGCAGGCTAGGGAGTAACCGCTCCGTGGTCAATCGGCGCGGACTAGGTACTACACCGAAATCACGTGTGAGTGGGACGGCGAGCCTGCTGTATGCCCTCGTTGGGCTCCGTGGTAGGTGAGGAGCACTCTGAGTTGAAATAAAACCTTTTCTGTGGGTACCAAAACTCTCTAAAACCTAGTAAAATGAGCGTGAAAGAAGTAATCGGGGCTTCAGGTCCTCGCTACTTTTCAAACATCGGTGAGTCCCTTTGATATCTAGAAGGGTCTTGATAAACTTGCTGGTATTGGAACCTGATCCCCGTTCCAGGCAGGCAAGCTACTTAACGCCCATATGTTAGACAGCTACCCACTGAAAGTTGACGTTCAACACCTCACTCGGTGTGGTGACCACCCGTGCACTGGATGATTTGAGTACCGAAGAAATTCCTGAAAATCCGCAGATCAAGGCGTCACATCTGTTTACTGGGTGCGGCGGAAAGTGAGTGGAGATTTTGTACCAACCCTACGCTGTTGCTTTCCCCCAGGGGCCTATTACGGTTTGGCGCACCCGGGGGTTCCCGAGCCGCTCGCCACCATATCATCCCCATCACCATCCACAGGGCCACGTTTTGTGTTTCTGTCTGCGCATTTGTTTGTGTATGTTCTTCTGGGTGCGAGTTTATACACGTCATCTTCTTCCTCTTCTAGGCTGATTCCCTATATACTTAGTTTTAAGGCTTTAGGTTTGATAACTCCTGCCTCACCAACAGGGATCTTTCTCCAATCTTCGTGGTTCCTCTCCCACGGTTCGAGTGCGGCTTCCAACTTGTGTGCTCTTCGGAGGTCTCAGGCGTGACGGTTGAGTGGACCCTTCACACTGCCCTTATGTGAAATCCTTAGGTGCGTAGCTCGTACAAACTATATGTACACCCACGCAGCTTTTCTGGGAGTCCGATGCGTGCTAATCTCCCGACGAACGCAGGTCGTCGGGTTAGAATCACAGGCCGGGCGTATTACCGCTATTGGAAACACGGTGTAATCAACCACAAGTCCCCTGAAGTCATGGATGTGTCATTACACACCATGGCCTAAAGTGGGGGGCCACAGGTACCTGTGGTAGGAGCATAAAGCCAGGTTGTGCATGGTGGCGGGATTTTCCGTATGGACCAGCAGTGGAGGCTGGAGGGTAACTCCTCCTAAGTAATGCGTGAGATCGGTCTGGGATGGGTGTCCCAGGCGGCACAGACCGGAAAGTATTTTTAAGGTGTCTTTTTTCTCTTTCCGCCGGATGGCAGGCTGACGCCAACAGTACCGGAAGGGGGCTGTTTCATCAAGATCCCTCCGCGCAAAACTTTTCCATTTGACTGCTTTTTGGAATTGACTTTGGCATGCGAATCTAAAAGTATGCGATATATTTTATATTCAGCGGGAAATGGACAGGATCTGTAGTAAAGTAAGCAACGCAACCAGGACTAGAGACGGTACGGTGTTAGTGGAAACCAAGACCGAAAACCAGTCTAAGAAGCTTCTGAAAGCCGGCTTGGTGGGTTCCTATCCAATAACGGTAGCCCCACATAAATCTCTGAATACTTGTGGAGGCGTAGTGACCACCAACTGCTTAGACGGTCTTTCAGATGCAGACATTGTTTCCCATTTCTCCGACCAGGATGTATGTCAGGCGTACCGTCTTCTAGGTAAACGTGATGGTCAGTTGGTTGCGTTGGGAACGGAATTCCTAACGTTCAAGGCGCCAGCCTACCTGAGGCACTCTACTGTGGTTACGAACGCGCTTGAATGAGACTGTATATACCGGATCCCATGCGTTGTTTGCAGTGTCAGAAATTTGGTCATACCCAAAGTCACCTTCGACGCTAAATGTGAACGTTGTGGCCAATCTGCTAATGGTGAATCTGCTTGTGCTATGGACCCTAGCTACGTCCACTGTAAAGGGAACCATTCATCCAGCTCGCGGCAATGTCGGCGTTTTCTCGAGGAAAAAGCCAACCAGGAGTTACGGGCTAAGGAACGCCTTAGTTTTCCTGAAGCCCGGCGTCGCTTCCAACAAATGTAGCCTACGACCATCTCAGGCTACGCATCTGCGCTCCGCCGCACTCCTGTTTCCTCAGTGGCTCTACAAACCTTTCCCGTAGCCGACGCGTGTACGCAAACAGAGCAGGCGCCGAGTATAACAATCTTGTCTTCAACATCTACAGCACCCACTGCCTCAAGTTCTATTTCTCTAGATCCTGCTCGTTAGACCGACACCATCTGTCGCTGCTCCTCATTAGTAAATTAGTAAAAACTCAATGCCTCTGATAAACCTTCAATGATAATTTTTAAACAAACTTGCGCCCAGGCACGGCGCATTATTCAAGATAGCTACCTGGCTTCCTGGGCTTCGTTTGTTGAAACATTCAGTCGCACAACACCTTCATCTGTTGTGTGGGAGAAGCTCCGGCGTGTTGCCAATAGGCAGTCTGGTACTTCCATACCGGGGCTTCTGGTGGGACTCACACCATAGTTCACCCGGTTGCTATTGCAGATGCCCTTGGTAGCACGTTTCCAACTGCGTCTAGCTCTGCCATTCATCACCCAGCGTTTCGTGCCATCAATGCGGACGTGGAGTCTCAGAGACTCTCTTTCTGGTCCTTGGATTCCGAGTGCTATAACTCGGATTTTAGTATGTGGGAGCTGGATGCCTGTTTAGCATCCTCTCGACACTCCGCTCCAGGACCCGATGGTATCCATATCGCCATGCTACAGAACCTCTCTTCTGAGAGTAAGCAATATCTCCTGAACCTGAACAACCTCGTTTGGCGCGAGAGTGTGTTTCCTACAGCTTGGCGAGAATCCACCGTTGTTCCCATCTTAAAACCGGGGAAGGACCGTAGTCTTCCTCCTAGTTACTGTCCTATCTCCCTCACCAGTACTGTTTGTAAGGTGATGGAACGCATGATCAATGGACGGTTACGATGGTGGCTTGAAACTGAAAAACTTCTGTGCAACATACAGTGCGGCTTTCGCCGATACCGCTCCACGACTGACCACTTTGTCTCCCTCTCGACTCACATCCTGAACGGTTTTCTTCGGAAGTGTCAAACTGTAGCCGTATTTCTCGATCTGGAGAAAGCTTATGACACTTGCTGGTGTGCTGGTTTACTTCGTACCTTGCATAGTTGGGGCTGCCGTGGCCGCCTTCCAGTGCTCCTTTGTGAGTTCATGAACAACTGGGTATTTCGTGTATGTGTGGGCTCCGTTTTCTCTCGTGTTTTTAGTCAGGGGAGCGGAGTGCCTCAAGGGTCGGTACTCAGCGTCACTCTCTTCGCTGTTGCCATCAATCCCATTGTCGAATATGTTCCTGCTGGTAAATCCTCCACCTTATTTATGGACGATTTTGCAATTTATTGCAGTTCTCGGCGCACGTGCCTTTTGGAGCGTCACCTACAGGCAAGTATTGACCGACTACATACTTGGAGTGTCACAAATGGCTTCCGTTTTTCTTCCGAGAAGACAGTTTATGTCAACTGCTGGCGTCGGAAACCATACGAACCGCCTACTCTACTTCTTGGGGCCGAACCGCTGCCCTTCGCCGAAACTGTAAATTCGCTTGGATTGATGTTCGACAGGAAGCTTAGCTGGTCGTGTCATGTCTCTTCTCTGAAGGCTAAATGTGATCGTGCCCTTAATATTTTACGTGTTTTATGTGGCACATCCTGGGTGCGTCCTATTACAGCTTTACAGTTCGCTTGTTCGGTCTAAACTGGATTACGGTTGCATTGTATACTCTTCAGCTTGTCCTTCGATTTTACGATGCTTAAACCCAGTCCACCATCGTGGGATTCGTCTGGCGCTGGGTGCATTTCCAACTAGACCAGTTATTAGTTTGTCTGTGGAGGCTGCTGAACCTCCGCTGTCTCATAGGCGTGCTCTACTTCTTTGCAGCTATGCTATCTGCCTGTTTTCCTTGCCAGATCACCCGTCTTTCAAGTTATTCTTTGACGAGTCTCTTGACCGTCAATATACAGTCAGCGCGGTTGCCTTGCTTCCCGCAGGAGTTCGTTTTCGCTTGCTTCTTCGGCCCTTGGATGTTCGCCTACCGCATGTGTTTCCACTGGGGGAATGTTCCTTCCCCTCTTGGTTACGTTGCGACACCCAGTTCCACTTTGGTTTGGCATCCATGCTGAAAGCAACGACTCCACCTTCAGTCTTCCGCTCCGCATTTTTAGAGCTGGAGGCCAGGTTTCCCAACCATTGTTTTATTTATACGGATGGTTCTCAGCAAGACCGTGGTGTGGGATGCGCTTTCGGTTTTAATTCGCGGAGTAATATATGTCATCTTTTGGGGCAATGTTCGATTTTTACCGTGGAACTTTTTAGTATCTTTCAGGCTCTTCTTTTAATCCGGGGAGAGGATTTAAAACAGTTTGTTATTTGTAGCGATTCCCTCAGTGCACTTCAGGACCTGTGTGAGCTGTATCCAAGCCATCCGTTGATACAGCGTATACAGGATCGCCTATATTGGCTCGCTGACGCGAGCGTCAGCGTGTCGTTTAATTTGCTTCGGGGTAACGTAGGTGTGAGCGGAAACAAACAAGCGGATACAGCTGCTAAGTCTGCAGTTTTATTGCCTAATGTTTGAACACCACCGTTCCTCCAGGTGATATTCGTGTTCACCTGCGCCGGGCGATTCTTTCGCGCTGGTTCGCGGAATGGTCCGGGGTGCGTGACAACAAACTGAGGGCGGTCAATTCCCTTTCTGTCCACTGGCCTACTTCCTCGCTTGCATGTCGCCGCGATGAGGTGGATTTAGCGCGACTGCGTATCGGGCATTGCCGTTTTAGCCACCAGCATTTTTTACGTGAGGAACCCGCACCTCAATGTGTTTCGTGTAACGAGCCATTGACGGTGCGTCATATTTTATTGGAGTGCCAGCTTTATACTGTTCTACGTGCATCTCTGTGTCTTCCTACTGCCATCCCCAGCCTTTTGGGCAACAACCCTGTATATTGTGACGGAATTTTTAATTTTCTCCGCCGCTGCGGGATGTACAGTAGCGTATAATTTTATATCTGGGTTTTAGTTTTTATTGACTTATGTTTTTAGGGTCTCGTTTTCAGTCTGGCTATGGTAGCCTTTTTATGCTTTCCCTGGTTTTAAGCCTTCGGTGGTACTCCTGTTTTAGTGGTTTTATGCCTTTTAACTTTTAGCTCTTTTAATTACCCTAGGGCGCTAATAACCTATGTAGTTGTGCACCCTAAAGCCATAATACTACTGCTACTACTACTACTACTACTACTACTACTACTACTACTACTACTACTACTACTGCTACTGCTACTGCTACTGCTACTGCTACTGCTACTCCTACTGCTACTGCTACTCCTACTGCTACTGCTACTGCTACTGCTACTGCTACTGCTACTCCTACTGCTACTGCTACTCCTACTGCTACTGCTACTGCTACTGCTACTGCTACTGCTACTGCTACTGCTACTGCTACTGCTACTGCTACTGCTACTGCTACTGCTACTGCTACTGCTACTGCTACTGCTACTGCTACTGCTACTGCTACTGCTACTGCTACTGCTACTGCTACTGCTACTGCTACTGCTACTGCTACTGCTACTGCTACTGCTACTGCTACTGCTACTGCTACTGCTACTGCTACTGCTACTGCTACTGCTACTGCTACTGCTACTGCTACTGCTACTGCTACTGCTACTGCTACTGCTACTGCTACTGCTACTGCTACTGCTACTGCTACTGCTACTGCTACTGCTACTGCTACTGCTACTGCTACTGCTACTGCTACTGCTACTGCTACTGCTACTGCTACTGCTACTGCTACTGCTACTGCTACTGCTACTGCTACTGCTACTGCTACTGCTACTGCTACTGCTACTGCTACTGCTACTGCTACTGCTACTGCTACTGCTGCTGCTGCTGCTGCTGCTGCTGCTGCTGCTGCTGCTGCTGCTGCTGCTGCTGCTGCTGCTGCTGCTGCTGCTGCTGCTGCTGCTGCTGCTGCTGCTGCTGCTGCTGCTGCTGCTGCTGCTGCTGCTGCTGCTGCTGCTGCTGCTGCTGCTGCTGCTGCTGCTGCTGCTGCTGCTGCTGCTGCTGCTGCTGCTGCTGCTGCTGCTGCTGCTGCTGCTAACGGTGGCTTCACGCCAAGCCGTAGGAAATGCTCCTTCTTGCCAAACGCGGTTATATAGGCTCAGGAGATAGAGTTTACCACCAGAAGAGAGGTGCTGGAGCATTGCGATGTGGATACTATCAGGGCCTGGGCTGGAGTGCCGAGAAGATGCTAATCAGGCAAACAGCTCTCGCATGCTAAAAAGTGTGTTGTAGCACTCGGTGTCACAGGACCGGAAAGAGGGGCTCTGAGACTCCACCTCTGTCTTAATGGCACGGAACGGCGGGTGATAATTGGCGGAACTGGACATATTTGCGAAAGTGTTACCAAGGACATCTGCAACAGCAATCGCATCAACTATGGTGTCGGTGCCCACGAGTAGCCCCGGTATCTAAGTACCAGTCTGCTTACCGGCAACAAGGCGGAGCTTCTCCCACACAACAGATGAAGGTGTTGTGCGATTAAAGGTAGACACAAACGAATTCCATGAAGCCCTTTACCTATCCTCAATAATTCGGCGTGCCCGTGCGCGTGTTTGTTTAAAATGGATGAAATGCTCCAATTTAGGGTGATGGCGAAATACCCTAAGAGCCCTCCTACGAGCACGAATGGCATCGCGGTACTCGGCAGTCCACCAAGGGACCGGTATTCTTCTAGGGTAGGCAGACGTCCGCAGTATTGACTGCTCGGCAGCGGAGATCACAACGGAGTTGAAATGCTCGACCATCTGATCAACGGAGTCGAACTGGCAGTCGCTGAAAACAGCAAGAGCGGAAAAAAGAGCCCAGTTCGACTTAGACAGCTGCCAAGACCTCGCACGCGAGGAGGAAAGGTGGTGTGATATAAGAGTAATGACACAAGGGCAATGATCACTAGAATGAGTGTCTGATAACACGTTCCACTGAAAAATTTAAATTTAAATGGCGTGTTATTTATGGACGATTTTTTAACTGCTGTGGTTCTCAGCGTCCCATTCTATATTGGGCGTGAAAGACCGCTTAAGTTTGCTCAGAGGCCTCTCTATCAGGCTTGAGGTTCTTTTAGGTGCCGTAAATCTACGACACAGGACCAACGGCTTTACTTCCCTTCCGAAGTAAGCCATGCTAAGGATTTTACACCCATCGTCCTCCGCCGGGTTTGAACCCGCGACCTTGGGTATATGAAGTCAGAATGGTAACCATTACACCACTGCAAGCGGTGAGCAAGCCGTGCAGAGCAAAAGGAAAGGTCCATGAGCGATAGCGTGGTAGAATAATCGGAAATGAAAGTAGGTTCACCGGTGTTCAGAACAGAGAGATTATATTGAGCTAAAAGGTCAGCAAGAAGAGTCGCCCGCTCGCAGGCCCTAGGGGAACCCTATGTGGATGGTGGGCATTAAAATCACCCAGCAGAAGAAAAGGTGCTGGCAGCTGTGACAAGAGATGGAGCGCATCAGCGGCGCAGTTGATAAATGAGGGCGGAATTCAGACATTACATACAGTAAATTAGAAACCAGGAAGAGTAAGTAGGATAGCAATAGCTTGCAAGGTAGTAGTGAGCGAGACTAGCTGACCGCAGATGTGTGTGCGCGTGAGGAGCATAACACCCCCATGAGCAGGAGAGCCCTCCTCGGATGTAACATCACACCGTATGGAAGGTATTGGTGCAGGGTCAATGAATCGTGGGGGCGAAGCTTTGTCTCCTGCAAATACAGAACCAGAGGGTTGTAGGACCGTAGTAACAGCTGCAATTCGGCCCTATGAGTACGGACACCGCGGATATTCCACGTCAGGAGAGCCATGGAGCACAGATGCGTGAAAGGTTACCGAATAATCATACTATGAGTTAGCAGCTGGGATGCAAACGAATTGTGGAAACGTAGTAGATGAGGTTAAGGTGGACGTTTCTTGTTCTTTATACTCTTTGGACCCACAAGAATATAGTCACTTTCGTCGCCGCTATCCGCTTATGTTCGGGATGTGGAAGATCCGCTACGGCTCGTAGTACGAGAACGGGACTTGGAAGGTTTTTCAGTGGCTTTGAGTTTTTTACGACTGCGCTCATGAGGCGCAGTGACAGGTGGTGTCGGTCGAACAAGCAGCTTACGGGCAGGTTCTGGAGAATTAGACCTTGAGGCAGTGGGTACTATGGATGTTGACTGTTAGGTTGTTTTGCTCGGCGACTGTCTGTTTGCGTACACGCGTCGGCTACGTGCACGGTCTGTACTGCAACTGAGGAAGCAGGAGAACGGCGGAACGCCGATGCGTAGCCTGAGATGGTCGCAGGCTGCAATTGTTGGAAGCGACGCCGGGCTTCAGGAAAAGTTAGGCGCTCCTTAACCCGCAACTCCTGGATGGCTTTTTCCTCTAGAAAACGCAGACACTACCGGGAGCTGGGTTGATGGTTTCCTTTGCAGTGGACGCAGCAAGGGTCTCGAGTACAAATACCTTCTCCATGAGCAGGTTGGCCGCAACGTTCAGATGTAGCGTCGAAGGTGCACTGACTTTGGGTATGACCGAATTTCTGACACCGAAAACAACGCATGGGATTCGGTGCATATTGTCTCACAGTAGCGCGTTCATAACCACAGTAAAATGCCTCAGGTAAGGTGGTGCCTTTGAACGTTAGGAATACCGTTCGCAATGCAACCGACTGACCCTCACGTTTACCTAGAAGACAGTACGCCTGACATACACCCTGGTCGGAGAGGTTGGAAACAATGTCTGCATCTGAAAAGCCGTCTGAACAGGCGGTGGTCACCACGCCTCTACAGGTGTTCAAAGAGTTGTGCGGAGCCACTAATATGGGTTACGAACCTAACAAACTGGCCTTAATGAGCTTCTTTGACTGGTCTTCTGTCTTGGTTTCCACTAGAAGGGTACTGTTTATCGTTCTGGTAGCATTGATCACTTTACCGCAAATCCGGTCAGTTTTTCGTTGGATATAGAAGGGAGTAATATCTCGCATTGTTTTCTTTTCGCAGGCCAGGGTCACAACTATAAAGCGGTCAAAAGAAGAGGTTTTGCGCGGAGATAACAAAATGGAAAGACCCCCTTCAGGAACCGTCGGCGACAGCCTGCCATCCGGGAGTAGACAGAAAAGACACAAAAATACTTTCCGGTCTGTGCCGCCTGCTAGACCTCTACCAGACCGATCTCGAGGAATACCTCAGAAGGAGTTACCCTCCAGCTACCACTGCTGGTCCATACGGGTAAGCCCTTCACCATGTACAACCCGGCTTTAAGCCCCTACCACAGGTATAACCACCTGTGGCTCCCCACTTTAGGCCATGCTGCGTAATAAAGCAGACATGGATTCAGGGGACTTGTGGTTGATTACACCGGGTTTCCGTAAGCGGTAACACGACCGGTCCGTAATTCTAACTCAACGAGCAGCGCACCCCTACCAGACCGATCTCAAGGAATACCTCAGAAGCAGTTACTCTCCAGCTACCACTGCTGGTCCATACGGGTAAGGCCTTCACCATGTACAACCCGGCTTTAAGCCCCTAGCATAGATATAACCACCTGTGGCTCCCCACTTTAGGCCATGCTGCATAATAAAGCAGAGATGGATTCAGGGGACTTGTGGTTGATTACACCGGGTTTCCGTTAGCGGTAACACGACCGGTCCGTAATTCTAACCCAACGAGCAGCGCTTTTCGGGAAACTAAAACGGACCGGGCCCCCGAGGAAGCTACGTGGCTGTACACAACGGTATGAACGGGCTCCGCACCTAAGGGTTACAATAGGGGTAGTAGGAAGGGTCCACTCAACCTTCACGCCTGAGACCTCCGAAGAGCACACATGTTGGAAGCCGCGCTGGAACCGTGGGACAGGAACCACGGAGATGGAATAAATATCCCTGTTGGTGAGGCAGGAGTTAATAAATCTAAAGCCTTAATACTAAACACGTAAAGAATAAGCCAAGAAGGGGAAGTAGATGAGGCGAGTAAATTCGCTCTCACAAAAGACACAAACAAATATGCACACAAACACAAAGCGTCGCTCAGTTGGTGGCGATGAGGATGAGATGGCGGTGAGTGGCTCGGGAACTCCCGGGTGCGCCAAACCCGTACCTACCGTAGTAGGCCCCTGGGGGGAGCAAAATGGGGGCAGGCTCGGGAACTAGATGGATGTTCCCCGCCGCAGTTCAGACAAGTTGCAGTTTTAACGCAATCCCCATCGTGGGATGCGTCGCTACATATTGCACACTTTGACCGACCAGATCAAAATTCCCTGGTATGACCAAACCGCTGGCACTTGTAACATCGTTGGGTTGGGAATATAGGGCCTAACCTCGATGGCTTCGTACCCTGCCTTAATTCTTTGTGGGAGATCTACCCGATCAAAGGTAAGGAACAGGGTACGGGTAGGCACAACATCACAATTGACTTTCCGCTGAACCCTATAAACGGATGTTACGCCTTGTTTTCAAGATCATTTTGAAGCTCCTCTTTGGACAAACCGTCCAATGCGCGGGTGGTGATAACGCTATGCTAGGAGTTCAAGGTCTTATGCTTTTCGACCTTAACCGGATAACTGCTAAAAGTTTCGCCTTAAGAAATTTCATTGCCTGGGAATTTAATATTGCCTCAACTAGGATGGTTCTATTTCGGGCTCTAACACAGGATTTAACCGGGCCAGCAATTGTGTCTAAATCTTCTGAAAGCGAAAGGGCTAACGGATGTAAAGTGTTTACCTTCCTCTGCTCTAAATACGACTAAGTAGCGAGGACCATCGGTCTCAGCTACTTCCTCTCCCAACACTAAATTAGATCTTGATTTTAATTTTGCCATAAAAGATATGATTTATATTCATCCCCCAGTGCTCCCCACCCACCACGGAGCCCAACACGGGGTCACCCTACTGCGGTGACAGGGTTACACAGGGGATATAGCGGGCTCGCCGTCCCACTCACACTGGAGTTCGGTGTTATACCTAGTCCTGGCCGATTGACTAGGGGTGGGTTAGTCCCTAGCCTCCCGTTTAGGCAAAACAGAAACCAAAGCTGTGTATTAGGCTTCGGACCCTCCCCAGTTACTGAAAGACAGAAGCCCAGACTCAGGTACGCAACCCTCAACCAACCATGATATTGCTTTTCACCGACACGGGTCTCCACCCACGGCTTACACGTGAATGGGCAGTTTGACCTACTGACTCCCTCACCACTCTGATGTTGCCCACAGAGGTAGTCAAGGTGGCTCGGGACCCTGGATGCGCGTAACCCGTACCTACAGTAGTAGGCCCCTGGGGGGGAACCTTATATCTGGTGTGCCTTTTAATGTGCGTGTTTAATTTTACTTTGATTTTTATTTCTCTCGGCCTCTGGTAGCATATCAGTAGCTTAGGTCTTATCCGTTTTAAAACTTTTAGCAGTTTGAATTTTAGGACGGAGGAACTGGTTTCTACTTCCACCTTTTTAGTTGCAGTTTTATTAGGCTTTTAGTTTCTATTTGTTCTGCTTTGGGTGTTTTTTTTTTTCAGTGGGTTTTATTGGTGAGTGGCTCATTTTTATTCATGTTTTAGTTTTCTAGGAAGTTTTAATTGATTACTGAGTGTCGCCCTACTTTTTGTGGAGGCTAATGACCTAGCTGTTGCGCGTCTCTGACACCATTCATCATCATCATCATCATCATCATCACCATCATCATCATAGAAAATTTGGTGACTGGCATTTTCTTAGCGATTCCCTTAGTGCCCTTCAGAGCATTCGTCAGCTGTACAATTACCATCCTTTAGTGCATTGCATCCAGGACGTCCTCCACATTTTGCAAGTTTCTGGGCGTTTTGTGCAACTGGCATGAATTCCTGGACACGTTGGCCTTCTGGGGAATGAACTGGTGGTTTAGGCAACGAAATCGGCAGTCACAGAACCCAGGGTTAATATTACCAGTGGAATCGCGGAAGACTGTAGGGTTGTTTAGGATGCGGAGAGCGGTATTTTTGAGCTGGCATGCGGAATGGTCGGCTCACTGCGGTAAATAGCTTACGGTAACCTCCTCTAGTTTACCGGGCCGGGAGGAGGTAGTATTATTGAGACTACCACGTGGCCACTGTATGCTTATTCACATCTACCTTTTTAGGCACGAATCTGCTCCTATCTGTGCGCTCTGTGGGGAGTAACAGTTCGTCATGTGTTGCTAAGTTTTTAGCACAAGTTCCTTTTAGTTTGAGGTTTTAGTGTGGCAGCTGTTTGCCGGATATTAAAGCGGCCTTTTAGCTTTGAATTACTTTGTTTTTTAATTATTTAGTCTTATTGTTAGATTTTTAGCCAGTTTTAGCTACCTCTGGCTTCAGGGCTGAGTAGTTATTTTACTTTGGTTTTATACTGCTTTTAATTTTACTGTTACCCGCGTTTTAATTTTCAAAGATGTTTTATTAACCGTTATTGCCAGAATTTTATCTTAAGGGCGCCAATGTCCTAAGCAGTTGAGCGCCCTTAGACATCATTATCATCATTACTGCTTTTAGCCTGGCTTTTTGGTTTTCATCAGGTATTTTTTTGGTTTTACTTTAAAACCTGCCCCCCCCCCCATAGTTTTAATTGTTTTAATTCCAAGTTTTTGAGATAGCTTTTATCGTTATGCTTTGACTTTTTTATTTTTAAAGGCGCCAATAAGCTAGCAGTTGAACGCCCTTAAACCCAATCATCATCGTCATCATCATTGGAGCTTGAAAACCGGCTTCGGTTTCTCCCATGAGAAGAAAGTCTGTATTACATTCTGGCGCTGTAGGTGGCGAATTCGCCTACTCTTCAACTCGGGCCAGATTTCCTTCCCTTCGCAGATGAGGTGAGATTCCTGGGGTTGGTATTTGATCATAAACTGTGCTGGTCACCACATATAACACAGCTTAAGGCGCGGTGTGACCGTTCTCTTAATATTTTACGGATACTAAGTGGCAAAGCTTGAGATGCAAATCGGAGAGTAATGCCGCGTCTTTATCGTCAACTGATCCGATCCAAGCTAGACTATGGATGTTCTGTTTACTCTTTAGCACGACTATCTGTGCTGAGAAAGTTAGATGCAGTCTACAATCAGGGCATCGGTGTGGCTGTTGGAGCCTTTCCAACTAGCCCAGTTGTAAGCCTCTACACCGAATCGGCGGAACCACCCCTTCGCTTTCGTTGTGATGTCCTCTTAGCGAATTATAGTACTGGACTTAGGTTCATGCCTACGCATCCAATATTTCCTCGTTTTTATTCCACTGAGCTAGACGACCGTTATCGTTAACTATCCCTTAGTCCAAAGCCTGCAAGTTTTCGTGTCAGCGAACTTCTTCAGGATTATGATATAGCAATACCTAGCATGTTTCCCAAGGGAGAGAGTGTGCTCCACCTTGGTTACGTGCTGCCTCCCACGTTGATCCTGGGATGTTGGCATTCGGGAAGTCTGTGATGCCTTCGTGTAGTATCGGTACTAATTTTTTTTAGAATGTTTATCCCCTTACAGTGTCAGAATTTTCTATACACCGGTGGGAGTAAATGAATCGACGGTTTTGGCTGTGCCTTTGTAACTGGAACCGAACAACATACTTTTGGTTTGCCAAGTCACACATCCGTTTATACTGCGGATCTGTATGCCATTTATCGAGCCATTCAGTACATTTGCCGTCGAAACTTGGGTAACTGTCTTATTCTGAGTGATTCGCTTAGCGTACTTCAGAGCGTTCGTGAGCTGTACAACTACCATTCTTAAGTGCAGCTCATTTGATGCCCTCCACAATTTAAACGCTTCTGGCGGGAATGTGCTTCTCGCATGGCTTCCTGGACACGTTGAGTTGTCAGGCAATGAGTTAGTGGATGTGGCGGCAAAGTCGGCAACCACGGAGCCCAGTGTCCCCATTACTTGTTCAACAGCCGAAGATTTTAGACTTATTCTGCGGAGAGCGGTGTATTTGCGCTGGCTGGCAGAGTGATGATGATGATGATGGTGTTTAAGGGCGCTCAACTGCCGAGGTCATAAGCGCCCTTATGATTAAAACTTGGCAATAGCCAGTAAGAAAATACCAAACAAAAAAGTAAACTCAAATAAAAGAGCTAACACAGTTGAAACGGAAGTAACAGAAACGTCCAGCCCTCTAACCAGAGCTGGATATAAAACTCCATCTAAAATCAACACATTAAAACCAAAAGAGTTTAAAAAACCGCTATCACACTAAAACGTCAAGGTAAAAGAAACTTTTGCTAAAAATTTAAAAACCCTGTCCACTGCTCTTGGGTCATTTGCCAGGACCTCAGCAAGAGAGGCCGGCATGCCCATAGATGACCGAATGTGTGCCAGGTGACCACACTCCAGCAACACATGACGAACTGTCTGTGCCTCCCCACAGAGCGCACAGACAGGAGCAGGTTCACGTTTAAATAGGTAACTGTGAGTAAAAATACAGTGGCCAATTCTTAGCCGAGCTAGTACTACCTTCTCCCGGCGGAATAAACGAGAGGAGGTCACCCAGTTGACAGGGAGGTCCTTCACCTCTCGCAGCTTATTACCACGGAGAGCCGACCACTCCGCATGCCAAGTCGAAAAAACGGCTCTCCGTACAGCCACTCTAAAATCTTCTGCTGTTGAATGGGTAATCGTAACACTGGCCGCTGCGACTGCCGATTTCGCTGCCAAATCCGCCGTGTCATTCCCTGGCAAGCCAACGTGTCCAGGAATCCATGCGCACTCCACATTAAAACCAGAAGCGTGCAAAATGTGGAGAACGTCCTGGATGCGCTGCACCAAAGGATGGTAATTGTACAGCTCACGAATGCTCTGAAGGGCACTAAGGGAATCACTAAGAATAAGGCAGTCACCTAATTTTCGACGTCGAATATACAGAAGGGCTTGATAAATAGCATATAGCTCGGCAGAATATATAGATGTGCAACTAGGCAAACCGTAAGTAGAAGTTGCTGTGCCATTTACAAAGGCACATCCAACACCGTCGGGGCTCTTACTACCATCGGTGTAAATACAAATACGGCCACTGTATTTGGATAAAAATTCTAAAAAGCAACGACGAATACTATCAAGAGGCGTAACAGATTTCCCGTAGAGCGTCATCCCGAGATCGACATGGGAGGTAGCGCGTAACCAAGGGGGGTGTATACTCTCTCCTTTGGATAACAGCCGAGGAATGTCAACATGGTGCTGGCGTAGAAGCTCACGGAAACGAAAACCTGCTGGCCTGGGGCTCAGAGAGCGGAGGCAGTATCGCTCGTGCAGCTCAGGGGAGAAAAACGCGTGATAAGTTGGATGCCCAGGCATACACTTCAGCCCACAGCCATAATTAGCAAGCAGGACATCACGCCGACAACGCAGAGGAGGTTCTCCCGATTCGGCGTAGAGGCTAACAACTGGGCTCGTTGGAAAAGCTCCAACGGCCACACGGATGCCCTGGTTATGGACTGTGTCTAACCTTCTGAGCACTGAAGGTCGAGCTGAAGAATACACAATGCTGCCATAGTCCAACTTCGAACGAATCACAGCACGATAAAGACGGAGCAATGCCGTCCGATCCGCACCCCAAGACTTGCCACTTAGTATCCGTAAAAGATTTAGAGAACGGTCACATCGTGCTCTAAGCTGTGCTATTTGTGGTGCCCAACAAAGTTTCCGATCGAAGATCAAACCAAGGAATCTCGCCTCGTCTGCGAAAGGAAGTAAATCTGGCCCGAGTCGAAGAGACGGCGGCATATGCCACTTACGGCGCCAGAAGTTAACGCAGACTGTCTTCTCAGCGGAGAAACGAAAACCGTGTTTCGAGCTCCATGCATAGAGATTGTCCAAACACCGCTGGAGACGGCGTTCCAAAAACGGTGTACGCTGAGAAGTACAGAAGATGGCAAAGTCGTCCACGAATAAACAGGAAGAGACACCTTGAGGCACACATAGTGATATGGAATTTATCGCAATAGCAAATAGAGTCACGCTGAGTACCGAGCCCTGCGGCACTCCGTTCTCTTGAATAAAATGGTTAGAAAAAACCGAACCCACCCTCACTCGAAAAACGCGGTCCCGCATAAACTCCTGAATGACCAACAGTAGGCGTCCACGTATGTTCCAGTTGTGCAGAGAACGCAATATTCCCGCCCGCCAACACGTGTCGTAGGCCTTCTCGAGGTCAAAAAATATCCCAACTGTGGGGCTGTTCTTAAGAAACCCGTCCATAATCTGAGTTGACAGAGAGACAAGGTGGTCAGCAGTTGAACGTCGTCGTCGAAAGCCACACTGGATGTTCGTCAGAAGATTGTGGGATTCCAGCCACCACACCAACCGTCCATTGATCATGCGTTCCATCACCTTGCAAACGCAACTGGTGAGGGAAATGGGACGGTAACTGGAAGGAAGATGGCGGTCCTTTCCAGGTTTAAGAATAGGTATGATGGTGGCCTCCCGCCAGTTGTCTGGAAAAATGCCATCAACCCAGACACGATTATAGACCTCGAGTAGGAAATCTTTGCCATCAGGAGAGAGATGTTGCAACATTTGGACGTGGATACCATCTGGACCTGGTGCTGAGTGTCGCGAAGAGGAGAGTGCATTGTCTAGCTCTGCCAGGATGAAAAGGCGATTATAATCCTCAAGGTTGCCAGAAAGAAACGAGAATTCTTGAGATTCCACCTGGTTCTTAACTGTAAGAAACTCAGGGGAATAGTTGCCTGAGCTAGACACCTCAGCGAAAGCACTGCCTAAAGTATTCGCCACGTCAAATGTATCAACAACAGCTCCGGTAGGTGTTTTGAGACCGGCGATGGGCATATGGTTCGGTTTCCCAGCCACACGTCTTAACTTATCCCATACGACAGAGGAAGGTGTATGTCGATTAAAGGAACCCACGAATTTATTCCATGACATCTTTTTGCTATCCTTAATAACCCGCCTAGAATGTGCACGCATCCGTTTATAGTGTATCAGGTTATCCAGTGTAGGAAAACGCTGGAAAACCCGTAGAGCTCGTCTGCGAGCGCGAATAGCATCCCGACAGTCAGCGGTCCACCAAGGTACCGGAAATCGACGGCTGTAGCCAGTCGAACGCGGAATGGATTGCTCAGCAGCAGAAAGAATGGTCCCTGTAAGATGTTCGACCAAGTGGTTCACAGAGTCGTGCTCTTCGTAGCTAAATTCAGCCAAGTGGGAGTACAGTTCCCAGCTGGCGTGGTCTAGGCGCCAACTAGGTAAACGGGTGGAACCTACAACGGGTGTCAAGACAGTAATACGACAAGGAAAGTGGTCACTAGAATGCAAATCCGAGATGATATTCCAGCATAAGGTGACTGCCAGCTGAGGGGAACAAATTGCAATGTCAATGTGTGAAAAACTATGAAATGCGTCAGATAGAAAGGTGGGCTCTCCGGTGTTCAAGAGAGCAAGATTCTGACTATCCAAGAAGTCTTTAAGTAGCGTACCTCTCGCACAAGCCCGAGGAGAGCCCCAAAGAGGGTGATGGGCATTCACGTCGCCTACCAATAAAAAGGGTGGTGGCAACTGCGAAATGAGGTGTTCTAAGTCGCTGTGCGAGAGGTCCGCAGATGGAGGCAAATAGATACTGCAAATGGTGAATGAAGCGGAGGGTAGCTTAATGCTGACAGCAACGGACTGGATTGCAGATTGTATGGGTACGGAGTTGGCAAAAATATCATCTCGAATAAGCATCATAGTGCCCCCATGTGCCGGGACACCGTCCTCCGGGGATAAATCACATCGTACGGAGGAGTACTGCCTGATGGTAACGGTTTCCTGTGGACGGAGCTTCGTCTCTTGTAAACATACAGCCAAGGGTTCATGCTGGCGCAGCAACAAGTCAAGCTCTGGTCGATGTGGTCGAATTCCGCGTATGTTCCAATGGAGGATAGCCATTGAGTATATTATGGGATAAGTTTCAAATCGAAAGACGCTTCTGCAGATTGGGATTAGCTGGTCGGTTCAATTTGTTCTTCTTAGGCGTTGGGCTAGTACTATTTTCAGGAGCACGATCCTGCCGTTTCCGTACTGTCCCTCTGGCAGTGGCGGCAGAATCCTCCTGGTCCATCTCCTCCACAAGGGAGGTCCCTTTTTCAAGAGCAGTTTTCGGTCCAAGTAGTTCCAACCGATTGGATGTGCTGATCGGCGAAGACGGCCGTCGCCGATTCACGCCCTCCTCCCCAGATGACCCTTCAGAGGAGGATACACGTGTGGAGTTGCGTGAACTTTTCTTACCTTTAGATGACTTGGTAATAGATTGCACATTCTCTTTCAAGAAGTCTTGTCGTACATACTTGGTCTTAAACTGTTTTTCCGGGGCAGAAGACGTCGTGAATTTACCAACTTTAGTTCCAGAGGTCGAGGCTTTCGGTGACAACTGTGCAGGACTATTCTGTAAGCTAGCGGATTTGGCAGATGTTGATACCAACTTGGGTGTAGGTGCCGAAGGCTTTGGCAGCGCTTGGGCTAAAATAACCTTTTCCGCAATTGTAGCCCCGTTCATATCGCCGGTCTGTGTTGCGATTTCCCGACGCGGTACCGGTTTAGCTGTAACTGAGCTATAGGTACCGGACCTCGGGGCAGAGGGTTGGCGGAGTCGCAGGAGCTTCCGGGCTTCCAAGAAGGACACCTTCTCTTTCACCCGTATCTCCTGGATCGCTCGTTCCTCTGCAAAACGGGGGCAGTCTCGGGAACTAGATGGGTGTTCCCCGTTACAGTTCACACACGATGGAGCTGAAGCACAAGCCCCATCGTGGGAGATGTCACCGCAGTGGACGCAGGTGGACTTGCCGGTACACAACTCACTAGTGTGACCAAAACGTTGGCATTTAAAGCACCTCAGCGGATTGGGTATATAAGGCCTAACTTCGATGGCTTCATACCCTGCCCTAATCTTTTGAGGCAGATCAACCCGATCAAAAGTAAGAAACAGGGTACGAGTAGGCAGGAATTCACCGTTGATCTTACGTTGTACCCGATAAACAGCTGAGACACCCTGAGTCGCAAGATTTTCTTGGATCTCCTCAATGGACAAACCGTCCAACGCGCGGGTTGTTATTACACCGCGGGAGGAGTTCAGCGACTTGTGCACCTCGACCTTCACTGGATAGCTGGCTAACATGGTGGCTTTAAGTATTCTTGCAGCTTGCGAGGCGGAGTTGGCTTCGACAAGAAGTGTACCATTGCGAGCTCGAACGCAGGATTTAACAGGACCAGCAATGGCATCGAGACCCTTTTGGATAGTAAAAGGGCTCACCGTAAGGAACTTCTTACCTTCCTCTGTCCTATGAATAACCAAGTAGCGAGGACCACATGACTCGACTACTTCCTTTCCAACGTCTTTATTTAGGGGTTTTAATTTTGGTGCCATAAAAAAATGGTATAAATTCATCCCCCAGTGCTCCCCACCCACCACGGAGCCCAACGAGGGGTCACCCCACTGGGGTGACAGGGCTACACAGGGGATATAGCGGGCTCACCGTCCCACTCACCCTGGAGTTCGGTGTAATACCTAGTCCTGGCCGATTGACTAGGGGTGGGTTAGTCCCTAGCCTCCCGTTTAGGCAAATCAGAAACCAAAGCGGTGTATTAGGCTGCGCACCCTCCCCAGTTACTGAAAGACAGAAGCCCAGGCTCAGGTATGCAACCCTCAACCAACCAGGATATTCCTTTTCACCGACACGGGTCTCCACGCACGGCCTACACGTGGGTGGGCATTTTGACCTACTGACTCCCTCACCACTCTGAGGTTGCCCACAGAGGGAGTCAAGGTGGCTCGGGACCCCGGGTGCGCCTAACCCGTACCTACCGTAGTAGGCCCCTGGGGGGAGGCTGGCAGAGTGATCTACTCTCCGCAACAACAAGCTATGGACAATAAAGGATCTTCCGGTATACTGGTCAACTTCCTCAAGTAGTACTCGTCGTGAGGAAGTGGTTTTGGCTCGTCTCCGTATCTGTCACTGTTATTTTACACACAACCACCTATTCAAAAGGAATCCTGCTCCTATCTGCGCCGGGTGTGGACAAGCACTGCCAGTCCACCATATACTGGTAGAATGTACTCCTCTAGCCCGATTACGAGCCACTCTACGATCGCCGGGTAGTACTAAAAGATTTCGTTGGACGATGCTGGAGCGGTAGATAGGAGTTTTTAGCGTTTTATCTTCCATGCCTTTTAAGCTTACAATCTAGTTTGATTTTAATTTTCATATTTTTGATACGTCCCTGAACTGGAAGCTGCAGATTTTAACTATTTTCTTCTCCCAGTATTGGAGCTTTTATTACAAATGTCATTTTAGCCTAATTGTTTTTAATACATTCTAGCCTCTTTGTTGTTTCTCACATGGAGAGTTTTATGTGTTTATCGTTTTATTTGTCATTTTAGTCATTCTCATGATTGGTATTTTATCTTTTTGGTGCTGTTTTATTTTAGTTTTAGCACGTCAAGTTATGATAGGGCGCTAATAACCTTGTAGTTGTGCGCCCCTAAGCTTCAACCATAATAATCTGAGCGTGACGCTGTTTGCTATAGCAATTAACTCTTTATCTTAATGTCGTCCCCCCCCCCCCCAGTTGTCACGTCCTGCTTATTCGTAGCCGACGTTGCCACTTTTTGTACTTCTTAGCGTAAGCAGTTTTTGGAACGCCGTCTCCAGCGGTGTTTAAACAATCTTTATGATTGGAGCTTAAAAACCGGCTTTCGTTTCTCAACTGAGAAGACAGTCTGCGTTAATTTCTGTCATCGTAGATGGCGAATGACACATACTCCTCTCCTCGGGCCACATTTAGTTCAATTCGCCGATCAGGCGAGATTCCTGGGGTTGATATTCGATCGCAAAATGTACTGGTCACCACATATAGTACAGCTTAAAGCGCGGTGTGACCGTTCTCTTAATATTTTACGGATACTAAGTGGCAAATATTGGACAGATGATCGGACAATGCTACTTCGTCTTTATCGTGCGCTGATTCGATCCAAATTAGTCTATGGTTGCATTGTGTATTCTTCAGCACGACCATCTGTGCTTAGAAGATTAGACATAGTCCGTATGGCTATAGGGGCTTTTTCAACTAGCCCAGACGTTAGTTTCTATGCCGAAAAGGCAGAAGCACCGGTGTAATGTTGGCGTGATGTTCTGCTAGGCATTTACGGTTGTGGGCTTCACTGCATGCGTTCGCATTCTACGTATACGCCTTTTACGTCTAATGAGCTGGACGGACGTTATCGCAACCTGCCACTTAGTGCTAGGCCTACAGGTTTTCGCTTTGGTGAGCTCTTTCAGAAGCTTAATATCGAAATACCTAGCCTGTTTCCCAGGGGGGAGAGGGTGCTCCCACCCTGGTTACGTGCTACATCCCACGTGGATCTCGGGATGACGGTCTACGGCAAATCTACGCTGCCCGCGCCTTGTATCCGTACTTGTTTTTTTTTTGTTTGTTTTTTTTTTAGAATTTTTATCTCATTGCAGTGACCGAATTTGTTTCTACACCGACGGAAGTGCCCCTGTGGTATAGGATGCGCCTTTGTTATTGGATCGGACACCTATACTTTGCGTTTACCCGTTAGTGCATCCGTTTATACTGCCGAGCTATATGCCATATATCGAGCTCTTCATGTACGCCATCGAAACTTGTGTGACTGTCTTGTTATGAGTGACTCCCTCAGTGCCCTTCAGAGCCTCCGTGAGCTGTACAGCCACCATCCCATCGTACAGCGCAACCAGTATAAGCTGCATATTTTAAACTCTTCTGGCGTTAATGTGGACTGCTCCTGGGTTCCTGGACATATTGGGTTGTCGTGGAACAAATTGGCGGATTTGGCAGCAAAGATGACGACTAGGGAACCCATTGTTTCCGTTCATTCATTGACGGCTGAAGATCTTAAGCTTTTCGTGCGCCGAGCAGTTGTTTTCACGCTGGCATACGGAGTGGTCAGGTCTACGTAGAAACAAGCTTAGGGAGCTGAAATACCTCCTCTACTGGGTAACCTCCTCCCTTGTGTCCCGCCGAGAGGAGATGGTATTGGCTCGGCTACGACTAGGTCACTGTAATTTTATTCACAGCTACCTTTTGAAACGAGAACCTGCTCCTGTCTGTGCGCCCTGTGGGAAGGCACAGGCATTCCGTCATATGTTGCTAGAGTGTGGTCACCTAGCACACATTCGATTATCTTTGGACATGCCGGCCTCTCTTGTCGAGGTCCTGGGTAATGATACCAGAGCAGTGGACCGGGTTTTTAAATTTTTTGAACAAGTTATCTTTACTTTGCGGTTTTAGTTAGTGCTAGCTGTACACCGTGTCACTGTAACGGATTTTTAAGCCTTTAACAGCTTCTTCAATGTCGTAAGTTTTTATTGTACCAAGTGTCCTTTTATTGACTCTTTTGTGTTGGTTTAGCTCTTTTAATGTCATAGTTTTATTGCCAGCTCTGCTTTCCGAACTTGGCTTTTTTCTTTCTTTTTTTTTTTTTTTTGTTCTTTTTTTTTTTTCTTCTTTTTAACTTGCTGTTAGTTCTTTCTACTGGTTTTATCTCTTGTTCTAACAGTTCTAATGCCATGGTTTTATCGCCAGCTGTATGTTCAGAGCTGGACAATTATTTTACCTTGGTTTTTGTTTGTTATACTAGTTTTTATGTCTTGTTTTAGCTGTTTTAACTGCCTTTCCTCTGAAGGTTTTGTTAGAACCGGTCTTTTACCATCACTGTTTTATGCTAAGGGCGCTGATAACCGAGCAGTTGAGCGCCCTCAAAACCCAACCATCATCATCATCATTCAGCATGACCTGTGCTGAGAAAGTTAGGTATTGTCCATAAATAGGGCCGCCATGTCGCTGTTGGAGCCTTTCCAACCAGCAGAGTAGTGAGCTTTACGCCGAATCTGCAGGTACCCCTCTGTAATGCCAGCATGATGTCCTGCTGGCAAATTATGGCTGTGGGCTTAACTGCATGCTTTTGCATCCAACATTTACTGCTGTCATCCCTTCTCACTTCTCATTTTTAACTTTTAAATAGCTGGTTTTTAATCTTTAAGTTTCAGTTGTTCTCACCTATCATTAAACCATGATTTTGTTTCGATTGTTTTCCTCCCATTTTAGCTCTTTTAAAGACTAAGTATTGTAGCCAGGGCTGGACAGGCTTTTTTATCATGGTGTTATTCTATTTTTAGCTCTACTTTTATCTGTACTTTATGTTTTGTTTTATTACCACCTATTGCCAGGATTTTCTCATATGGGCGCTAATAACCTTGGCAATTAAGCACCCTTAAACATCATCATATCATGCATATGTTCACAGCTGCAACAATGCAGGAAAGCAACCACCTGCACAGGTGTTCACTCCACTGATAGTATAACTATGTAAACAATCTGTGCAGCTTAACAACTCTTGGTTGCAAGTCAGATGTGCCATGTTTGGGCATGTAGTCATAGTAGATATATAATACAGATCAATCTTTAATACACAAATTGCAGTGCATATTTTGTTGTATCTGCCTCCCAATGGTGCCAACATAGAAAATAGAGCCACTGAGCTTGCTACTGTTACCTGTACTAAGAATTGCATAAATGAACATATATTAAAGATTAGTAGTAATTTATGCCAGCAGTTTTACGCCTTAAAAGGTTTTGTCAGTTCTTTTAAACATTTGTTGAATGATTATGTGTTTAATTTTCAAAACATCTGCACTGCAGTTTCAGTTGGGTATCAAATTTTATTACTGACAGAGAAATAGGATATAGACATAATTTCTACTTGAACCACAAAGTTCCAGGCTCTGTGCAGGTTCATAGTCTAGAAAAACTGAAATAATTCTCATTTCCAGTTAATTTTTCAAAACTTGATTAGGATTAATTTTTGTGTTCATAAATATGTAGATGTCAGCTTAATATACAAGATGCCCCAAAATTAGATGAACAAACTGTGGGAGCTGACAGATAATATTATTTGAAAACTTTTTTGATAAGGCATGTTAGTTGCTGTGGTATTTCATTTGCGTGCTAGACAAAATAAATTGATTACTGCCTCCCACCCAGTTTGTTAAGTATTTACAGTAAAATAAACAATACAAATATTAATGTATTTATTTTAGTAAGGCACTTAATCGTAGTCCAAGGAACAAGACAGAACACACAAAGAAAACACATACCTTATTGTTTACTGTTAATTACATCATTACCATTCAAAGCAAATGTTGGAATGCCTACAATGAACACACAAAATGCATTGGAATGCCATAATATGCCATACTCTCGCAAAGACACCAGCCATTTCTCTAATTTTGCCAGCTGTGCAAGCTATTCGTGCCACAAGGTCCTCTTCAGAGTCAGCAGCTGTTTCATACACTAGAGTCTTCATGTGTTTCCACAAAAACAAGTCAGGTAAGGTACCATCCGGTAAGCATGCTGGCCTGCAATGTGTCCAACTCTGCCTATCCAGTTACTGCCATATGTAGCAGTAAGATGTACTTCAGTCGCAAATGAGCTAGTACCCCAACATGTTGAAACCACATGTCCTGTCCATTAAACCAGGCAAAACTTGATGCAGAAATAGTAAATATTTATGTAAATTGAATCAGACTAGCAAAACCTATGGTCCTATTAAGAAGTTATCACAATAACAGGCCACACATTTAAATGAAATCACATTTGATGTGACCTCTGAAATGTATCATTGTCGAAGGTCTAAACATGTGAATTCCAACGGCTAAATAACTGCTCATGTGTGAAACTTGCTTCATCTGGGAACATGAAATGGGATGCAAACAGCGTATGCCATTTTCAATTTTGTTCAGATAGTATTGACAAATTTTTTATCACAGAGGATAGCGATCAGGGCTTATTGCATGGATCTTTTCCAAGTGGAAAGGATGCAACAACATCTCCTGCAAATTCTTCCCAAAATGCTATGACTTAGATGCAAATGTCGAGCGATGACATGAATGCTAGCTGAGGATTGTTCTCAATGCACTGCAGCACATCTTCCTCGTTCTCAGGAGTTCATACAGAATGTTATTGTTTTTGACCTTCTGCTCGTCTATCCAATGAGCCTCTGTCATATAGTCTCTATTCAATTCTAGCAAATATACTGTGATGAGGAGCTCTTCGGTTTCAGAACTGTTCTTGGTAGAATTTTACAGCTGCATGACCATAACTAGCTTTTCCATACACCAACAAGATGTCCATCTTCTCATTCTATATGTACCATTTTATGTTGTAAATAAACTAAGCAGCATGCATCCAGAAGGCAGTAATGCAAATGTGAAGGAAGCACAACAATGAGCTGAGGAAATAAATATAGGTAAACAAACAAAAGTGTCTTTGTTTTGTTTCTTTCTGGTGTTCTCTTTAAGATGCATAGAATAGTGTAACATGCATATCTAAACAAACTGGATGGTAGGCAGTAATTACATTAACTCATATAGCATTTAAAGTACTGCAATAAAAAAAAAAAACATGTCATAGCAGAAAGTGTTCAAATAGCGTTGTCTAATAGCTCCCAAAGTTTGTTGGTCTAGTTTTAAGACAGCCTTTATAAAGTTCCTGAGTTTTATTGGAAGACATCTATAATATACTGGTAATAATAGTAGTATTCTAGTTATATGGCATGTAACGCTATACTCAGCAAATAACAGATACTGCATTTTATTTCAGGTGATGAATCAGTGGATCTTTCTTGTCAACTTGAAGGTTCTGTCACAGTGGGAGAGCATGCATTCAGCCAAATGCAAGGTGATTTGGATCAGCAACGTCTTCTTGGTGAAAGACCACAGTTAGATCCCATTGGTGATATTATGATCAAGGAAATGCAAAATAAAGAAAGGTACGATGTGCAATTTACTTTTGATCTGTTTGCAAATTTGTGAATTAGTTCTGGTTTGATGATTTAATACCAGACTAGTGGCTCTCAATTTTATACGGGTTAGGCGAACCCGGGGTCCCGAGCCCACCTTGACTCCCTCTGTGGGCAACCTCAGAGTGGTAAGGGAGTCAGTAGATTAAAATGTCCACCCACGTGTAGGCCATGCGTGGAGACCCGTGTCTGTGGAAAGGAATATCCAAATTGGTTGAGGGTTGCGCATCTGAGCCTGGGCTTCTGATCTTGGGGGGGGAGTTGCGCAGCCTAATACACCACTTTGGTTTCTGCTTCGCCTAAACGGGAGGCCAGGGACTAACCCACCCCTAGTCAATCGGCCAGGACTAGGTATTATGCCGAATTCCAGGGTGAGTGGGACGGCGAGCCTGCTATATTCCCTGTGTAGCCCGGTCACCATAGTGGGGTGACCCTTGCTGGGCTCCGTGGTGGGTAGGCAGCACTGGTGGATGGATTTATACCCTATTTATGGGAAAACCGAATCCAACCTTTAACATCCAAGGAAAAGAAGTAGTTGAGTCATGTGGTAGTCCTCGCTACTTAGTTATCACTCGAACGGAGGAAGGTGGAAACTTCACATTGGTCAGCCCTTTTGCCATTCAAAAGGGCTTAGATAAAATTGCTGGTTCTGTTCAATCTTGCATACGAGCGCAAAACGGTATACTCCTGGTAGAGGCAGGTTCAGCAGGCATCTAAATTATTACGAGCCACTATGTTAGGCAGTTACATGGTTAAGGTGGAAAAACATAAAACCCTGAACTCCTCCCGCGGTGTTGTTACCACCCACGCTTCGGACGAATTGAGCAAACAGGAGATTCAGGAGAATCTGGTGGAACAAGGCGTTACATCTGTGTCCAATGCGAAGTAAATGGTGAATTCATGCCTACCCATACCCTGTTCCTTACATTTGATCGGGTAGACCTCCCGCAAAGAATAAGGGCAGGGTATGAAGCCATCGAGGCCCTACATTCCCAACCCACTCAGATGCTGCAAATGTCATGCGCTTTGGGCACACAAGTGCATTCTGTATTGGTTAGTCTAGATGTGCCATTTGTGGAGACGCCACACACGATGGAGCGTGTACTTGCCCTACATCAGGCGTTAAATTTGGCGGCGAACATTCATCTAGTTCCCACGACTGTCCCCGTTATGCAGAGGAGAGGGTGATTCAGGAGATCCGGGTGAAATAGAAAGTGTCCTGCTTAGAAGCACCTGCGCACCCGACACCCTTCTGTCCCACGCTCTGGTACATACAGCTCAATTGCAGCTAAACCTGTACCGAGGCGGGAAATCGCAACTCAAACTGGCGATGTTAACGGGACCACAATTACCGAAAAGATTCTGACGGCTTCACTTTACCAATGATCATCAACTTCTATGAGTGCTCCGGCATCAACATCACCCAAACCCGCTCATTTAAAGGGTAATACAGGAAGGTGTCAACCAAGTCTTCAACCTCGGGCATTAAGACCAGCTTACCCGCCACAAGTTCTACACCAGCAAAGAACTTCAAGACCAGTTACGTCAGGACCGACTTCTTAAAAGACCATGAAAAGTGCCCTCCCAAACAATCGAAGGGATGGAAAACTCGACGCCCATCCCTAAGTAGATCCCCTTTGGGAGAATCTTCTAGTTGGAGTGTAGATCGACGACGAACATCTCCGTAGATGAGCACCTTAAATCAGTTCTAGGTTCTCGAACCGAAATTTTCTATTGGAAAGGGGTCCTCTCCTGCGGGGGAGATGGAACAGGGGGATTCTACCCCCACTGCTAGACGGACAGTGCGGAAATGGCAGGATCGAGCTCCAGAAAATAGTACAAGCCCAACCCCGAAACAGAACAAATTGAACTGACCCAATCTGAAGAAACGTCTTTCGATTTAACCCTTATCTAGTATTATAGACCATGGCTATCCTACAGTGAATCATAGGCAGAATTAGACCACGTCGACCAGTACTAGATCTGTTGCTCAACCACTATCAACAGTGTACAATAGACCAAGCTCCGTCCACATGACATCGTCACATTCAGTCATTACTCTGCTGTACGGTGCGATTTATCCCCGGAGGAGGGTGTTCCTGCAAATGTGGGCACTATGCTACTCGTCTGAGAAATCTCTATGCTGAAACCCTGCCCTTACAGTCTTGCTTCCAGTCACTGCTGTCAGCTTTACGCTGGCATGTATTAAATTCACAACTGGTATTACCTACCGGCCTCTATCAACAGACCTCACGCGCATTGATTTAGACAACCTAGTTTCCCAGCTACCTACACCATTCCTGTTGCTGGGGGACGTGAATGCCCACCACTCACTTTGGGACTCCCCTCGGGCTTGTGCGAGAAGTCATGTAATTGCCGATTTCTTGGACAACCATAATCTCTCCCTCCTGAATACCGTAGAGACAACATTTCTCTCTGACGCCTACAATAGTCTTTCATACCTCGATATAGCATTCTCCGAAGTTAGCCGTTTCCTTACACTGGACCGTCATCTCTGATCTCTACTCTGGTGACCATTTTCCAGTTCTTCTAAGTCTCGTAGAACACGACGTATGTTCCATGCGCATACCTAGATGACGTTTAGACCGAGCCAACTGGAACGTATATTCCCATTTGGCTGTTTCTAGCCACTGCGAACACGGCCCAGTGGATGCTTTATTGGAAGACCTCATAGCCGCCATTCTTTCTGCTCCAGAACCTCCTATTCCGCGGTCGACTGACCAAACTCGTCAATTTCCTGGTTCGTGAGTGAGTGAGTAGTGTTTAAGGGCCCGTCGACAACTAGGTAATTTGGGCCCGAAGTTAAGAAAAAGGAAAACACATTGAAAACAAATCTACAGAAGTAAAGTTAAAATGTGCTAAAAACCCTTACAAAGGCACACACGAGAAAAGGCCCGGGTGATACAAACAAGGCTGAAAGGTTAAAAAACTAAGCACACAAACACACAAAAAGTGGTCCCATATGGTAAAAGTCAGAGGCTCAAAACTTAAAAAGGCTAAAACTGCACACACGCATGAAACAGGTCAGATGTCTTTGCTGAGGCCAATAGAGGCAACAAAGCGTAGCACCATATCGACGGAATTGGCGTCGTCGCATAAAATGGCAGGTACGGAGGTACCCAGACCGATGGATTGCCGTTCACGATGAAATTTCGGACAATCAAGCAACACATGTGCCACAGACAGACGAACATCGCAGGTCTGACATATAGGCTGGCTCAGCGCGTAGAAGGTAGCCATTTGTTAGCCGCGTGTGACCGATACGCAGACGCGTAAGGATAACCTCGCGGCGCCGGTTTGGCTGGCAAGATGTGAGCCATGGCTGTACCGTGTCTTTCAGTGTGTGAAGCTGTGTACCTGCTAAGTTTTGCTAAGATTGCAGCCAAGCTAAAAGAAGAGACCTGCGAAAGTAGAGTGAAATATCCCCTGAGCGCACAGACGCTTCCGAATAATCCTGCAAGGAGCAGGCATCCTTGGCAGACCTCATTACCTGCAATACCGACATGACCTGGAACCCACGTGAAGATGAACTGGTAGCTGCAAGCAATCAATTCAGAAAGGCGAGATTGAATACGCATAACGAGTGATGAGCCAGTATACTGCTGCAGAGGCTGCAGGGCACTCAAGGAATCGCTGCAAATAAGAAAACTACCAGGTGCTAAAAGCGAGATAAAATCTAGGAAGTAAAAGATAGCGTACAGTTCGGCGGTGAATACCGAACTAGCGCCCGCAAGGCGATAATTATGGGTTACTCCATTGAAATGAAAGGCACAACCTGTAGCTTCTGGCAGCTGGGAGCCGTCAGTGAATACCGGTGCATATGCCCGGTAATTGCTTAAAACCTGGTAAAACAGTCGCTGAAATACCTCCGGAGCGGTCGAACGTTTCACAAGGTTGGAGAGGGTCAGGTCGAAACTGGGACGCCTCAGTTGCCAAGCAGTTTCCGGATATACAAAAACACGCTCCACAGGAGGCAATCTGAGACCCCTATCGGAGAGCAGTTCACGAAACCGAATACCACAGGGGCGTGAAGCAGTGGCGTTCCTCAGATAGCGGTGTGAATAATCCGGGCGTAACACAGGGTTAAAACAAGGATGGCGGGGGTCCGCAGACAACTTAGCAGCATACGAACAAAGTAAAAATGAGCGATGCACTGCCAGTGGGGGTTCACCAGCATCGGCATACAAGCATTCTACACGACTAGTGCGGAAGGCTCCTGTAGCAAGACGTATACCGATATGATGAATGGTGTCTAAAAAGCGAAGTTTAGAGGCGGTCGCTGCGCCGTAAATAAAACAACCGTAGTCTAGTTTTGAGCGAACGAGTGAACGGTACAAACGCAGCATCACTGAACGATCGCCGCCCCACGACGCACCTGAAAGCAGTTTGAGGATCCGAAGCGATCGGTCACACGAGGCACGAAGGTATCGGATGTGGGGTACCCAAGAAAGTTCACGGTCTAGGTGGAGACCTAAGAACTTCAAGGACGGAACGAAAGGCAGTGGCACACCGTTCAATTGAAGGTCAGGAGGAGGGTGTACTCCGCAATGACGGTGGAAGGCATTCCAGCACACGGGGGCACTATGCTACTTTCGTTTTTCCACTGAGAAGCCAATCTGTGTTAACCTCTGGCACCGTCTGTGGCGAATGGCGCCTTCTCTTCGCCTCGGGCCAGATTTACTTCCCTTCTCCGATCACGCGAGATTCCAGGAGTTGATATTCGATTGCAAACTATGCTGGTCACCACATGTAGCACAGCTTAAAGCGCGGTGTGATCGATTTCTGAATATTTTACGGATACTAAGTGGCAAATCTTGGGGAGCGGATCGGGCAGTGCTATTCCGTATTTATCGTGCGCTTATTCGATCCAACTTACACAATGGGTGCATTGTGAATTCTTCAGCACAACCATCTGTGCTTAGAAGATTAGACACAGTCCATAATCAGGGCATACGTACGCCTGTCGGGGCTTTTCGCACCAGCTCAGTCGTTAGCCTCTATTCCGAATCGGCAGAACCATCTCGGTGATGGCGTGATGTCCTGAATGGTAATTGTGGCTGTATGCTTTACTGCTTGCGGTAGTCTCCTGCGTTTACGCCTTTTACACCAAATGAGCTGGACGGTCGTTAGCGCAAACAATTCCCCCTGGGGCGTATTACTGTATGTACGGTTTAGTCGTACCCGGGGTACCTAGCCAATCTTGACTTCCTCAGTGAGCAAACTTTGAATGATGAGGAAGTCAGTATGTTAAAATGCCCACCCACGTGTAGGCCGTGCGTGAAGGCCCCTGTCGGTGGAAAGGAATATCCTGGTTGGTTGAGGGTTGCATATCTGAGCGTGGCCTTCTGACTTTCAGCAACTGGGGAGGGTTCGCAGCTTAATACACCAATTTGGTTTCTGCTTCGCCTAAACGGGAGGTTAGGGATTAAGCGACCTCTAGTCAATCGGCCAACTCCAGGGTGAGTGGGACGGCGTGCCTGCTATATCCCCTGTGTAGCCCTGTCACCCTAGTAGTGTGACCCCTTGTTGGGCTCCATGGTGATTGGTGAGGACTGGGGGATGAAATACACACCATCCAAAAGCAAAAAAAAAAAAAAAAAAAAAAAAAAAAAAAAAAAATTAAACTAGTTGTGGGAAAAGAAGTAGTTCAGTGCATTGGTCCTTGCTACTTGGTCATCACTCGACAGAGGAAGGTCGCAAATTTACATCGGTTAGCCACTTTGCTACACAAAAGAGTCCAGACAAAATTGCTGCTCCGGTTCATTCATGCATTAAAACCCGAAGTGGTACCCTCTTTGTAGATGCATTTACGGGCTCCCAGGTAGGAAAATTACTCAAGGCTAAAATGCTAGGCAGCTACCCCGTAAGGTCAAGCAGCACAAGACCTTGAACTCCATCGGCGGCGTTATCACCACCCGCTTTTTGGAAGGTTTGTCTAACGAGGAGCTTCAAGAGGATCTGGTAGACCAGGGCGTCCAGTCTGTGCATAGGGTTCAACATAAAGTCAATGTTGAACTGGTGCCTTCCCGTATCCTGTTCCGTACCTTTGATCGGGTGGATCTCCCTCAAAGGATTAAGGCAGGGTATGAAATCATCGAGGTTAGGCCCTATATTCCGAACCCTCTCCGGTGTTACAAGTGCCAGCGGTTTAGGGATACTAATGAATTATGTACTGGTCATTCTACCTGTGCTATCTGTGGAGAGGCATCACACGATGGAACTCTTACTGCGACTCCATCTTGTGTGAATTGCAGCTGGGAACACCCATCTAGTACCCGTAATCGCCCCCGTTTTATAGAGGAGAGAACGATCCAGGAAGTACTGTGAGAAAGAAGATTTCCTTCTCAGAAGCCCGTAAGCTCTTCCGTCTCCGCCAAGCCTCCATCCCACGCTCCAGTACCTACAGCTCTGTCACCGCTAAATCGGTACCACATAGGAAAATCGTAACCTACACCAGCGATATAAACAGGACCACCATCGTAGATAATATCATTTTAGCCAGACCACTATCAAAGACTTCAACGTCGGCATTACCATCTGCCAAATCCGCCCCCTGAAAGAGCAAGTCGGCCAGCGCACCACCTAAACCGTTGACCTCAGGCAGTACCACCAGTACCCACGTAGGGCATTCTGTACCTGCCAAAAATTTCTGGACTACTTATATGAGAACCGACTTCCTGAAATATAATGTCAAATCCTCTCCCAAATCATCTATGGGAAGGAAGAGTCCAAGCCCCTCTCCACGAAGATCCTCTTCTGAGGAATCTTCTGGGGGGAGCAGGGATCGGCGACCCCCATCTCAGCCGATCAGCACTTCTAATCGGTTGCAAGTGCTCGAACCGAAATTTGCTATTTGTAAGAGGTCTTCCGCTGTGGGAGAAATGGAAGATGATTCTGCCGTCACTGTCAGACGGCCAGTGCGTAAGCGGCAGGATCATGTTCCTGAAAAAAGTGTTAGTCCGACGGCAAAAAAAAAAAAAAAAAAAAAGCAAACAAAAAACAGCTAAACCGACCAGTACATCAGAATATGCAGGAACGCCGTTCTATTTAAATCTTATGCCATACTATAAAGCATGGCTATCCTGCAGGGGAACATACGCGTCATTAGATCACGTCGACCAGAGCTGGACTTCTTGCTGCACCAGCATCATCCTTTGTTCCTATTATGACAAGAGACCAAGCTCCCTCCCCAAGACCAGTTTAATATCCGGCAGTACCCTTCTGTCCGGTGTGATGTATCACCGGCGGCTGAAGTTCCTGCACATGGGGGCACCATGATTCTTGTCAGAGATGATATCTTCGCTTCATCTGTACCCATTCAATCTATCATGCTGTCCACTGCCCTATGTATTGAGCTACCCTACATTAGCTTCACAATTTGCAGGTGCATATATATATGCACCTCTGTTTGATACATTTACTTCCGCGGATTGATTTGGATGACCTAATCTGCCAGCTCCCAACACCTCTTCTGTTAGTTGGGGACGTAAATGCCCACCACCCTTTTTTGGGTTCCCCTAAGGCTTGTGCGAGAGGTCAACTCATCGCCGATTTCTTGGTTCATATTCATCTATTCTTCCTGAACACCGGTGAACCTACATTCCTTTCTGACGCCGTCAATAGATTTTCTCACTTGGACAAAACCTTCTGTTTTGCGTAGTTGGCAGTTTCTTTGCAATACAATATCATCTCTAACTTGCATTCAAGCGACCACTTTCCTATTCTTAGTTGTCTCTTAGTACAGGATATATGAGCCACTCGTTTACATAGATGGCGCCTAGAACAGGCCAACAGGAACCTTTGTTCCAGCTTAACTTTTTCCACCACAACGAGCAAGAATCTGTGGATATTCTAGTCCAACATCTCACCGAGACAGTTATATTCGCTGCTGAGCTTTCTATTTCGCGGTGGATTGTACATTCTGGTCGCTTTCCTGTCCCTTGGTGGACAGACAAATGCAGGTATGCCGTTCTTGCTCGCAGGCGTGCTCTCGAGGTGTTCCAACGTTGCCCAACGGTAGATCTTCTTATAGTATATAAGAAGCTGCGTGCCAAATCTAGAAAAGGTATTAAGGATAGCAAGAAGACATCCTGGCGCTTTCTTTGTAGCGTCTCTTAACCGACATACACCTTCCTGTGTCGTATGGGACAAGTTATGACGTGTGGCCGGAAAATCGATCCAAATGCCAATTGCCGGCCTCAACACAGTGCTAGGCGCGGTGGTAGATCCGTTTGACGTGGCTAACACTCTTGTCAGTGCTTTCGCTCAAGTGTATAGCTCAGATAACTAATCCTCTGAGTTCCTGCCTGTCAAGACTGAGATGCAATCTCAGCCGTACCCCTTTCGTTCTGGTAACTTTGAAGAACACAATTGCCTTTTTACCATGGAGGAGCTAAACAAAAATATTAATCTCAAAAAAAATAATAAATTCTGAATTAAATATCATCCCCCATAAATCACTTTCATGTTCGTGAAACTCTGCACTCGGTTGCGATTTTTTTGGTAGTATTTGACGCCCGCTTTAACTACTTATGCCACCGCAGGCGGTGGCACTGATGCTACATGCATGGTGATGGAGCACCGGTAGAATGCGATGGCGGGGGAAACCCGGAGAAAACCCGCCCCAACGCCGCTTTGTCCACCACAAATCTCACATGCGATCGCTTGGGATCGAACTCCGGCCGTCTAGGTGAGAGGCGAGTGATCTAATCACTCGGGCATGACGCGGCCACGCGGTTGCGATGGAATCCACGCCCAAATGTATCACTATCTTTCTTCTGCAGGTAAAGCGTTCTTACTCAAAGTCTATAATCGTGTCTGGGATGACACGAGAAGTGGCGGAAGACCAGCGTAATTCCAACTTTGAAACCTGGAAAGTACCACCACCTTCCTTCCAGCTACCGTCCTATTTCTCTCATAAGGTTTGTCTGCAAGATGATGGAACGTATGATCAATAGGCGTTTGGTATGGTGGCTTGAAACTGACCACTTATTGTCCAACACCCAGTGTGGTTTCAGCCGCTGTCGGTCCGCAGCTAATCATCTTGTATCGCTGTTGACGCAGGTAATGGACGGATTCCTCCCAGGGGCCTACCACGGTAGGGACATGTTAGGCGCACCTAGGGTGCCGAGGCAATCTTGCCTACCTCTGCGGGCAATCTCTTGAGTGGTGAGGTAGTCAGTAGGTAAAAATGCCCACCCACGTGTAGGCCGTGCTTGGATACCCGTGTCGGTGGAAAGGAATATCCAGGTTTGTGTAGGGTTGTGAAACTGAGCCTGGGCATCTGATCTTCAGTAACTGGGGAGGTTGCGCAGCCTAATACCCGCTTTGGTATCTGCTTCGCTTAAACGGAAGGCTAGGGACTAACCCACCCTTAGTCAAGCGGTCAGGGCTAGGTATTGTATTGAACTCCAGGGTAAGTGGGACGGCGAACCTGCTATGTCCCCTGTATAGCCCTGTCACCCCAGTGGAGTGACCCCTCCTTTGGCTCCTTGGTGGGTGGGGAGCACTGAGGGATGAATTTATACCATCGTTTATGGCTGAAAACGAAACAAAATCACATTTTATGTTGGGAAAAGGTGTAAATGAGTCCTGTGGTCTTCGCTACTTATATTTCGACCAGAGGAAGGAAGGAAATTTACGTCTGTTAGCATTTTCGCCATCCAAAAGGTTTTAGACAAAATTGCTGATCCGGTTATCCGGTTCACTCTTGCATACGAGCGCGCAACGTTACACTCCTGGTAGAAGCAGTTTCCGCATCCTAGGCAACCAAATTGTTACGATCCCTTATGTTAGGCAGTTACCCAGTTAAGGTGGAACTATATAAGACCTTGAACTCCTCGCGCGGTTTTATCACCACCCGCACTTTGGATGGATAGTCCAAAGAGGACATTCAGCAGAATCTGGCGGACAATGAAGTTTCTTTTTTGGTAGTGTGTAACGCCCGCTTTTACTGCGATGGCACCGCAGGCGATGTCACTGATGATACATGAAGATGGAGCCGCGGTGGAATGTGATAGCGGGGGAAACTGGAGAACCTGGATAAAACCCGCCCCTACGACGCTTTGTCCACTACAAATCTCAGATGCTGTCGTTTGGGATCGAACCGGGGCCGTCTAGATGAGAGACGAATGGCCTGACCACTCGGCCACATCGCGGCCGGACAAAGGAGCTACATCTGTATACAGGATCCAGCGGAAAGTGCATGGGGAATTTGTGCCTACCCGTATCCTGTTCCTTGCGTTTGATCGGGTAGATCTCCCTCAAAGGATTAAGGAGGTTAGGCCTTACATTCGGAACCCGTTCAGATGCTATAAATGTCAGCGCTTTGGTCACACAAGTTTTGTTCTGGGCAATCTAAATGCGTCATCTGTGGAGACTCCACGCATTATGGGGCTTGTATTTCTACCCTATCTTGCGTAAATTGCGGCGACAGCCATCCATCTGGTTCCCGCGACTATCCCCGTTTCGCAGAAGAGAGAGCGATCTAGGAGATTCGCGTGAAAGAGAAGGGGTCCCCGGAAGCTCCTGCGTATCCGCCTACACTCTGTCCCGCTCTCCGGTATCTACTGCTCAGTAGTGGCTAAGCCTGTACCGAGGCGGGAAATCGAGACTCAGACTAGCGATACTAACGGGGCCATAATTTCTGAAAAGCTTCTCAATGCCAGACCACAACCAAAGTCCTCTGCTTCGGCATTAGCATCTGCCAAAACCGCCAAGGTAAGTATTAGTCCTGAAAAAGTTTCACCGTAACTTTGGGCATCGGATCCCAAAACCAGCTCATCCGCCGCAAGTTCAGTGCCAGCAAAATCATTTAAGACCAGTTATGTCCGGAGCGACTTCTTAAAAGGCACTGTAAAGTCTCCTCCCATACCATCTAAGGGAAGGACCCACCCCCAGGGGCCTCGTACGGTAGGTACGGGTTTGGCGCACCCGGGGTCCCGAGCCTCCCTGGCTCCCTCTGTGGCCAACCTCAGAGTGGTGAGGAAGTCAGCAGGTCAAAATGCCCACCCACGTGTAGGCCGTGCGTGGATACCCGTGTTGGTGAAAAGGAATATCCTGGTTGGCTGAGCCTGGGCTTCTGTCTTTCAGTAACTGGGGAGGGTGCGCAGCTTAATACACCGCTTTGGTTTCTGATTTGCCTAAACGGGAGGCTAGGAACTAGCCCACCTCTAGTCAAATCGGCCAGGACTATGTATTATACCGAACTCCAGGGTGAGTGGGACGGCGTGCCTGCTATATCCCCTGTGTAGCCCTGTCACCCCAGTGGGGTGACCCCATGTTTGTCACCGTGGTGGGTGGGGGGCACAGGGGGATGAACTTATTGTGCTTTTTGCATCTAAAAATATAAACCTTTTCATATTAACGTGTCTGGAGAAGAAGTAGTTGAGTCCAGTGGTCCTTGCTACTTGGTTATCAATAGAACAAAGGAAGGGAGGAAATTTACCTCGGTTAGCCCTTTTGCTATCCAAAAGAGTTAAGAAAAAATTGCTGGTCCGGTTAAATCTTGTATCAGAGCCCGAAATGGAACTCTCCTGGTGGAAGTAGTGTCAGCATCGCAGGCAGAGAAGATACCTAGAATCATACTCTTAGGAAGCTATCCCATTAAGGTCAAAAAGCATAAGAGCTTGAACTACTCGCGTGGCATTATCACCCCCCGCGCCTGGTTTGTCCAACGAGGAGCTTCAAGAGGACCTAGGAGCCCAAGGTCTAACATCTGTTTATAGGGTTCAGAGGAAAGTTAATGATGAGTTCGTGCCTACCAGTACCCTGTTCCTTACCTTTGATCGGGTAGATATTCCCCAAAGGATTAAGGCAGGGTATCAAGCCATCGAGGTTAGGCCGTATATACCCAACCCACTCAGATGTTACAAATGTCAGCGGTTTGGGCATACCAGTGACTTTTGTATTGACAATTCTACCTGTGCTATCTGTGGAGCCGTATCGCATGATTGAAGTTGTACTACCACTCCATCTTGTGTAAATTACAGTGGGGAGCATCCATCTAGTTCCCGCACTTGTCCCCGTTTTACAGAGGAGAGGTCGATCCAGGAGATACGGGTAAAGGAGGAGGTGGCCTTCTTCGAAGCCCGTTGGCTCCTGCGTCTACACCAACCCTCAGATCGCACTCTGGTACCTATAGCTCGGTTGCAGCTAAACCGGCACCGAGCCAAGACATCGCGACCCAAACCGGCGATATGAACGGTGCCACTATTGGAGAGGATTATCGTTGCCAGTCCTTTAACGAAACCCGCTACATCTACCACGAAATCTACCATCGTGAAGAGCTTTCCGGCAGCAGCGTCACCCAAACCGTTTTCCTCGGGCAAAAACACCGCTACACCCGTAGGTTATTCTGCACCTGTAAAGACCTATAAGACCAACTATGTGCGAACCGACTTTCTGAAGAATAATGCCAAGCCCTCTCCTAAAGTATCTACGGGAAAGGAAAGTCCACGTGCTTCTCCTCGCAGATACTCTTCTGAGGAATCTTATGGGAGGAGTACCGATCGGCGACGAACATCTTCGCCGATCAGCACCTCCAATCGGTTCGAGGTTCTCGATCCGAACTTCTCAATTGGACAGGTGTCCTCCCAGGTGGAGGAGATGGACCTGGAGGATTCTGCCCTCCCTGCAAGAAGGCCAGTGCGTAAGCGGCAGGATCGTGCTTCTGAAAAAAGTATTAGTCCAAAGGCCAAGAAAAACAAACTAAACCGACCAGCGCAGCCAAATATGCAGAAAAGCCTTTCCATTTAAAACTTATCCTATACCAATCCCATGGCTATCCTACAATGGAACATACGTGGAATCCGATCACACCGACCAGACCTGGAATTGTTGCTCCATCAGAATCAGCCTTTAGTCGTGTGCTTGCAAGAGACCATGCTCCGCCCCCAAGAACACCTTTCAATAAAGTAGTACGCTTCTGTCCGGTGTGATATTATCACCGGCACATGGGGGCACCATGATTCTTGTCAGTGATGATGTTTTCGCCGCATCCGTACCCCTTCATTTCGATATACAGTCCATTGCTGTAAGAAATAAGCTACCTTCCATTTGCTTCACCATATGCAGTATTTATATGCCTCCATCTGACGACCTATCGCACGCTAATATAGCAGATCTAGTCTCCCAGCTACCAACACCTTTTCTGCTGGTAGGGGATGTGAATGCCCACCACCCACTTGGCGGCTCCCCTCGATTTTGTGCGAGAGGTCAACTGCTTGCCGATATCGTGGATTCTCTTAATCTCGCTCTCTTGAACACCGGGGAGCCTACCTTTCTTTCTGACGCCTACAATAGTTTTTCTCGCCTGGATATATCAGTTTGTTCTCCGCATCTGGCAGTTTCCTTACAATGGAATATCATCTCTGACCTACATTCTAGTGACCACTTTCCTATTCTTATTTGTCTCTTAGCTCAGGACGTATGTTCCACAAGCGTACCTAGATGGCGCTTAGAACGAACCAACTGGAACCTTTATTCAAACTTGGCCGTTTTGCACTACAACGAGCACGACTCGGTGAATTGTTTAATCCAGCACCTCACCGGGACTATTATTTGCGCTTCTGAGCTTTCTATTCCGCGGTTGACCGAACGCCCCCGATCGATTCCTTGTCCCTTGGTGGACAGATGAATGCCGGAATGCCATTCGTACTCGCCGACGTGCTCTCAGGATTTTCCAGCGGTGCCCTACTCTCTGTAATCTTATACAATATAAAAAACTGCGTGCTTAGTCTAGGAGAATTATTAAGGATAGCAACAACTTTGTAGCATCTTTTACTCGACATACCCCTTCCTCTGTTGTATGGGATAAGTTAAGGCGTGTGGCCGGAAAAGCGACCCATTTGCCAATAGCCGGTCTGAAGACACTTGCCCGCACTATGACTGCTCTGTTGGACGTAGCTTATACTCTTGGCAGTGCTTTCGCTCAAGTGTCTAGCTCAGAGAACTATTCCCCTGAGTTTTTTCCAACTAAGGCCCAGGTTGAATCGCAAGGGTTAGCCTTCTGCTCTGGAAACCTTGAAGACTACAATTCCTTTTCACCATGGCGGAGCTAGACCAAATGTTGCAACATCTCTCTCCTGAAGGTAAGGCTTTCCTGCTCGAGGTATATAACTGTATTTGGATGAACGCATCTTTCCCAGCTCTATGGCTGGAAGCCACCATCATACCCATTTTGAGACCTGGAAAGTACCGCCATCTCCCTTCCAGTTACCGCCCTATTTCCCTCACCAGCTGCGTATGCAAGGATTATGAACGGCTTTCTTCAGAATTTTCAGACGGTTGGGATCTTTTTTGACCTCGAGAAGGCTTACGACATGTGTTGGAGGGCAGGGATTTTACGTTCCCCCCACAACTGGAACATAAGTGAACGCCTACCGTTGTTTAATCAGGAATTTCTGAGGGACCGCGTTTTGCGAGTAAGGGTCAGCTCGGTTTTTTCTCGCCATTTTATTCAAGAGAACGGGGTGCCGCAGAGCTCGATGCTAAGCGTGACGCTGTTTGCTATAGCGATTAATTCCTTATCGGAATGTGTTCCCCCAGGTGTCTCGTCCTGTTTGTTCGTGGACGACTTTGCCATCTTCTGCACTTCTCAGCGTACGCCGTTTTTTGGAACGGCATCTCCAACGATGCTTGGTCAATCTGTATGATTGGAGCTCGAAAAACGGCTTTCGTTTTTCACCTGAGAGGACAATCTGCGTTAATTTCTGGCGTAGAAGATGGCGAATGTCACCGTCTCTTAATCTCGGGCCACATATCTTTCACAGATGAGGTGAGATTCCTGGGGTTGATATTCGATCGAAAACTATGCTGGTCATCTCATATACCACAGCTTAAAGCGCGGTGTGACCGTTCTCTGAATATTTTACGGATACTAAGCGGAAAATCTTGGGGAGCAGATCGGACAGTACTGCTGCGTTTTTATCGTGCACTGATCCGATCAAAGTTAGACTATGGATGTATTGTTTATGCCTCAGCATGCCCATCTGTGCTGAGGAAGTTAGATACTGTCTACAATCGGGGCATCCGGGTGGGTGTTGGAGCGTTTCCAACTAGCGCTGTTGTGAGCCTCTATGCCGAATCTTCTGAGCCCCCTCTGCGCTGTCGGCGCGATGTTCTTCTATCTAACTATGGCTGCAGCTTGAAGTGCATACCTGCGCATCCATCGTTTACTCCCTTTCTTGATTCCGGATTGGACGACCGATATAAAAACCTTTTACCTAGTCAAACAGCTGCAGGATTTCGCTTCTGAGAGCTGCTTCAAACGCTCGGTCTTAAAATACCTGACATTTTTCCCAAGGGGGAGAGGGTTCACCCACCTTGTTTACGTGCTTCCTCCCACATAGCTCTCGGGATGACGGCTTTTGTGAAATCTACGCCTATGTTTAGAATCCGTTCTTTTTTAGAATTTTTATCAAAATACAGTGGCCGCAGTCAAATATATACCGATGGCAGTAAGTGCGCCTATGGAGTTGGATGTGCCTTTATCACTCGAAACGAACCTTTTACTTTACGTTTGCCGAGTAGCAAATCAATTTATTCTGCAACGCTGTATGCTATTTACCGAGCCGTCTTATATATTCGCCGTCGAAACTTGGGTGACTGACTTCTTGTGAGTGATTCCCTTAGTGCACTTCAGTGCCTTCGTGAGCTGTACATTTACCATCCTCTAGTACAGCGCATTCAGGACATGCTCCACATTTTGCACACTTCGGATGTAGCTGTGGAGTGCGCTTGGTTTCCTGGACACGTTGGCGTGCCGGGGTATGAACTGGCGGATTTGGCGACAAATAAGGCATCATCTGCGCCCAGTGTTACCACTGACTGTGTTACGGCGGAGGATTCTAGACTTGTTGTCCGCAGAGCGGTAGTTTCGAGCTGGCATGGAGAATAGTCCGCTCTTTACGGCAACAAACTTCGGGAGGTGAAGGAGCTCCCAATACACTGGGTGACTTCCTCACGTCGCTCTCGTCGCGAGGAAGTTATTTAGCAAGCATGTTGACCACTATATTTTTAGTCATAGCCACTTATTTAGAGGGAACCTCCATCTGTCTGCCCGCTGTGTGGCGAAACGCTTTCAGTCCGGCACGTACTTGTAAAGTGTGCTCCATTAGCAGCAGGCTTTCGGAGGTCCTGGCCGATGATCCCGGAGCGGTGGAGAACGTTTTTAAATTTTTATCTAAAGCGACATACGCCTAAGTATTTAGTTTTATTTTTGCTGTTATAGTTTTACTGCAGCTACTTGAGTGGTACATGAGGTTTTTGAAATCTTTTATAACCCTTGAAACTTTTAGTCACTATTGTTTTATGTTCCCTCTTGTTTTAGTAGTTTTAGTGTCATAGTTTTATCGCCTGCTCTGGATTCAGGGCTGGACAGTTATTTTATCTTGGTTTTAGTTGTTTATGCTGATTCTATCTATATTTTAGCTCTTTTGATAGAGATCCGTTTTAGCATACAGCTCAGGTGTTTTAACTCCCCAGTTTTATGTTAAGGGCGGTGATAAACCTAGCAGTTGAGCGCCCTTAAACCCCATTCATCATCATCGTCATCATCATCTAAGGGAAGGAACAGTCAACACCAGCCTCCACGTAGATCCTGTAAGGATTACGCTGCCGTATGCCATGCTCACAGTTTGTAGCATTTATCTCCCTCCATCTGCGCAATGATTTAGAAGACCTAGTTTCTCAGTTATCAACACCTTTTCTGTGGCTCGGTGACGTAAATGCGCACCACCCACTTTGGGACTCACCTCGGGCTTGTGCGAGAGGTCATCTAATTTCCGATTCCTTAGACAGTCACCACCTCTCTCTCTCTCTCTCTCTCTCTCTCTCTCTCTCTCTCTCTCTCTCTCCCCCTGAACACCGGAGAGCCTATCTTTCTTTCTGACATCTTTAATATTTTTTCGCACATCGACATAACCGTCTCTTCTCCACAGTTAGCAGTTTCCTTACAATGGAATGTCATCTCTGATTTATGCTCTAGTGACAACTATTGAGTCGTTATCAGTCTCTGAGCACACATTTTATGGTCCACACTTTTACTTAAACGGCGCCTAGCTTAAGCCAATTGGATCTCTATACCCTAATTGCAGTTTTCACTGCAGTGAGCAAGATCCGGTGGATTTCTTAGTTGACCATCTCACATCCACCATACTTTCTGCTGCTGAGCAGTCTTTTCCGTGCTCGACTGGGCACCCTCGTCCCATTTTCTGTGGCATGGAGGACAGATAAATGCCGCACTGCCATGTATGCTCGCAGACGTGCTCTACGGGTTTTCCAACGTCGCCCTACAGTGGATAACCTGTTACAATATAAAAAACTGCGTGCAAAATCTAGACGAATTATGAAGGATAGCAGGAAGACATCATGGAGCAACTTTGCAACATCTTTTAATCGACACACACCTTCCTCTGTCGTATGGGATAAGTTCAAGCGTGTAGCTGGCAAAGTGATTCATATGCTCATAGCCGGTCTAAAGACAACCGCAGAGACTATAGTTTATAAGTTTGCGTGGCCAACACTCTTGGAAGTGTTTTCGCTCCCGTGTCTAGTTCAGACAACAATTTGCCTGAGTTTCTTCCATTTAAAGCCTAGGTGGATTTTCAAGGGTTCGCCTTCCGTTCTGGAAACCTTGAACATTACATTCGTCTTTTTAACATGGCGGAGCTAGATCACGCAATTTCATCTCCGCGAAACTCTGCGCCCGGTCTAGATGGCATCCACATCCAAATGTTAAAACACCTCTCTCCTGAAGGTAAGTCTTTCCTACTCGAGGTGTATAATTGTGTGTGGATTGATGCCAGTTTTCTAACTCATTAGCGGGAGGCCACTATCATACCTATTTTAAAATCTGGAAAGGACCGTTAACTTCCTTCTAGTTACCGTCCTATTTCCCTCATAAGTTGAGTATGCAAGGTGATGGAACGCATGTTTATGGATGATTGGTTTGGTGGCTGGTAACCCACAATATTTTGACCAACGTCCATTGTGGTTTTCGACGTCGTCGTTCCGTTATTGACCACCTTGTCTGCTGTCAACTTCGGAAAATCCAAACGGGGTGAATATTCTTTGACCTCGAGAAGGCGTATGATACCTGTTGGCGAGCAGGGATATTACTTTCTCTCCACAATTGGAACATACGATGACGCCTTCCGTTATTCCTTTAGGAGTTTATGCGGGACCGCGTTTTCTGAGTAAGGGTCCACTCAATTCTTTCTAACTTTTTAGTCAAGAGAACGGAGTGCCGCAGGGCTCGGTACTAAGCGTCACACTGTTTGCTATAGCGTTGAATTACGTATCGCAATATGTTCCCCCAGGGGTGCCTTCCTGCTTATTGGTCGGCTACTTTGCCTTCTTATGTACTTTTCAGCGTAGACAATTTTAAGAACGACGTCTCCAGCGTTGTTTGGATAATCTCTATGATTGGAGCCTGTAAAACGGCTTACGTTTCTCCATTGAGAACGCAGTCTATGTTAACTTCTAGTGCTGTAGGTGGCGAAAGGCACCTACTCTTCAACTCGGGCCAATTTACTTCCTTCGGAGACGAGGTGAGTATACTCGGGTTGGTATTCAATCGCAAACTTTGCTTGTGACCACATATTACACAGCTTAAGGCGTGGTGTGACAGTTCTCTTAATGTTCTACGGACACTAAGTGGCAAATATTGGGTTGCAAATCGGAGAGTAATGCTGCGCTTTTATCGTTTATTAATCCGATCCAAGTTAGACTATGGATGTTTTGTTTACTCTTCAGCACGACCATCTGTGCTGAGAAAGTTAGATGCAGTGCACAATCAGGGAATCCATGAGGCTGTTGGAGCCTTTCCAACTAGCCCATTTGTAAGCCTCTACGCCGAATCGGCGGAACCACCTCTTCGTTTTCGGCCTGAGGTCCTGCTAGCGAATTATGGTAGTGAACATAAGTGCATACCTACGCATCCAACGTTTGCCCTTTTTCATTCTACTGAGCTACACGACTGTTATCGGCACGTATCACTTTGTCAGAAGCCAGCAGGTTTGCGTTTTAGATAGCTTCTTGGGGATTACGATATAACATGTTTCCCAAGGGAGATTGGGTGCATCCACCTTCGGTACGAGCTGCCTCCCACGTCAGCCTTCGTATGTTGGCATTCGGGAAGTGTATGATGCCTTCGAATAGTATCCGTACCTGTTATTTATCCCCTTATAGTGATGAAAGTTGTATATACACCGATGGGAGTAAATGTTCTACCGACGGTGTTAGATGTTCCTTTCCTACTGGAACTCAACAACACACTTTTAGTTCGCTAAGTCACACATCCGTTTATAATGCGGATCTGTATGCTATTTATCGAGCCATTCTGTACATATGCCGTCGAAACTAGGGTATCTGCCTTATTCTGAGTGATACGCTTAGCGTACTTCAGAGCGCTCGTGAGTAGTACATCTACCATACTTTAGTGCAGCTCATTTAGGATGCCCTCCACATTCTACATGTCTCTGGCGTGAATGAGGTTCTCGCATGGCTTCCTGGACAGGTTGGGTTGTCAGGAAATGAATTAGCGGATGAGACGGCAAAGTCAAATACCACGGAGCCCAGTGTCTGCATTACTTGATCAACGGCCGAAGATTTTAGAATTGTTTTGCGGAGAGCGGTGTATTCACGCTGGCATGCAGAGTGGTCTACTCTCCACAATAACAAGCTAAGGGCAATAAAGGCACTTCCAGTACAGTGGTCAACCTCCTCTTGCACTTCTCGCCGTGAGGAAGTGATATTGGCTCGTCTGCGTATCGGTTAGTTTTTTTACACACAGCTACCTGTTGAAAAGGGATCCTTCTCCTATCTGTCCTCAGTGCGGACAAGCACTGACGGTTCGCCATGTGCTGGTAGAGTATGCTGCTCTAGACCGATTATGAGCCAATGTAGCACTACCGGACAGTGCTAAAGAGATGTTATTGGATGATGCTGGAGCGGTAGATCAGGGTTTTTAGCTTTATATGTTCGTTGCCTTTTAAGCTTATGATCTAGTTTGGTTTTAATTTTCATAGTCTTGACACGTCTCGTGCATGGTAGCTGCAGATTTTAACTCTTTTAGTCTCCCAGTAGTGGAGCTTTTATTTTAATTATAATTTTAACCTACTTGATTTTAATATATTTAGGCTCTCTGTTGTTTCTCACATGGTGAGATTTATGTATTTATCGTATTATTTGTAATTTCAGTTATTCTCATGATGGGATTTTATCTTTTAATAGCGGTTTAATTTTGGTTTTAGTACGTTAAGTTCTGATAGAGTGCTATTAGCCATGTCGTTGTGCGCCCCTAAGTTTAAACCATCATCTTAAAAACTGTCAGACAGTTGGAATATTCTTTCACTTGGAGAAAATCTAAGATACCTGCTGGCGAGGGGGAATAATACGATCCCTCCACAACTGGCATTTGCTTGGACGTTTACCGCTGTTTATTCAAGAATTTACGAGGCACCGCTTTTCGGAGTAAGGGTGGGCTCGCTTTTTTGAACCTTTTTGTTAAAGAGAACATTGTGCCAGAGGGTTCTGTTCTGGGCGTGACGCTGTTTGCTATTGCGATTAATGCTCTCTCTGAATGTGTTCCCCCAGGAGTCTTATCATATTTTTTGTAGACGACTTTGCCATCTTTTGCACCACTCAGCGAAAGCCGCTTTTGGATCGCCGTCACCAGCGGTGTTTGGATAACTTCTATGATTGGAGCTCCAAAAACGGCTTTCGTTTCTCAACTGAGAAGACAATCTACGTTAACTTCTGGCGCCGTAGGTGGCGAATGTCTGCTTCTCTTCGACTCGGGCCAGATCTCCATCCCTTCGCGATCAGGCGAGATATCTGGGGTTGATATTCGATCGGAATCTATGCAGGTCACCACATATTGCACAGCCTAAAGCGCGATGTGACCGTTCTCTGAATATTTTACGGATACTGAGTGGCAAACCATGGGGAGCAGATTGGACAGTGTTACTCCGTCTTTTTCGAGCGCTAATTCGATCCAAATTAGACTGTAACTGCATTGTGTATTCTTCAGCACCACCATCTGCATTTCGAAGATTAGACGCAGTCCATAATCAGGGCATCCGTATAGCTGTTGGCGCTTTTCCAACCAGCCCAGTTGTTAGCCTCTACGCCGAATCGGCAGAACCCCCTCTGCGATGTCGGCATGAAATATTGCTCGGTAATTATGTCTGTGGGCTTAACAGCATACCTTTGTACCCAACGTTTGCCCCCGCTGTCTAATAGTGTGCTTGACGAACGATACGAAAAATTGTCATTCATTACCAGACCTCCAGGTTTCCGTTTCCGCGAGCTTTTTCGAAAACACGATATCGCACTGCCTCGCATGTTTTCCTATGGGAAGAGAGTGCACCCCCCTCTGTTACATGTTACGTCTCACGTAGATCTCGGGATAACGGTGTACCAGAAATCTGCCATGCCTTTATCTAGTTTCCGAACTTGTTTTTTAGAATTTGTATCGCACTACAGTGAACGCATCTGAATATACACTGACGGCAGCAAGGGTACCGACGATGTTGTATGTGTATTTGTAACTGGGACCAGTACTTATTATTTTACTTTGCATAGTGGAACATCTATTTTGACTGCTGAACTGCATGCCATCTATAGATCCATTCTTTGTTTGCTTTCGGAATCTGGGTGACTGCCTCATATTAAGTGATTCTCTTAGTGCCCTTACGAGCGTTCGTGAGTTGTACAACTACCATCCTATTGTACAGCGCATTCAGGACCACCACCACATTTTACACATTTCCAGTGTGAATGTGGAGTGTGCATGGTCCTGTGAACTGGCAGATTTGGATGCTAAGAGGGCAACAACGCAAACCTGCACTGCGCTTCCTAGTGTGACAACTGCAGACTTCAGGCTTGTTGTGTGGAGGGCGGTCCTCTCGTGCTGGCATGCAGAGTGGGCGTCTCTCTGCGGCTTCAAGCTCAGGGAAGTGAAGCATCTTCTTGTACACTGGGTCACCTCCTTTCGTAAATCTCGCCAAGAGGAGGTGTTCCTGGCTCGCTTGCGGATCGGTCGCTGTATTTTTACACATAGTTATGTATTTAATCACGAACCGGCTCCTCTTTGTTAACTCTGTGGAACATCGTTGACTGTCAGCCGTGTGTTGCTAGAGTGTGCTGCTCTAGCACACATTCGCTCACTTGCAGACTTTCCGGGCTGTCCAGTAGAGGTCCTGGATGATAATGAGAGCAACATGTAAAGTTTTTAGGGTTTTATCTAGAGTAGCTTTTAAATTGCGTTTAGGGATCATTTTATTTCTTCTAGGCTAGATATAGAGCGTTAGTTCTGGTTTTGTAAGTTCTTTTAAGTTTTAACCTTTATCGTCAGACGCCCTTTTTCTTTTTGTGGTCGCCTTCTGGCTTTTAATATTTTATTGACTTTACGCTCCAATTCTCGTCTTAGTTTTTAATAGCTCTAGTTTTATCCTGATTTTATGTATGGTTTGTACGGTTTGTTTTTAGGGCGCTTATGACCACCCTTAAGCCCCACTTATCATCATCACCCCGTCAATTTCCGGTTCCTTGGTGGACCGATGATTACCGGAATGCCATGCGTGCTCGTCGGCGTGCTCTCAGGGTTATCCAGCATCGCCGTACACTGGAAAACCTGATACATTACAAGAAGATGCGTGCTAAACCTTGGCAAGTTATTAACGACATAGAAACAACCGTGGAGCAACTTTATAACTTCCTTTAATGGCAGCACACCTTCCTCTGTTGTATGGGATAAGTTGAAGCGTGTGGACGGAAAATCGACCCACCTACTTATCGCCGGTCTCAAAACCCCTGCTGGAGCTGTTAATACATCTGGCGTGGTGAACGCTTTAGGCAGTGCTTCCGCTCAGGTGTCTTACTCAGAAAATTACTTCCCTGAGCTCCTTAGATTTATAACGCAGGTGGAATCACAGGGATTCTCTTTCCGGTCTGAAAACCTTGAAGATTATAATCGCCTTTTCACCTTGGCGGAGCTAGACACTGCAATTATTTTTCGCGAAACTCAGCACCACGACCAAGTGGCATTCAGGTCCAAATATTGCAACATCTCTCTACTGATTGGAAGACTTCCCTACTCGAGTTATATAATCGTGTCTGGGTTGACGCCACTCTTCCAGAAAGGTGGCGGAAGGCCACCGTATTACCTTATCTTAAACCTGGAAATCTCCGACATCTTCCTTCCAGCTACCGTCCTATTTCCCTCACCAAATGCGTTTGCAAGGAGATGGAACGTATGATCAATGGACGTTTGGTGTGGTGGCTAGAATCCCACAATTCACTGACTAATACCAAATGTGGATTTCGATGACGTCGTTCAGCAACTGACCACTTTGTTTCGCTATCGGCGCAGATTATGAATGGCTTTCTGAAGAATTGTCAAATAGTGGGAACATTTTTGACCTCGAAAAAGGCTATGACTCGTGAAAGCGCGTAGGTATACTACGTACTTTTCAAAATTGGGGTATACGTGGACGTTTACCCTTGTTTGTTCAGGAATTTATGAGCGACCGGGTTTCGCGAATAAGGGTCGGCCTGGATTTTTCTCATTCTTTTATTCAAGAGAACGCAGTTCCGCAGGGTTCTGCACTAAGCGTTACGCTGTTTGCTTTAGCGATTAATTCCATATCACAATGTGCCCCTCATGGGTTTCGTCCTGCTTATTCGTAGACGATTTTGCCATGTTTTGTACTTCTCAGCGTACGCCGTTTTTGGAATGCCGTCCCCAGCAGTTTTTCGACAACCTTACTGCTTTGAGCTCGGAAAACGGCTTTCGTTTCTCCACTGAGATGACAGTCTGCGTTAACTTCTGGTGCGTAGGTGTCGAGATTTACTCCCTTTCGCATAACAGGCGAGATTCCTGGGGTTGATATTCGATCGGAAACTGTTGGTCATCTCATTTAGCGATGCTGAAAGCGCGGTGTGGCAGTTCTCTTAATATTTTACGGGTACTCAGTGGCAAATCTTGGGGAGCGGATCGGGTAGTGCTGCTCCGTTTTTATTGGGCGCTGATCCGTTCCAAGTTAGACTATGACTGCTTTATATATTCTTAAGCATGACCATCTGTGCTCAGAAGATTAGACACTGTCCATAATACCAAGGCCTCCGTGTGGCTGTTGGAACTCTTCCAACAAGTCCATTAGTGAGCCTCTACACCGAATCTGCAGAACCGCCTTTGCACTGCCGGCGTGATGTGCTTGTAGTAAATTAAGGCTGTGGACTACCGTGCATGCCTACGCATTTATCCTTTTATCCCTTTTTTTATACTGAACTTGACATTCAATATAGACACTTCTTACAAAGCCCTAGACCTGCAGGTTTTCGTTTCCACGCACTGCTTCGGAAGCGCAGTCATGAACTGCCTGTTATGTTTCCCATAAGGGGAGAGAGTTCACCCACCGTGGTTTTGTGCTACATCCCACGTCAATCTCGGGATGACGGTTTATGGGAAATCTGCTACGGCGGTGTCCAGGATTCGTATCCTTCTTTTAAAACTTTTATCACAATACAGTGGCCGTATTTGTGTATATACCGATGACAATAAGAGCCCAGGCGCGTTCGGATGTGCCTTTGTCACTGGGACCGAGATCTTTACTTTCTGTTTGCCCTGTAGCACATCAATTTATTCTGCAGAAATGTATGCTATTTTCCGAGCTATTCTGCATATTCGACGTCGAAACTGAGGTTACTGCCTTATTCTTGGTGATTCCTTCGGTGCCCTTCAGAGCATTTGTGAGCTGTACAGTTACCATCCTTTAGTGTAGCGCATTCAGGTCGTCCTCCACATTTTGCACGCTTCCGGTATTAATGTGGAGTGCACATGGTTTGCTGGATACGTAGGTCTGCCGGCAAATAAACGGGCGAATTTGGTGGCGCAGTGTGACAATAATTAGAGCCTCAGCAGAACATTTTAGCACAGTTTTGCAGAGAGTGATTTTATCTGGCGTGTACGCTAAGTAGTCGCCTCTCCGCCGGAATAAGCTTCGGGAGGTTAAAACTGGGTTACCTCGTCACGTTTATCTCGTCGTAAGGAGGTTAGTTTGGCTCGTTTACGCATTGGCCACTGTAAATTTACTCATTCGCATTTATTTTGGAAAGATCCTCCATATATCTGTCCTCTTTGCGCCGTGGCGCTTTCTGTACGTCATGTCTTTTTGCAGTGTGCTCGTCTAGCACCATTACGAGCCACTGCAACTGCCGGCCAGGATTTCAGAGGCCCTTGTCGATGATACTAGAGCGGTGGATAAGGATTTTTTAAATTTTTAGCCCAAGTGACATTTGCCCTCAGAATCTAGTATTATTTTGTTCTTTAGGTTTTGACGGCCGACAATGAGGAATATGTAAGAGTTTTAGATATTTTATTACCTTGCCTACTTTAAGGCTCCGTTTTAGCCTTTTCTTATCCTCGTTCTCCCCATTGTTTGCTATGTTTTTGTAGATTCTCGTATATATTTGGGCGCTAATTGTTTTCTTTTTTACAGATGTTATGTCATTTTTATTCTCCGAGTTATTTTAATGATGCTTTTAATTTCTGATTCCATTCGGGCTTTTATCGATTTCTTTTAAAGGCTTCCTCCAGGTACCTACCACGGTAGGTACACGTTTAGTGCACCCCACTCACCGCCATCTCATCATCCCCATCGTCACCGACTGAGCCAATTTTTGTGTTTGTCTGCTAATTTGTTTGTGTCTGTTTTAGTGCGAGCGAGTTTACTCGTCTCATCTTTCCCTTCTAGGCTTATTCTTTACATATTTAGTTTTAAAGCTTTAGATTTATTAACTCCTGCCTCACCAACAGGGATCTTTATTCTATCTCCGTGGTTCCTGTCCCACGGTTCCAGCGCGGCTTCCAACATTTGTGCTCTTAGGAGGTCTCTGGCGGGAAGGTTGAGTGGACCCTTGCTACTGCCCATATGTGTAAGCCATAGATGCGGAGCCCATCCATACCGTTATGTACACCCACGTAGCTTCCTTGGGGGCCCGGTCCGTTTTAATTTCCCGACGAACGCTGTTCTTTGGGTTACAATCACGGATCGGTCGTGTTATCGCTAACGGAAACCCGTTGTAATCAACCTCAGGTCCCCTGAATCCATGTCTGCTTTATTATGCAGGATGGCCTAAAGTGGGCAGCCACAGGTGGTTATACCTGTGGTAGGCGCTTAAAGCCGTGTTGTACGTGGTGAAGGGCTTACCCGGATGGACCTGCAGTGGTAACTCCTTCTGAGATATTCCTAAGTTCGGTGTGGTCTGGGTGTACCAGGCGGCACAGACCGGAAAACATTTCGGTGGTGTTTTATCTAATCCCGGATGGCAGGATAACGCCGACGGTTCCAGAAGGGGGTCTTTCTATCACGCTATCTCCGCTCAAATGTACTTCAATTGACCGCATTTTAGTTGTGAGCTTGGCCTGTGAAAGGAAACCTATGTGAGATATCAGTCCGTTTATATACATCGTGAGATACACAGGATATGCGGTAAAGTGACCAGTGCCACCAGAACGCGAGTCGGTACGCTTTTAGTTGAAACGAAGACGGAAGACCAGTCAAAGAAACTCCTGAAGGCCAGCTTGTTGGGTTCCTACCCTATAAGGGTGGCACCCCACAAGTTTTTAAACACCTGTAGAGGCGACGTAACTACCTCTTGTTTAGACAGTCTTTCCGAGGCGAATATTGTCAGCAATTAATCTGACCAGGGTGTATGCCAAGCGTATCGTCTGCTCGGCAAAGGTGATGGTCAATTATTGGCATTGCGTACGATATTTCTTATTTTTAAGGGCACCACAATACCCGAGACCTTATATTGTGGATTTGAACGCGTCTCTGTGCGACCGTATGTACCGAACCCAATGCGCTGTTTTCGGTGCCATCGGTTCGGTCATACACAAACTAGGTGCACGTTTGATGCAACATGTGAACACTGCGGCCAGCCTGCACATGATGAAGGTGTCTGTTCACGAGACCCTTGTTGCGTCCACTGCCGCGGGAGTCATACCGCTAGCTCCCGGCAATGTCCACGATTTTTGGAGGAAAAGGCCATTCAGGAATTGAGAATCAAAGAACGAGTAACTTTTCCGGAGGCCTGGCGCCACTATCAGCAGCTTAAGGCTGCGACCACCTTAGGCTACGTTTCCACTGTTCAACGCACTCCTGGTTCCTCTGTGGCTCTTTAAACTGCACCAGTTGCTGAAGCGTCCACTCAAATGAAACTGCCGCTGACCTCTGCCGTCTTGCCTGAACGTCCTGCAGCGCCAGCTTCGAAAGCTTCCACTTCAGCTGACCCTCCGTCAAAATCCTTACGCCAGCCATCACCTAGTCCATAATCTGTTGCCGCCTCTCATGAGCGTTCTCACAAGGTGGCGGATAAACTAAAGTCCCCTTCATAGTCTACGAGCCGTAGAGCGTGTACTGGATCCCGACCATCAAAGGAGTCCGACGGGGACATAGGCCGTCCTTTTTGGTGGGGGGGGGGACAGCGGTCTGTGAAACCCAACCGGCAACTTAACAGTACCTATCGTTTAACTGTCCGTCAGCATCTATTGAGAGTTTCCTTTGTTCCACCTCGCTTATCCCACGCTTCTAGCGTCTTTCCTTTGCGCCATGGCTCTACTGACATGAAACACTCGCGGTGTTCGCTCCCATAGTGTTGAACGGCAATTGTTGGTGAGGTCATATGACCCCTTGATCGTCTTTTTACAGGAGACGAAGCTCCGCCCTCACGATCCTTTTGTAGTCCGCCGTTACCACCCTGCTCGCTTGGATCTTACCCCGGAGGATGGCTCTCGTGCTCATGGCGGTGTCATGATACTCATGCGCTATGATGTCTATTGTAAGCCACTATCGCCTACCACTGCCTTGCAAGCTGTTGCTGTCCATCTTGTTCTTCCTGGTTTCACCGTTTCAGTCTGTAACGTTTACTTGACTCCTTCAGCTACCCTCAGTTCAGCCGACATGGTGACACTCCTTTCTCAACTCACGGCCCCTCCTGTTTTTTTTTTGGGGTGATTTCAATGCCCATCATCCACTTTGGGGTTCCTCTAGGGTAAGTAAGCGAGGGACGCTCCTTGTAGACCTTTTCGACTAATTTCGTCTTAGTGTTTTGAACACTGATGAACCCACTTTTATTTCCGATTCTTCTGCTACGCTCTCTCATTTGGACCTTTCTGTTTGTTCAGCACAGCTAGCTCACCGGTTACAATGGAATGTGGTATCTTACACCCATTCCAGCGATCATTACTTGGGTCTTCTGAGTTTGCTCTCCCACCGTGTATCTTCGACACGAGCAACAACTTGGCAGCTAACTAAGGTGAATTGGGCCCTCTTTTCAGCAAAAGCTGTTTTCACGGACCGTGATTTCGACACGGTCGATCAGATAGTGGAACATTTTAATGCTGTTGTTCTCTCGACCGCCGACTTATCTCTTCCTCGGTCGTCTTCCCATCCCAGACGATTGCGGGTTCCTTGGTGGAATGCTGAGTGCCGAGAGGCTATTCGTGCGCGCAGGAGGGCTCTTAGGGTATTTCACCTTCACCCTACTCTAGATCATTTGATTTGTTTGAAGCAAGACCCGCAAGGGCCCGTCCCATTATTACAGATAGCAAACAGGCTTCCTGGGCTGCATTTGTTGGCACCTTCAATCGTGTAACGCCTTCCTCGGTTTGTCTGGGAAAAACTACGACGTGTTGCCTGTAAGCAGCCCAGCACTTCTATTTCGGGCCTTCACGTGGGATCTGCTACCGTCGTCGATCCGGTAGCCGTTGCTGACCCCCTTGGTAGTTATTTTGCGTCTGCGTCTAGCTCCGAGAACTATGATCGAGCTCTTCGTATTTTCAAGTGTGAGGTGGAGTCGGAAACTCCATCTTTTTGCTCTTTTAACAATGAGTGCTATAGCTCTATTTTTAGTATCGAGGAGTTTGGGAACTCCCTACCGTCGTCTAGGCTTTCTGCTCTTGGACCAGAAGGTATTCATATCACCATGCTCCAGCATCTTTCTCCTGCTGGCAAACTCTTTCTCTTATTTATCTACAACCTCATCTGGTGTGTTGGAGTGTTTCCCGCAGTCTGGCACGAGACCACCATCGTACCCAATCTTAAAAACTGGTAATGATCGCCATGTGCCTTCCAGTTATCCGATCTCGCTCAAGAGTGCACTATATAAGGTGATGGAGCGCATGATCAATGGTGACTCGAGTCTGCGAAACTTCCGTGCAACATCCAATGCGGCTTTCGCCGATACTGCTGCTCGACTGACCACCTTGTCTCCCTCTCGACTCACTTTCTTAATGGAGTTCTACGAAAGTGTCAAACTGTGGCAATGTTTTTCGATCCCGAGAAAGCTTATTACACCTGCTGGAGGGCTAGCTAATTGCGTACGTTGCATAAAAGCAGCTGTCGTGGCCGCCCTCCAGTGTTCCTCCGGGGGTTAATGGAGAAGAGGGTGTTTCGTGTGCGTGTTGGCTCTGTTTGCTCCCGTGTTTCTAGTCAGGATAATGGAATAGCTCAAGTGTCGGTTCTCAGTTGCACTCTCTTCGCTATCGCCATGTATATTATCGCTGATTGTCTTCCTGCCGGTATTTCCTCATCCTTATTTGTTGGCGACTTTGCACTTTACTGCAGCTCTCGGCACACATGCCTTTTGAAGCGGTGTCTTCAGCCTTGTCTCGACCGTCTTCATAGTTGTAGCACTGCAAATGGTTTGCGTTTTTCTGCCGAGAAGACCGTTTGTGTAAATTTCCGGCGTCGGAAGCGTGGGCACCGCTTTCCCTACACCTTGGGCCGGTTCCGCTGCCCTTTGCCGAAACTGTGAAGTTTCTTGGCCTAGTGTTTGACAGAAAGCCTACCTGGTCGTCCCATATCTCTTCTCTGAAGGCTACATGTGCTCGAGCACTTGATATTCTACGTGTTTTATGTGGCATATCCTGGGGAGCAGATCCCACCGTGCTATTACAGCTATACCGTTCGCTTGTTCACTCTAAACTTGATTACGAGTGCATTGTGTACTCTTCGGAATGTCGGCAGTTTTATGTCGTTTAAACCCAGTTCACCATCGAGGGTTCCGCCTGGTGCTGTGTGCGTTTCCGATGAGACCAGTAATTAGTTTGTCAGCGGAGGCTGCTGAACCTCCGCTGTGTCATAGGCATGAGGTGCTTCATTGCAGCTATGCTCTCCGCCTCCATGCCTTGCCAGATCACCCGTTTTCAAGTTATTCTTTGACGAGTCTCTTGACCGTCAATATGCTGTTAGTGCGCTGGCCGTGCTTTCTGCCGGGGTTGGTTTTCGTAAGGTGCTTCGGCTCTTGGATATTCACCCCCCAGGGGCCTACTACGGTAGGTACGGGTTAGGCGCACCCGGGGTCCCGAGCCACCTTGACTCCCCCTGTGGGCAACCTCAGAGTGGTGAGGGATTCAGTGGGTCAAAATGCCCACCCACGTGTATGCCGTGCGTGGAGACCCATGTCGGTGAAAAGGAATATCCTACTTGGTTGAGGGTTGCGTACCTGAACCTGGGCTTCTGACTTTCAGTAACTGGAGAGGGTGCGCAACTTAATACACCACTTTGGTTTCTGCTGTGCCTAAACGGGAGGCTAAGGACTAACCCACCCCTAGTCAATCAGCCAGGACTAGTTATTACACCGAACTCCAGGGTGATTGGGACGTAAAGCTTGCTATATCCCCTGTTTAGCCCTGTCACCCCAGTGGAGAGACCCCATGTTGGGCTCCGTGGTGGGTGGGGAGCACTGGGGGATGAATATACACCATATATTTTATGGCAAAATTTAAACAAAGCAATTATTTTGTGTTGGGAAAGGAAGTAGCTGAGTACCATTGTCCTCGTTACTTAGACCTATTAAAAACAGAGGAAGGTAAAAACTTTACATCCGTGAGCCCTTTCGCTATTCAGAAGGGTCTCGAAAAAATTGCTGGTCCGGTTAAATCCTGTGTTAGAGCCAGAAACGGAACCCTCATGGTTGAGGTAATATCAACCTCCCAGGAAGGAAAAATACTTAAGGCGAAACTTTTAGGCAGCTATCCGGTTAGGGTCGAAATGCATAAGACCTTGAACTCCTCGCGTGGAGTTATCACCACCCGCGCATGGGACGGTTTGTCCAATGTGTCAGCGGAAAGTTAATTGTGATTTTGTGCCTACTCGTACCCTTTTCCTTACCTCTGATTTGGTAGATCTTCCTCAAAGGATTAAGGCAGGGTACGAAGCCATCGAGGTTAGGCCCTATATTCCCAACCCTTTACGATGTTACAAGTGCCAGCTGTTTGGGCACACCAGCTAGTTTTGTTCTGGTCGGTCAACGTATGCAATCTGTAGCGATGCCTCCCACGATGGGGATTGCACTAAAACGGCATCTTGTGTGAACTGCGGTGGGGAACATCCATCTAGTTCCCGAGTCTGATTCCATTTTGCAGAGGAGAGAGCCATCCAAGAGATACGGGTAAAAGAGAAGGTGTCCTTCTCCGAAGCCCGTAAACTCCTGCCTATTCGACAGCCCTCTGTCGCACGGTCCGGTTCTTAGAGCTCTGTTACAGCTAAACCGATATCGAGGCTGGAAATTGCCACACAAACCGGCGATATTAACGGGGTTACAATTGCGGAAAAGATCATCGTTGCCACATCACTACTGAAGACCTCAACATCCACGTCCACGTCGGCATCAACATCCGCCAAATCCGCCACAGTAAGACCTATTCGTGAACAATCGTTACCGCAACCGTCGACCTCCGGCAATAAGACCGGCAAAACCGTAACCTATTCTGTACCAGCAAAGAATTTTAAGAAAAACTATGTTAGGACTGAATTCCTTAAAGCGCATGACACGACTGCTCCCAAAACACCCAAAGGTGGTAAAAGTCCCCATCACTCACCACGTAGATCCTCTTTTGAGGAATCTTCTTGGAGGAGCTCTGATCGGCGACGTCCATCTACGCCGGTCAGAACCCAAAATCCGTTCGAGATTTTCGAGCCGAAATTTTGTATGGGTAAGCGGACGTGCCATGTGGAGGAGATGGAACAGGAGGATTCTACCCTCACTGCCAGAGGGACAGTGCGTAAGCGGCAGGATCGTGCTCCTTGAAAAAGTGTTAGTCCAACGGCTAAAAAGAATAAATTAAACCGACCAGCACCGGCCAGCATGCAGAAACGCCATTCTATTTAGGACATATCCCATATTAGAGACCATGGCTATCCTACAGTGGAATATACGTGGCATTAGACCACGTCGACCAAAGCTGGACTTGTTGCTCCAGCTGGTCGTATGCTTGGAAGAGACCAAGCTTTGTCCCCAAGATAACCTTACCTTCAGGCAGTACTCTTCTGTCCGGTGTGATATATCTCCGGCGGATGGACTACCTGCACATGGGGGCACTATCATTCTCATCAGAGATGACATCTTCGCTACATCTCTACCCATTCAATCTGACATACAATCCATTGCTGTCAGGATTAAGCTACCTTCTATTAGCTTCACCATTTGCAGTATATATGTACCTCCTTCTGATGGCCTCTCGCTCACTAATCTGGAAGTCCTAGTCTCCCAGCTACCATCACCTGCTTTGTTGGTGGGGGATGTAAATGCCCACCACCCGCTTTGGGGCTCCCCTCGAGCTTGTGCGAGAGGCCAGCAGCTCGCCGATTTCTTGGATCATATTAATCTCTCCGGAATACCGGAGAGCCTACTTTTCTTTCTGACGCCTTTAGCAGTTTTTCACACATTGACTTAGCCGCCTGCTCTCCACAATTAGCAGTTTCGTTACAGTGAAATGTCATCTCTGATTTATGCTCTAATGACAACTTTCCGGTCGTTATAAGTCTCTTAACCCTCAATTTATGTTCCACACTTTTACCTAGATGGCGTGTAGTTTATGCCAACTGGAACCTTTATTCCCGTTTGGCTGTTTTTCAGTACAGTGACCACGGCGCAGTTGATTCCTTAGTTGAGCACCTCACAACCCCCATTCTGTCTGCTGCTGAGTAGTCTATTCCGTGCTCCACTGGCCACTCTCGTCGTTTTCCTGTTCCTTGGTGGACAGATGACTGCCGAGGCGCCATTCGTGCTCGCAGACGAGCTTTCCGGGTTTTTCAGCGTCGCCCTACACTGGATAACCTGAATTACTATAAAACAAACTACGTGCAAAATCTAGACAAGTTATAAAGGATAGCAAAAAACATCATGGAGCAAATTTGTAGCGTCTTTTAATCGACACACCTTCCTCTGACGTATGGGATAAGTTTAGTCGTGTAGCAGGCAAAGCGACCCATATGCCCATATCCGGTCTAAAAACATCTGCAGATACTGTAGTAGATCCGTTTGACGTGGCTAACACTCTTGGTAGATTTTTCGCTCACGTGTCTAGCTCAGACAACTATCCGCCCGAGTTTCTTCATGTTAAGGCTCAGGTCCTCTATGTGGCTATTGAAGCATTTCCAACTAGCCCAGTTGTTAGCCTTTACGACGAGTCGGGTGAACCTCCTCTCCAATGTCGACGTAGTATCTTGCTAGACAATTATGGCTCTGGTCTTAGAAGCATTCCTTCGCATCCAACGTTTCCCCTTTTTTAAATGCCGTGCTCGATGAACGATACGGAAGCTTGTGACTGAGTCCCAGACTTGCAGTTTTCCGTTTCCGCGAGCTGCTTCGGAGACACAATATCGCGCATCCTCGAATGTTTTCCAATGGAGAGAGGGTGTACCCCTCTTGGTTGCGTGCTATATCCCACGTAGATCTCGAGATGGCAGTTTACGAGAAATTTGCGATGTCTGCCTCTAGTATCCGTATTTGTTTTTTAGAATTTTTATCCCACTAAAGTGACCGATCTTTTATTTACACCGATGGCAGTAAGTGCTCCGAAGGTGTTGGATGTGCCTTTGTTACTGGGTCCGAAACATATACTTTTGGTTTGTACACTAGTACATCTATTTATACTGCAGAACTGTATGCCATCTATCGAGCCATTCTGTATGTTCGCAGTCGAAATCGTGGTGAATGTCTCATAATGAAAGATTCTCTTAGCGTTAGTGAGTTTACGACCATATCCTGTCGTGCAGCGCATCTAGGATCTCCTCCACATTCTACAAACTTCTGGTGTTAATGTGGGGTGTGCATGGATTCCTGGTCACGTTGGCTTGCAGGGTAATGAACTGCCGGATTTGGCAGCTAAGACGGCAGCAACGCAACCCAGTACTACGCTTCCTTTTGTAACCGTTGCGGACTTCAAGCTAGTTGTCTGGAGAGTGGTGCACTCCGGCTGGTATGAAAAGTGGGCGTCTCTTCGTGGGAACAAACTTCGGGAAGTGAAGGATCTTTCTGTTATCTGGGTAACCTCCTCTCGTAAATCCCGTCGGGAGGAGGTGTAATTGGCTCGTTTACGGATCGGTCACTGTTATTTTACGCATAGTTATATTCTTAAGAGGGATCCTGTGCCTATCTGTCCGCTTTGTGGGGCAGAATTGTCGGTACAGCATGTGCTGCTAGTGTGTATTTCTCTAGCAGCCCTTCGTTGATCATTCCACCTGCCGGCCTCTCTCGCGGAGGTCCTTGCCGACGACCACAGAGTGGTCGATGGTGTTTTTATCTTTTTATCTTCTTTGGTGGTTCCAATAAGAATTTAGTTTTTCTTCTTTTCACTTTTAATGGTTTAGGCTTTTGGAGCAGAGGTTCATCTTTTTTTAAATTAATTTATGTCTGCCACGCATTAATTTTACCCGTTGGCCGCGTTTTGTTTCTTGTGTAGACTTCTTGCTCCTTTTTAAAACGTTATAGATTCAGGTGTCCTTTAGCCACCAGTGTTTTCATTCTCTGCTTTTTAATTGATCTTCTACTTTTTATTTTACCTTCTTCTATATTGCTTGTTTCCCTTTGGTGTTTTTAGTATCCATGTTTTATAAGCATGCTATTCACCTCAGTAGTTGGGCGCCCTTAAACACCAATCATCGTCATCGACATCATTTTAGCTCGAAGTTTCATTTTGTGTTTTCCCTCTCTTCGATTTTCTAGGACCCTAATAATCTCTCTCTCTCTCTCTCTCTCTCTCTCTCTCTCTTTCTCACTCGCTTGCAGTGCCATGGTAGTAAAACCGGGTTTTAAACACTATCAAAAGAAGTCGCTTGGTGTCGAACTCGGGCCGTATAGGAGAGAAGCGTGTGGTCTAAACACTCGGCCACTGCGAGGCCTTCATTGATTGAAATGCAGCCCAAGCCACAATAGCAAAGCAAAATGCGTGTTCACAATACTTATTTTCTTATTTTAATAACATAAGAATTCGATAAAGAAAGGCCTTTATCAACACAATAACACAATTCAGAAAGTGCTTAACTTGACAATAACAACTTTCATTTATTAGAATGACACAGCGGTAACAACACATTTTTATGTAATTCTCATTCCGCTGTCTGTGAATTATACAAATTTTGCACTCCACAACGATGTTTCAGCTTAAAGTACCATTTTATTACTACCCACGAGGTAACACGTTGTAATTTTGGTATAGGTTAGGTTGCCTAACCTTAGCTAAATCTGGTACAGTTAATGTCAAATGATGTAAATCCTTGGGTTCCAGGTTCGTTTAACCTTTCTCTTATTAGCTTTTTTTTTTTTATTATTGAAAAATACAGTTCCGGTGTCTGGTCGGGACTCCGGCGCTGTATTCAGTTTTCTCATTTTTCTCTGTTCCCTTTTTCCCTACATTTGCTACGTTTACGGTTTTTTGCTTTATAAAAAAATACACATACACATTCGCAACTCACAAACACCCATTCCCAATGCGGGACTGGAACCCACGATTCCCTGTGCCACGAAGCACCAAAGCGAGGCGCCTTAGCAAGCGCGGCCTTGGGAACCTGCGCTCTTAGGATTTTTTACCACATCTGCGCGTGCACCATCCATCCTAGCATCGCCTGTCCGGATAGTAATCCAAAGTTTCGGAATAGGGTGGTTAATCTGAGAGCTTTGTGTTTTTCTTGGGGCTGTGTTCATCCAGAAAACACAATTTGGGTACTTCACATCTGTATGAACCTTGGGCGCTATTTCGTTGTTCATTGCGTTTCCCGCCTGAGATAGTAAATAAATATTAAATATTGATTTTCTCTGGTTGCAATTAATTTCCTATTAATTTTTAAGGGAGTTTGTTTTAAATGTACGTTTTTATTAATGTACTTTGCAGGAGGGAAGGTAAGAATTGCTTAATCGTAATTGATAATGCAGTTAGTTCGATGTCCTTTGCTCTAAAGGTTGTTTGACGTTCACCTTCTTAGGATGAGGGAAACCTCGGGAAAAATCACCAAAGGAATTTACTTTTTCGTATTGCAAGTTGTTGTTGTTATTAGTATTATTATCGTTGTCTATTATTATTATTATGATTATTATTATTATTATTATTATTATTATTATCATCATCATCATAATGCATTCTTAGAGTTAAGTATGATGTTTCTGGTAGGGCATAACAGATTTCTATGATTATTTTGCCTACCATTACCAAGCTCTGTGTTGTATACTCCAGTGACTGCTTTCTCTGAACTGTAACGTTTAAATTGAAATCCATAGGTAATTGGAGACTGAAACCTCTAACCTGATTTTCGCTTAAGAAGTATTAATTACACTTGAAACCAATGAGGAAAATTCTGGATCTTTATATCCTTGAGAAGAAAGGAAAAATAGGATATATCAGATGGTCAGCGGACCATTAACAGGAAGGTTGCCTGTGGAAGATAAGGGAATAAATTCAGAAGTTTCCCACTTTTTGTGCATTTACTAAAAGCTGTCATAAACCGGTATACAGCAGTGCCTCATGTTTCGAAGGCTATGCGAAAGCAAGCTTAAGTAGGCCACCTTAAAACTAGCTTGTGATCACATGATCATGTTTTATAGCACTGGCAGGTGAGGTGGTGGATGACAACATAGCAAGCTGGTGCAGTGTGATTTAAAAGTGAGAGGCGTGCACTTCGGTATGACGTTTCGGAAAGAGCATGATGAAAACAAAGTTCAGCAGCCGGAAAACGAACTGAAGGAAGAAAGGTAAAAAAACCGGATTAATGCAACCCTAACACTTACATCGGGATGTTGAATCCAGCTCTCAGCGAAAAAAAAAACCGCAGCGCTGTTAGAAGTTGTTATAGGTATATTAGGTTAAAGTTAAAATATGTCAGGATTGTGGAATAGAAAATTCTGTTTATTTGGCTATTTAGTGTAAATAATAATAATAATAATAATAATAATAATAATAATAATAATAATATGTATATGTTGTAATATTATTAATGATAATATTAATATCTCATAATATCATTAATAATATTTATATCTTATGATATTAATAATATTTTATTATCATTATTTATAATTATAATCATCAACATTATATTATAATATTAATAATATTATTACTTTTTTCAGTGCATGAACACTCCTTTAGTATAATATGCAAAATTCCATATAATCGAGCCACGATAGGCTCAACAATTTGTATTACTAGAAAACAAGGCAGGAAGGCTGCGCTTTTTTAATATGACAGCTAAGAATCATGCTTCTGATTTAAATGGCAAATAACTGACTTGTCTGCCTAGATAATTCGTGAATAAACGTAACATAGTGTAGTAACATTAGCTGCTGATTGACAGACTTCAACACAACTATCGTTTGTTTCCATGAACAGCATCCTATCAGTTTCAAGGCCTATGAGTAACTTTCCAATTGCATTTGGTTGCCTACTTTTATTCCCACTTTAAGACTTGTAATCAACATTCTTTAAGAATCGTACAAGCACACAGGGTAACAGAAAAATCATTTTGACGGAAACGCATTTCCCGCATTAAAGTACAAGCCAAGGACGTTTGTTGATCATATCGATGAGCACAGAACTTCAGCATAATCGATGTATGCATAGTCACCCTGGTTTTATTTTGGAAGACCGTGCACGTAATTACTTTCGTTTTTTATGTCTAATAGCTAGAAGAAACATGGAATTCTATCCAAAATTTGCTATCAGGATTTCACCGGAAATACAATCTCTGAGGTTCTCTGAATAAAAAAGGAAAACAGTTTAGAAAAAGCTTTATGTGTGCCTGTGAACTACATAATTAAGAATCAAGAAGTTGCATGAATACAAAATTTGGATTCAAGTTCAGTGCCAGACCCTTTTTTATATTTTTATTTGTTTGTTTTTTATTAGTATCTCAATTTCCAAAAAAAAAAAAATGGATTGAACAGTTTTGATTGTTAAAATACTACCTGTGTTTTTAGATAAGTACATGACAAGTAAAATGTATATTGGGAATATACTAGTGCGAAGCCATCTTTATTCAGGAAGAATGTTGTACAATAGTTAAACTATAAAATAAAATATTTCCTATGGAAATAATGAAGGTCTGTTAAAAACAGAATATAGAAAATAACTTTCCAGGTATTTCATTTTGTCATTTGGATTTTGTCCGTGCTATTCTGTCATTAAAGCCACTCTTTAGTTACTTACTAGGCCTGTTATACATGTTTAGATCTCTAAGCCCAAATAATGTAGCGACCAGTCAATCGAGGGCTCTGTGAAGCTAAAACCCCAATGTTCGCAAGGAGGCTTTGAAATCTGGATCGGTTGTGGAAGTTTAAAAATTTTGGAAGTGCTGTTGCTATTCAGCTGTTTCTGACTATGTTTTTAAACATTTTACTATTATTGTGATTTTCTGCATTTGTTTCGTTATTAGATAATATGTGTAAATAAACTATTTTTGCAAATATTTTCTCAACAGCATGAAATATGTAGAACTATAAGACTTCGTAAGAATAGTTTTTAGAAGTACAAAAAGAATTTTGCTATCAGTTGTATACCCCAAGTCACTCTCAGATGGGCACTTGAAGTGATAGCCATTATTATTATTATTATTGTTGTTGTTGTTATTATTATTTATTAGTAGTAGTATTAATATTATGATTATTATTAGTATTGTTATTGTTATTATTGTTGCTATTATCATAATCATCATCATGATCATTTTATCATCTAATCATCTAATTATTTATTATTATCTAATTATGACTCCTGACCTAAATAATCAGATTAAGTGTTTATAAAATACAAAAACTCTAGGTATAAAATATTCTCTCTCTCCAGACACACACACACACACACACACACACACACACACACACACACACACACACACACTTACCTGCACCCTTTGTAGCCCAGAGTCGAAGACATCATCATCATAATCAGGTTTTAATGATCTAAAATGTCATGTTATATATCCTGGACAACTTTGATTTTAATTAAGGAACATATTTTTGGGTGCTAAAAAGTTTAGTTTAATCATTTGTTTTATACATTAAAGGTCAAGGGAATATTTTCCTCAGTTTCCATAGTAGAACAAGTTGTAATAAAAGAGGTGCTTTGATAACTCAACAGTGATTATTAATTGACATGGCATGTTACTTTGTTGGAAATTCTTAACTCGTTCTTTCTCTAAATACTCCATTAGAAATCTCCACCGATTGTCAAGGAGAACTGCCCAGTATTGGGAGAATAAGCGTTCGACGTCCCATGATGATACTTGAACATATTTCATAAGAGGCACGTTATTACCACTTACATTCCCAATGTCTACTTACAGCCTTGTAGAACTTGGGCAACTTGTCTCATAATTTAAATCCCTGATATTTTTCTTCAAACACTAATTTGAATTAGTTTTTTTAAAGTTTTCACTTTGAAGCCTTTGAGTCAGTTGATGTTTCTACATTAATAAATTCTTTTAGTCAAACATTAATTTTTGCTCCCAGTTTTTTTTCAAAGGAATAACACAAGAAACTCTAATTAGCAGAAATATATACGTCATTCCTTAAAAACACCCCAGGGGCCTACCTCGGTAGGTACGGGTTAGGCGCACCCGGAGTCCCGAGCCACTTTGACTCCTTCTGTGGGTAACCTCTAAGCGGTGAGGGAGTCAATAGGTTAAAATGCTCATACACGTGTAGGCTCTGCGTGGAGACCCGTGTCGGTAGAAAGCACAATCCTGGTTGGTTGAGGATTACGTACCTGAGCCTGGGCTTCTGACTTTCGGTAACTGGAAAGGGTGCGCAACCTCATACACCACTTTGGCTTCTGCTTCGCCTAAACGGGAGGCTAGGGACTAGCCCACCCCTAGTCAATCGGCCAGAACTAGGTCTTGTACTGAACTCCAGGTTGAGTGGGACGGCGAGCCTGCTGTATCCCCTGTATAGCCCTGTCACCCCAATGGGGTAACCCCTTGTTGGGCTCTGTGGTTGGTGGGAAGCATTGGGGGATGATTTTTTTCAATTATTCTATGGCACACAATAAAACAATATGTAAACCTGGTCATGAATTTGGAAAAGAAGTAGTCTAGTCTTGTGGACCTCGCTACTTGGTTGTTTCTAGGACAGAGGAAGGGAGGAAGTTTTTTATGGTGAGCCCTTATGCAATTCAAAAGGGTCTCGATGCTATAGCTGGTCCCGTTAAGTCGTGTGTTAGAGACCGTAACGGCACGCTGCTGGTTGAGGCAATATCCGCATCCCAGGCTGCCAAATTGATGAAAGCCAAACTCTTAGCAACCTACCCCGTGTTGATCGAAGCACATAAGACACTTAATTCCTCACGCGGTGTGATAACCCGCGCTCTTGACGGTCTACTGAGGAGATCCAAGAGAATATGTTAGATCAAGGTGTCACGTCTGCCTATCGGGTTCAGCTTAAGGTAAATGGAGCATTCATGCCAACCCGTACCCTGTTTCTTACTTTTGATCGGATACATCTGCCTCAAAATATTAAGATGATGATGATGATGGTGTTTAAGGGCGCTCAACTGCCGAGGTCATAAGCGCCCTTATGATTAAAACTTGGCAATAGCCAGTAAGAAAATACCAAACAAAAAAGTAAACACAAATAAAAGAGCTAACACAGTTGAAACGGAAGTAACAGAAACGTCCAGCCCTCTAACCAGAGCTGGTTATAAAACTCCATCTAAAATCAACACATTAAAACCAAAAGAGTTTAAAAAACCGCTATCACACTAAAACGTCAAGGTAAAAGAAAGTTTTGCTAAAAATTTAAAAATTTAAAAACCTGTCCACTGCTCTTGGGTCATCTGCCAGGACCTCAGCAAGAGAGGCCGGCATGCCCATAGATGACCGAATGTGTGCCAGGTGACCACACTCCAGCAACACATGACGAACTGTCTGTGCCTCCCCACAGAGCGCACAGACAGGAGCAGGTTCACGTTTAAAAAGGTAATTGTGAGTAAAAATACAGTGGCCAATTCTTAGCCGAGCTAGTATAGCGGGCTCGCCGTCCCACTCACCCTGGAGTTCGGTGTAATACCTAGTCCTGGCCGATTGACTAGGGGTGGGTTAGTCCCTAGCCTCCCGTTTAGGCAAATCAGAAACCAAAGCGGTGTATTAGGCTGCGCACCCTCCCCAGTTACTGAAAGACAGAAGCCCAGGCTCAGGTACGCAACCCTCAACCAACCAGGATATTCCTCTTCACCGACACGGGTCTCCACGCACGGCCTACACGTGGGTGAGCATTTTGACCTTCTGGCTCCCTCACCACTCTGAGGTTGCCCACAGAGGGAGTCAAGGTGGCTCGGGACCCCGGGTGCGCCTAACCCGTACCTACCGTAGTAGGCCCCTGGGGGGCTCAAAATATTAAGGCAGGGTATGAAGCCATCAAGGTTAAGATAGGCCGCGCCGTGGCCGAGTGGTCGGAGTTCTCGCCTCTCACTTAGACGACCCGGGTTCGATCCCAAGCGACCGCAAATAAGATTTGTGGTGAACAAAGCGGCGCAGGGGCGGGTTTTCTCCCGGTTCTCCGATTTCCCCCGCCATCTCATTCCACCGGGGCTCCATCTTCATATATCAGTGTCATCGCCTGCGGTGGCAGAGCAGTAAACGCGGGCGCTAAACACTACCAAAAAAATCGAGTTTAGGCACTATATACCAAATCCGCTCCCGTGCTATAAATGTCAGCGTTGTGGCCACACGCGAGATTTTTGCAACGACGAATCTATCTGCGCCAACTTCGGTGACCTCTCTCATGATGATGAGTGTACTGCACCTCCATCGTGTGTGAATTGCGAAGGCGAGAATGCCCCCGTTTTACAGAGGAAAAGGCGATCCAGGAAATCCGAGTGAAAGAGAGGGTGTCCTTCTCGGAAGCACGAAAGCTCCTGCGACTCCGCCAACCCTCAGTCCCGAAGTCCGGTACAATTAGCTCAGTTGTGGCTAAACCTTTACCTTGTCGGGAAATCGCAACGCAAACTGCCGATATAAACGGGGCAACCTTTGCGGAAAAGGTTCCTGTAGCCACAACACTACCAAAGCACTCTCGTTCATCTACAAAGTCGGCATCAACGCCCGCTTAATCTGCCAGCGTACAGAGCAGTTTAGCACCCAAATCGCCTCAACCTTCCACCTCGGGATTTAAGACTGGTAAGCTTGCGACGTATTCTGCACCTGCAAAAACAGTTCAAGACCAGCTACGTCCGCCAAGACTTTTTGACACATAGTGTCAAGACGGGTTCGAAAACATTTAAGGGAAAGCAAAGTCTACGCCATTCTCAACGGAGATCCTCTTCGGAGGTCTCTTCTGGGGCAAGTGTTGATCGGCGACGACCGAAATTCTCTCTTGTATAGGGGTCATTCCCCGTGGAGGAGATGGATCAGGAGGATTCTGCCGTTAGTGCCAAACGCACAGTGCGTAAGTGACAGGATCCAGCACCTGAGCAAAGTGTTAATCCGACAGCCAAAAAGAACAAATTAAACCGACCAGCAGCATCTAAGATACGTCTTTCAATTTAAAGCTTAACCCATCATATAAACAATGGCTCTCCTACAGTGGAACATACGCGGCGTTAGATCGCATTGACCAAAGTTTGAATTGTTGCTGCACCTGAATCAGCATCTGTTCGCATGCTTACAAGAGACAAAACTTCGAGGACACCGTTACCCTCAGGCAGTATTCCTCCGTGCGCTGTGATTTATCCCAGGAGGAGAGTGTCCCGGCACATGGGGCACTATGCACTATGATGCTTATAAGAGATGATGTCTTAGCCGAATCTGTACCTCTACAATCTGACATCCAGTCCATTGGTGTCAGGATTAAGGTGCCCTCGGCCTTATTCACCATTTGTAGTATCTATTTCCCTCCATCTGCGGACCTCTCGCACAGCGACTTAGACCACCTTGTAACGCAGTTGACATCACCGTTTTTGTTGGTAGGCGATGTGAATGCACATCACTCAATTTGAGGTTCACCTCGGGCTTGTGCGAGAGGTAAGCTAATTGCGGACTTCTTAGACAACAACAATTTAGGTCTCATGAACACCGGAGAGCCCACATTTGTCTCTGACGCCTTTCATAGTCCTTAACACCCCGATGTAGCAATTTGTTCACCTCAATTAGCAGTTTCTTTAAGTTGGAATATCATCTCTGATTTGCATTCTAGTGACCACTTTCACTGTGTTATCAGTCTCTATATAATACTATACGTTCCACACGTTTACCTAAATGGCGCTTTAAGCAAGCCAACTAGGAACAGTATTCCCGCTTGATTGTATTCAACTGTGATGAGCACGACCCTGTGAACTGTTTGGTTGAACACCTCACAGGTGTAATTCTTTCCTCTGCTTGGCAATTCATTCCGCATTCCTCTGGCCCAACTCGGCGATTACCGGTACCTTGGTGGACCGAGGAATGCCGGAATGCTATTTGTGCCCGCCGCCGTGCTTTCGGGGTTTTCCAGCGTCGTCCTACACTGGACCACCTTATACACTCTAAGAGAAGGGGTGCCCTATCACGACAAGATATTAAGGATAGCAAATAGAAGTCTTGGAGCCAGTTTGTAGCTTCCTTCAATAGACATACTCCTTCCTCTGTCATATGGGATAAGTTGAGGCGTGTGGCCGGCAAATCGACCCATGTGCCAATTGCTGGTCTCAAAACATCTAGTTTTAATACATTTGACGTGGCTAACACTTTAGTCCGTGCTTTGGATCAGGTGTGTAGTTCAGAAAATTATGCCCCTGGGTTTCGAAGAATCAAGGATCAGGCGGAATGTCAAGGGTACTTCCTTTCGTTCCGGAAACCATGAGGATTGCAACCGCGTTTTCACCATGACAGAGTTAGACCATGCCCTTCAATATTCGCAGAACTCTGCGCCTTGTCCAGATGGCATCCACGTCCAAATGTTGCAACGTCTTTCTCCTGATGGTAAGGCTTTCCTACTCGAGGTCTATAATCGGGTCTGGGTTGACGCCACTTTTCCAGACAAATACCGGGAGGCCACCGTTATACGTATTCAAAAGTCTGAAAAGGACCGTCATCTTCCTTCCAGCTTCCGAACTATTTCCCTCACTAGTTTGCATTTGCAAGGCGATGGAACGCATGATTAATAGACGGTTAGTGTGGTGACTAGAATCAAACAACGTATTGACTTTTCGGAGACGTTGGTCAGCGGCGGACCATCTTGTATTGCTGTCGACGCAGATTATGAACGGCTTTCTTAAAAATTGTCGAACGGTTGCTATCTTTTTTGACCTCGAGAAGGCTTATGATACGTGTGGAGAGAAGGAATATTATGTTCCCTCCACAAATGGGATATAGGTGGACGCCTACCATTATTCATTCAGGAGTTTATGCGAGACCGCGTTGGCTCGGTTTTATCTACCCTTTTTATTCAAGAGAACGGAGTGCCGCAGGGCTCGATACTAAGCGTGACGCTGTTTGCTACAGCGATTAATACCATATCACAATATGTTGCTCAAGTGTCTCGTCCTGTTTATTTGTGGATGTCTTTTCCATCTTCTGTACTTCTCAGCGTATACCGTTTTTGGAACGCCGTCTCCAGCGGTGTTTGGACAACCTCTATGATTGGAGCTTGGAACACGGCTTTCCTTTATCTCCTGAGAAGACAGTCTGCGTTAACTTCTGGCGCCATAGGTGGTACTATCCGCCGTCTCTTCGCCTCGGGCCAGATTTACTTCCTTTCGCACATGAGGCGAGATTTCTTGGGTTGATCTTCGATAGAAAACTTTTTTGGTCATCCCATTAAGCATAGCTGAAAGCAAGATGTGAATGTTCTCCTAATATTTTACGGATACTAAGTAACAAATCTAGAGAGCGGATCGAACAGTGTTTCTTCATCTTTATCGTGCGCTGATTCAATCGAAATTGGACTATGGCTGCATTGTCTATTCTGTCACGACTATCTGTTCTCAAAAGATTAGACACCGTCCATAACAAGGGCATCCCTGCGGTGATTGGAGCTTTTCTAACCAGCCCAGTTTTAGCCTCTACGCCGAATCGGGAGAAACCCCTCTGCGCTGTCGCCGTGATTCCCAATTGGCAAATTATGGCTTAGGGCTTAAGTGTATGCCTGTGCATCTAACGTTCCACGCGTTTTTCTCTCCCGAGCTGGACGAACAGTATCGCACTACTTGAGTCCAAAGCCCGCAGGTTTCCTTTTCCGCGGGCTTCTTCAGCGACATTTTATTGGACTAGCCTAGGCTGTTCTCCAAGGGAGAGAGAGTGTTCCATCGGTGGTTACATGCCACTACCCACATCCATCTCGGGATGACTGCCTACGGGACGTCTACGCTGCCTGTCTCTTGTATCCCAACTTCCTTTTTAGAATTTTATCACGTTAAAATGACCGCCTTTTTATAGACACGGATGGGAGCAGGTGTGCCGACGGTGTTTGCTGTGCCTTTGTGTCTGGTGCCGCACGATTCTTATTCGGTTTGCATAACACTACGTCAGTCTAAACTGCGGTGGTCTATGCCATATACCGAGCCATTCTTTATGTTCGCCGCCGCAGGCCTGGTAAAGCTCTTATTCTGAGTGATTCGCTCAGTGCACTTCAGAGCATTCTGGAGCTTTATAGTTACCACCCTATCATGCAACGCATCCACGATGCCCTCCACGCCTTGCACCTTTGTGGTGTTCATGTGGAGTGTGCATGACTTCCTGCTGACGTAGGCTTGCCGGGAAACGAACTGGCGGATTTGACGGCAAAGATGAAGACCAGACACCCCGTTGATGCCTTCGCTTGTGCAATTTCTGAAGACTAAGTTCGATGCGCGAAGAGCAGTGCTTTCGGGCTGGCATTATGAGTGGTCAGCTCAGCATGCCAGTGAAGGAGCATCCCATACACTGGGTGACCTCTTTGGGATTATCTCGGCGGGAAGAGGTCATGTTGGCACGCCTACGGATTGGCCACTGTGTCGCTTCCCACAGTAACCTATTTGGGAAGGAATCTGCTCCCATCTGTCCTATGTACAGCGGCATTTTCGGTCTGGTATGTGTTGCAAGAGTGTGCTCGCTTAGAACCACTAAGAGCCACTCTGCGACTGCCGGCCAGTCTTGCACCGGTCTTGGCTGACGATACCGGTTGATAAGATTTTTAACTTTTTATCACAAATGCCTTTTACCTTCCGGGCTTAACCTATTTTTGTCCTGTCAGAAGACAATGGTATCATAGCTAGGGCATTTCAACTTCCAATTTTATCTTTCTGCGACTTGTTCAGGGCTGCATTTTCTTTTAACTCTCCCGTTTGTCGCTCCATTATGGTACTGGTTTGTAAGATACATCCCGCTCCGGTTCGTACACATAGAGGGGCGTTGCTCTGTTTTTACCTCTGAATTTAACTGTTTTACTCTCTTTTGTTTTGATTGTATCGTTTTCCTTTTTCCACATTTTATTGTACCCATGCACTTGAGCGCCCTGAAACATAAATCATCTACAGCTGTTCTATTGTTATGGTGGCAGCTCTGTTTTAGGTCACTATGGTTTTAGTTTTAGATATTTTTAACCTATTTATGATCCAATGGTTTTTAATGGTTTTATCGATTTAACTACGATTGTAGTACAGATTGGTTTTTAGTAGATAATTTTATTACGTTTTTAGCAGTTATTTTATCTCTTATGACCTCTATTATGTTTTAACGCTGACCTACTACCGCTCTTTGATTTTTAAGGGCGCTGATAACAAGTAGTTGAGCATCCTACAAAGCTAATCCTAACCTAAATTAACATTCCTTAAAACTGTCACTTAGCAGAGTTTTAATCCTTCTCTATCCATGAATCATCATCTTTATCCAGTTCATCCATAAGCGGTTTAAAGCTATCAAAATGTTCTACACAGTACACCGCTGAGGAAAGCCAAGTACCTCGAAGAGTAACAACTGAGGTTGGCGGTAGTTGAGTGTGGTTTTTTCCCTAAAGGGATCAACGCTTTCAGGGGCTTTAAAAACACCTTTGCGTTTAATACAACTTGTCCACAGTGGGATAAAGGGACCGAGCAGTTTTGCACACCCTATTTTACTCAATGCAAGTTACATGTATCATTTTAGGATACCTCAGGCAAGTTCTGCTGCGGATTTCTCCATGTCCGGCCTGCCTGGCGGAGGTTGTTGCCGACCACCACGGAGTGGTCGTTAGAGTTTTTAAATGTTTATCTAATATGACCTTTACGATACGAATTTAATTTTTAAGGATTTTATCTGTCTTTATCGCTTTTAATGCTGCGGGGGTTCATCGGTTTTAATGAATTTTGACGTAGTTCGTTTTTAATTCGGTTTAACCCGTCGACCACGTTGTTAGGTATTTTGCATCCTTTTCGCTCCGTTTTTAAATATTTTAGATTACTGTTTGTCTTTTAGCCAAACGTTTTTATCTTCTGGTGTTTAGTGACATTTCTTTTTATATTGTTCTTTTCCCTTTGGGTTTTAATCAACCTTGTTTTCTGAGGACACTAACAAGCTCAGTAGTTGAGCGCCTTTAAACACCAACCATCATCATCACCATTTGGCCATAATATATGCATACTTTCATTAAGGAGCCTAGCAATGATGATGATGGTTGGTGTTTAGGGGCGCTCGACTACGATGGTCATTAGCGCCCTTATAAAAACAAGCTCCAATAAAAACACCAGAAGTAAAAGACAATGTAAAATACCAAAAGAAACTAAAAAGGACGGTTAGGTATAAAATCCATTTAAAAATACTCATGGCTAAGGCCACAGATGCAGTTAAAACGAGTTTGGTTAAACCAGCCCCTTGGTTAAACGTAACCAGTGGGAAACAAAATGCACGGACTGTCACTCTAGTAAAACTGTCTGGATAGAATAAATAATACCTATACCCTTATTGGAAACGTTATTCGAGATAAAAAGGATAAAAAAAGCTTCTCTACCGCTCGGTCGTCGTCGGCAACAACCTCCTTAAGGGAGGCCGCCAGCTGCAGGGATGAGCGAAGGGTTGCTAGCGCAATACACTCCAGCAGGACATGCCACACTGACATGGTCGCCCCACCGAACGGGCAGATAGGAGCGGGTCCTTTTCTAAAAATGTGGGTATGTGTAAAAACGTAGTGACCGATCCGCAAACGAGCCAATATCACCTCCCGACGAGATATACGAGAGGAGGTTACCCAGTTTACAGGCAGATCCTTAACTTCCCTGAGTTTGTTCATGCAGAGAGACGACCACTCATTTGACCAGCACGAAAGCGCTGCCCTCCGCACAACAAGCCGAAAGTTCGCCCAGGTCATAAACGGAATCATTCTCCTGGGTTGCGTAACTGCCGTCTTAGCTGCCAAACCCGCCATTTCATTACCTGGCAGGCCGACGTGACCAGGCATCCAAGCACACTCCACATTTACATCAGAAGTGTGTAGAATACGGAGGAGGTCATGGATGCGCTGCACGATAGGATGGTGTTGGTATAACCCGCGAATGCTCTGAAGGGCACTAAGAGAACCACTCATTATGAGGCAGTCACCAAGATTTCGACGGCTAACGTACAAAATGGCTTGATAGATGGCATACAGTTCAGCAGTATAAATGGATGTGCTACTATGCAACTATTTGTTTCGGTCTCCGTCACAAACGCACATCCAACACCGTCGGCATACTTACTGCCCTCGGTGTATATACAGATGCGGTCACTATAGTGGGATAAAAATTCTATAAAACAAATAGGAATACTAGAGGGAGGCATCGCAGATTTCTCGTACAGCGTCATCCTCAGATCTACGTGGGATGTAGCACGTAACCAAGCGGGGTGTACCCTCTCTCCGTTGGAAAACATGCGAGGAAGTGAGATGTCGTGTTTCTGAAGTAGCGCGCCGAAACAGAAACCTGCGGGCCTGGAACTGAGGGATGAGTTGCCGTATCGTTGGTCCAGCACAGAATGGAGAAAACGGTTAAACGCTGGATGCGAAGGCATGCTCCGAGGCCCACAGCCTTAATTACCCAGCAGGACATCCCGCCGACATCGCAGAGGGGGTTCTGCCGATTCGGCGGAGAGGCTAACAACTGGGCTGGTGGGAAAAGCCCCAACAGCCACACGCATACCCTGATTATGGCCTGCGTCCAATCTTCTCAGCACAGATGGTCGTGCTGAGGAATACACAATGCACCCATAGTCTAACTTGGACCGAATCAGCACACGATAAAGACGAAGTAACACTGTCCGATCTGCACCCCAGGATTTGCCATTTAGTATCCGTAAAACATTAAGAGAACGATCACACCGTGCTGTGAGCTGTGCTATATGTGGTAACCAGAATAGTTTCCGGTCGAATATCAAGCCCAGGAATCTCGCCTGGTTAGCCAAAGGAAGTAAAGCTGGCCCGAGGCAAAGAGAAGGCGCCATTCGCCACCCACGGCGCCAGAAGTTAACGCAGACGGTCTTCTCAGTTGAAAAGCGAAAGCCATTTTGCAAGCTCCAATCATAAAGATGGTCCAAAGGTCGCTGAAGTCGGCGTTCCAAAAACGGCGTTCGTTGAGAAGTATATAAGATGTCAAAGTCGTCTACGAATAAGCAGGAGGAGACACCTGGAGGAACACATTCAGAGATAGAATTAATAGCTATAGCAAACAGCGTCTCGCTCAGAACTGAGCCCTTTGGCGCACCGTTCTCTTGAGTAAAACGATTTGAAAAAAAAAAAAACAAAAAACCGAGCCGACCCTCAGTCGGAAGACACGGTCCTTCATAAACTCCTGAAGAAACAGCGGTAGGTGGCCACGTATATTTCAGTTCAGGAGGGTACGTAAGAACCCTCCTCTCCAGCACGTATCATAAGCCTTCTCCAGGTCAAAGAATATTCCAACTGTTTGGCAATTCTTAAGAAAGCCGTCCATGATTTGAGTCGACAGCAATACAAGGTGATCAGCTGCTGACCGACACCGGCGAAAGCCGCACTGAGAGTTGGTGAACAATGTGTGCGTTTCCAGCAACCATACCATCCGCCGATTAATCATGAGCTCCATCACCTTGCAAATGCAACTAGTGAGGGAAATGGGACGGTAGCTGGAAGGAAGGTGACGGTCCTTACCAGGTTTCAAAATTGGAACGATGATGGTCTCCCTCCACCTATTTGGAAAGGTGGCGTGAACCCAGACACAATTATAGACCAAGGAGGAGGTAACCTTTAGCGCCAGGAGAGAGGCGTTGCAACATTTCGAAGTGGATGCCATCTGGACTTGGTGAAGAGCTGCGAGAAAATGAAAGAGCGAGGTCTAGATCCGCCATGGTGAAGAGGCGATTGTAGTGTTGGAGGTTGTCAAAATGAAAGCGGAACCCTTGAGATTCCACTTGAGCCTTCACAGGGGATAATGATCCGAGCTAGACACTTGAGTGTAAGCACTGCCAAGTGCGTTAGCCACCTCGAACGGATCGATTACAGAACCTACCGCTGTTTTGAGACCGGAAATGGGCAGATGGATCGATTTACTGGCCACATGTCTTAACGTATCCCATACGACAGCAGAAGGTGTATGTTTGTTGAAAGAGGCTACAAACTTGCTCCAAGATGTCTTATTGCTAGCCTTAATAATTTTTCTAGAATCAGCGCGCAGCTTTTAAAATGTATAAGATTTTCCAATGTTGGGCGACGCCGGAAAACTCTGAGAGCACGCCTGCTGGCACAAATAGCATTCCGGCATGCATCGGTCCACCTAGGTACCGGAAATGGACGGCTTGGGCCAGTCGAACGCGGTATGCAGTGCGTAGCAGCAAAAAGATTTTTCTCTCTGAGATGGTCAACCAGTTGGTTCACAGAGTCGTTCTCACCATAGTTAAATTCAGTCAGACGGGAGTACAGTTCCCAGTCGGCTTGATCTAGGCGTCACCTAGGTAAACGAGTGGAACATACATTGTCTGGCAAGAGAGAAATAAGACATGGAACGTGGTCACTAGAGTAGAAATCAGAGATGATATTCCAGGATAACGATACCGCTAACTGTGGTGAGCAGATTGCTATATCAAGATGTGAAAAACTATGAGAGGCGTCAGATAGAAAGGTTGGCTCTCCGGTGTTCAGGAGAGTGAGATTCTTACTGTCCAAAAAGTCGGCAATTAGCTGGCCTTTCACACAAGCCCGAGATGAGCCATAAATTGGGTGGTGGGCATTCAAATCGCCTACCAATAGAAAGGGTTTTGGTAACTGCGAAGCCAGGTCTTCTAACTCAATGAGCGAGAGGTCAGCAGAAGGAGGCAGGTAGATGCTACAAATGGTGAATGTAGCAGCGGAAGGCAGCTGAATCCGTACAGCAACGCACTTGATGTCGAAGTTCAAGGTCACGGATTTGGCAAATATATCATCACGGATCAGCATCATAGTGCCCCCATGTGACGGAATACCTTCTTCCGGTGATCAGTCACACCGTACGGAGTAGTAATGTCTGATGGAAAATGTGTCCTGTGGACGGAGCTTTTTTCTTGTTGGCATACGACCAGAGGATGAATCTGGCGCAGCAACACTTCAAGCTCTGGTCGTTGTGGTCTAATACCGCGTATGTTCCACTGAAGGATACTCATTGTGTGCCTTTGGGGATAAGGTCTAGATAGAAAGACGTTTCTGCATATTGGGCTGTGCTGGTCGGTGTAATTTATTTTTCTTCTTAGTCGGACTAGCATTTTGTTCCGAAGCATGCTCCTGGCGGTTATGCACTGTCCGTCTAGCAGTGGAGGCAGGATCCTCCAGTTCTATCTCCCTAATGGGGGAGGATCTCTTACCAACAGAAAATTTCGGGTCGAGAACCTCGAACCGATTGGCAGTACTGATCGGCGAAGGTGGTGGTCGCCGATCTACAACCCCCCCCCGCCCCGAAGATTCCGCAGAAGAGGATCTACGTGGGGAGTGGTGGAGACTATGCCTTCACTTGGATGGTTTGGGGGAGGCCTTACCACTTTGTTTAAAAAAGTCGCTGCGAACATAACTGGTCTTTAAAGAGTATACTGGCGCTGAATACCCTGTGGGTGGACCGTTGTTCCTGCCGGATTTCGACGTTTGGGTGACACGGATCCGATGGTGCTTCTCCCATTGGTGATCTTTCCCTTTGGCGGGTTTGGCAGCTGGTAATGCCGACGTGGATGCTGGGGTTGAAGACGGGGATAACGGGCTGGCTACAATAATGTTCTCCGCGATTGTGGACCCGTTTATATCGCAGGAGCTTACGGGCTTCTGAGAAAGAAACCTTCTCTTTCACCCGTATCTCCTGGATCGATCTCTCCTTAATAAAGGGGGGCAATTACGGGAACTAGATGGATGTTCTCCACTGCAATTAACACAAGATGGAGTAGCAGTACAAGTTCCATCGTGCGATGTCTCTTCACATAGAGCGCAGGTAGATTGACCACTACACAGTTCACTAGTATGCCCTGGCCTGCCAGTTCCTCTTGAAGCTCCTCATTGGACAAGCCGTCCAATGCGTGGGTGGCACGTGAGGAGTTCAACGTCTTATGTTGTTTAATCTTCAGCGGGTAACTGCCTAACAGTTTGGTCTTTATAAGTTTGCCTGCCTGGAAGGCCGTAAATGTCTCTTCCAATAGTATACCGGCGCGTGTTTTCATACAGGACTTAACGTGACCAGCAATGTTGTCTAGACCCTTTTGAATAACAAAAGGGCTGACTGACATAAATGTCCGACCTTCCTCTGTCCGAAGTATCACCAAGTAGTGAGGACCATACACTCGACTACTTCTTTTCCAACAACTAATTGAATCTTGGCTTTAGGTGCCATAAAATGGTCTGTATTTCATCCGGCAGTGCTCCCCACTTACCACGGAGCCCAACACGGGGTCACCCCACTGGGGTGACAGGGCTACACAGGGGATATAGCAGGCTCACCGTCCCACTCACCCTGGAGTTTGGTATATACCTAGGCCTGGCCGATTAACTAGGTGTAGGCTAGTCCCTAGCCTCCCACTTAGGCAGAGCAGAAACCAAAGTGATGTGTTAAGCTGCGCACCCTCCCCAGTTACTGAAGTCAGAAGCCCAGGCTCAGGTACGCAACCCTCAACCAACCAGGATACTCCTTTCCACCGACACGGGTCTCCACGCATGGCCTACACGTGGGTGGGCATTTTGACCAGCTGTCTCCCTCACCACTCTAAGGTTGCCCACTGAGGGAGCCAAGGGGGCTCGGGACCCCGGGTGTGCCTATCCCGTGCCTACCATAGTAGGCCCCTGGGGGGAGGAGCCTAGCAAGATTTGTGTGGTATGCTTACCGGTATTTCCCACTTTTCTTCCTGTTGAGTCTTTAAGTATCTTCAATACAGCCTCATATTTTCTCGTTTTCGCACAAAGCCCTGATTTTTTGTAATATATCTTGATGGCCCCCCTAGGGCCTATTCGGTAGGCATGGGATAGATGCACCCAGGGTCCGGAGCCACCTTTGACTCCCTCAGTGGGCAGCCTCTGAATAGTAAGGTGGTCAGTAGGTAAAAATGTCCACCCTCGTGTAGGCCGTGCGTAGAGACTCGTGACAGTGGAAAGGAATATCCTGTTTGGTTGAGGGTTGCGTACTTCAGCCTGAGCTTCTGGCTTTCAGTAACTGGGGAGGGTGTGCAGCCTAATACACCGCTTTTATCTCATTTGCGTAAACGGGAGGCTAAGGATTAACCCACCCCTTGTCAATCGGCAAGGACTAGGTATTATACCGAACTCTTGTGTTTGTGAGACGGCGTGACTGTTATATCCCCTGTGTAACCCTGTCAACCCAGTGGGGTCACTCCTTGTTGGGCTCCGTTGTGGGTGGGGAACAGTGGGGGATGAATTTCTACCATACTTTATGGCACCAAAACTCAAACCCTTTACTTCAAGTAAAGACGTTGGAAAGGAAGTAGTCGAGTCATGTGGTCCTCGCTACTTGGTTATTCATAGTACAAAGGAAAGTTAGAAGTTCCTTACGGTGAGCTCTTTTACTATCCAAAAGGGTCTCGATGCCATTGCTGGTCCGTGGAAATCCTGCTTTGGAGCTCGCAATGGTACACTCCTTGTCGAAGTCAACTACGCCTCGCAGGCTGCAACGATACTAAAAGCCACCATGTTAGCCAGTTATTCACTGAAGGTCGAGGTGCACAAGTCGCTGAACTCCTCACGCGGTGTGGTAATAACCCTAGCATCGGACGGTTTGTCCATTGAGGAGATTAAACAAAATCTTGCGACTCATGGGGTCATATCTCTTTATCGTTTAGAGCGTAAGATCAATGCTGAATTCATGTCTACTCGTACCCTGTTTCCTAATTTTGATCGGGTTGATATCCCTCAAAAAATTAAGGCAGGGTATGAAGCCATCGAAATTAGGCCTTATATACCCAATCCGCTCAGGTGCTTTAAATGCTAACGTTTTGGTCACACTAGTTAGTTGTTCGCCTGCAAGACCACCTGCGCCCACTGCGGTGACATCTCCCACCTTGGGGCTTGTGCTTCAGCTCCCTCGTGTATGAATTGTAACGGGAAACACCCATCTATTTCCCGAGACTGCCCCCGTTTGAAGAGGAACGAGCGATCCAGGAGATACGGGTGTAACAGAAGTTATCCTTCTTGGAAACCCGGAAGCTCCTGCCACTGCGCCAACGCTCTGTCCCAAAGTCCGGTACCTATAGCGCAGTTGCAGCTAAGCCGGTACCCCGTCGGAAAGTTGCAATACACACCGGTGTTATAAACGGGGCTCCTATTGCGGAAAAGGTTATTTTAGCCCAAGCCCTGCTAATGCCATCGACAACTACATGCAAGTCGGTATTAACATCTGCCAAATCCGCCAGCTTACAGAGCAGTCCTGCACACTTGTCACCGAAACCCTCAACCTCGGGAACTAAGAATGGTAAATCCGCGACGTCTTCTGCACCTGAGAAGCATTTAAGATCAAATATGTCCGACAAGACTTCTTGAAAGAGAATGTGCTATCTTCTGCCAAGTCATCTTAGAGTAAGAAAAGTCCTCGCAACTTTTCACGAGTATCCTCTTCTGAAGGATTATTTGGGGCGGAGAGCGTGGATCGGCGATCAGCACATCTAATCGGTTCGAAATTCTCGGACCGAAATTTGGTCTTGGAGGAGATGGATCAGGAGAATTCTGCACCACTGCCAGAGAGACAGTGCGGAAACGGCAGGATCGTGCTCATGAAAATAATACTAGCCCAACGCCTAAGAAGAACCAATTGAACCGACCAGCTAATCGCAATCAGCAGAAACATTTTTCGAATTGAAACTTGTCCCATAAAATAATCAATGGCTATCCTACTTTGGAACATATGCGGAATTCGCTCACATCCGCCAGAGCTTGACTTGTTGCTGCGCCAGCATGAACCTTTGGTTTTATGCTTACAAGAGACAAAGATCCGTCCACAGGACACCGTTACTATCAGGCAGTACTCCTCCGTACGACCTGATTTATCCCCGTAGGACGGGTGTCCCTGCACATGGCGGCACTATAATGCTTATTCGAGATGCTATCTTTGCCGTCTCCTATTCTTAAAGTCTGACATCCAGTCTGTTGATATGAGGATTAAGCTACCTTCCGACTTATTCACCATTTCCAGTATCTATTTGCCTCCATCTGCGGATCTCTCGCATAGCGACTTAGAACACCTAGTTTCGCAGTTGCCACCACCCTTTTTATTGGTATGCGACGTGAATGCCCATCACCGTCTTTGGCCTCACCTTGGGCTTGTGCGAGAGGTCAGCTGCTTAAAGAGTTCTTGGATAGTCAGAATCTTGCTCTGTTGACACCGGAGAGCCAACCATTCTTTCTGACGCCTTTCATAGTTTCTCACACATTGACATTGCAATTTATTGGCCTTAGCTAGCAGTCACGTTATACTGGAATACCTTCTCGGATTTTCATTCTAGTGACATCTTTTCGTGTCTTATTAGTCTCTTGACACCCGTTGTATGTTCCACTCGTTTACCTAGCTGGCGCGCAGACCAAGCCAAGTGGGAGCTGTACTTCCTTTTGGCTGAATTTAACTACGAAGAGCACGACTCTGTGTAGACCTTGGTCGAACATCTCACAGGGAACATTCTTTCTGCTCCTGAGCAATCCATTCCGCGTTCGACTGGCCAAAGCCATCGATTTCAGGTACCTTGGTGGAGCGATGACTGTCGGGTTGCTATTCGCACTCGCAGACGTGCTCTACTGGTTTTCTAGCGTTTCTCTACACTGGATAACCTGATACACTATAAACAGATGCGTGCACATTCTAGGCGGATTATTCAGGATAGCAAAAATATGTCATGGAATAAATTCGTAGGTTCCTTTAATCGACATACACCTTCCTCTCTCGTATGGGATAAGTTAAGACGTGTGGCTAGAAAATCGACCCATATGCCCATCGCCGGTCTCTAAACACCTACCGGAGCTGTTGCCAATGCAGTTGACATGGCAAATACTTTAGGCAGCGTATTCGTTCAGGTATCTAGCTCAATCAATTATTCCCCTGAGTTTCTTACAGTTAAGACTCAGGTGGAATCTCAAGGATTGTCGTTTCTTTCTGGCAACCTTGAGGATTATAATCGCCTTGAGGATTATAATCTGGCAGAGCTAGACAATGTACTCTCCTCTTCGCAACACTGCACCAGGGCCATATGGTATCCACGTCCAAATGTTGCAACATCTCTCCTGATGGTAAAGCTTTCCTACTCGAGGTCTATAATCGTGTCGGGGTTGACGGCATCTTTCCGGCAAGTAGCGGGAGGCCACCATCATACCCATTAAACCTAGAAAGGACCGCCATCTTCCTTCCAGTTACCGTCCTATTTCCCTCACCAGTTGCGTGTGCTAGGTGATGGAACGCATGATCAGTGGACGGTTGGGGTGGTGCCTGGAATCCCACAGTCTTCTGGCTAACATCCAGTGTGGCTTTAGACGACGACGTTCAACAACTGAACACCTTGCTTCGCTTTCAACTCAGATCATGGACAGGTTACTTAAGAACAGCCCCACAGTTGGGATATTTTTTTACCTCGAAAAGGCCAATCACACGTGATGACGAGCGGAAATATTACGTTCTCTCCACAACTGGGACATACGTGGAAACCTACCATTGTTCATTCAGGAGATTATGTGGGACTGCATTTTCGAGTGAGGGTCGGCTCGGTTTTTTCCAACTATTTTATTCAGGAGTACGTAGTGCCGGAGGGCGCGGTACTCAGCGTGACGCCGTTTGCTATTGCAATAAATCCCATACCACTATGTGTGCCCCCAGGTGTCTCTTCCTGTTTATTCATGGACGAATTTGCCATCTTCTGTACTTCTCAGCGTACACCGTTTTTGGAGCGCTGTCTCCAGCGGTGTTTGGACAATCTCTATGATTGGAGCTTGAAACACGGTTTTCGTTTCTTCGCTGAAAAGACAGTCTGCGTTAACTTCTGGCGCCGTAGGTTGCAACCACCGCCGTCTCTTCGACTCGGGCCAGAATTACTTCCTTTTGCAGATCAGGTGAGATTCTTTGGATTGATTTTCGATTGGAAACTTTGTTGGACACCACATATAGCACAGCTGAAAGCGCAATGTGACAGTTCTCTAAATTGTTTACGGATACTGAGTAGCAAATTTTGGGGTGCAGGTCGGACAGTGTTACTGCGTCTTTATCGTGCACTGATTCGATCAAAGTTGGACTATGGCAGCATTGAGTATTCTTCAGCCCGACTATCAGTATCCAGATTAAACACATAATCAGGGCTACCGTGTGGCCATTGGGGCTTTTCCAATGAGCCCAGTTGTTAGCCTCTACGCCGAAACGGGAGAACCTCCTCTGCGTTGTCGGCGTGATATCCTGCTCGCTAATTATGGCTAAAGTGTAACCTGGGCATCCAACTTTTCAGGCGTTTTTCTCCCCTGAGCTGCAAGAACCATACTGCCACCGCTCTCTGAGCCCCAGGCCAGCTGGTTTACGTTTCCGTGAGCTCCTAAGGCAGCACCATGTTGACATGCTTAGGCTGTTATCCAACGAGGAGAGTATGTACCTTCCTTGGTTACGTACTACCTCCCATGTCGAACTCGGGATGACGCTTTACGGGAAATCTGTTTGGCCTCTTGATAGTATTCGTCGTTGTTTTTTTTAGAATTTTTATCCTAATGCAGTGGCCGTATTTGTATTTGCATCGATGGCAGTAAGAGCCCCCACGGTTTCGGATGTGCCTTTGTCACTGGCACTGCAACTTCTACTGAAGATTTGCCTGGTAGCATATTTATATATTCTGTCTAGCTATATGCTATTTATCAAATCTTTCTATATATTCGGTGTTGAAAATTAGGTGACAGCCTTATTCTTAGTTATGCCCATAGTGTCCTTCAGAGCATTAGTGAGCCGTACAATTATCATTTTTGGTGCAGCGCATCCAGGAAGTTCTCCACATTTTGCACGCTTCTGGTTTAAATGTGTAGTGTGCGTGGATTCCTGGACACGTTGACTTGCTACGGAATGACACGGCGGATTTGCCAGCGAAATCGGCAGCCACAGGGGACAATGTTACAATTACCAGTTCAACAGCAGAAGATTATAGGGTGGCTGTACGGAGAGCAGCGGATTGGCATGCAAAGTGGTCGGCTCTTCGTGGTAATAAGCTGCGAGACGTGAAGGACCTCTCTGTCAACTGGGTAACCTGCTCTAGTTTATCCCGCCGGGAAGAGGTATTAACTCGGCTACGAATTGGCCATTGTATTTTTACTAACAGTTACCCTTTTAGACGCGAATCTGCTTGTCTGTGCACTCTGTGGATAGGCATAGTCAGTTCATGTGTTGCTGGAGTGTGGTCACCTGGCACACCACCCCCAAGAGCCTACTACGGTAGGTTCGGATTTGATGCACCCGGGGGTTCCCGAGCCACTCGCCGCCATATCATTCTCCCCATCACCAGCCACTGGGCCAAGTTTTGTGTTCGCGTGTGCATGTGTCTTTGCGAATTTGTTTATGTTCTTTTGGGTGCGAGATTACCCGCCTCACCTTTTTCCTCTTCTAGGCGTATTCCCTATATACTTAGTTTTAAGGCTTTAGGTTTATTAACTGCTGCCTCACCAACAGGGATCTTTCTACTATCTCCGTGGTTCCTGTCCCACGGTTCCAGCGCGGCTTCCAACTTGTGTGCTCTTCGGAGGTCTCAGGCGTGACGGTTGAGTGGACCCTTCATACTGCCCCCATGTATAAACCTTAGGTGCGGAGCTCATCCATACCGATATGTACAACCATGTAGCTTCTCTGGGAGCAAGGCCCCTCCCGACGAACCATGGCCTAAAGTGGGGTGCCACAGGTGGTTATACCCGTGGTAATGGCATAGACCGCAAAGTATTTTTGCGAGACCTTAACCTCTTTTACATTCAACGTGAATTCGACAGGATATGTGGCAAAGTGACCAATAGAGACGGTACATTGTTAGTTGAAAGCAGGACCGAAGACCAGTCCAGAATGTTCCTGAAAGTCGGTTTATTTGGTTCCTATCCAATAACGGTGGCACCACACAAATCGTTGAATACCTGTTGAGGCATGGTGACTAGCTCGAGCTTAGACGGCCATTCTGAGGCGGAAATTGTCGCCAATATCTCGGACCAGGGTGTGTGTCAGGCATACCGTCTTCTTGGCAAACGTAATGGTGAGTCGTTTGCGTCAGTCTTCCTAACGTTCAAAGGCACCAACTTACCTGAGGCACTCTACTGTGGATATGAGCACCCTCTGTGAGACCGTATATACCGAAACCTATGCGTTGTTTCCGCTGCAAGAAGTTTGGTCACACCAAAAGCCGGTGTTCTTTCAACGCTACATGTGAAGGTTGCGGCCAAGCTGTCCAGGGAGAAACTGCTGGTACTCGAGACACTTGTTACGTCCATTGTAAAGGGAAACATCCACTTAGCTCCCGGCAATGTCCACGTTTCCTCGACGAGAAGGCCATCCAGGAGCTGCGAATTAAGGAAGGCCTGACTTTTCCGGAAGCCAGGCGTGGCTTCCAACAGCTGCAGCCTACGACCATCTCAGACTCCGCCTCAGCGCTCCGCCGCACTCCTGTTTCCTCAGTGGAACTACAAACCGTGCCTGTAGCCGACGCGTGTACTCAAACAGAAGAGACGCCGACCACAACAACCTCGCAGTCTTCAACATCAGCAGCCACTGCCTCAAGTTATATTTCTCCAGAACCTTCTCGTAAGGCCCTAGTTAGACCGACACCATCTGTCTCTGCTCCTCATGAGCTCAGTCGTAAGAAACTCAAGGCGACTGATAAATCTTCCAAGTCCCGTTCTTATTCTACGAGTCTTAGGGGATCTTCCGCATCCCGAACATCAGCGGATAGCGCTGACGAATGTGCCTATACTGTTGTAGGTCCAAAGAGTGCAAAGCACAAGAAACGCCTACCTTAACTCCGTCTATTTCTCTCCCGCCAGTCGTTTGCGTCCCAGGAGCCAACTCATAGTTTGATTCATCGGTAAGTTTTTACGCCTCTACCTGTGCTCCATGGCGCTCCTCACGTGGAATATACGCGTTGTGCGCCCCCACAGGGTCGAATTGCAGCTGTTACTCCGGTCCTATAACCCTGTGGTTCTGTGATTGCAGGAGACAAAGCTTCGCCCCCACGATGCCTTTGCCCTGCACCAATACCTTCCTGTGCGGTTTGATGTTACACCGGGGGAGGGCTCTCCTGCTCATGAAGGTGTTATGATCCTAACACGCAATGACATCTGCGGTCAGCCGGTATCGCTTACCACTACCTCTCAAGCTGTGACTATCCGACTTACTCTTCCTGGTTTCTCCTTCACTGTATGTACTGTCTACGTTACGCCTTCATGTACCTTCTGCATCACTGATATGCTCCATATTTTGCCTCAGCGGCCGGCACCTTTTCTTCTGTTGGGGGATTTTAATGCCCACCAGCCCCTATGGGGTTCTCCTAGGGCCTGCGCGAGAGAAACTGTCCTTGCTGGTGTTTTCCTTCAATATAGTCTCTCTGTTCTGAACACCGGTGAACCTACTTCCAATTCTGATTCTTCCGCCACGCTCTCCCACCTGGACCTTTCTGTTTGGTCTGCGCAGCTTCCTCAGCCCTTTCAGTGGAACGTAGTATCAGACACTCATTCCGTCGATCATTCCCGATGTGTCATTACTCTGCTACCACACCACATTTCCTCCCCGCGTGCGATTTCGTGGCAGCTGTCTAAGTCGAATTGGGTTCTTTTCTCCGCTCTGACTGTTTTCAGCGACCACTTCTTCGACTCCTTTGACCACATGGTCGAACATTTCAACTTTGTCGTGACCTCCGCTGCCGCGCAGTACATCCCGCGTTCGTCTTCCTACCCTAGACGCTTACCGGTCCCTTGGGGGACTACCGATTGCCGCGATGCTATTCGTGTTTGCAGGAGAGCTCTTCGGCTATTTCGCCATCACCCTACATTGGAGTAGTGGATCAATTTTAAACAATCACTCGCCCGGGCACGGCGCCATATTCGCGATAGCAAACGGGCTTCCTGGGCTTCGTTTGTTGATACATTCTGTCGCACAACAATTTTGTCTTGTGTGTGGGAGAAGCTCGGCTTTGTTTCCGGTAAGCAGACTCGTCCTTCCATCCCGAGGCTCCTTGTGGGTACTGACACCGTCGTTGACCCGGTTGCTATTGCAGACACCCTTGTTAGCACGTTCGCAACTGCGTCCAGCTCCGACAATTATCACCCAGCGTTTCGTGCCTTCAAGGTGGACGTGGAGTCTCAGAGCCTCTCTTTCCGATCCTTGGATTCCGAGTGCTATTATTCGGATTTTAGCGTGCGGGAACTGTGTGCCTGTTTAGCATCCTCTCGACACTCTGCTCCGGGACCCAATGGTCTCCATATCGCCATGCCACAGAACCTTTCTTCTAAGAGTAAGCAATATCTCCTGAACCTGTACAGCCTCGTTTGGCGTGAGGGTGTTTCCTACAGGTTGGCGAGAAGCAACCGTTGTTCCCATCTTAAAAGCGGGGAAGGACCGTAGTCTTCCTCCCAGTTACCGTCCTATCTCCCTCACCAGTGCGGTTTGTAAGGTAATGGAGCATATGATCAATGGAGGTTACGATGGTGGCTCGCCTCCGAGAAACTTCTGTGCAACATATAGTGCGGCTTTTGCCGATACCGCTCCACGACTGACCAACTTGTCTCCCTCTCGGCTCACAGGCTAAATGGTTTCCTTCGGAAGTGTCAAACTGTAGACATATTTTTCGACCTGGAGAAAGCTTATGACACTTGCTGGAGGGCTGGCTTACTTCGTACCTTGCATAGTTGGGGCTGACGTAACGGCCTTCCAGTGTTCCTCCTGGAGTTCATGAACGACCGGATGTTTCGTGTGCTTGTGGGCTCTGTTTGCTCTCGTGTTTTAGTCAGGAGAACTGAGGGCCTCAAGGGTCGGTACTCAGCGTCACTTAATTCACTGTTGCCATCAATCCCATTGTCCAATGTGTCCCTGCTAGTATATTCTCCTCCTTATTTGTGGACGATTTTGCAATTTATTGTAGTTCTCGGCGCACGTGCCTTTTGTAGCGTCGCCTACAGCCATTTCTTGACCGGCTATATGCTTGGAGCGTTACAAATGGCTTCCGTTTTTCTTCCGAGAAGACACTTTGTGTCAACTTCTGGCGTCGGAAACCATACGAACCGCCTTTTGTACATTTTGGGACTGAACCGCTGCCCTTCACTGAAATTTTGAAGTTTCTTGGCTTGGAATTCGACAGGAAGATTAGCTGGTCGTCCTATGTCTCTTCTCTGAAAGGTAGATGTGATCGTGCAGTTAATATTTTACGTGTTTTATGTAGCACATTCTGGAGAGCAGATCGCACCGTTCTGTTACAGCTTTACCGTTCGCTTGTTCGCTCTAAACTTGATTACGCGTGAATTGTATACTCTTCGGTTTGTCCTTCGGCTTTACGACGTTTAAACCCAGTCCACCATCGAGGGATTCGTCTGGCGCTGGGTGCGTTTCCGACTAGCCCAGTTATTAGTTTGTCTGCGGAGGCCTCTGGACCTCCGCTGTCTCATAGGCGTGATCTGCTTCTATGCAGCTATGTTATCCGCCTCTTTGCCTTGCCAGAGCACACGTCTTTCAAGTTATTCTTTGACGAGTATCTTCACCGTGAATATGCTCTCAGCGGGATTGCCTTGTTTCCCGCAGGATTTCGTTTTCGTCTGCTTCTTCGGCTCTTGTATGATCGCCTACCGCCTGTGTTTCCAAGGGGGGAATGTCCATTCCCACGCTTGGTTACATTGGGACACGCAGTTCCACCCTGGGTTGGCATCCATGCTGAAATCAACGACTCTACCTTCAGTCTTCCGCTCCGCATTTTTAGAGCTGCGGGCTAACTTTCCCAACCATTGTTTTATTTATACGGATGGTTCCAAGGAAGACCGTGGTGTGGGATGTGCTTTTGTTTTTAATTCTTGGAGCTATACATTTCATCTTTTGGGGCAATGTTCGATTTTTACCCCCGAACTTTTTAGTATCTACCAGGCTCTTGTTTATATCCGGGGACAGGATTTAAGGCAGTTTGTTATTTGTAGCGATACCTTCAGTGCATTACAGTGTCTGCGTGAGCTGTATCCATGCCATCCCTTGTTACCGCATATTCAAGATCGCCTGCAGTCGTTTGCTAACGCTGGCGTCAGCGTGTCGTTTGTTTGAGTTCCTGGTCACGTAGGTGTGAGCGGAAACGAACAAGCGGTCACAGCTGCCAGGTCTGCAATTTTATTGCACAATGTTTTTAACACCACCGTTCCGCAATGTGACGTTTGTGTTCACCTTTGCAGGGCCATTCTTTCGCGCTGGTTCGCGGTATGGTCCGGGGAGCGTGGCAACAAACTGAGAGCGGTCAAGTCGCTTACTGTTCCCTGGCCTACTTCATCGCGTGCAAGTCGCCGCGATGAGGTGGGTTTAGCGCGACTGCGTATCGGGCATTGCCGTTTTAGCCACCGGCATCTTTTTCGTGAGGAACCCGCACCTCAATGTGCCTAATGTAACGAGCCTTTGATGGTGCGTCATCTTTTATTGGATTGCCACCGTTTTACTGTGCTGCGTGCGTCTCTGTGTCTGCATACTTACATCCGCACCCTTCTGGTCGACAACCCTGGTTCTTTTGAGGGAATTGTTAATTTTCTCACCGCTGCGGCATTTACAATAGGGTTTAATTTTATCTCGGGTTTTTACCTTTTACCGACCTGGGTTTTTGTTTGGTGTTGGTAGCCTCTTTATGCTTTCTCTGGTTTTAACCCTTGTTATGTCCTTTGGTTTTTATGGCTTTTAATTTTTGGCTCCTTTCTTTAACCTTGGGCGCTAATAAATAATGCAGTTGTGCACCCTAAATCCATACTGCTACTGCTACTGCGTCTGCTCCTGCTCCTTATGCTGCTCCTCCTACAGCTTTAAAAGCTATGGTATTTCTATCTTTATTTAAATGATGCTGTATTTAAGTTCGGGTTTCCGTCAGGATTTTATCAATTTTATTTTCATGGTGTTTTTTTTTTCCTGGTTTTAGCCGAAATTTTGCACTTATAGGCGGTGATGACCTTAGCGGTTGAACGACCTTAACCACCACCACCACCATCATCATCATCTACATCATCATCATCATCATCATCATCATCATCATCTCGTCTTCAAGAGGTTATTGTGGCTCGATTACACATTCAGTGTTTTTACTCTTAGACATTTATTTAAGAAGGAACCTCCACTTGTCTGTCCGCTCTGTGGTAAAGTGATTTCTGTCCCTCATATTTTAATAGTGTGTGTTCGTGTTGCACCACTAAGAGCCACCCTGCGACTGCCGGTCAAACTTTAAAAGGTCCCGGCCGATGACTTGGGAGCAGTGGAAAAGGTTTTTAAATGTTTATCCAGAGTGATATTTGCATGACCAATCTAGTTGTAATTGGTTTTTATGTTGTTTGACGGATGACAGTACAGCGGTAAGTAAAGCTTTCAAATTGTTGTCACCCGCCACAGTGGCCTGTGGCTGCAGCTTTAATTATGCTTGTAACCCTTTCCCTGCATTGTTTGTTGTTTTTAAGCTTCAGCTTTTAATAGTCCACTTTCCATGGGTTTTATCCGTCATTTTGACTTATTTTATTCTGTAATTTATTGTAATGGCGATTTGTTCATTTTTGGTTTCTGCAAGGATTTTATGGTGTTTTTGTTTCTGGTTTTACACAAGATTTTATTTCCTAAGGGCACTAATGATCATAGCAGTTGAGCGTCCATAAACACAAATCATTTTCATCTGTTACATTGTTGTGAAACATTAACTTCAAGAATGAAATTAGTAGCACTTCTTAGTTTTGTAGCTTCGTTTTTAGTTCCATTCAATATTTATGCACAGAACTATATTCAAACATTTTAGGTATAACTTCCAATTTTAAAAAAATTATATATGTATATATATTTGATGTGGTGATTCCAAAACTATTATCAGTCTTCTTCTAGTTTTCTTAAGTAGACACATTTTCGCGGAAACCCCAGAAGCATGCATGCTGAGGTAATTTATAAAATAAATGCTTGAAATGGCTGAAGCAAAATAGTGTTAGCCCACAGAATTTCTTCAAAATAAGCTCAAACATTGAAAACTTCCAATTGAATCAAATGTATATTCGTGGACGACTTTGCCATCTTCTGCACTTTTAAGCGTACTCGTTTGTTTTGTTTTTTTTCTTTTGTTTTTTTTTTTCTTCTTCTTTGGAATGCCGTCTGCAACGGTGTTTAGATAATCTGTGTGATTGGCGCTCGAAAAACGGTCATCGTTTCTCACTTGAGAAGACAGTCTGCGATAATTTTTGGCGCCGAAAGTGGAGAATGTCACCTTCTCTTCATCGCGGGCCATATATACTTCTCTTCGCAGATGAGGTGAGATTCTTGGGGTTGATATTTGATCGAAAACTATGCTGTTCACCTCATGTAGCACATCTTAAAGCGCGGTGTGACCGTTCTCATAACATTTTACTGATACTAAGCGGCAAATTTTGGGGAGCAGATCGAACAGTACTGCTGCGTCTTTATCGTGCACTGATCCGAACAGAGTTAGATTATAGATGCATTGTTTATGCTTCGGCACGCCCATCTGTGTTGAGAAAGTTAGATACGGGGCATCCGGTTGGCTATTAGAGCGTTTTCCAGTAGCCATGTTGTGTGCTTCTACGCCGAATTTGTCGAACCCGCTGAGCGATTTCGCCGGGATGTCCTTCTATATAACTATGGATGTAGCCTCAAATGCATACCTGCGCGTCCATCGTTTACTCCGTTTTTTGATTCTGCATTGGAATACCGCTATAGAAACCTCTTACGTAGTCCAGCGCCTGCAGGATTTTACTTCCGGGAACTGCTTCAAACGCACGGTCTTGAAATGCCTCACATGTTTCCAAAGGGGGAGAGGGTGCACGCGCCTTGGTTACGGGCTTCCTCCCACGAAGTTTTCGGGATGACGGCTTAAGCGAGAATTTTTCGCCCATGTTTAGTGTCCATTCTTGTTTTCTAGAATTTTTATCAAAATATAGTGACCGCTTTATATATATATATATATATATATATATATATATATATATATATATATATATATATATATATAAATTGTATATATTGTATAGAAATATCGATTTTTGGCAGCTCGTTACTAGGGCTCTCAAGATTTAATGTCGCAAAAATCTGTAAAATCTCGAAATAATCTCTTGACAGTGCGACACTGAGCATTCATTAACAACGTTCTTAAGTTATGCAGCCAACTCAGGAGACGTTTTTTCAATTGCTCTGGTGGCTTAGTGCATAACGTGGGAAGCTGCTATCCCAAAGGTCATTAATTCGATTGCTGTCATAGAGTAAATGTTTTTTATTATTCTTTTCATTCCAGACGAAGTGCCGCGATACGTGGCGTACTGGCACTTCAGAAACTTATAGCCGTTGCTTCGAAATCTCAATAAACAGGCCATAAGTCTCCTATCTCATATTACTTATTTAAGTAATCTGTATATTCTGTGAAAATATTTCGGTATAGTTCATTAATATCCTCTCTCTCTCTCTCTCTCTCTCTCTCTCTCTCTCTCTCTCTGTGTGTGTACCGATGGCTGTAAGTGCGCCGATGGTATTGGATGTGCCTTTGTCACTGGAACCGAACCATTTACTTTCGGTTTGCCGAGTAGCACATCAATTTATTCTGAAGAGCTGTATGCTTTTTACCGCGCCATTTTATATATGCGCCGTCGAAACTTGTGTGACTGCCTTATTGTGAGTGATTGATTACCTTAGTGCACTTCAGAGCCTTCGTGAGCTGTGCATTTACCATCCTCTTGTATTGCGCATTCATGACATCCTCCACATTTTGCATGCTTCGGGTGTAAATGTGGAGTGCGCCTGGGTTCCTGGACACGCTGACGTACCGGGGAATGAAATGGCGGATTTAGCGGGAAAGAAGACATCCACTGCGCCCAGTATTACTAATATCTTTGTCACGGTTAAGGTGTTAGATTTGTTGCACGAAGCGCGTTAATTTCGAGCTGGCACCGGAATTGGTCCGCTCTTAGCGGTAACAAACTTAGGGAGGTAAAGCAGCTCTCTGTACACTGGGTGACTTCTTCACGTCTATCTCGTTGTGAGAATGTCATTTTAGCTAGATTACGCACTGGTCACTGTATTTTTAGCGTTAGTCACGTACTTAGAAGGGAACCTCCACCTATCTCTCCGCTCTGCGGCGAAGCATTTTCTGTAGGAATTATCTTGGTGGAGTGTGCTCATCTAGCACCACTTCGAGCCACTCTGCAACGGACGGTCAGTATTTCGGAGGTCCTGGCCAATGATTCCGGAGCGGTGGATAAGGTTTTTAGATGTTTATCCAAAGTGACATATGTCTTAAGCATTAAATTTTATGGCCGCACCATGGCCGAGTGGTTAGATCACTCGCCTCTCACCTAGACGGCTCGGGTTCAATCCCAACCGACCGCATGTGAGATTTGTGGTGGACAAAACGGCGCTGGGGCGAGTTTTCTTCGGGTTCTCCGGTTTCCCCCGCCATCTCATTCCACCGGTGCTCCATCTTCATTCATGTATCATCAGTGTTATTGCCTGCGGTGCCATAAGTAGTTAAATCCAGCGTTAAATACTACCAAAAATCTAGTTTTATTTTGATTTAACCGATTGTGGCGCAGACAATTGTGTAATATGTGAGGTTTTTAATTCTTTTATCACATTTGACACTTTTCGCCAGTGTTGTTTTATGCTTCGACTTGTTTTAGCTTTTTTAGTGACAGGCTTTCTCGCCAGATCTGGTTTCAGGGCTGGGTAGTCAACTTATCTTAATTTTAGTTTTTTTAATGCTGATTTGTGTCGCTTGTTTTAGCTGTTTAGATTGAAATTCTTTTTAGCATAATTTTATCGCAGGTACTTTAACTCCCCAGTTTTAAGTTAAGGGCGCTGATGTCCTAACAGTTCTGGGCCCTTAAACCCCATTCATCATCATCATCATCATCAAATTGAATCAAAATTAAAGAACAGAAATAACAGGAAAACCAACGTATAACTCCAGAATGTTCAGATGGCCCATTACATTCCCATATATGTGTAGGATATTGGATTTCATGCTTAGTAAAAGTATCAAATAAATTAATGTTATTTTTTTCAGGTATGAGCGGCTACTTCGTCGTGCCAAAACAGAGGATCTCTCAGAAGTATCGGGCATTGGATGTCTTTATCAGAGTGGGGTGGACAGATTTGGAAGACCCGTTATTGTTTTTATTGGAAAATGGTTTCGCTTTAGAGAAATTAATTTGGATAAAGTAAGTTACTTTGGTGTAGTTTCATATGTTGTGGTATTACATGTTAATCATTATAGATTTTTAGGATCTCTTTTTATAGAATGTTCTCAAATGCAAAAGCATTATGTAATCATAACTCGTGTTGTTGTTTCAGCTGAGTGATACAATTGCTAATTTCTCATTCCTTAAATTTGCCCCTGCGATGACTATTATAACATTCACTTAGGCCCCCCAGCGTCCTACTCCGGTAGGTACGGGTTTGGCGCACCCGGGGGTTCCCGAGCCACTCGCCGCCATCTCATCATCCTCATCGCCATCAACTGAGCCACGTTTTGTGTTTTTGTGCTTGTTTGTTTGTCTGTTTTGTGAGAGCGAATTTACTTACCTCATCTTCTCCCCCTTCTAGGCTTATAATTTACATGTTGAGTTTTAAGGCTTTAGATTTATTAACTCCTGCCTCACCAAAAGGGATCTTTATTCTCTCTCCGCGGTTCCTGTCCCAAGGTTCCAGCGCGGCTTCCAACATGTGAGCTCTTCGGAGGGCTCAGGCGTGAAGGTTGAGTGGACCCTTCTTTCTGCACATGTGTGTAAGTTTTAGGTGCGGAGCGCGTCCATACAGTTATGTACACCCACGTACCTTCCACGGGGGCCCGGTCCGTTTTAATTTCCCGACGAGCGCTGCTCGTTGGGTTAGAATTGCGGACCGGTGGTGTTACGGCTAATGGAAACCCGGTGTAATCAACCACAAGTCCCCTGAATTCATGTCTGCTTTATTACGCAGCATGGCCTAAAGTGGGGAGCCAGAGGTGGTACCTGTGGGAGGGGCTTAAAGCCGGGTTGTACATGGTGAAGGGCTTACCCGTATGGACCAGCAGTGGTGGCTGGAGGGTAACTCCATCTGAGGTATTCCTTGAGATCGGTCTGGTAGGGGTCTACCAGGCGGCACAGAGCGGAAAGTATTATGGTGTCTTTTCTCTCTACCCCCGGATGGCAGTCTGACGCCGACGGTTCCAGAAGGGGGTCTTTCCATTATGTTATCTCCGCGCAAAAACCCCCCAGGGGCCTACTACGGTAGGTACGGGTTAGGCGCACCCGGGGTCCCGAGCCACCTTGACTCCCTCTGTGGGCAACCTCAGAGTGATGAGGGAGTCAATAGGTCAAAATGCCCACCCACGTTTAGGCCGTGCGTGGAGACCCGTGTCGGTGAAAAGGAATATCCCGGTTGGTTGAGGGTTGCGTACCTGAGCCTGGGCTTCTGCCTTTCAGTAACTGGGGAGGGTGCGCACCTAATACACCGCTTTGGTTTCTGATTTGCCTAAACGGGAGTCTAGGGACTAACCCACCCCTAGTCAATCGGCCAGGACTAGGTATTACACCGAACTCCAGGGTGAGTGGGACGGTGAGCCCGCTATATCCACTGTGTAGCTCTGTCACCCAAGTGGGGTGACCCCTCGTTGGGCTCCGTGGTGGGGGGGGGGATCACTGGGAGATGAATTTATACAATTTTTATGGCACCAAAACGTAAACCTCTGATTTCAAATAAAGACGTTGGAAAGGAAGTGGTCGAGTCATGTGGTCCTCGCTACTTGGTTATTCATAGGCCAGAGGAAGGTAAGAAGTTCCTTACGGTGAGCCCTTTTACTATCCAAAAGGTCTCGATGCCATTGCTGGTCCGGTTAAATCCTGCGTTCGAGCTCGCAATGGTACACTTCTTGTCGAAGCCAACTCCGCCTCACAAGCTGCAAGGATGCTTAAAGCCACCATGTTAGCCAGATATCCAGTGAAGGTCGAGGTGCACAAGTCGCTGAACTCCTCACGTAATGTAGTAATAACCCGCGCGTTGGACGGTTTGTCCATTGAGGGGATCCAAGAAAATCTTGCGACTCAGGGTGTCTCATCTGTTTATCGGGTACAACGTAAGATCAACGGTGAATTCCTGCCTACTCGTACCCTGTTTCTTACTTTTGATCGGGTTGACCTCCCTCAAAAATTAGGGCAGGGTATGAAGCCATCGAAGTTAGGCCTTATATACCCAATCCGCTGAGGTGCTTTAAATGCCAACGTTTTGGTCACACTAGTGAGTTGTGTACCGCCAAGTCCACCTGCGTCCACTGCGGTGACATCTCCCACGATGGGGCTTGTGCTTCAGCTCCATCGTGTGTGAACTGTAACGAGGAACACCCATCTAGTTCCCGAGACTGCCCACGTTTTTCAGAGGAACGAGCGATCCAGGAGATACGGGTGAATGAGAAGGTGTCCTTGGAAGCTCCTGCGACTCCGCCAACCCTCTGTCCCGAGGTCCGGTACCTATAGCTCAGTTGCAGCTAAACCGGTGCCGCGTCGGGAAATCGCAACACAGACCGGCGATATGAACGGGGCTACTATTGCGGAAAAGGTTATTTTAGCCCAAGCGCTGCCAAAGCCTTCGACACCTACACCCAAGTCAGTATTAACATCTGCCAAATCCTCTAGCTTACAGAATAGTCTTGCACACTTGTCAGCGAAAGCCTCGACCTCTGGAACTAAAGCTGGTAAATTCATGACGTCTTCTGCCCCGGAAAAACAGTTTAAGACCAAGTATGTACGACACGACTTCTTGAAAGAGAATGTGCAATCTTCAACCAAGTCATCTAAGGGTAAGAAAAGTACACGCAACTCCCCACGTGTATCCTCCTCTGATGGGTCATCTGGGGAGGAGGGCGTGGATCGGCGACGGCCGTCTTCGCCGATCAGCACATCTAATCGGTTCGAACTTTTCGGACCGAAATTTGGTCTTGAAAAAGGGGCCTCCCTTGTGAAGGAGGTGACCCGGAGGATTCTGCCGCAACTGCCAGAGGGACATAGCGGAAACTGCAGGATCGTGCTCCTGAAAATAGTACTAGCCCAACGCCTAAGAAGAACAAATTGAGCCGACCAGATAATCCCAATCTGCAGAAGCGTCTTTCGATTTGAAACTTGTCCCATAATATACTCAATGGCTATCCTCCATTGGAACATACGCGGAATTCGACCACATCTACCAGAGCTTGACTTGCTGCTGCGCCAGCATGAACCCTTGGCTGTATGCTTACAAGAGACGAAGCTCCGTCCACAGGACACCGTTACCATCAGGCAGTACTCCTCCGTACGATGTGATTTACCCCGAAGGTCGGTGTCCCGGCACATGGGGGCACTATGATGCTTATTCGAGATGATATTTTTGCCAACTCCGTACCCATACAATCTGCAATCCAGTCCGTTGCTGTCAGCATTAAGCTACCCTCCGCTTTATTCACCATTTGCAGTATCTATTTGCCTCCATTTGCGGACCTCTCGCACAGCGACTTAGAACACCTCATTTCGCAGTTGCCACCACCCTTTTTATTGGTAGGCGACGTGAATGCCCATCGCCCTCTTTTGGGCTCTCCTCGGGCTTGTGCGAGCGGTACGTTACTTAAAGACTTCTTGGATAGTCAGAATCTTGCTCTCTTGAACACGGGAGAGCCTACCCTTCTTTCTGACGCCTTTCATATTTTTTCACACATTGACATTGCAATCTGTTCCCCTCAGCTAGCCGTCACGTTATGCTGGAATATAATCTCGGATTTGCATTCTAGTGACCACTTTCCTTGTCGTATTAGTGTCTTGACACCCGTTGTATGTTCCACCCGTTTACCTAGTTGGCGCCTAGACCACGCCAACTGGGAACTGTACTCCCACTTGGCTGAATTTAGCTAGGAAGAGCACGACTCTGTGAACCACTTCGTCGAACATCTCACAGGGACCATTGTTTCTGCTGCTGAGCAATCCATTCCGCGTTCGACAGGCTACAGCCGTCGATTTCCGGTACTTTGGTGGACCGATGACTGTCGGAATGCTATTCGCGCTCGCAGACGAGCTCTACGGGTTTTCCAGCGTTTTCCTACTTTGGATAACCTGATACACTATAAGCAGATGCGTGCACATTCTAGGCGGGTTATTAAGGATATCAAAAAGGTGTCATGGAATAAATTCGTGGGTTCCTTTAATCGACATACACCTTCTTCTGTCGTATGGGATAAGTTAAGACATGCGGCTGGGAAACCGACCCATATGCCCATCGCCGATCTCAAAACACCTACCGGAGCTCTTGTTGATACATTTGACGTGACGAATACTTTAGGCAGTGCATTCGCTCAGGTGTCTAGCTCAGGCAATTATTCCCCTAAGTTTCTTAGAGTTAAGACTCAGGTGGAATCTTAAGGATTCTCGTTTCTTTCTGGCAACCTCTAGGATTATAATCGCCTTTTCACCCTGGCAAAGCTAGACAATGCACTCTCCTCTTCACGACACTCAGCACCAGGGCCAGATGGTATCCACGTCCAAATGTTGCTACATCTATCTCCTGATGGCAAAGCTTTCTTACTCGAGGTTTATAATCGTGTCTGGGTTGATGGCATTTTTCCAGACAAGTGGCGGAGGCCACCAGCATACCCATTCTTAAACCTGGAAAGGACCGCCATCTTCCTTCCAGTTACCGTCCTATTTCCCTCACCAGTTGCGTGTGCAAGGTGATGGAACGCATGATCAATGGACAGTTGGTGAGGCGGCTGGAATCCCACAATCTTCTGACGAACATCCTGTGTGGCTTTCGACGACGACATTCAACAACTGACCACCTTGTCTCTCTGTCAACTCAGATTATAGACGGGTTTCTTAAGAACAGCCCCACAGTTAGGATATTTTTTGACCTCTAGAAGGCCTACGACACGTGTTGGCGGGCGGGAATATTGCGTTCTTTCCACAACTGGAACATGCGTGGACGCCTACCGTTGGTCATTCAGGAGTTTATGCGGGACCGCGTTTTTCGAGTGAGGGTCGGCTCGGTTTTTTCTAACCATTTTATTCAAGAAAACGGAGTGCCGCAGGGCTGGGTACTCAGCGTGACGCTATTAGCTATTGCAATGAATTCCATATCACTATGTGTGCCTCCAGGTGTCTTCCTGTTTATTCGTGGACGACTTTGCCATCTTCTTTACTTCTCAGCGTACACCGTTTTTGGAACACCGTCTCCAGCGGTGTTTGGACATTCTTCATGCTTGGAGCTCGAAACACGATTTTCGTTTCTCCGCTGAGAAGACAGTCTGCGTTAACTTCTGGCGCCGTAAATGGTAAATGCCGCCGTCTCTTCGACTCGGGCCAGATTTACTTCCTTTCTCAGATGAGGCGAGATTCCTTGGTTTGATCTTCGATCGGAAACTTTGTTGGGCACCACATATATTACAGCTTAAAGCACGATGTGACCGTTCTCTAAATCTTTTACGGATACTAAGTGGCAAATCTTGGAGTGCGAATCGGACGGTATTGCTCCGTCTTTATCGTGCTGTGATTCTTTCGAAGTTGGACTATGGCAGCATTGTGTATTCTTCAGCCCGACCTTCAATGCTCAGAAGGTTAGACACAGTCCATAACCAGGTCATCCCTTTGCAGTTGGAGCTTTTCCAACGAGCCCAGTTGTTAGCCTCTAATCCGAATCGGGAGAACCTTCTCTGCGATTTCGGCGTGATGTCCTGCTTGCTAATTTAGGCTGTGGGCTGAAGTGTATGCCTGGGCATCCAACTTATCACGCGTTTTTCTCCCCTGAGCTGCACGAGCGATACTGCCTCCGCTCTCTGAGCCCCAGGCCAGCAGGTTTTCGTTTCCGTGAGCTTCTACGCCAGCACCATGTTGACATTCCTCGGCTGTTTTCCAAGGGAGAGAGTATACATCCCCCTTGGTTACGCGCTACTTCCCATGTCGATCTCGGAATGACGCTTTACGGGAAATCTGTTAGGCCTCTTGATAGTATTCGTCGTTGTTTTTTAGAATTTTTATCCAAATACAGTGGCCGTATTTGTATTTACACCGATGGTAGTAAAGAGTCCCGACGGTGTTTAATGTGCCTTTGTCACTGGCACCGCAACTTCTACTTAAGGTTTGCCTAGTAGCACATCTATATATTCTGCCGAGCTATATGCTATTTATCAAGCCCTTCTGTATATTCGACGTCGAAAATTAGGTGACTGCCTTATTCTTAGTGATTCCCTTAGTGCCCTTCAGAGCATTCGTGAGCTGTACAATTACCATCCTTTGGTGCAGCGCATCCAGGACGTTCTCCACATTTTGCACGCTTCTGGTTTTAATGTGGAGTGCGCCTGGATTCCTGGACACATTGGCTTGCCAGGGAATGACACGGCGGATTTGGCAGCGAAATCCGCAGCCACAGCGCCCAGTGTTACGATTACCTATTCAACAGCAGAAGATTTTAGAGTGGCTGTACGGAGAGCCGTTTTTTCGACTTGGCATGCGGAGTGGTCGGCTCTCCGTGGTAATAAGCTACGAGAGGTGAAGGACCTCCCTGTCAACTGGGTAACCTCCTCTCGTCCATTCCGCCGGGAGGAGGTAGTACTAGCTCGGCTAAGAATTGACCATTGTATTTTTACTCACAGTTACCTTTTTAAACGTGAACCTGCTTCTGTCTGTTCGCTCTGTGGGGAGGCACAGACAGTTCGTCCTGTGTTGCTGGAGTGTGGTCACCTGGCACACATTCGGTCATCTATGGGCATGTCGGCCTCTCTTGCTGAGGTACTGACAGATGACCCAAGAGTAGTGGACAGGGTTTTTAAATTTTTAGCAAAAGTTTCTTTTACCTTGAAGTTTTAGTGTGATAGCAGTTTTTTTTAACTCTTTTGGTTTTAATGTGTTGGTTTTAGATGGAGATTTATATCCAGCTCTGGTTAGAGGGCTGGACAGTTCTGTTACTTCTGTTTCGAACTCTTTTAGGTCTTTAGCTCTTTTACTTGTGTTTACTTTTTTGCCATGGTATTTTCTTACTGTCTATTGCCAAGTTTTAATCATAAGGGCGCTAATGACCTCGGCAGTTGAGCGCCCTTAAACACCATTATCATTATCATCATCATTATCAACACCATTATCATCATCATCCGCGCAAAACCTCTTCTTTTGGCCGCTTTATAGTTGTGACCTTGGCCTTCTAAAAGAAAGCAATGCGAGATATTAGTCCCTTCTATATCCAACGACCGCCCAGGGGCCTACTACGGTAGGTACGGGTTTGGCGCACCCGGGGGTTCCCGAGCCACTTCACCCTACCCATCGCCATTCACTGTTGCCACGTCTTGTGTACTGTATGTGCTTCTTTCGTTTGTTTATATTTATACCCTCTTCCTCTTCTAGGCTTATGGAACTTAGTAGTTAATAAGGCATTAAGTTTATTAACTCCTGTCTTACCAGCAGGGATCTTTCACTATCTCCGTGGTTCCTGTCCCACTGTTCCAGCGCGGCTCCCAATTTGTGTGCTCTACGGAGGTCCCAGGCCTAAAGGTTGGGAGCACCCTCCCCACTGCCCCTATGTGTAGCCTTAGGTGCGGAGCCCGTCCATACCGTCAAGTACATTCACGTAGCTTGTTAGTAAGCCCGGCCTGTGCTGGTGCCCCGACGACCGCGTTACGTCGTGGGGATGGTTTCACGGGCCGGACGTGTTACCGCTGACGTTGCCCCGGCGTAATCAACCACAAGTTTTTTTTTTTTTTTTTTTCGAGTGGAGTGGAAAAACCCAATCTACAGGCGACAGAGGGGATAGCTCTTCCAAGTGTGGGGGTCGCCCTAAACTGGCAATACCTACTAAAAAACCACTCCACCGGAGAGAATTCGGGTGTAGGAATGCTGCAGTACCGCTTGTTGCACCTGCGGATTCAAGGAGCGGGTGTTATGGCTAGCCAAAGGCCATAGCCAGAAGAGAGTGAGGGCCAGGACGCAAACATGACCGGAGCCCTGATTGCGCCCTTGGAAGATTTGTGGTGAGGAATAAGTACATATTGTGTGTGTATATATCTGCAGCCCTGTAACAAAAGGACGTAGTCAATATAACATTTTTTGCCCTTTCGGTTAAAGTCGTTGGTATATTTCGTATGTCTGCAGCCCTGTAACATAAGGACATAGCCATTGAGATATTTCATTTTGTATAAATTCTAAGCTAGTTATATTTTTACAACTACTATGCCCTGTCTGGCGAAGTCATTAGTTATTAGTTGTGTTCAACCCTTTATCTAGATAGGGCGTAGTCATTTAGCAGAGACATCATTGGTTTCTCATGGCCTTAGTGGTGACCCATCCAAGTGATGGCCATGCCCAATGCTGCTTTACCTGTAATAAAACACTTATTCTTATTACTTACATTCTAATATCTAAATACCAGAGAAGGTCCGTTAGTGGTCTGCCAGGTCGCTGTAGAGTGGGGGTCCCTCAAACCCCCGGATCCGCCTTGACTCAGAAAGTAAGGACTTCAAGGACCACCAAACTAATGTCGTAGACGCATTCATGGGTAATTTTATTATGGAATTCTTACTAGCGATTCTAGATATTCTTGTATATTTAAATTGGGTTACCCCAGACCGAGGGTTCTGTCAAATAGAGAGAGCGGTCTCTTGTGTTTGTTATTTTCTGCTTCATAGGTGCCTAATTCTTGTATTAGTTCATTGTTGTTTCTAGCTTTACGCTTATACAGGTTGTAACTTTGACTTTTTATGAACTGCTCAATTGAATGCAGTTTTAGCTCCTCGTGAAGGAGATAAGCCGGCGCTACTGGGGGTTGTTTGGCAATTATTCTAATTATTCTATTCTGGAGTGTTTGTAATTTATGTATGTGCGTTTTTGCAGCGTAGCCCCATACAGGGGATGCGTACGTAATGATCGTTCTTATTAGCGTTTTATATAGGGTAATTCCCATGTTTAATTTTAATTGGCTCTTGAGATTGATGATGGGATATAGTCTGTTTAGTTGACCATTAGCCTTGGCTCTGACCTTAGCTATATGCCTACTCCAGGTTAGGCCTTGGTCCATGACAAGACCTAAGTAGGTCACTTGGTCTTTCCACTCGATAATTTCGCCTTGGTAGTTAAGCGGTTGTAGAAAGTTTCTGCCTTTACGGTGCTGTATTCTTTTAGTGAAGACTATAGCCTGTGTCTTCTTCGCATTTACTTTAATTCTCCACTTCTTGAACCATGGTTCAAGTGAGTCTAAAGCATTTTGTAGGCGTAAGTGTATTATTCGTGGCTGAGTGGATTGTGTGGTTATAGCAGTGTCATCTGCGTATATGTACTTGTTGGTTCTTACCAATTCTGGCATGTCGTTTATGTATAAATTGAACAATGTTGGTCCCACTATACTTCCTTGTGGAACTCCTGCTCGGATTTGTTTGGAGCTTGAGACTGCGTCCTCTACTGAGGTGTGAAATCGTCGTTCATAGAGGTAGTCCCTAATTAGGGCTATAGCAGTGTCAGGAATTTCGTAGACTTTCAGTTTTCTGAGTAGCCCTGCATGCCATACTTTATCGAAGGCACGTTCAATATCTAAATAGAGGGCACCTGTCGATTTGTTTGTGTTGAACCCTGTGGTGATTTGCTCCGTTATTCTTAACAGTTGTAGTGTAGTAGAATGGTGAGCTCGAAATCCGATCTGTTCGGGTATAAGTATATTTTGTTTGTGCAGGTGTGAATTTATTCGCTTCAGTATCACTTTTTCTAATACCTTGCTCATCGTATTTAATAGGCTGATCGGCATGTAGTTGATTGGTAGTGCTAGATTTTTGTTTATTTTTGGGAAAAGTAGGATTTTTGCCTCTTTCCATGTAGGTGGAAACCTGCCATGTTCGAGCGTGTAGTTGAATAGTTTGGCAAGCAATGTTACTGCCCTTTTGGGTAAATTCTTTAGTACCACATTTGGTATCTTGTCTGGGCCTGGTGCTTTTCTTGCTGGCAGGTGTTTTATAATCCAGCTTATTTCTCCCGCATTTGTTTTTCGCAATTTGTTGTGTGTTCTTCTCTGACCTAAGATTTCGGCTTCATCTTCGACTTCTTGAATGAAATTGTCTTGCCCGTTCGCGGGATTGGGAGAGAATACCTCCTCTAAAGTGACCGCAAACGCTTCGGCCTTAGCCTGGGGGTCTCTGCTACGGTGTTATTAATTTGTAGTGGCGGTATATTTGTGCGTGTGCGCGTTAAGCATTTCGCAATTCGCCGTACTGTGCTTTGTTGGGGGTTGAGATTTTCGAGTGTGTCGTTCCATTGATTTCTAATGTAAGTCCTGGCCTTGTTAATTGCTAGTTCGCGCGCATGATAATATTCTTTTCGATGTATTAGATTTCTAGTTCTCTGCCATTTACGCCTGGCTTTACTTTGAGCTTTTTGCATCTCTTTTACATCTTGGGGATATCTGGCATTAATCGTGAATTGTCTTTTTAAGGGTACGCATGTATTAATAGTTGTGTTTATGGTCAGTTCTAGTTTTTGGATCGCTTCGTCCTGTTCTTCGTTCGTGTTAATTTGGAGTTCTGGTAGGCAGAGATCTACCGTAACCTTGAACTATTCCCAGTCCACCTTATTGAAGTTGTGTCTTAAGGGCTCTGGTTTTGGCCTGAAGGGAGCATTGACTGTCAAGAGTACCGGTAGATGGTCTGATGTCAGCTCCTGCAATACGTTTACATCCAGGTCAAAGGGTATATTATTTAATAGTGCAATGTCCAGAATGTCTGGTGTATGATTGGGCATATGTACGAATGTTGGCTCGTCTGGGCCTGTGATTAGATAATTTGTGTTGTTTATGTGGTTAAGTAGCTTAGTTCCTTGTGCATTAGTATTTGCGCAGTTCCAAATTTGGTGTTTACAATTGTAATCTCCTGCTGCAATTACTCTGTGCCCTAGTTGCATGAATTTGTCAATGTCATCTGTGTCTACCTCCCCTGGGGGATTGTATACTGACACTATGACAATTTCAGTGTTTCGAATAAAATTTTTTATTGCTGTTGCTTCAGCGTGAGTCAATATTGGGGAATTAATCTGGTTGTGCTCTACGCTTGTGTGAATGGCTACCGCAGTCCCCCCTCCCCTACGGTCTCGATCATATCTGTATACACGGTATCCGGGGATGGACAGACGGTCTTTGTGATTTATATGGGTTTCCGTTAATAATGCAATGTGAATTGAGTGTGTTTGTAATAGATCCGTTAAATCCTTAACCTTTTTGCGTATGCCGTTGCAATTCCGTGTGATTATTCTCAATGTGTCTAAATTAGCCATGAACGTGTTTATCGAGCAAATCTACCAGGAGTAACAAGACGTGGGTAAGGTTGAGTGCTGTGATGCTATTCGCCATACCTCTAACCGCAGAGCTCTGCCTTACCAGTAGTGTTTGTGTTATATACATTGATGTTTTATTTACTGGCACGCCCAATGTGCTTATGAGTTGTACCGATACCACGCTGAAGGCTTCTGCTTCCTCTACTGGGTTTACCGATTCGGCGAGCGACTTTGCTGCTGGGGGAGGCCCAGCAGCCTGTTTTAAGGGACCTGCTTTCTGTTTTTGTGGCTGTTTACGGGGGGGGGGGTCGCTCTTCCCTGATTGGTTCCACCTCAGCGCGTGGCTGAGGTTCCCCAACCGCAGAGTGGTTCTCTATGGGGGATTCGCGTTTTCGGCCTTTGCTATTCCTGGTGAACCACTCTGAGCTTGTATGTGAAGCAGCCTCGGGGGGAGCTGGCGTTCTTCCTACTCTTGGGGGTCTAGGAGGCTGCTCTCGCGTGGATTTTCCACATGCTGCGTTATATGTGGAGCAACCGCGCCAAGTTGCTCCATGGCCCTTGGCGCCACATAAAACGCATGTACGTTCCATAGGTGGAACTGTGCATGCACCTGAGTAATGGGGTCCTGTACACTTAGCGCAGATCAGGGTTGGGGACCTACATTCTAGCTACACGTGCCAGAGCTGCTGGCATCGTGAGCACTGTTTGGGCTCTGCGATCGACCTATAAGCTTCTACCCTGACTCTAAGGTACGCCAAATATCTGAGGTCCAGAATTTTCCTATTCTCTAATGTATCCTGCAATTCTATCAAGAACATGGGCAGGGGGGTCCTATCTCTGTTGCGCCTTCGCATCTGTACGGCCCTACTGGCCTTGAAACCGCACATAGCCAGGTCTTCTATTATCTCTTCCCCGGTGAGCTCGGCGTAAGCCCCTTAATCACAAAACGTGCAGTTCTTTCTTCGGGGTGTGCTATTAGATAATGCTGTATGCCGTTGTCTTTCAGATATTTCACCTTCAATTGGTAATCACTGAGACAGAACGACTTTATGGCAAAGTCACCGGAGACACGCGTCTGTTCAGCAAGAAGTTTGTGAGTTAGTGGGAGTTAGTTAAGCTGTTTCATTAGTTGGTGGAATTTCGCGGCCTGGTTTCTGCTAATAAATATTGGTGCCAAGTTTGATCTCTCTACCTGCATAGCGGAGGGTGGTGTCGTGGATACTGAGGTTGATGGGGGTGATGGGATGGGTCCGGCTGGGGAGGGAGTCACAGGAGAGGTTTCATTAGGTTTATCGTGGGGTGTTGGGCTAGAAGGAGTGATGGTGTCAGGTTCAGAGGTTGGAGGGGGTGCGTTAGGAGGTAAGGTTTTTGGGTTCGAAGCGGATTTTGGAGAAGAAGAAGGAGTAGTGGTTTTAGGCTTAGAAGCCGGTGGAGAAGGACGGGAAGGAGCAGAGGATTTGGACTTGGTCATAGTGGTCATCGTGGGAGATAGAGGTTTGGTGGTCGAAGTAGTCCTACCTGTCTTTGCCCTAGCTAGGAGAAAATAGCAAATATTAATATGCTTTAAGGTGATGAACAGAGAAGTTTAAAGATTATAAAGAGGAAAATATATAGTAGAAGAGAAAGAACAGTTAGCGAGCGCTAAAAAGCACCGGGAAATAGAGGGTTGGACCTCGGAGGGGCGCTTAAGCTAGTCTTGCGACTGCTTGATGTAACCTTACTCCCCTATCCGTCTAAGCTGCGGTAGTGCAATGCTCTGAGAGCTTTAGGCTTTGGTTGCAGGAACCGCGGCAATGCCGAGCCGAAGGCTTTGGTTAAAAACCACGGCAATGCCGATCCGTTCCAGCGGTGGCTACTTCTTTGTAGCGGACTTCTTCTTCAATTGGAGCTTCCCTGGTAGGTGTCGCCTCGTTGAGATCTCGAAGCGAACTCCACAAGTCCCCTGAATTCGTGCATATGTTCTGTCGCTGCACGGCCTGGAGCGGGGAGCCACAGGCGGCTATTCCTGTGATAGGGGCTTAAAATCGGGGCGTGTATGGTGAACGGTATACGCATATGGACCAGCAGTGGTGTTTGGAGGGTAACCTTGTGACGTAGGTCTTGGGTATCGGTCAAGGGATGGTTCCCGTGACAGCACAGACCGTAGAGATTTGGTGTCTCTTCTTCTTTAACCCCCGGTTGGTAGGCTGTCGCCGACGGTTCCGGAAGGGGGTCCTTTCAATATGTCAAACCGCGCACTACCTTCTTATTTTGACCAGTTTATTGTTATGGCTATGTTGAACGAGACGAAGAAATTTTCAGACATAAGTCCATTCTACGTGTTAGGGAAGTTGACAGGATCTGCGGCAAGGTTAAACACGCGACAGGGCTGCGAGACGGTACGCTACTGGTAGAGGTCCACAATAAAGACCAATCGGACAAGCTACTTCGTGCTACTCTGTTGGGATCGTACAGCATCAAAGTTTACCCCCACAAGTCCAGGAACACCTGTAGAGGAGTTGTGACCACCTCTAGCTTAGACGACCTCTCCAATGAAGATATTGCCACCCATCTTTCAGAACAGCGAGTTTGTCAGGCGTACCGTCTACATGGTAAACGTGAGGGCAGAGAGTACCCATTGCGTACGATCTTTCTCACGTTCAAGGGTACTAGTGTTCCGAAGTTCATATAATGTGGTTACGAACGTGCTGCCGTCCGCCCGTATGTGCCGAACCCTATGCGGTGCTTCAAGTGCCAGCGCTTCGGTCATACCCAAGCCGCCTGTGACCGACCCGCAACCTGCGACCGTTGTGGTCTAGCGGCACACGTTGACACCCTCTGTACGCGCGCGCCGTGCTGTGTAAACTGTGAAGGCAGTCATGCGTCTAGCTCTCGACAGTATCCCATGTATTTGCAGAGAAAAGCATACAAGAAATACGTGTGAAGGAACATCTTACTTTTCCTGAGGCGAGACGGCGCTTTGACCAGCTAAAGCCGGCCAACACCACAGGATTCTCCTCAGCCGTTCGCCGTAAGCTTGTCCAATCCGTCGGTTTACAGACTGTGCCTGTCGCGGATGCGTCGACGCAAACTGACTTGTGCGAAGCCGCTCCTTTACGTGCTCAATCATCTGTATCTCAGTGTACAACTTCTGATGCACAGCAGCAATCTCAGCCGTCGACTAACCCATGTGACCCTAGGTCAACCTTCGCCGGAGATCGTTCCCGTCAACGCAGTAGACCGATGAGCCGAACTTCGGCAACGAACCGCTCTCGTTCTGCGAACCGAAAGACTTCTTCTCACTCCCGACCACCAGTGGAGTCTGAGGAAGACACGGATTTTAGGTTAGTTGGAGCTAAATCTGATAAGGTGAGAAAGAAAGAAATTACACGACCTTAATTTCTATCTCACCATGGATATTATCCAGTGGAATGTCAATGGTATCAGGGCCCGTCTACCAGACCTGCAACATATCATCAACAAGCGTTCACCCTCAATCCTCTGTCTCCAGGAAACCCACTTACATCCCCACCATATCCTTCCACTTCGTCATTTTCAATCCTTCAGACACGACTTTGTTGGTGGCCAGCATGCTTGCAACGGTGTTCTTACTCTCGTGGCTCCTACCATCCTTGCCGCCAGTATTACACTCAACACCCCGATACAAGCGGTAGCTGTGCGCGTAACATTGCCTTCCACCTCCTTTTCTGTTTGCAATGTCTATTTGCCGCCGCACGATGTGATCTTAGACACTGACCTTCGGGCATTGTTAGCACAAATTCCCCGGCCGCTGACCTTTTTGGGCGGTGTCAATGCTTGCAATATTCGTTGGGGTTCTTCTGCTGACGATGCTCGAGGTACAATAATAGCAGACGTTATCGACAGGTCTGGTTTATTACTCTTAAACTCCGGTGCACCCACATTGTTATCTTCTGCATATGGCACCCTATCCGCCCTAGATGTAGCTTTCTGCAGCCCTGCTTTACTACCCTTCCTGGATTGGTCGGTATTTTCCGATCTTCACGGCAGTGATCATTTCCCCATTGACATTCGTTTTTCGGGACAATATCCATTACCCACTCAACATCCCCGCTGGATTATCTCCAAAGCTGATTGGGAAAAGTTTTCCTCTCTGCTCAATTCCGATGGCTGTACCTCCATAGAAGACATGGTGGGGTATTTTACTTGCTCGGTTTTGCTCGCCGCAGAATCCAGTATTCCTCGGAGCTCTTCTACCCCCCGGCGTATTCCAGTGCCGTGGTGGACCGAAGACTGCAACTTGGCATTAAAGGCACGTAAAAAAGGTCTTCGTCTTTTCCACCTACACCCGACGGCGGAGAACTTTGTTGCTTTCAAATGCGCCCGGGTTAAGGCGCGCTATATCGTTCGTAATGCCAAGAGGAATTCGTGGAAAGCATATGTCTCCTCGCTTTCTCGCAGGAGCTCCTCACAGAGAGTGTGGACTTCGGTGCGCCGCATGACCGGCAAATGTCTCAGGACATACATCCCTGGCCTTACCGTTCACGGCTCCACCTTCACCAGCGAACGGGATGTTGCCGACGCCCTAGCCACCTCCTTCGCTTCGACAAGTGCAACGGGCAATTACGACAATGCATTTCTTCCCATTAAGGAAGCTGCTGAGAAATTTCGCCTTGATTTTACTAATGACTGTAGTGAGCCGTACAATGCACCCTTCACCCTTGCGGAACTAACTCATGCTTTACACGCTGCGAGGGACTCTTCTCCTGGTCCCAAAGATATTCACGACAAATGTTGCTTCACCTCCCACTTGCAGCCGTTACATTCCTTCTGGACCTCTATAACCGCATTTGGCGCGAACAGGTTTTCCCGCCTGTGTGGCGAGAGGGTATTGTCATTCCTATCCCTCCTCCTGGCAAAGACCGGACCCTCCTATTCTCTTACCTGCCGATTTGCCTCACGAGCGTCGTTTGCAAGACCTTGGAACGCATGATCAGTATTCGGTTTACTTGGTGGTTGGAGGCGAACGACGTGCTCTGTTCCGAGCAGTGTGGATTTCGTCGCGGTCGTTCAAGCGTTGATTACCTGGCGCGTATGGAAGCTTATGTACGGAATGCTTTCCTTCTGAAGCAGCAAGTCGTGAATGTCTTTTTTGACCTAGAGAGGGCTTACGACACTACTTGGCGATATGCTATTCTGTAATTTGCACAGTTCAGGGTTACGCGGCCATCTATCGCTATTTATGTGCAACTTTCTCCAGCTGCGCCGCTTTCGTGTCCGTACTGGCAATACTCTCTCGCGGGAGAAGATTCAGGAGAACGGTGTACCCCAAGGTTCCGTTCTTAGTGTTATGATTTTTGCCGTGGCCATTAACGGCATTACTAGCGTGATTCGTAGTGGGATATCATCGTCACTGTATGTGGATGACTTTGCGCTGTACTATCGCTCCTACAGCACTGAACATCTCGAACGACAACTCCAGCTCTCCATAAACTCCATCACTGGTTGGGCGCTTCGCAATGGTTTTCGTTTTACCCCTACGAAAACTCAGTGAATACACTTCCACCGTCTTCGCGGAGTACACCCTCCTCCTGACCTCCAATTGAACGGTGTGCCACTGCCTTTCCTTCCGTTCTTGAAGCTCTTAGGTCTCCACCTAGACCGTGAACTTTCTTGGGTACCCCACATCCGGTATCTTCGTGCCTCCTGTGACCGATCGCTGCGGATGCTCAAACTGCTTTCTGGTGCGTCGTGGGTCGGCGATGCTGCGTTTGTACCGTTCACTCGTTCGCTCAAAACTAGACTAGGGTTGTTTTATTTACGGCGCAGCGACCGCCTCTAAACTTCGCCTTTTAGACACCGTTCATCATATCGGTTTACGTCTTGCTACAGGAGCCTTCCGCACTAGTCGTGTGGAATGCTTGTATGGCGATGCTGGTGAACCCCCACTGGCAGTGCGTCGCTCATTTTTACTTTGTTCGTGTGCTGCTAAGTTGTCAGCGATCTTCCGCCATCCTTGTTTTAACCCTGTGTTGCGCCCGGATTATTCACACCGCTATCTGAGGAACGCCACTGCTTCACGCCCCTGTGGAGCGTGTTTTTGTATATCCGGAACCTGCTTGGCAACTGAGGCGTCCCAGTTTCGACCTGACCCTCTCCAACCCTGTGAAACCTTCGACCGCTCCGGAGGTATTTCAGCGACTGTTTTACGAACTTTTAAGCAATTACTGGGCATATGCACCGGTATTCACTGACGGCTCCCAGCTGGCAGGAGCTAAAGTTTGTGCCTTTTATTTCAATGGAGTAACTCATAATTATCGCCTTGCGGACGCCAGTTCGGTATTCACTGCCGAACTGTACGTTATCTTTTACTTTCTAGATTTTGTCTCGCTTTTATCACCTGGTAGCTTTCTTGTTTGCAGCGATTCCTTGAGTGCCCTACAGCCTCTGCAGCAGTATACTGGCTCCTCATCACTCGTTATGCGTATTCTATCTCGCCTTGCTGAATTGATTGCTTGCAGCTACCAGTTCAACTTCACGTGGGTTCCAGGTCATGTCGGTATTGCAGGTAATGAGGTAGCGGATAGGTCTGCCATGGCTGCCTGCTCCTTGCAGGATTATTAGGAAGCGGCTGTGCCCTCAGGGGATGTTTCACGTTACTTTCGCAGGTCTCTTCTTTTAGCTTGGCAGCAATCTTGGCAAAACTTAGCAGGTACACAGCTTCGCACACTCAAAGACACGGTACAGCCATGGCTCACATCTTGCCAGCCAAACCGGCGCCGCGAGGTTATCCTTACACTTCTGCGTATCGGTCACACGCGGCTAACACATGGCTACCTTCTACGCGCTGAGACAGCTCCTATATGTCACACCTGCGATGGTCGTCTGTCTGTGGCACATGTGTTGCTTGATTGTTCGAAATTACATCGTGAACGGCAATCCATCGGCCTGGGTACCTTCTTACCTGCCATTTTATGCGACGACGCCAATTCCGTCGACATGGTGCTACGCTTTGTTGCCTCTATTGGCCTCAGTAAAGACATCTGACCTGTTTCATGCGTGTGTGCAGTTTTAGCCTTTTTGAAGTTTTTAGCCTCTGACTTTTACCATATGGCACCACTTTTTGTGTGTGTCTTTTTAGTTTTTTAACCTTTCAGCCTTGTTTGTATCACCCGGGCCTTTTCTCGTTTGTGCCTTTGTAAGGGTTTTTAGCACATTTTAACTCTTCTTCTTGAGATTTGTTTTTAATGTGTTTTTCTTTTTCTTAACTCCGGGCCCAAATGACCTAGTTGTCGACGGGCCCTTAAACACCACTCACTCACTATATCCAACGAGAAAGTGACCGGATTTGCGGTACAGTGATCAATGCTACCAGAACCAGAGACGGTACCCTTCTATTGGAAACCAAGACAGAGGAGCAGTCAAAGAAGCTCATTAAGGCCGGTTTGTTAGATTCGTACCCCATAACAGTGGCTCGGCACATTTTTTTGAACACTTGTAGAGGCATGGTGACCACGTCCTGTTTAGACGGCCTTTTAAGATGCAGAAATTCTTACCAACCTCTCCGACCAGAGTGTATCTCAGGCGTACCGTCTTGTAGGTAAACGTGATGGTCAGTCGGTTGCGCTGCGAACGCTATTCCTAACGTTCAAAGACACCACCTTACCTGAGGCACTTTACTGTGGTTATGAACGTGCTACTGTGAGACCGTATACAGGTTGTTTCAAAAATACGGGGCATAATTTCAGGTGTGTATTTCCCACATGAAGACAATCAAAATAGTTCATTATAACATGTGTCCGGAAATGCTTCATTTCCGAGTTCTGGCCTTTACAACATTGAAAGTCCCACCTGTAGACAATCAAAATAGTTCATGTCCGGAAGTGCTTCATTTCCGAGTTAAGGCATTCAAAACATTGGAATTCACTGGAACGTTTTTCTTTCCGCAGGTCTTTGCCGGTAAAGAAGACAATAGGAGGGCGCTCTGATAGTTTATTCTGAGGAAGGTTACATTCAGTGTTCTTTAGGCGTTAAGACTGTGCGACATGTATTCAAATCAAGAGCTGGCAGAGATGCACTTCATGTACGGTAAGGCGGACAGCAATGCTGCGCTGGCTCGTCGTTTGTACCAGGAGAGGTACCCACAGCGACAATGTCCAGATCGGAAGACATTTGTACGTCTCCATTCCCGTCTGTGCGAGTATGGAACATTCACCTCTCCTGGTTTGGGAAGGGGACGACCCAGATCTACAACTCCAGAAGTGCGGGAGGAGATTCTGGAGGCTGTGTACAGGACTCCTTCTATCAGAACACGATGGTTAGCGTTGCAAGTCAATGTTCCTCATACGACTGTCTGGAGACTGTTGAACGAGTATCAATTGTATCCTTATCATTTGCAACGTGTACAGGCCCTGTCACCAGCAGATTACTCTGCACGAGTTAGGTTCTGTTAGTGGTTCTTGCAGCAGTGTGGTGTAAATCCGAACTTTTCTACCGTCGTATTATTTACGGATGAAGCACAGTTCACAAGAGATGGCTTAACAAATTTCCACAATCAGCATGTATGGTCGGATGAAAATCCACGTGCAACTGTTGTATCTCATCACCAGGTGCGGTTCTCCCTCAACATGTGGTCCGGTATCATTGGTGATCGATTAGTTGGACCCCATGTACTTGTAAACAGACTTACGGGGCAGGCGTACACAATCTTCCTGGAAAACACCATACCTGAAGTTTTCGAAGACACTCCACTGATCAATCATCAACACATTCACTTCTTGCATGATGGCGCTCCTGCACACTTAAGTCTTACGGCTCGCCGGTACTTGGATCGAAGGTTTCCTAATCGATGGATAGGTAGAGGTGGCCCGATTGCTTGGCCTCCACGCTCACCTGATCTGAACCCTCTCGATTTCTACTTGTGGGGCCATTTAAAATCATTGGTTTATTCGTCTCCGATGCCGGATTTCGACCCTTCGGAATCGAATTGTGGCAAGTTGTGAGGACCTGGATTTTGAGATTGTGTTCGCAGGTCAATGAGACATCGATGTGACGTCTGTATTCAAGCAGGATGTGGACATTTTGAACATCTTCTGTAATGACAACCTGCGGAAAGAAAAACGTTCCAGTGAATTTCCCCCCCCCAGGGGCCTACTACGGTAGGTACGGGTTAGGCGCCCTCGGGGTCTCGAGCCACCTTGACTCCCTCTGTGGGCAACCTCAGAGTGGTGAGGGAGTCAGTAGATCAAAATGCCCACCCACGTGTAGGCCGTGCGTGGAGACTCGTGTCGGTGAAAAGGTTGGTTGAGGGTTGCGTACCCGAGCTTGGGCTTCTGTCTTTCAGTAACTGGGGAGGGTGCGCAGCCTAATACACCGCTTTGGTTTCTGATTTGCCTAAACGGGAGGCTAGAGACAAGCCCACCCCTAGTCAATCGGCCAGGACTAGGTATTACACCGAACTCCAGGGTGAGTGGGACGGCGAGCCCGCTATATCCCCTGTGTAGCCCTGTCACCCCAGTGGGGTGACCCCTCTTTGGGCTCCGTGGTGGGTGGGGAGCACTGGGGGATGAATTTATACCATTTTTATGGCACCAAAACTAAAACCCCTTAATTCAAATAAAGACGTTGGAAAGGAAGTAGTCGAGTCATGTGGTCCTCGCTACTTGGTTATTCATAGGACAGAGGAAGGTAAGAAGTTCCTTACGGTGAGCCCTTTTACTATCCAAAAGGGTCTCGATGCCATTGCTGGTCAGGTTAAATCCTGCGTTCGAGCTCGCAATGGTAGACTTCTCTTCGAAGCCATCTCCGCCTCGCAAGCTGCAAGGATACTTAAAGCCACCATGTTAGCCAGCTATCCAGTGAAGGTGCACAAGTCGCTGAACTCCTCCCGCGGTGTAGTAACAACCCGCGCGTTGGACGGTTTGTCAATTGAGGAGATCCAAGAAAATCTTGCGACTCAGGGTGTCTCATCTGTTTATCGGGTACAACGTAAGATCAACGGTGAATTCCTGCCTACTCGTACCCTGTTTCTTACTTTTGATCGGGTTGACCTCCCTCAAAAGATTAGGGCAGTGTATGAAGCCATCGAAGTTAGGCCTTATATACCCAATCCGCTGAGGCGCTTTAAATGCCAACGTTTTGGTCACACTAGTGAGTTGTGTACCGGTAAGTACACCTGCGTCCACTGCGGTGACATCTCCCACAATGGGGCTTGTGCTTCAGCTCCATATTGCGTGAACTGTAACGGGGAACACCCATCTGGTTCCCGAGACTGCCCGCGTTTTTCAGAGGAACGAGCGATCCAGGAGATACGGTTGAAAGAGAAGGTGTCCTTCTTGGAAGCCCGGAAGCTCCTGCGACTCCGCTAAACCTCTGCCCCGAGATCCGGAACCTATAGCTCAGTTGCAGCTAAACCGGTACCGCGTCGTGAAATCGCAACACAGACCAGCGATGTGAACGGGGCTACAATTGCGGAAAAGGTTATTTTAGCCCAAGCGCTGCCAAAGCCTTCGACACCTACACCCCAGTTGGTATCAACATCTGCCAAATCCGCCAGCTTACAGAATAGTCCTGCACACTTGTCACCGAAAGCCTCGACCTCGGGAACCAAAGCTGGTAAATTCACGACGTCTTCTGCCCCGGAAAAACAGTTTAAGACCAAGTATGTACGACAAGACTTCGTGAAAGAGAGTGTGCAATCTTCTACCAAGTCATCTAAGGGTAAGAAAAGTACACGCAACTCCACACGTGTATCCTCCTCTGAAGGGTCATCTGGGGAGGAGGGCGTGAATTGGCGACGACAGTCTTCGCCGATCAGCACATCCAATCGGTTCGAACTTCTCGGACCGAAATTTGCTCTTGAAAAAGGGACCTCCCTTGTGGAGGAGATGGACCAGGAGGATTCTGCCGCCACTGCCAGAGGGACAGTGCGGAAACGGCAGGATCGTGCTCCTGAAAATAGTACTAGCCCAACGCCTAAGAAGAACAAATTGAACCGACCAGCTAATCTTAATCTGCAGAAGCGTCTTTCGATTTGAAACTTATCCCATAATATACTCAATGACTATCCTCCATTGGAACATACGCGGAATTCGACCACATCGACCAGAGCTTGACTTGTTGCTGCGCCAGCATGAACCCTTGGCTGTATGCTTACAAGAGACGAAGCTCCGTCCACAGGACACCGTTACCATCAGGCAGTACTCCTCCGTACGATATGATCTATCCCCGGAGGACGGTGTCCCGGCATATGGGGGCACTATGATGCTTATTCGAGATGATATTTTTGCCAACTCCGTACCCATACAATCTGCAATCCAGTCCGTTGCTGTCAGCATTAAGCTACCCTCCGCTTTATTCACCATTTGCAGTATCTATTTGCCTCCATCTGCGGACCTCTCGCACAGCGACTTAGAACACCTCATTTCGCAGTTGCCACCACCCTTTTTATTGGCAGGCGACGTGAATGCCCATCACCCTCTTTGGGGCTCTCCTCGCGCTTGTGCGAGAGGTACGCTACTTAAAGACTTCTTGGATAGTCGGAATCTTGCTCTCTTGAACACCGGAGAGCCCGCCTTTCTTTCTGACGCCTTTCATAGTTTTTCACACATTGACATTGCAATTTGTTCCCCTCAGCTAGCAGTCACGTTATGCTGGAATATCATCTCGGATTTGCATTCTAGTGCCCACTTTTCTTGTCGTATTAGTGTCTTGACACCCGTTGTATGTTCCACCCGTTTACCTAGTTGGCGCCTAGACCACGCCAGCTGGGAACTGTACTCCCACTTGGCTGAATTTAGCTACGAAGAGCACGACTCTGTGAACCACTTGGTCGAACATCTCACAGGGACCATTATTTCAGCTCCTGAGCAATCCATTCCGCGTTCGACTGGCTACAGCCGTCGATTTCCGGTACCTTGGTGGACCGATGACTGTCGGGATGCTATTCGCGCTCGCAGACGAGCTCTACGGGTTTGCCAGCGTTTTCCTACACTGCATAACCTGATACACTATAAACGGATGCGTGAACATTATAGGCGGGTTATTAAGGATAGCAAAAAGATGCCATGGAATAAATTCGTGGGTTCCCTTAATCGACATACACCTTCCTCTGTCGTATGGGATAAGCTAAGACGTGTGGCTGGGAAACCGAACCATATGCCCATCGCCGGTCTCAAAACACCTACCGGAGCTGTTGTTGATACATTTGACGTGGCGAATACTTTAGGCAGTGCTTTCGCTCAGGTGTCTAGCTCAGGCAATTATTCCCGTGAGTTTCTTAGAGTTAGGACTCAGGTGGAATCTCAAGGATTCTCGTTTCTTTCTGGCAACCTTGGGGATTATAATCGCCTTTTCACCCTGGCAGAGCTAGACAATGCACTCTCCTCTTCACGACACTCAGCACCAGGGCCAGATGGTATCCACGTCCAAATGTTGCAACATCTATCTCCTGATGGCAAAGCTTTCTTACTCGAGGTTTATAATCGTGTCTGGGTTGATGGCATTTTTCCAGACAAGTGGCGGGAGGCCACCAGCATACCCATTCTTAAACCTGGAAAGGACCGCCATCTTCCTTCCAGTTACCGTCCTATTTACCTCACCAGTTGCGTGTGTAATGTGATGGAGCGCATGATCAACGGACGGTTGGTGTGGTGGTTGGAATCGCAAAATCTTCTGACGAAAATCCAGTGTGGTTTTCGACGACGACGACGACGTTCAACAACTGACCACCTTGTCTCTCTGTCAACTCAGATTATAGACGGGTTTCTTAAGAACAGCCCCACAGTTGGGATATTGTTTCACCTCGAGAAGGCCTACGACACGTGTTGGCGGGCGGGAGTATTGCGTTCTCTCCACAACTGAAACATACGTGGACGCCTACCGTTGGTCATTCAGGAGTTTATGCGGGACAGCGTTTTTCGAGTGAGGGTGGGCTCGGTTTTTTCTAACCATTTTATTCAAGAGAACGGAGTGCCGCATGGCTCGGTACTCAGCGTGACTCTATTTGCTATTGCGATAAATTCCATATCACTATGTGTGCCTCAAGGTGTCTATTCCTGTTTATTCGTGGACGACTTTGCCATCTTCTGTACTTCTCAGCGTACATCGTTTTTGGATCGCCGTCTCCAGCGGTGTTTGGACAATCTCTATGCTTGGAGCTCGAAACACGGTTTTCGTTTCTCCGCTGAGAAGACAGTCTGCGTTAACTTTTGGCGCCGTAAGTGGCAAATGCCGCCGTCTCTTCGACTCGGGCCAGATTTACTTCCTTTCGCAGACGAGGCGAGATTCCTTGGTTTGATCTTCGATCGGAAACTTTGTTGGGCACCACAAATAGCACAGCTTAGAGCACGATGTGACCGTTCTCTAAATCTTTTACGGATACTAAGTGGCAAATCTTGGGGTGCAGATCGGACGGCATTGCTCCGTCTTTATCGTGCTGTGATTCGTTCGAAGTTGGACTATGGCAGCATTGTGTATTCTTCAGTCCGACCTTCAGTGCTCAGAAGGTTAGACACAGTCCATAACCAGGGCATCCGTGTGGCCGTTGGAGCTTTTCCAACGAGCCCAGTTGTTAGCCTCTACGCCGAATCGGGAGAACTTCCTCTGCGTTGTGGGCGTGATGTCCTGCTTGCTAATTATGGCTGTGGGCTGAAGTGAATGACTGTGCATCCAACTTATCACGCGTTTTTCTCCCCTGAGCTGCAGGAGCGATACTGCCTCCGCTCTCTGAGCCCATGGCCAGCAGGTTTTCGTTTTCGTTAGCTTCTACGCCAGCACCATGTTGACATTCCTCGGCTGTTATCCAAGGGAGAGAGTATATGCCCCCCTTGGTTACGCGCTAACTCCCATGTCGATCTCGGAATGACGCTTTACGGGTAATCTGTTATCCTCTTGATAGTATTCGTCGTTGTTTTTTATAGAAATTTTATCCAAATACAAAGGCCGTATTTGTATTTACACCGATGGTAGTAAGAACCCCGACGGTGTTGGATATGCCTTTGTCACTGGCACCGCAACTTCTACTTACGGTTTGCCTAGTTGCACATCTATATATTCTGCCGAGCTATATGCTATTTATCAAGCCCTTCTGTATATTCGACGTCGAAAATTAGGTGACTGCCTTATTCTTAGTGATTCCTTAGTGCCCTTCAGAGCATTCGTGAGCTGTACAATTACCATCCTTTTGTGCAGCGCATCCAGGACGTTCTCCACATTTTGCACGCTTCTGGTTTTAATGTGGAGTGCGCATGGATTCTTGGACACGTTGGCTTGCCAGGTAATGTCACGGCGAATTTGGCAGCGAAATCGGCAGTCACAGTGCCCAGTGTTACGATTACCCATTCAACAGCAGAAGATTTTAGAGCGGCTGTACGGAGAGCCGTTTTTTCGACTTGGCATGCGGAGTGGTCGGCTCTCCGGGGTAATAAGCTGCGAGAGGTGAAGGACCTCCCTGTCAACTGGGTAACCTCCTCTCGGTTATTCCGCCGGGAGGAGGTAGTACTAGCTCGGCTAAGAATTGGCCACTGTATTTTTACTCACAGTTACCTTTTTAAACGTGAACCTGCTCCTGTCTGCGCTCTGTGGGAAGGCACAGACAGTTCGTCATGTGTTGCTGGGATGTGGTCACCTGGCACACATTCTGTCTTCTATGGGCATGCCGGCCTCTCTTGCTGAGGTCCTAGCGGATGACCTAAGAGCAGTGGACAGGGTTTTTAAATTTTTAGCAAAAGTTTCTTTTACCTTGAAGTTTTAGTGTGATAGCAGTTTTTTAAACTCTTTTGGTTTTAATGTGTTGGCTTTAGATGGAGTTTTATACCCAGCTCTGGTTAGAGGGCTGGACAGTTAGTTCTGTTACTTGTGTTTTCAACTCTGTTAGCTCTTTTACTTGTGTTTACCTTTTTTTTTTTTTTTTTTTTTCTTGCAGTCCTATTTTTTTTACTGCCTATTGCCAAGTTTTAATCATATGACCTCGGCAGTTGAGCGCCCTTAAACACCATTATTATTATTATTATTATTATTATTATTATTATTATTATTATTATTATTATTATTATTATTATTATTATTATTTCCAGGGAATTTCAATGTTGTGAAAGCCATAACTCGGAAATGAAGCATTTCCGGACACATGTTGTAATGAACTAATTTGATTGTCTACATGTGGGAAATACATACCTGAAATTATGCCCCGTATTTTTTAAACAATCTGTATATTGAATCCCATGCGTTGTTTTCGGTGTCAGAAATTCGGTCTTACCCTTCGACGCTACATGTGAACGTTGCGGCCAACCTGCTCATGGAGAAAGTGCTTGTACTCGGAACCCATGCTGCGTCCACTGTAAAGGGAACCATACTTCCAGCTCCCGGCAGTGTCCGCGTTTTCTAGAGGAAAAAGCGATCCAGGAGTTGCGGGTTAAGGAACGCTTAACTTTTCCTGAAAACCAGTGTCGCTTCCAACAATTGCAGCCAGCGACCATCTGAAGCTACGCATCAGCTCTCTGCCGCATTCCGGCTTCCTCAGTTGCACTACAAACTGTGCCCGTAGCCGACGCATGTACGCAAACTGAGCAGTCGCCGAGCAAAACAACAACATCCATAGTACCCACTACCTCAAGGTCTAATTCTCCAGAACCTGTTCTTAAGCAGCTTGTTCGACCGACACCACCTGTCGCTGCGTCTCATTAGCGCAGTCGTAAACAACTCAAGGCCACTGAAAAACCTTTCAAGTCCCGTTATCGTTCTACGATCCGTAGGGGATCTTCCGCATCCCAAACATCAGCGGATAGCGGCGACGAAAGTGGCTATACTCTTGAGGGTCCAAAGAGCAAAGAACAAGAAACGCCCACCCTAGCCTCATCTACTTCGTTTCCACCATTCGTTTGCATCCCAGCTACAAACTCATATTATGATTATTCGGTAAACTTTCACGCATCTCACTGCGTTGCATGGCTCTCCTGACGTGGAATATCCGCGGTGTCCGTGCTCATAAGGCGAGTTGCAGCTGTTAATATGGTCCTATAATCCTGTGGTTCTGTGTTTCCAGTAGACAAAACTTCGTCCGCACGATGCATTTGCCCTGCACCAATTCCTTCCCATGCGGTATGTTACACGGGAGGAGGGCACTCCTGCTCATGGGGGTGTTATGATCCTCACGCGCAATGACATCTGCGGTCAGCCAGTCTCGTTTACTACTACCTTGCAAGCTGCTGCTATCCCACTTACTCTTCCTGGTTTCTCCCTTATTGTATGTAATGTCTACGTTCCGTCCTCATCTATTCTCTGCGCCGCTAACATGCTCCATCAGTTGTCACAGCTCCCAGCACCTTTTCTTCTGCTGATTGACTTTAATACCCACCATCCCTTATGGGGTTCCCCTACGGTCTGCGCGCGGGTGACTTTTCTTGCTGACCTTTTCGTTCAACCTATTCTCTCTGTTCTGAACACCTGTGAACCTAGGTTCATTTCCGATTCTTCTGCCACGCTATCGCACCTGGACCTTTCCTTCTGCTCTGTACAGCTTGCTCACCGCTTCCAGTGGAACGTAGTATGAGACACTCATTCTAGTGATCATTGCCCTTGTGTCATTACACTTATATCACACCACCTTTCCTCGCGTGCGAGTTTTTGGCAGCTGGCTAAGACGAATTGGGCTCTCTTTTCCGCTCTTGCTGTTTTCAGCGACTGCCAGTTGGACTCCGTTGATCAGATGGTCAAGCATTTCAACTCTGTCGTGATCTCCGCTGCCGAGCACTGAATACCGCGGTCGTCTGCCTATCCGAGAGGATTACCGTTCCCTTGGTGAACTGCTGAGTGCCGCAGTGCCATTCGTGCTCGTAGGAGGGCTCTTAGGGTATTTCGCCACCACCTTACGCTGAAGCATTTGATCCATTTTAAACAAACACGCGCACGGGCACGCCGAATTATTCAGAAAAGCAAAAGGGCTTCATGGAATTCCTTTGTATCTACCTTTAATCGCACAACACCTTCATTCGTAGTGTGGGAGGAGCTCCGCCTTGTTGCCGGTAAGCAGACTGGTACTTCGATACAGGGGCTACTCGTGGCACCGACACCATAGTTGATCCATTTGCTGTTGCAGACGTCCTAGGTAGCACTGTCGCAAATATGTCCAGTTCCGCCAATTATCACCCGGCGTTCCGTGCCATTAAAACTGAGGTGGAGTCTCAGTGTCTCTCTTTCCGGTCCTCTGACACCGAGTGCTATAACACACTTTTTGGCCTGCGAGAGCTGGGTGCCTCAGCATCTTCTCGGCACTCCGCCCCAGGCCCTGATAGTATCCACTTCGCAATGCTGCAGCACCTCTCTTCTGATAGTAAACTCTATCTCCTGAGCCTATATAACCGCGTGTGGCAAGAAGGTGTGTTTCCTACGGCTTGGTGTGAAGCCACCATTGTTCCCATTTTAAAACCGGGAAAGGATCGTGGACTTCCGTCCAGTTACCGTCCTATCTTCCTCACCAGTGCTGTTTGCAAGTTGATGGAGCGAATGATCAATGGACGGCTACGCTGGTGGCTCGAGTCTGAGAAACTGCTTTGCAATATACAGTGCGGCTTTCGCCGATACCGCTCCACCACTGACCACCTGGTCTCCCTCTCGAATCACATCCTGAATGGCTTTCTACGTAAGTGCCAAACTGTGGCCAACTTTTTTATCTGGAGGAAGCTTATATCACTTGCTGGAGAACTGGTTTTTTGCGCACCTTGCACAAGTGGGGTTGCCGTGGCCGCCTGGCAGTGTTCCTTCGGGAGTTCATGATGAACAGAGTGTTTCGTGTGCGTGTCAGTTCTGTTTGCTCTCGCGTTTTTTATCTGGAGAACGGAGTACCCCAAGGGTTGGTACTCAGCGTCACTCTCTTTGCTGTCGCCATCAATCCTGTTGGCGAGTGTGTTCCTGCGGGTACTTCCTCCTGCTTGTACGTGGACGATTTTGTTATTTATTGCAGCTCTCGGCGCACTTGCCTTTTGGAGCGTCCCCTGCAGGAATGTCTTGATCGTCTATACGCTTGGAGTGTTGAAAATGGATTCCGTTTTTCTTCTGAGAAGACAGTTTGTGTAAACTTCTGGCGACGGAAACGTTACGATCCGCCTTCTCTACATCTTGGGCCGGTACCGGTACCCTTCGCCGAAACGGTGAAGCTTCTCGGCCTGGTGTTCCACCAACAGCTTAACTGTTCGTCCCATATATCTTCTCTGAAGGCTAGACGTGATCGCACACTTAATATTTTACGTGTTTTATGTGGCACATCCTGGGGAGCAGATCGCACCGTGTTATTACAGCTTTACCGTTCGCTTGTTCGCTCTACCTCCCAGGGGCCTACTACGGTAGGTACGGGTTTGGCGCACCCGGGGGTTCCCGAGCCGCTCAACGCCACTTCACCCTGCCCATCGCCATTCACTGCTGTCACGTCTTTTGTTCTGTATTTGTTTCTTTCGTTTGCTTACTTTATCACCTTCTTCCTCTTCTAGGCTTATGGAACTTAGTAGTTTGTAAGGCATTAGGTTTATTAACTCCTGTCTCACCAGCAGCGATCTTTCACTATCCCCGTGGTTCCTGTCCCACGGTTCCAGCGCGGCTCCCAATTTGTGTGCTCTACGGAGGTCCCAGGCCTGAAGGTTGGGTGCACCCTCCACACTGCCCCTATGTGTAGCCTTAGGTGCGGAGCCCGTCCATACCGTTAAGTAATTCACGTAGCTTCTTAGTAAGCCCGGCCTGTGCTGGTATCCCGACGACCGCGTTACGTCGTTGGGATAGTTTCACGGGCCGGACGTGTTACCGCCGACGTTGCCCCGGCGTAATCAACCACAAGTCCCCTGAATCCGTGCATGTGTTCTGTCGCTGCACGACCTAGAGCGGGAAGCCACAGGCGGTTGTTCCTGTGGTAGAGGCTAGAAACCGGGGCGTGCATGATGAACGGTAGACGCATACGGACCAGCAGTGGTGTTTAGAAGGTAACCCTTGTGACGTGGGCCTTGGGTATCAGACACGGGATGGTTCCCGTGACGGCACAGACCGTGGAGGTTTGGTGTCTTTTCTTCTTTAACCCCCGGATGGCAGGCTGACGCCGACGGTTCCGGAAAGGTGTCCTTGCAATATATAAAATCGCGCACAACCTTCTTATTTTGACCAGTATTTAATTATGTCGATGTTCAACGAGACGAAGAAATTTTGTGATATAAGTCCATTCTACATTCAAAGGGAAGTTGACTAGATATGCGGCAAGGTTAAAAACGCGACGAGGCTGCGAGACGGTACGCTACTTGTGGAGGTCCACAATAAAGAACAGTGGATAACATGGGGGCCCTATGATGCTGATCCGTGATGCCCTTAAGGGGCCTACTACGGTAGGTACGGGTTTGGTGCACCCGGGGTTCCCGAGTCGCTCACCGCCATATCATCATCCCCATCGTCACTAACTGCGCCACGTTTTGTGTTCGCGACGGTGGGTGTGTGTGAGCACTCGTCATTGCTTGCGCGTGTACTGGCCTCATCTTCCTCTTCTAGGCTTATTCCTTATATATTGAGTTTTAAGGCTTTAGATTTATAAACTCCTATCTCACCAACAGGGATCCTTATTCTAACTTGTGTGCTCTTCGGAAATCTCATGCTTTAAGGTTGAGTGGACCCTTCTTACTGCCCCTATGTGTAAGTCTTAGGTGCCGACCCCGTACATACCTTTATGTACACCCACGTAGCTTCCTTGGGAGCCCGGTCCGTTTTAATCTCCCGACGAACGCAGTTCGTCGAGTTAGAATCACGGACCGGTCGTGTTACCGCTAACGAAAGCCCGGTGTAATCAACCACAGGTCCCCTGAATCCATGTCTGCGTCATTACGCAGCATGGCCTAAAGTGGGCAACCACAGGTAGTAGGGGCTTAAAGCCCCTGTGGTAGGTTGTACACGATGAAAGACTTACCCGTATGGACCAGCAGTAGTAGCTGGAGGGTAATTCCTTCTGACGTACTCTTTGAGGTCGGTCTGGTAGGGGTCTACCAGGCGGCACAGACCGGAAAGTTTTTAGGTTCTTTTTTTTTTTTTTCTCTACCCCCTGATGGCAGGCTGACGCCGACGGTTCCGGAAGGGGGTCCTTTCAACATGCTCTCTCCGCGCAAACCTACATACTTTGGCCGCTTTTTAGTTATTACCTTGGCCTGCGAGACGAAAACAATGAAAGATATCAGTCCTTTTTACATACAACGCGAGATTTACAGGATCTGCGGTAAAGATACTACCAGAACGCTCGTTGAAACAAAGACGGAAGACCAGTCAAAGAAACTCCTGAAGCCCAGATTGTTGGGTTGTGACCCCATAAAGGTGGCACCCCCAAGTCTTTGAACAACTGTAGAGGCGTGGTGACTACCTCTTGTTTGGACGACCTTTCCAAGGCAGATATTGTTACCAATTTATCTGACCAAGCTGTGTGCCAAGCGTACCGTCTTCTTGGCAAACGTGATGGACAAACTGTATCACTGCGAACATTATTTCTAACTTTCAAGGGTACCACAATACCCGAGACCTTGTATTGTGGGTATGAACGCGTATCTGTGCGGCAGTATGTACCGAACCCAATGCGTTGTTTTCGGTGCCATCTGTTCGTCATACACAAACTCGGTGCACGTTTGATGCAACATGTGAACGGTGCGGCCAGCTTGCACTTGGTGATGTCTGTTCCCATGACCTTTGCTGCGTACACTGCCGCGGAAATCACACCTCTAGTTCACGGTAAAGTCCCCGATTTTTGGAGGAAAAGGCCATACAGGAGTTGCGAATGAAGGAACGCCTAACTTTTCCTGAGGCCCGGCGGCGCTATCAGCAGCTTCAGCCTGCGATTACCTTAGGGTACGCCTCCGCAGTTCGTCGCACTCCCTCTGTGGCCCTCCAAACTGCTCCTGTTGTTGACGCGTCTACACAAACGGACATGTCCCTGAGCTCGACCACCTTGCCTGAGCGACCCAAACCGCGGCCTTCGACAGCCTCCGCTTCAGCTGAGCCTCCAACGACAACTGTGCGACAATCCTCACCTTGTTCACCACCGGTCGCCATATCTCCTGAGCGGTCTCGTAAGAAGCACAGGGCGGCGAAAACACCTGCAAAGTCCCGTTCGAGATCTAAAGGTCGTGGAGCATCTTCCGGATCCCGACCATTTGAGGATTCCAATGGGGACACAGTCCGTCCTTTTCTAGGTCAGAAATCTGTGAAACTTAAGAGGCTACTTGGTGTTCTTTAACTGTCCATCACCCTTTTTTATAGTGTGTGCTTTCTTCCACCCCGCCTATCCCAGGATTCTAACATCCTTTTCCCAAGGCGGTACTGACGTGGAATACTCGCGGTGTTAGCTCCCATAGAGCTGAACTGCAGCTGTTGCTACGGTCATATGACCCCTTGATCATCTGTTTACAGGAGACGAAGCTCGTCATCACGATCCATTCGTTGTACACCATTACGTGCCGGTTCGTTTCGATCTTACCCCGGCGAAGGGCTCTCCTGCTCATGGGGTTGTTACGATACTCATGCGCGATGATGTCTATTGTAAGCCACTATCGCTTACCACTACCTTACAAGCTGTTGCTGTCCATCTTGTTCTTCCTAGTTTCACCTTTTCAGTTTGTAACGTTTACGTTCCTCCTTCAGCTACCCTCAGATCAGCCGACATGGTCAATCTCCTATCTCAGCTCTCGGCAACTTTGCTTTTGGTGGGGAAATTTCAATGCCCATCCACTTTGGGGTTCCCCTAGGGCATGTGAGCGGGGGATGCTCCTTGTTGACCTTTTTGACCAATTTCGGCTTGCTGCTTTGAACACCGGTTAACCAACTTTTCTTTCTGATTCTTCTGCCACGTTCTCCCATCTAGACCTTTCTGTTCATTCAGCGCAGCTTGCTCCTCATTTGCAATGGGACGTTGTATCTGACACCCATTCTAGCGATCATTGTCCGTGTGTACTGACTTTGCTCTCATAACGCGTTTCTTCCCCGCGAGCAGCAACTTGGCAGCTAGCGAAAGCGAATTGGGCCTTTTTTTTTTTTTTTTTTTTTTTCACAGAATGCTCTTTTTAGCAACAATGAGTTCGCCACTGGCGGCAATATGATAGACCACTTAAATTCTTTCGTTTTCTCTGCCGCCGAATTGTCTAACCCTTGGTCGTCTTCCCATCCCAGACGCTTGCCGGTTCTTTGGTGGAATGCCAAGTGCCGCGAGGCTGTTCGTGCGCGCAGGAAGGCTGTTAGGGTGTTTCACCATCACCCTACATTGGATAACTTGATCCGCTTCAAACAAGCTCGCGCAAGGGCCCACCGCATTATTCAGGATAGCAAACGGATTTCCTGGACTTCGTTTGTTGGAGCCTTTAATTGGTCCACGCCTTCATCCGTTGTGTGGGAGATACTACGACTTGTTGCCGGTAAGTAGGCTAACTCTTCAATACCGGGACTTCACGTGGGATCTGCTACCGTCGTGGATCCGTTAGCTGTTGCTGACACCCTTGGTAGCATGTTCGCGTCTGTCTTAAGCTCCGCAAACTATCACCCAGCTTTTCGTGCTACTAAGGCCGAGGTGGAACCTCAGGCTCTCCCCTTTCGCTGTTTTAATAATGAGTGCTATAACTCGATTTTTACTATACAGGAGCTCGAAACCTCCGTATCGTCCTCTAGACTTTCTGATCCTGGGCCAGATGAAATTCATATCGCCATGCTCCAGCATCTCTGCCCTGCCAGTACACTCTTTCTCTTGGGGCTCTTCAACCGCATTTGGTGCGATGGAGTGTTTCCTACACTCTGGCGCGCGGCCACCATCGTTCCCATTTTAAAACCGGGTAAGAATCCCCATCTCCCTTCCAGTGGCGTCTGCAAGGTGATGGAGCGTATGATTAACAGGCGACTACTATGGAGGCTTGAATCCCGCGATCTGCTTTCCAGTGTCCAATGTGGCTTCCGTCGTTACCGCTCCACAGTCGACCACTTGGTGTCACTGTCCAGGTCTATCATGTATAGATTTTTACGGGACAGTCCGACGGTTGCGGTATTTTTTGACCTGGAAAATGCGTATGATACCTGCTGCAGATACGGATACTTCGTACCCTTCACAATTGGGGAATTCGTGGTCGTCTGCCCCCTTTTATCCGGGAGATTATGGTGGATAGAGTTTTTAGGGTTCGGGTTGGCTCGATTTTATCCGGTGTTTATACTCAGGTGCCTAGTGTCACATTGTTTGCTATTGCCATCAATTCTGTTGTACAGTGCGTTCCATCTGGCGTTTCCTCTTCATTGTTTGTGGACGATTTCGCCATTTACATTTGTTCTCGGCGGACTTGCCTTATAGAACGCCGCCTCCGACTATGTCTAGACCGCATGTTCCTTTGGAGTATAGAAAACGGCTTCAAGTTCTCCGCCGAGAATACTGTCTGCGTCAATATCTGGAGACGGAAGGCATATCATACGCGTTCTCTCCGTCTTGGTCCTGACGTGCTTCCTTTCACTGAGGAGACGAAATTTTTAGGTTTGAACTTTGACAGGAACCTCAGCTGGTCTTCCCATATATCGTCCTTAAAAGCAAAATGTGACCGTTCTCTTAATCTTTTACGCGTTTTAAAGGGGCCTGATCGGACAACTCTTTTACACCTTTATCGGTCTCAGGTCCGCTCAAAAATCGACTATGGTTGCATTGTATATTCTTCGGCCCGCTCGTCCATTTTAGCTCGTCTCAATGCTACACATCATCGTGGTATCCGTTTGAGTATTGATACTTTCCCCACGAGTCCGGTTCTCAGCCTTTGTTCAGAAGCTGCAGAACCTCCGCTGTCTTATCGACGTAACGCTCTCCTTTGTAGTTATGCCTGAAGTCTGCTTAGTTTACCCAGACTTCCGTCTTTTACCCTGTTTTTTAACGACTCTTTGGACCGCCGATACTCAAATAATTCCCTGGCCCTCCTTCCACCTGGTTTGCGCTTTGGCTTCTGCTTCGGCGTTTGGACGTCACTTTGCCAGCCGTATATTCCAGAAGGAGACTCAATTTCCTCCGTGGCTTCTCCCCCAGCCCAGCATTGATGTAGGGTTGCTGTCCACGCCGAAGTCGACGACGCCCGATTCTCTTATTCATTCCACCTTTTTAGCCCTCAAAGAGCAGTTTGCTACATGCAATTTTATTTACACATATGGCTCCAAGAATGCTACGGGAGTAGGATGTGCGTTTATTCATGACCAAAAGAGTTTTAGATTTCGACTTTTACCGCAGTGCTTGATTTTTACAGGTGGGCTTTTTAGTGTTTTCCAGGCTCTTCTTTATATTCAGCGGCAAGGATTTCCTGAGTGGGTTGTGTGCTCCAATTCTTTGAGTGTTCTGCAGAGCCTTAGGTCGCTGTACAGTCCTCAACCCCTCGCACAGCGTTCCAGGTTTGTCCCAACTCGCTCGCCGATTCTAACTTCCACGTTAATTTTGTGTGGCTTCCTGGCCACGTGGGCCTGCTCAGCAACGAGGCTGCTGATGCCGCAGCGAAGGCTGCCGTGTTAGCTCCCAGGTGTTTTAACCCTTCTGTGACCTCTGCAGACTTACGCAACATTTTAAGTCGTTTAATCCTTTTGCCTTTGAGTGCTGCCAGGGCCGAGCTACAGGGCAACAAACTTCGGAAGGTGAAGTCCCTCCCTGTCTGCTGGCGCACATCATCTCGCATGTGCCGTCGCGAAGTGGTAATTTTAACTGAACTACGTATCGGGGACTATCGTTTTAGTCATAGTCATTTATTTACTTCGGACCCTGCACCTTTTTGTGCTCATTGTCAGTAGCCGTTGACTGTGAGGCATGTTTTAATCAAGTGTCAGTTTTTATCTCCCTTATGTTTGTCCGTCGGATTACTAGCTTATATTTCGCACGTACTGGCGGACGAACTGAATGCTGTGGAACACGTTTTAGATTTTATGCGTTTAGTCGGTATGAGCCACCGTGTGTGATTTTAACGTTTTACGCTCTGTGTCTTGTATTTGCTTGATACTTGGTGTCATTGGTTCTCTTGGTGACGTTTATCGCTTTATTTTTTACGTTCCGCAGTAGCTGACATGTTTTGGCCACATTTTATTGTGTTTTTAGATTTTAATGGCTGGACCCTTTTGCCGTTTATATCTTTAATTTCCCTATTAGCCAACTTTTAGTGTGTTTTTAAATGTTAGTGTTTGGACCTAGTCCTCAGATTTCCTTCTTTTATCCCATCACCATTTTCGGGCGCTAATAACCAATGTAGTGGTAGGCCTTAAAGCTCCACCGCCGCCACCACCACCACCACCACCACCACCGCCGCCGCCGACTTATGCTTTTAGTCCCTCGGTTTTAGACTGGCTTTGGTAGCCTTTTTATTATCTCTATGGTTGTAACCCTTGTGTGGTGCTTCTTTACTGATTTATATACCTTTTAAATGTTAGCTCTTTTATTTACTCTACAGCGCTAATAACCAATGCAGTTGTGCGCCTTAAAGCTGTACCACCACCACCACCACCACCACCACCACCACCACCACCACCACCACCACCACCACCACCACAACCACCTGTTTCTTACCTTTGACCGGGTAGATCTCCCTCAAAGAATGAAGGCAGAGTACGAAGCTATCGAGATTAGACCCTATATTCCGAACACCTTAGGCTTTTAGAAATGCCAGCGATTTGGTCATACGAGCTAGTTTTGTACTGGTGGGTTCACCTGTTCTAACTGGGGTGACGCTTCACGGAATGCAGATTGCGGTGCCCCTCCAACTTGTGTGAACTGTAGCGGGGAACACCCATCTCGTTCCCGAGATTTTGCCAGTTTTGCTGAGGAGAGAGCGATCAAGGAGATACGGGTGAAAGAGGCTTCCTTCTCAGAAACTCGTAAGCTCCTGTGTATCCACCACTTTGTGCCGCGGTCCGGTTCTTAAAGCTCTGTTGCAGCTAAAGCGGTGCCGAGGCGGGAAATCGCAACACAGACCCTCGATATCAACGGGGCCACTATTACCGAAAAAATTGTCGCTGCCAGGACTATTACGAAGAACTCGACAACTACGTCAATGTCGGCATCACCATCTGCCAAATCCGCCATCGTAAAGCATACTCCAGGAAAATTATCAGCCCAACCTTTGAGCTCATGCAATAAGACCGGTAAAACTGTAGATTATTCTGCACCACAGAAGTCTTTCAAGACCAGCTATGTAAGGACTTCCTTAAAGAGCATTTTTCGCCTGCAACCAAAACATCCAGGAGTGGTAAACCTCCACGTCACTCTCTCCGAATATCCTCTTCGGAGGAATCTTCTGGGAGGAGCTCCGATCGACGACGTCCATCTTCGCTGATCAGTACCTCAAATAGGTTCCAGATCCTCGAACCGAGGCTCTTTATTGGTAACGGCTCCTCCCCTGTGGAACAAATGGGACAAGACGATCCTGCCTCGACTGCCAAACGGACAGTCCGTAAGCGGCGGAATCATACTCCTAAAAAAAGTGTTAGTCCGACGGCCAAAAAGAACAAACTAAACCGAGCAGCACCGCCCAATATGCAGAAACGTCTGTCTATTTAGAACTTATCCCATAATATATACCATACCTATCGTACAGTGGAACATTCGCGGCATTCGAGAAGAGCTTGAACTGTTACTCCACGCGTATCAACCTCTAGTCGTCTGTCTACAAGAGACAAAGCTCCGTTCAAAAGACACTGTTACATTCAGGCACTGTTCTTTAGTATAGTTTGATTTCAGAAGGTATTCCCGTACACGGGGGCACTGTGATGCTAATCAGGGATGATGTTTATGCTTATTCCGTCTCCTTATAATCTGATCTCCAGTCAGTTGCTGTAAAGATCACACTACCATCGGCCATATTTACCATTTGTAGTATCTATCTGCCTCCCTCTAATGCCCACCCGCGCACCGAGTTAGAAGACCTCGTTTCCCAGCTACCAACGCCATTTCTGTTGGTGGGGGACGAGAATGCCCACCACCCAATTTGGGGCTCTCGGGCTTGTGCGAGAGGCTAGATAATTGCAGACTTCTTGGACACTAAAATTCTTGCTCTCCTAAACACCGGAGAGCCAACCTTTCTTTCTGACGCCTTTCTCAGTTTTTCACACTTTGACATACCAATTTGTTCATCGCAGTTAGCGGTCTCGTTATCCTGTAATATCATCTCTGATTTACTCTCTAGTAACCACTTTCCTTGTCTTATTAGTCTCTTCAAGCACGCTGCATGTTCCACTCGGTTACCTAAGTTTTCGCTTAGATCACGCCAACTACGACCTGTGTTCACGCTTGCCTAACTTCAACTCCAAGGAGCAAGACTCTGTGAACCATTTAGTCGACCATTTCACCGATAAAATTCTTTCCACTTGTGAGCAACCCATTCCACGTTCGACTGGCAAAACATGTCGCTTTCCAGTACCCTGGTAGACTGATGACTGTCGGAATGCAATTCGTGCTCGCAATCGTGCTCTCAGGGTCTTCCAACATCGCCCTACCCTGGATAGTCTAATACAATATAAAAAGCTGCGTGCCAAATCTAGACCCATTATTAGGGATAGCAAGAAGACATTCTGGAGTGATTTTGTAGCATCTTTTAAGTGACATACATCTTCCTCTGTCGTATGGGATAAGATACGGCTTGTGGCCGGAAAGTCGACTTAAATGCCTATCGCCGGTCTCAAAACACCTGCCGGAGATGTGGTTGATATGTTTGTCGTAGTGAACACCTTAGGTAAAGCATTCGCTCAAGTGTCTAGCTCAGACAATTATTCCCTTGACAATTATTCTTACAGTTAGGACTCAGGTGGAATCACAAGGATTCTCCTTTCGTTCTGAGAACCTTGAAGATTATAACCGTCTTTACACCATGACACAGCTAGACAATGCACTTTCGTCTTCGCGACACTCTGCACCAGGACCAGATGGCATCCACGTCCAAATGCTGTAACATCCCTCTCCAGATCGTAAAGTTTTCCTATTTGATGTTTATAACCGGCTCTGGGTTGATGCCGCTTTTCCAGATAAGTGGCGGGAGGCAATCATCATACGCATTCTTAAACTTGGAAAGCACCGCCATCTTCCTTCCAGTTACCGTCCTATTTCCGTCACCAGTTGCGTGTGCAAGGCGATGGAGCACATGCTCAATGTACGGTTCCCCCCCATGGGCCTACTACGGTAGGTACGGGTTAGGCGCACCCGGGGTCCCGAGCCATCATGACTCCCTCTGTGGGCAACCTCGGAGTGGTGAGGGAGTCAGTAGGTCCAAATGCCCACCCACGTGTAGGCCGTGCGTGGAGACCCGTGTCGCTGAAAAGGAATATCCTGGTTGGTGTAGGGATGCGTACCTGAGCCTGGGCATCTGTCTTTCAGTAACTGGGGAGTGTGCGCAGCCTAATACACCGCTTTGGCTTCTGATTTGCCTAAACGGGAGGCTAGGGACTAACCCACGCCTAGTCAATCGACCAGGACTAGGTATTACACCGAACTACAGCTGAGTGGGACGTCGAGCCCGCTATATCCCCTGTGTAGCCCTGTCACCCCAGTGTGGTGAGCCCTCGTTGGTCTCCGGGGTGGGTGGGGAGCACAGGGGGATGAATTTACACCTTTTTTTCTATGGAAAAACATAAACCAAAGTCTAATATGCGTGGAAAAGAATTAGTCGAGCCTCAAGGTCCTCGCTACTTAGTTATATCTAGAACAGAGGAAGGAAAGAAGTTTTCGTCTGTAAGCCCTTTCGCTATCCAAAAGGGATTAGACAATATCGCTGGCCCGGTTAATTCTTGTGTTAGAGCTCGAAAAGGTTCCCTTCTGGTGAGGCATTTTCAGCCTCAACCTTCAGCAAAAATTCTTCGAGCTAAAATGTTAGGCAGCTACCCAGTTAAGGTGGAAAAGCACAAGACCTTGAACTCCTCGCGTGGCGTTATCACCACCCGCGCATTGGACGCTATGTCCAATGAGGAGCTTCAGGAAGATCTGGCAGACCAAGGCGTATCATCCGTCTATAGGGTTCAACGGAGAGTAACTGGTGAATTCATGCCCACCCGAACACTGTTCCTTACCTTTGACCGGGTAGATCTCCCTCAAAGGATTAAGGCAGGGTACGAAGCTATCGAGGTTAGGCCCTACATTCCGAACCCATTACGCTGTTACAAGTGCCAGCGATTTGGTCATACGAGCGAGTTTTGTAAGGGGTCAGTCCACCTGTGCTACCTGTGGTGACGCTTCGCACGATGGGAATTGCGGCATCCCTCCAACTTGTGTGAACTGCAGCGGGGAACACCCATCTGGTTCCCGAGATTGCCCCCGTTTTGCTGAGGAGAGCGCGATCCAGGAGATACGGGTGAAGCAGAAGGTGTCTTTCTCCGAAGCCCATAAGCTCCTGCGTATCCGACAACCCTCTGTCCCGCGTTCCGGTTCTTTTAGCTCTGTTGCAGCTAAACCGGTGCCGAGGAGGGAGATCGCAACACAGACCTGCGATATCAACGGGGCCACTATTGCCGAAAGATTTATCGTTGCCCGGACTAGTACGAAGACCTCTACAGCTGCGTCAGCGTCGGCATCACCATCTGCCAAATCCGCCAACGTAAAGCATACTCCAGGAAAATTGTCCGCCCAACCATCCACATCAGGCAATAAGACCGGTAAAACCGAAGGGTATTCTGCACCATAGAAAACTTTCAAGACCAGCTATGTTAGGACTGATTTTCTTAAAGAGCGTGTTTCGCCTGCACCCAAAACATCCAAGGATGGTAAACCTCCACGTCACTCTCCTCGTGGATGCTCCTCGGAGGAATCTTCTGGGAGGAGCTCCGATCGGCGACGTCTTTCTTCGCCGATCAGTACCTCAAATAGTTTCGAGATCCTCGAACCGAAGTTCTCTATTGGTAAGGGCTCCTCTCCTGTGGAGGAAATGAAACAGGACGATCCTGCCTCGGCTGCCAAACGGACAGTCCGTAAGCGGCAGGGTCGTGCTCCTGAAAGAAGTGTTAGCCCGACGGCTAAAAAGAACAAACTAAACCGACCATCACCGCCCAGTATGCAAAAACGTCTATCTATTTAGAACTTATCCCATATTATAGACTATGGCCTTCCTACATTGGAACATACGAGGCATTCGACCACCTCGAGCAGAGCTTGAACTGTTACTCCACGCGTATCAACCTCTAGTCGTCTGCCTACAAGAGACGAAGCTCCGTCCACAAGACAATGTTACCTTCAGGCGCTATTCTTCTGTTCGGTTAAATTTCAATCCGACAGAAGGTTTTCCCGCACACGGGGGTACTATGATGCTCATCAGGAATGATATTTATGCTGATTCCATCTCCTTACAGTCTGACTTCCAGTCAGTTGCTGTAAAGGTCACACTGCCATCTGCCAGATTTACTATTTGTAGTATCTACTTGCCTCCCTCTAACAACCTCTCGCTCACCGAGTTGGAAGACCTCGTTTCCCAGCTACCAACGCCATTTGTGTTGGTGGGGGACCTGAATGCCCACCATTCACTCTGGGGCTCTCCTCGGGTTTGTGCGAGAGGTCAGCTGATTGCCGACTTCTTGGACACTAAGAATCTTGTTCTGCTGAACACCGGAGAGCCAGCATTTCTTTCTGACGCCTTTCACAGTTTTTCACACTTTGACATAGCGATTTGTTCACCACAGTTAGCGATCTCATTATCCTGGAATATCATCTCTGATTTGCATTCTAATGACCACTTTCCCTGTCTTATTAGTCTCTTGACACACGCTGCCTGTTGCACTCGCTTACCTAGACTTCGCTTAGATCACGCCAACTGGGGCATGTATTCCCGCTTGGCTAACTTCAACAACGATGAGCACGACTCCGTCAACTATTTAGTCGACCATCTCACCGAGACAATTCTTTCCGCTGCTGAGCAATCCATTCCGCGTTCGACTAGCAAAACCCGTCGCTTTCCAGTAACACTGGTGGACTGATGACTGCCGGAATGCAATTCGTGCCCGCAGATGATCTCTCAGGTTCTTCCAACGTCGCTCTAAACTAGATAATCTAATACAATATAAAAAGCTGCGTGCGAAATCTAGACACATTATTAGGGATAGCAAGAAGACATCCTGGAGTAATTTTGTAGCATTTTTTAACCGACATACACCTTCCTCTGTCGTATGGGATAAGTTACGGCGTGTGGCCGGAAAATCGACACAAATGCCTATCGCCGGTCTCAAAACACCTACCGGTGATGTTGAAACGTTTAAAGTGGCCAACACCTTAGGCAGGGCATTCGCTCAAGTGTCTAGCTCAGACAATTATTTCCCAGACGTTGTTACAGTTAAGACTCAGGTGGAATCTCAAGGACTCTCCTTTCGTTCTGGGAACCTTGAAGCCTATAACCGTCTTTTCACCATGGTAGAGCGAGACAATGCACTTTCGTCTTCGCGACAATCTGCTCCAGGACCAGATGGTATCCACGTTCAAATGCTGCAGCATCTCTCTCCTGACGGTAAGCTTTTGCTATTCGAGGTCTATAACCGTGTCTGGGTTGAAGCCACTTTTCCAGACAAACGGCGGGAGGCCACCATCATACCCATAGGACCGCCGTCTTCCTACCAGTTACCGTCCAATTTCCCTCACCAGTTGCGTATGCAAGGTGATGCAACGCATGCTCAATGGACGGTTGGTGTGGTGGTTGGAATCCCACAACCTTCTGACGAACATCCAGTGTGGCTTTAGACGAAGACGTTCAACAACTCACCACCTTGTCTCTTTGTCAACTCAGATTATGGATTTTTTTTTGGGTAGTGTTTAACGCCCGCTTTAACTACTAATGGCACCGCAGGCGGTAGATTATGGATGGGATTCTTAAGAGCAGCCCCAGAGTTGGGATATTGTTTCACCTCGAGAAGGCCTACGACACGTGTTGGCGGGCGGGAGTATTGCGTTCTCTCCACAACTGGAACATACGTGGACGCCTACCGTTGGTCATTCAGGAGTTTATGCGGGACCGCGTGTTTCGAGTGAGGGTCGGCTCGGTTTTTTCTAACCATTTTATTCAAGAGAACGGAGTGCCGCAGGGCTCGGTACTCAGCATGACGCTATTTTATTGCGATAAATTCCATATCACTATGTATGCCTCCAGGTGCCTCTTCCTGTTTATTCGTGGACGACTTTGCCATCTTCTGTACCTCTCAGCGTAACCCGTTTCTGGTACGCCGTCTACAGCGGTGTTTGGACAATCTCTATGCTTGGAGCTCGAAACACGGTTTTCGTTTCTCCGCTGAGAACACAGTCTGCGTTAACCTCTGGCGCCTTAGGTGGCAAATGCCGCCGTCTCTTCGACTCGGGCCAGATTTACTTCCTTTCGCAGATGAGGCGAGATTCCTTGGTTTGATCTTCGATCGGAAACTTTGTTGGGCACCACATATAGCACACCTTAGAGCACGATGTGAGCGTTCTCTAAATCTTTTACGGATACTAAGTGGCAAATCTTGGGGTGCGGATCGGACGGCATTGCTCCGTCTTTATCGTGCTGTGATTCGTTCGAAGTTGGACTATGGCAGCGTTGTGTATTCTTCAGCCCGACCTTCAGTGCTCAAAAGGTTATACACAGTCCATAACCAGGGCATCCGTGTGGCCGTTGGAGCTTTTCCAACGAGCCCAATTGTTAGCCTCTACGCCGAATCGGGAGAACCTCCTCTGCGTTGACGGCGTGATGTCCTGCTTGCTAATTATGGCTGTGGGCTGAAGTGTATGCCTGGGCATCCAACTTATCACGCGTTTTTCTCCCCTGAGCTGCACGAGCGATACTGCCTCCGCTCTCTGAACCCCAGGCCAGCAGGTTTTCGTTTCCGTGAGCTTCTACGCCAGCACCATGTTGACATTCCTCGGCTGTTATTCAAGGGAGAGCGTATATACCCCCCTTGGTTACGCGCTACCTCCCATGTCGATCTCGGGATGACGCTTTACGGGAAATCTGTTGCGCCTCTTGATAGTATTGGTCGTTGTTTTTAGAATTTTTATCTAATACAGTGGCCGTATTTGTATTTACACCGATGGTAGTAAGAGCCCCGACGGTGTTGGATGTGCCTTTGTCACTGGCACCGCAACTTCTACGAACAGTTTGCCTAGTTGCACATCTATATATTCTGCCGAGCTATATGCTATTTATCAAGCCCTTCTGTATATTCGACGTCGAAAATTAGGTGACTGCCTTATTCTTAGTGATTCCCTTAGTGCCCCTCAGAGCTTTCGTGAGCTGTACAATTACCATCCTTTGGTGCAGCGCATCCAGGACGTTCTCCACATTTTGCACGCTTCTGGTTTTAATGTGGAGTGCGTCCGGATTCCTGGACACGTTCGCTTGCCAGGGAATGACACGGCGGATTTGGCAGCGAAATCAGCAGCTACAGCGCCCAGTGTTACGATTACCCATTCTACAGCAGAAGATTTTAGAGTGGCTGTACGGAGAGCCGTTTTTTCGAGTTGGCATGCGGAGTGGTCGGCTCTCCGTTGTAATAAGCTGCGAGAGGTGAAGGACCTCCCTGTCAACTGGGTAACTTCCTCTTGTTCATTCCGCCGGGAGGAGATAGTACTAGCTCGGCTAAGAATTGGCCACTGTATTTTTACTCAGTTACCTTTTTAAACGTGAACCTGCTCCTGTCTGTGAGCTCTGTGGGGAGGCACAGACAGTTCGTCATGTGTTGCTGGAGTGTGGTCACCTGGCACACATTCGGTCATCTAAGGGCATGCCAGCCTCTCTTGCTGAGGTCCTGGCAGATGACCCAAGAGCAGTGGACAGGATTTTTAAACTTTTAGCAAAAGTTTCTTTTACCGTGAAGTTTTAGTGTGATAGCAGTTTTTTTTAACTCTTTTGGTTTTAATGTGTTGGTTTTAGATGGAGTTTTATATCCATCTCTGGTTAGAGGGCTGGACAATTCTGTTCCTTCTGCTTCAACTCTTTTAGCTCTTTTACTTGTGTGTTCTTTTTGCCATGGAATTTTCTTAGTCTATTGCCAAGTTTTAATCATAAGGGCGCTAATGACCTCGGCAGTTGAGCGCCCTTAAACACCAATATCTACATCATCATCATCATCATCATCATCATCATCAATGTACGGTTGATGTGGAGACTGGAATTTTACAACCTTCTGACCAATATCCAGTGTGGGTTCAGACGACGTATTTCGGCGACTGACCACCTGTCAACTCAGATCTTGGACATCTTTCTGAAGAACATCCCAACAGTTAGGATATTTTTTTACCTCAAGAAGGCTTATGATACGTGCTGGCGGGCAGGCATTTTGCGCTCCCTCCACAGCTGGAATATACGTGGACGCCTAACGTTGTTCGTTCAGGAGTTTATGCGATACCGGGCCTCCGAATAAGGGTTTTGATCGGTGTTTTTTAATTGTTTATTCAAGAGAACGCATAGCTCGTCACCCACCGTAACGGTTATTTCTATAGCGATAAATTCCATATCGCTCTGTGTTCCCCCAGGTGTCTTCTTGTTTATTCGTCGACGACTTTGCCATCTTCTGCACTTCTCAGCGTACGCCGTTTTTGGAACGCCATCTCCAGCGGTGTTTGGACAATGTTTATGATTGGAGCTCCAGAAGACATTCACCTGAGAAGACAGTATGCGTTAACTTCGGGCGCCGAAGGTGGCTAATATCACCTCCTCTTCATCCCGGGCCAGATATACTTCCCTTCACAGATGAGGTGGGATTCAAGGGGTTGATATTCGTTCGGAAATTATGCTCGGTATCTCATGTAGCACAGCTTAAGGCGCGGTGTGACCGTTCCCTGAATATTTTACGGATACTAGGCAGCAAATTTTGGGGAGCAGATCGGACTGTATTGCTACGTCTTTATCGTGCACAGATCCGATCATAGACTATGGGTGTATTGTTTATGCCTCAGCAGGCACATCTATGCTGAGAAAGTTGGATACTGTCCACAATGGGGGCATCCGGGTGGTTGTTGGAGCGGTTCCAACTAGCCCAGTGTGGGCCTCTATGGCGAATCTGCCGAAAACACTCTGCGTTGTCGGCGGGATGTTCTTCTATCTACGAGGGCTGTAAAGAAAGTATTGGCAATATGGTCCCCACATTCACAGAAGAGCGGGTATGAGCCAATAGGATATGGGAGCGATCAGGTGACTAGTGTCGATGTTTGGTGTGCATTGGTCGGGCTGCTAGTTGAGAGTGTGTTGTTGCTGTGTGGCGTTGAAGTGAACAGTGTCAAGTGCACCGCTCTAAAGCATGTTTACCAAACGCGATCAGCATTCGTGGATTAAAATCGCGGTTGCCCGTGGAAAATATGAATCAGCATGTTATCGAGGATTACGTGAAGCCTATGGCGGGAATGCATTGCCGTACAGGACGGTTGCACGATGGTTCAAGGCGTTTTGAGCAGGTCGGACTGAGATTGCGGATTTGCACCGCACAGATCGGCCGTTCATTCCGCAAGATCAGATTGACATCGCGAGTGGTCTCGTTGCCATGGATCTTCGATGGACTGTCCGGGAGTTATCTCAGTCAAACTGTGTGGCATATCCTGACGAAATGTCTTCATCTGAGGAAAATTGCGTCCCGTTGGGTTCCACATCGACTCACTGAGGTAAAGAAATGGCACCGGTATGCACTGGCTGGCATCCACCTGGACAGATACCGAAACGAAGGAGACGCATTTTTGTCGCCATTAATGAGACGTGGGCACGAGCCTATGAGCCGGAATTGAAACGTCAGTGAATGAATGGCGTCACTCAGGTTAACCATGTCAACAGAAAGTTCGACAAAGACCCAGTCGGGTGAAGCTGATTCTGATTGCGTCATACGAGTACGAGGGGGTTATTCTTAAGCATGCTGTGCCTGAGGGACAAACCGTCAACAATGTCAAACTCTTATTTCAACGACGGCATTTGCAGGTTTTGGAACATCCTGCGTACTCACCAGACATGAGTCCTTGTGACTTCCACCTGTTTCCGAAGTTGAAGGAACCACGCCGAGGCCGCCGATTTCCTGATGTGGCATCTGTAGTCCGCGCAGTAGGGCGCTCCTTCGCAGTCATCAACAGAGATCGCCTTCCCAACGGTCCCCAACGGCTGCCCTACATTTGGCAAAAGGTCAGGGACTTTGCGGGTGACTACACTGAAGGAATGTAATGCAACTGTTCTTGCGAGTTCCATACATATTGTGTTCTATCAATGTTACCACTACTTTATTTACATCCCTCGTAACTATGGCTGCAGCTTGAATTGCATACATACGCATCCATCGTTTACTCCCTTTTTTGATTCCGGATTAGACGACCGTTATAGAAACCTCTGACGGTGTCCTCCTGCAGGATTTCGCTTCCGGGACTTGTTTCGAACGCATTGTCTTGAAATGCTTGACATGTTTCTCAAGAGGGAGAGGATGCATCCACCGTGGTTACGTGCTTCCTCCCACGTAGATCTCGGGATGACGGTTTACGGGAAATCTTCCACGCCTATGTTTAGTATCCAATCTTGTTTTTTAGAATGTTTATCAAAATACAGAGGCCGCTGTTATATATATATATATACCGATGGTAATATGTGCGCCGATGGAGTTGGATGTGCTTTTATTACTGGAAACGAAATATTTACTGTCCGTTTGCCGAGTAGCACATCCATTTATTCATCACAGCTGTATGCTATTTACCGACCGTTTTATATATTCGCCGTCGAAACTTGGGTGACTGGCTTATTTTGAGTGATTCCCTTAGTGCAGTTCAGAGCCTTCGTGAGCTGTACGTTTACCATCCTCTAGTACAGCGCATTCAGGACATCCACATTCTGCGCACTTTGGGTGTAAATGTGGAGTGCGCCTGGTTTCCTGGACACGTTGGCGTGCCGGGGAGTGAACTGGTGGATAAAGTGGAAAAGAAGGCATCATCAGCGCCCAGTGTAAGTACTAACTTTATCACGTCCGAAGATTTTAGACTTGTTGTCCGCAGAGCCGTAATTTCGGGCTGGGCTGGAGAGTGGTCCGCTCTTCGTGGCAACAAACTTCAGGCGGTGAAGGAGCGCCCTATACAATGGGTGACTTCCTGACGTCTCTCTCGTCGCGTGGAAGTTATTTTAGCAAGATTGCGTATAGGTCACTGTATTTTTTAGTCATATCCACTCATTTCAGAGGGAACCTCCACCTGTCTGCCAGCTCTGTGACGAAGCGCTTTTAGTCCGACTCATGCCTGTAGAGCGTGCTCGTCTAGCACTACTACGAGCCACTCTACAACTGCCGGCCAGGCTTCCGCAGGTCCTGGCTGATGATCTTGGAGCGATGGAGACCGTTTTTAAATTTGTATTTAAAGTGACATACGCTGTACGAATCTAGTTTTATTTTCATTTTACTTATTTGGTGAAGATACTGGAGTGATAGGTGAGGTATTTGAACACTTTTATCACCCTAAAACCTTTAGTCACTATTGATTTATGTTCCCTCTTGTTTTAAGAGCTTTAGTGTCATAGTTTTAACACCAGGTCTGGATTCAGGGCTGGACAGTTAGTTTATCTTAGTTTTAGTAGTTGATACAGATTTTATCTATATTTTAGCTCTTTTGATTGAGATACTCTTTAACATACTTTTAGCTAATGTGTTTTAACTCCCAAGTTGTATGTTAAGGGCGCTGATAGCCTGGCAGTTGAGCGCCCTTAAACACCATTCATCTATATATCATTTTCCTCGGTGGACTGGACATCTCCGTCAATTTTCTGTCCCTTGGTGGACAGATGAATGCCAGATGGCCATTCGAGCTCACAGATGTGCTCTCAGGGCTTTTCAGCGTCGCCTACTATGGATAATCTTATACAGAATAAACAGTTGCGTGCCAAATATAGACGAAGGATAGCAAGAAGACATCATGGAGCAACTTTGTAGCATCTTCTACTCGACATACTCTTTTCTCTGTCTAATGGGATGAGTTCAGGATGTAGCCGGGTTACCGACCCATATGTCGATAGCCGGACTGAAGACAACTGTGGTTGATACCTTTAACGTGGCTAACACTCTTGGCAGAGCATTCGCACAAGCGTCTGGCTCAGAATGCTATTCCCCTGAGCTTCTTCCAGTTAAGGCTCAGGTGGAATCTCAAGGTTTTGCCTTTAGATCTGGTAACCTTGAAGACTACAATCGCCTTTTCACCATGGCGGAGCTGGACAATGTACTATCATCTCCATAAAACTTTGCGCGAGGTCCAGTTGGCATCCACGTCCAAATGCTGCAACACCTCTCTTCTGAAGGTAAGGCTTTCCTTTTCGACGTCTATAATCCTGTCTGGGTTAATGCCTCTATTCCAGTTAATTGGTGGGGAGACTACAATTATTCTTATTTTGAAACCCGGAAAGGAGTGCCAACTTCCATTTACCGTCAGATTTCCCTCACCATTTGCGTATGCAAGAAGATGGAACGCCGAACCACCTTGGCTCCCTCTGTGGGCAACCTCAGAGTGGTGAGGGAGTCAGTAGGTCAAAATGACCACCCACGTGTAGGCCGTGCCAGTGAAAAGGAATACCCTGGTTGGTTGAGGCCCACGTACCTGAGTCTGACCTTCTGTCTTTCAGTAACTGCGGAGGGTGCGCAGGCTATTACACCGCTTCGGTTTCTGATTTGCCTAAACGTCAGGGTAGGGACCAACCCACCCCTATTTAATCGGCCAGAACTAGGTATTATACCGAAATCCAGGGTGAGTGGGACGGTGTGCCTACTATATCCCCTGTAAGTAATATAGTTTCAGAGCGCACAACTGCAAAGGTCAGTAGCGCCCTAGGGTAAATAAAAGAGCTAAATATTAAAAGGCACTAAAACAGGAGTACCACACAAGGATTAAAACCAGGGAAAGCATAAAAAGGCTACCAAATCCAGACTAAAAACGAGGCACTAAAACAAGTCGTTAAAAGCTAAAACTCAAACATAAAATTAAACCTACTGTACATCCCGCAGCGGCGGTGAAAATTAAAAAGTCCGTCACAAGATACAGGTTTGTCGTCCAGAAGGCTGGAGATGTCAGTAGGCAGACACGAGGACCCAAGCAACACAGCTTAAAGGTGGCACTCCAATAAAAGATGACGCACCTTCAATGGCTCGTTACCCGAAGCATATTGAGGTGCAGGGTCCCCACGTAAAAGATGCTGGTGACTAAAACGGCAAAGCCCGATACGCAGTCGCGCTAAATCCACCTCATCGCGGTGACGTGCACGCGAGGAAGTAGGCCAAGGGACAGGAAGGGACTTGACCGCTCTCAATTTATCACGCACCCCGGACCATTCCGCGAACCAGCGCGAAGGAATAACCCGGCGCATGAGAGCACGAACATCACCTGGAGGGAACGTGGTGCTAAAAACATTAGGCAATAGAACTGCAGACTTGCAGCTGTGTCCGCTTGTTCGTTTCCACTCAAAGCTACGTGACCAGGAACCCAAACAAACGACACGTTGACGACAGCGTCACTGAGCGATTGTAGGCGATCCCGTATACGCTATATTAACGGATGGCATGGATACAGCTAACGCAGGCCCTGTAGTGCACTGTGGGAAACACTACAAATATCAAACTGCCTTAAATCCTGTCCTCGGATAAAAAGAGGAGCCTTATAGATACTAAAAAGTTCGGCGGTAAAAATTTAACATTGCCTCAAAAAATGAAATGTATAACTCCGCGAATTAAAAACGAAAGCACATCCCACACCACGGTCTTCCTTGGAACCACCCGCGTAAATAAAACAAAGGTTGGGAAACCTGGCCTGCAGCTATAAAATGCAGAGCGGAAGACTGAAGGTGGAGTAGTTGATTTCGGCATGGATGCCAACCCAAAGTGGAACTAGGTGTCGCAACGTAACCAAGGAAACACAGGCGGTAGGCAAAACAACATCCAAGAGCCGAAGAGGCAGGCGAAAACAAACTCCTGCGGGAAGCAAAGCAACCACGCTGACAGCATATTGTCGGTCAAAAAACTCGTCAAAGAATATCTTGAAAGGGGCGGATAGCATAGCTGCAAATAAGCAGATCACGCCTATGAGACAGCGGAGGTTCAGCGACCTCCGCAGACAAACTAATAACTGGGCTAGTCGGAAACGCACCCAGGGCCAGACAAATCCCTCGACGGTGGATTGCGTTTAAAGGCCGTAAAACCGAAGGACAAGCCGAAGAGTATACAATGCACCCGTAATCAAGTTTAGTGCGAACAGCCGATCGGAAAATCTGTTCCCTAGGATGCGCCACATAAAACACGTAAAATATTAAGTGCACGATCACATGCATTCAGAGAAGAGACATGGACAACCAGCTAAGCTTCCTGTCTAATACCAAGCCAAGAAACTTCACAGTTTCGGCGAAGGTCAGCGGTTCGGTCCCCAGATGTAGAGAAGGCGGTTCGTATGGATTCCGACGCCAGAAGTTGACACAGACACAGACTCTGAAGAAAAACGGAAGCCATTTGTAACACTCTATGTAGACGATCTAGACATGCCTGTAGTCGACGCTCCGCAAGGCACATGCGCCGAGAACTGCAATAAATTGCCAAATCGTCCACAAATAAGGAGGAGATACCATCACGAACACATTCGACAATGGGATTGATGGCAACAGCGAAGAGAGTGACGCTGAGTACAGACCCTTGAGGCACTCCGTTCTCCTGACTAAAAACACGAGAGAAAACAGAACCCACACGCACACGAAACACCCGGTCCTTCATGAACTCCCGGAGGAACACTGAAAGGTGGCCACGGCAGCCCCAACTATGCAAGGTACAAAGTAAGCCAGCCCTCCAGCAAGTGTCATAAGCTTTCTCCAGGTCGAAAAATATGGCCACAGTTTGACACTTCCAAAGAAAACCATTTAGCATGAGATCCGAGAGGGAGACAAGGTGGTCAGTCGTGGAGCGTTATCGGCGAAAGCCGTACTGTATGTTGCACAGAAGTTTCTCTGACCGGAGCCACCATCGTTGCCGTCCATTGATTATACGCTCCACCACCTTACAAAACGCACTGGTGAGGGAGATAGGACGGTAACTGGGAGGAAGACTATGGACCTTCCCCGGTTTTAAGATAGGAACAACGCTGGCTTCGCGCCAAGCTTTAGGAAACACACCCTCGCTCCAAACGAGATTGTACTGGTTCAGGAGATATTGCTTGCTGTGGGAAGAGAGGTTTAGCATCATAGCGATATGAAGACCATCGGGTCCTGGAGGGGAGTGTCGAGAGGATGCTTAACCGGCATCCGGCACCCGCATGCCAAAATCCGAGTTATAGCACTCGGAATCCAAGGACCGGAAGAGAGACTCTGAGACTCCACGTCCGCCTTGATGGCACGAAACGCTGGGTGATAATTGGCGGAGCTGGATGCAGTTGCGAATGTGCTACCAAGGGCGCCTGCAATAGCAACCGAATCAACGACGGGTTCACTTCCCACAAGAAGTCCCGGTATGGACGTACCAATCTGCTAACCGGCAACACTGCGGAGCTTCTCCCACACAACAGATGAAAGTGTTGTGCGACTGAATGTTTCAAGAAACGAAGCCCAGTAAGCCCGTTTGCTGACTCGAATAATGCGCCGTGCCCGGACGCGTGCTTGTTTAAAATTGATCAAATGCTCCAGTGTAGGGTGATGGCGAAATGCCCTAAGAGCCCTCCTATGAACACAGTCCACCAAGGGATCGCAAATCAGCTAGGGTAGGCAGACGACCTCTATATTGAATGCTCGGCAGCGGAGATCACGACAGAGTTGAAATGCTCGACCATCTGGTCAACGGAGACGAACTGGTGGTCGCTGAAAACAGCCAGAGAGGAAAAATAGCCCAATTGGACTTAGACCGCTGCGAAGAACTCGCACACGAGCAGGACATGTGCTGATGGTTTTTTTTTTTTTTTTTTTAAGTGTTTAACGCCGGCTTTAACTACTACTGGCACCGCAGGGGGGAAACGTGGTGTGTTATTGAGTAATTACACAAGGGCAAAGATCACAGGAATGAGTGTCTGATACTACGTTCCACTGAAAGCGGTGAGCAAGCTGTGCAGAGAAAACGGAAAGATCCAGGTGGGATAGCGTGGCAGAAGAATCGGAAAAGAAAGTAGGTTCACCGGTGTTCAGAACAGAGAAAATATTGATTCAAAAGGTCAGCAAGAACGGTCCCCCGCGCGCAGGGCCTAGGAGAACCCTTTAGGATATGGTGGGCATTAAAATCACCCAGCAGAAGAAAAGGTGCTGGGAGCTGTGACAAGAGATGGAGTATGTCAGCGGCGCAGAGGATAGATGAAGGCGGAACGTAGACAGCACATACAGTAAAGTAGAAACCAGGAACGGTAAGTCGAGTAGCAACAGCTTGCAAGGTAGTGTTAAGCGAGACTGGCTGACAGCAGATGTCATTGCGCATGAGAATCATAACACCCCCATGAGCAGGAGAGCCCTCCTCCGGTGTAACATCAAACCGCATGGGAAGGTATCGGTGCTGGGCTAATGCATCATGGAGGCGAAGCTTTGTCTCCTGCAAACACAGAACCAGAGGATAATAGGACAGCTGAAATTTGACCCTATGGGCACGGACACCGTGGATATTCCACGTCAGGAGAGCCTTGCAGCACAGTTAGAGGCGTGAAAGGTAACCGATGAATCATAATATGATTTTGCAGCTGGGATGCAAACGAATGGTGGAAACGAAGTTGTTGAAGTTATGGTGGGCGTTTCTTGTTCTTTACACTCTTTGGACCCACAAGAATTTTGCCACCTTTGTCGCCACTATCCGCTGATGTTCGGGATGCGGAAGCTCCTCAACGGCTCGTAGAACGAGAACGGGACTTGGAAGGTTTTTCAGTGGCTTTGAGTTTTTCACGACTGCTTCATGAGGAGCAGCGACATATGTGTCGGTCTAACTAGGGGCTTACAAGCAGGTTCTGGAGAAATGGCACTTGAAGCAGTGGTTGCTGTAAATGTTGAAGACTGCAAGATTGTAATAATCAGTGCCTGCTCTGTTTGCGTACACGCTTCTGCTACGGGCACGGTTTGTAGAGCCACTGAGGAAACAATGGTGCGGCGGAGCGCAGATGCGTAGCCTGAGATGCTCGTAGCCTGCAGTTGTTGGAAGCGACGCCGGGCTTCAGGAAAAGTTAGGCGTTCCTTAACCCGCAACTCCTGGATGGCTTTTTCCTCTAGAAAACGCGGACACTGCCGGGAGCTGGATGAATGGTTCACTTTACAATGGACGCCGCAGGGGTCTCGAGCACAACCAGATTCACCGTGAGCAGATTTGCCGCAACGTTCACATGTAGCGTGGAAGGTACACCGACTTTGGGTATGACCAAATTTCTGACACCGAAAACAACACATGGGATTTGGTGCGTACCGTTTCACAGCAGCGCGTTGGTAGCCACAGTAGAGTGCCTCAGGTAGGGTGGTGCCTGTGAACGTTAGGAATACCGTTCTCAACGCAACCGACTGACCATTACGTTTACCTAGAAGACGCTACACCCGACACACACCCTGGTCGGAGAGATGCGAAGTAATGTCTGCATCTGAAAGACCGTTTAAGATGATGGTGGTCGCTACGCCTCTACAAGTATTCAGAGATTTATGTGGGGCTACTGTTATTGGGTTGGAACCCAACAAGCCACCATCAAGATTTCCTAGACTGGTTTTCGGTCTTGGTTTCCACTAACAGCGTACCGTCTCTAGTCCTGGTTGCGTTGCTTACTTTACCACAGATTCTGTCAATTTCCCGTTGAATATAAAATGAGTTAATACCTCGCATAGTTTTAGATTGTTATACCAAAGTCACTACCAAAAAGCGGTCAAATGGAAGAGTTTTGCGCGGAGGGATCATGTAGAAATATCCCCCTTCCGGTACTGTCGGCGTCAGGCTGCATTCCCGGATAAACAGAAAAAAGACAGCAAAAATACTTTCCGGTCTGTGCCGCCTGGGACACCCCTCCCAGACAGATCTCACGCAGTACTTAGGAGGAGTTACCCTCCAGCCTCCACTGCTGGTCCATACGGGTAAGCCCTCCACCATGCTTAACCCGGCTTTATGCCCGTACCACAGGTATAACCAAATGTGGCCCCCCACTTTAGGCCATGGTGTGTAATGACACATACATGGATTAAGCGGACTTGTGGTTGATTACACCGGGTTTCCAATAGCGGTAGCACGTCCGGCCAGTTATTCTAACCCGACGACCTGCGTTCGTCGGGAGATTATCACGAGCCGGGCTCCCAGAGAAGCTACGTAGGCGTACATATCGGTTTGGACGATCTCCGCACCTAAGGCTTACACGTGGGGCAGTGTAAAGGGTCATCTCAACCGTCACGCCTGGGACCTCCAGAGAGCATGCAAGTTGTAAGCCGCGCTGGAACCGTCGGACAGGAACCACGGAGATAGAAGAAAGGTCCCTGTTGATGTGATGATGATGATGGTGTTTAAGGGCGCTCAACTGCCGAGGTCATAAGCGCCCTTATGATTAAAACTTGGCAATAGCCAGTAAGAAAATACCAAACAAAAAAGTAAACACAAATAAAAGAGCTAACACAGTTGAAACGGAAGTAACAGAAACGTCCAGCCCTCTAACCAGAGCTGGATATAAAACTCCATCTAAAATCAACACATTAAAACCAAAAGAGTTTAAAAAACCGCTATCACACTAAAACGTCAAGGTAAAAGAAAGTTTTGCTAAAAATTTAAAAACCCTGTCCACTGCTCTTGGGTCATCTGCCAGGACCTCAGCAAGAGAGGCCGGCATGCCCATAGATGACCGAATGTGTGCCAGGTGACCACACTCCAGCAACACATGACGAACTGTCTGTGCCTCCCCACAGAGCGCACAGACAGGAGCAGGTTCACGTTTAAAAAGGTAACTGTGTGTAAAAATACAGTGGCCAATTCTTAGACGAGCTAGTACTACCTCCTCCCGGCGGAATAAACGAGAGGAGGTTACCCAGTTGACAGGGAGGTCCTTCACCTCTCGCAGCTTATTACCACGGAGAGCCGACCACTCCGCATGCCAAGTCGAAAAAACGGCTCTCCGTACAGCCACTCTAAAATCTTCTGCTGTTGAATGGGTAATCGTAACACTGGGCGCTGTGACTGCCGATTTCGCTGCCAAATCCGCCGTGTCATTCCCTGGCAAGCCAACGTGTCCAGGAATCCATGCGCACTCCACATTAAAACCAGAAGCGTGCAAAATGTGGAGAACGTCCTGGATGCGCTGCACCAAAGGATGGTAATTGTACAGCTCACGAATGCTCTGGAGGGCACTAAGGGAATCACTAAGAATAAGGCAGTCACCTAATTTTCGACGTCGAATATACAGAAGGGCTTGATAAATAGCATATAGCTCGGCAGAATATATAGATGTGCAACTAGGCAAACCGTAAGTAGAAGTTGCGGTGCCAGTTACAAAGGCACATCCAACACCGTCGGGGCTCTTACTACCATCGGTGTAAATACAAATACGGCCACTGTATTTGGATAAAAATTCTAAAAAGCAACGACGAATACTATCAAGAGGCGTAACAGATTTCCCGTAGAGCGTCATCCCGAGATCGACATGGGAGGTAGCGCGTAACCAAGGGGGGTGTATACTCTCTCCCTTGGATAACAGCCGAGGAATGTCAACATGGTGCTGGCGTAGAAGCTCACGGAAACGAAAACCTGCTGGCCTGGGGCTCAGAGAGCGGAGGCAGTATCGCTCGTGCAGCTCAGGGGAGAAAAACGCGTGATAAGTTGGATGCCCAGGCATACACTTCAGCCCACAGCCATAATTAGCAAGCAGGACATCACGCCGACAACGCAGAGGAGGTTCTCCCGATTCGGCGTAGAGGCTAACAACTGGGCTCGTTGGAAAAGCTCCAACGGCCACACGGATGCCCTGGTTATGGACTGTGTCTAACCTTCTGAGCACTGAAGGTCGAGCTGAAGAATACACAATGCTGCCATAGTCCAACTTCGAACGAATCACAGCACGATAAAGACTGAGCAATGTCGTCCGATCCGCACCCCAAGACTTGCCACTTAGTATCCGTAAAAGATTTAGAGAACGGTCACATCGTGCTCTAAGCTGTGCTATTTGTGGTGCCCAACAAAGTTTCCGATCGAAGATCAAACCAAGGAATCTCGCCTCGTCTGCGAAAGGAAGTAAATCTGGCCCGAGTCGAAGAGACGGCGGCATATGCCACTTACGGCGCCAGAAGTTAACGCAGACTGTCTTCTCAGCGGAGAAACGAAAACCGTGTTTCGAGCTCCATGCATAGAGATTGTCCAAACACCGCTGGAGACGGCGTTCCAAAAACGGTGTACGCTGAGAAGTACAGAAGATGGCAAAGTCGTCCACGAATAAACAGGAAGAGACACCTTGAGGCACACATAGTGATATGGAATTTATCGCAATAGCAAATAGAGTCACGCTGAGTACCGAGCCCTGCGGCACTCCGTTCTCTTGAATAAAATGGTTAGAAAAAACCGAACCCACCCTCACTCGAAAAACGCGGTCCCGCATAAACTCCTGAATGACCAACGGTAGGCGTCCACGTATGTTCCAGTTGTGCAGAGAACGCAATATTCCCGCCCGCCAACACGTGTCGTAGGCCTTCTCGAGGTCAAAAAATATCCCAACTGTGGGGCTGTTCTTAAGAAACCCGTCCATAATCTGAGTTGACAGAGCGACAAGGTGGTCAGCAGTTGAACGTCGTCGTCGAAAGCCACACTGGATGTTCGTCAGAAGATTGTGGGATTCCAGCCACCACACCAACCGTCCATTGATCATGCGTTCCATCACCTTGCAAACGCAACTGGTGAGGGAAATAGGACGGTAACTGGAAGGAAGATGGCGGTCCTTTCCAGGTTTAAGAATGGGTATGATGGTGGCCTCCCGCCACTTGTCTGGAAAAATGCCATCCACCCAGACACGATTATAGACCTCGAGTAGGAAATCTTTGCCATCAGGAGAGAGATGTTGCAACATTTGGACGTGGATACCATCTGGACCTGGTGCTGAGTGTCGTGAAGAGGAGAGTGCATTGTCTAGCTCTGCCAGGGTGAAAAGGCGATTATAATCCTCAAGGTTGCCAGAAAGAAACGAGAATTCTTGAGATTCCACCTGGTTCTTAACTGTAAGAAACTCAGGGGAATAGTTGCCTGAGCTAGACACCTGAGCGAAAGCACTGCCTAAAGTATTCGCCACGTCAAATGTATCAACAACAGCTCCGGTAGGTGTTTTGAGACCGGCGATGGGCATATGGTTCGGTTTCCCAGCCACACGTCTTAACTTATCCCATACGACAGAGGAAGGTGTATGTCGATTAAAGGAACCCACGAATTTATTCCATGACATCTTTTTGCTATCCTTAATAACCCGCCTAGAATGTGCACGCATCCGTTTATAGTGTATCAGGTTATCCAGTGTAGGAAAACGCTGGAAAACCCGTAGAGCTCGTCTGCGAGCGCGAATAGCATCCCGACAGTCAGCGGTCCACCAAGGTACCGGAAATCGACGGCTGTAGCCAGTCGAACGCGGAATGGATTGCTCAGCAGCAGAAAGAATGGTCCCTGTAAGATGTTCGACCAAGTGGTTCACAGAGTCGTGCTCTTCGTAGCTAAATTTAGCCAAGTGGGAGTACAGTTCCCAGCTGGCGTGGTCTAGGCGCCAACTAGGTAAACGGGTGGAACATACAACGGGTGTCAAGACACTAATACGACAAGGAAAGTGGTCACTAGAATGCAAATCCGAGATGATATTCCAGCATAAGGTGACTGCCAGCTGAGGGGAACAAATTGCAATGTCAATGTGTGAAAAACTATGAAATGCGTCAGATAGAAAGGTGGGCTCTCCGGTGTTCAAGAGAGCAAGATTCTGACTATCCAAGAAGTCTTTAAGTAGCGTACCTCTCGCACAAGCCCGAGGAGAGCCCCAAAGAGGGTGATGGGCATTCACGTCGCCTACCAATAAAAAGGGTGGTGGCAACTGTGAAATGAGGTGTTCTAAGTCGCTGTGCGAGAGGTCCGCAGATGGAGGCAAATAGATACTGCAAATGGTGAATGAAGCGGAGGGTAGCTTAATGCTGACAGCAACGGACTGGATTGCAGATTGTATGGGTACGGAGTTGGCAAAAATATCATCTCGAATAAGCATCATAGTGCCCCCATGTGCCGGGACACCGTCCTCCGGGGATAAATCACATCGTACGGAGGAGTACTGCCTGATGGTAACGGTGTCCTGTGGACGGAGCTTCGTCTCTTGTAAGCATACAGCCAAGGGTTCATGCTGGCGCAGCAACAAGTCAAGCTCTGGTCGATGTGGTCGAATTCCGCGTATGTTCCAATGGAGGATAGCCATTGAGTATATTATGGGATAAGTTTCAAATCGAAAGACGCTTCTGCAAATTGGGATTAGCTGGTCGGTTCAATTTGTTCTTCTTAGGCGTTGGGCTAGTACTATTTTCAGGAGCACGATCCTGCCGTTTCCGCACTGTCCCTCTGGCAGTGGCGGCAGAATCCTCCTGGTCCATCTCCTCCACAAGGGAGGTCCCTTTTTCAAGAGCAGTTTTAGGTCCAAGTAGTTCGAACCGATTGGATGTGCTGATCGGCGAAGACGGCCGTCGCCGATTCACGCCCTCCTCCCCAGATGACCCTTCAGAGGAGGATACACGTGTGGAGTTGCGTGAACTTTTCTTACCTTTAGATGACTTGGTAATAGATTGCACATTCTCTTTCAAAAAGTCTTGTCGTACATACTTGGTCTTAAACTGTTTTTCTGGGGCAGAAGACGTCGTGAATTTAATAGCTTTAGTTCCGGAGGTCGAGGCTTTAGGTGACAAGTGTGCAGGACTATTCTGTAAGTTGGCGGATTTGGCAGATGTTGATACCAACTTCGGTGTAGGTGCCGAAGGCTTTGGCAGCGCTTGGGCTAAAATAACCTTTTCCGCAATTGTAGCCCCGTTCATATCGCCGGTCTGTGTTGCGATTTCCCGACGCGGTACCGGTTTAGCTGCAACTGAGCTATAGGTACCGGACCTCGGGGCAGAGGGTTGGCGGAGTCGCAGGAGCTTCCGGGCTTCCAAGAAGGACACCTTCTCTTTCACCCGTATCTCCTGGATCGCTCGTTCCTCTGCAAAACGGGGGCAGTCTCGGGAACTAGATGGGTGTTCCCCGTTACAGTTCACACACGATGGAGCTGAAGCACAGGCCCCATCGTGGGAGATGTCACCGCAGTGGACGCAGGTGGACTTGCCGGTACACAACTCACTTGTGTGACCAAAACGTTGGCATTTAAAGCACCTCAGCGGATTGGGTATATAAGGCCTAACTTCGATGGCTTCATACCCTGCTCTAATCTTTTGAGGCAGATCAACCCGATCAAAAGTAAGAAACAGGGTACGAGTAGGCAGGAATTCACCGTTGATCTTACGTTGTACCCGATAAACAGCTGAGACACCCTGAGTCGCAAGATTTTCTTTGATCTCCTCAATGGACAAACCGTCCAACGCGCTGGTTGTTATTACACCGCGGGAGGAGTTCAGCGACTTGTGCACCTCGACCTTCACTGGATAGCTGGCTAACATGGTGGCTTTAAGTATTCTTGCAGCTTGCGAGGCGGAGTTGGCTTCGACAAGAAGTGTACCATTGCGAGCTCGAACGCAGGATTTAACAGGACCAGCAATGGCATCGAGACCCTTTTGGATAGTAAAAGGGCTCACCGTAAGAAACTTCTTACCTTCCTCTGTCCTATGAATGACCAAGTAGCGAGGACCACATGACTCGACTACTTCCTTTCCAACGTCTTTATTTGAAATCAGGGGTTTAAGTTTTGGTGCCATAAAAAAATTGTATAAATTCATCCCCCAGTGCTCCCCACCCACCACGGAGCCCAACGAGGGGTCACCCCACTGGGGTGACAGGGCTACACAGGGGATATAGCGGGCTCGCCGTCCCACTCACCCTGGAGTTCGGTGTAATACCTAGTCCTGGCCGATTGACTAGGGGTGGGTTAGTCCCTAGCCTCCCGTTTAGGCAAATCAGAAACCAAAGCGGTGTATTAGGCTGCGCACCCTCCCCAGTTACTGAAAGACAGAAGCCCAGGCTCAGGTACGCAACCCTCAACCAACCAGGATATTCCTCTTCACCGACACGGGTCTCCACGCACGGCCTACACGTGGGTGGGCATTTTGACCTTCTGGCTCCCTCACCACTCTGAGGTTGCCCACAGAGGGAGTCAAGGTGGCTCGGGACCCCGGGTGCGCCTAACCCGTACCTACCGCAGTAGGCCCCTGGGGGGCCTGTTGATGTGGCAGGAGTTATTAAACCTAAACCCTTAAAACTAAGTATATAGGGAATAAGCCTTGAAGAGGAAGAAGATGAGGCGAGTAAACTCGCACCCACAAGAACATACACAAACAAATGCGTAGACACTCAGACAGAAACACAAAACGTGGCCAAGTGGATGGCGATAGGGAGGATGATATGTTGGCGATAGGCTCGGGAACACCCGGGTGTGCCAAACCCCTACCTACAGTAGTAGGCATGGGGGGATATCCCCTGTGTAGCCCTGTCACCCAATTGGGTTGACCCCATGTAGGGCACCGTGGTGGGTGGGGAGCACTGGGTGATGAATTTATTCTGCCTTTTTCATGGCAAAAAATAAACCTTTTCATAGTAACGTGTCTGGGAAAGAAGTAGTTGAGTTCAGTGGTCCTCGCTACTTAGTTATCAATAGAGCAGAGGAAGGGAGGAAATTTAACTCGATTAGCCCTCTTGCTATCCGAAAGGGTTTACACAAAATTGCTGGTCCGGTGAAATCTTGTATTCGAGACCGAAAAGGAACTCTGCTGGTGGAAGTACTGTCAGCACCCCAGGCAGAGAAGATACTTAGAGCCAACTCTTAAGAAGCTATCCCATTGGTGTCGAAAAACTTAAGAATTTGAATTCCTCGCGTGGTGTTATCACCACCGGTGCCTTGGACGGTTTTTACAACGAGAAGTTTCAAGGTGACCTAGCATACCAAGGTGAGGATTCAGGGGAAAGTTAATGGTCAGTTCATGCCTAGCCGTACTCTGTTCCTTACCTTTGATCGGGTAGATCTTCCCCAAAGGATTAAGGCAGGGTACGAAGCCATCGAGGTTAAGCCCTATAGAGCCAACCAACTCAGATGTTGCAAATATCCAGTGATTTTTGTTCTGACAATTCTACCTGTGGTATCTGTGGAGCCGCATCGCACGATGAAGTTGTACTACTACTCCATCCTGTGTAAATTGCAATGGGGAACATCCATCTAGTTCCCGCAATTGCCCGCGTTTCATAGAGGAGATGGCAGTCCAGGAGATACGGGTGAAGGAGAAGGTGCCTTCTCCGAAGCCTATAGGCTCCTGCTCCTACGCCAAATCTCTGTCCGACGCTCTAGGACCTATAGCTCGGTTGCAGCTAAACCGATACCGAGCTGGGACATCGCGATTCAAACCGGTGATATAAACGGGGCCACTACTGCAGAGAGGATTATCGTACCAGTTCAACAACGAAGTCCGCTACATCTACCATGAAATCTACCATCGTGAAGAGCTCTCCGTCAGCAGCGTCACCCAAACCGTCTACCTTGGGCAAAAAAACCACTACACCCGTAGATTATTCTGCGCCTGTAAATACCTATAAGACCACCTATGTGCGAACCGACTTTCTGAAGAATAATGCCAAGCCCTCTCCTAAAGTATCTCTGGGAAAGAAAAGTCCACATAATTCTTTTCGCAGATCATCTTCTGAGGAATGTTCTGGGAAGAGTACCCATCGGCGGCGACCATCTTCGCCGATAAGCACGTCCAATCGGTTCGAGGTTCTCGAACAGAAATTCTCAATTGGGCAGGGGTCCTCCCAGGTGAAGGAGATGGACCCCGAATATTCTGCCCTCGCTGCAAGACGGCCAGTGCGTAAGCGGCAGGATCGTGCTCCTGAAAAAAGTGTGAGTCCGACGGCCAAGAGAAACAAACTAAACCGATCAGCACAGCCAAATATGCAGAAACGTCTTTTCATTTAAAACTTATCCTATATCAATCCCATATCTATCCTTCAATAGAACATACGTGGAATTCAATCACATCTACCAGAACTGGAATTCTTGCTCCATCGGAATCAGCCTTTAGTCGAGTGCTTACGAGACCAAGTTCCGCCCCCAAGACCACCTTACAAGAAAGCAGTACGCTTCTGGCCGGTGTGGGCTGGTAAATTCACGACGTCTTCTGCCCCTGAGAAGCAGCTTAAGACCAAGTATGTACGACAAGACTTCTTGAAAGAGAATGTGCAATCTTCTACCAAGTCACCTAAGGGTAAGAAAAGTACACGCAACTCCCCACGTGTATGCCCCCCTGATGGGTCATCTGGGGAGGAGGGCGTGGATCGGCGACGGCCGCCTTCGCGATCAGCACATCTAATCGGTTCGAACTTCTCGGACCGAAATTTGGTCTTGAAAAACGGGCCTCCCTTGTGGATGAGATGGACCAGGAGGATTCTGCCGCCACTGCGAGAGGGACAGTGCGGAAACGGCAGGATCGTGCTCCTGAATATAGTACTTGCCCAATGCCTAAGAAGAACAAATTGAACCGACCAGCTAATCCCAATCTGCAGAAGCGTTTTTCGATTTGAAACTTGTCAGATAATATACTCAATGGCTATCCTACATTAAAACATACGCGGAATCCGACCACATCGACCAGAGCTTGACTTGTTGCTGCGCCAGCATGAACCATTGGCTGTATGCTTACAAGAGACGAAGCCCCTTCCACAGGACACCGTTACCATCAAGCAGTACTCCGTACGATGTGATTTATCCCCGGAGGAGCGTGTGCCGGCACATGGGGGCACTATGATGCTTATTCGTGATGATATTTTTGCCATCTCCGTACCCATAGAATCTGCAATCTAGTCCGTTGCTGTCAGGATTAAGCAGGCCTCCGTTTTATACACCATTTGCAGTATCTATTTGCCTCCATTTGCGGACCTCTAGCACAGCGACTTAGAACCCCTGGTTTCGCAGTTGCCACCACCCTTTTTATTGGTAGGCGAAGTGAATGCCCATCATCCTCTTTGGGGCTCTCCTTGGGCTTGTGCGGCAGGTACGCTACTTTAAGACTGGATAGTCAGAATCTTGCTCTCTTGAACACCGGAGAGCCCAACTTACTTTCTGACGCCATTCATAGTTTTTCACACATTGACATTACAATTTGTTCCCCTCAGGTAGCAGTCACGTTATGCAAGAATATCATCTCGGATTTGCATTCTAGTGACCACTTTCCTTGTCGTATTAGTCTCTTGACACCCGTTGTATGTTCCATCGGTTTACCTAGCTGGCGCCTAGACCAAGCCAACTGGGAACTGTACTCCCATTTGGCTGAATTTAACTACGAAGAGCACGACTCTGTGAACCACTTGGTCGAACACCTCATAGGGACCATTCTTTCTGCTGCTGAGCAACCCATTCCGCGTTCGACTGGCCACAGCCGTCGATTTCCGGTACTTTGGTGGACCGATGACTGTTGGGATGCTATTCGCGCTCGCAGACGAGCTCTACGGGTTTTCCAGCGTTTTCCTACACTGGATGACCTGATACACTATAAACAGTTGCGTGCACAGTCTAGGCGGGTTATTAAGGATAGCAAAAAGATGTCATGGAATAAATTCGTGGGTTCCTTTAATTGACATACACCTTCCTCTGTCGTATGGGATAAGTTAAGACGTGTAGCTGGGAAATCGACCCATATGCCCATTCCTGATCTCAAAACACCTACCGGAGCTGTTGTTCATACTTTTGACGTAGCGAACACTTTAGGCAGTGCATTCGCTCAGGTGTCTAGCTCAGGCAATTATTCCCTGGAGTTTCTTACTGTTAAGACGCAGTTTGAATCTCAAGCTTTCTCGTTTCTTACTGGCAACCTTGAGGATTATAATCACCTTTTCACCCTGGCAGAGCTAGACAATGCACTCTCCTCTTCCCGACACTTTGCACCAGGGCCAGATGGTATCCACGTCCAAATGTTGCAACATCTCTCTTCTGAATGCAAAGCTTTCCTACTCGAGATCTATAATCGTGTCTGGGTTGATGGCATTTTTCCAGACAAGTGGGGGGAGTCCACCATCATACGCATTCTTAAACCTGGAAAGAATGGCCATCTTCCTTCCAGTTACCGTCCTACTTCCCTCACCAGTTGCGTGCGCATAATCAATGGACGGTTGGTGTGGTGGCTTGAAACCCACCATCTTCTGCCGAAGATCCAATGTGGCTTTAGACGACGACGTTCAAACACTGACCACGTTGTCTCGCTGTCAACTCAAATCATGGACGGGTTTCTTAAGAACAGCCCCACTGTTTGGATATTTTTTGACCTCGAGAAGGCCTACGACACGTGTTGGCGGGCGGGAATATTGCTTTCTCTCCACAACTGGAACATACGTGAACGCCTAGCGTTGATCATTCAGGAGTTTATGCTGTACCGCGTTTTTCGAGTGAGGTTTGCCTTGGTTTTTTCTAACCATTTTATTCAAGAGAAAGGAGTGCCGCAGGGCTCGGTACTCAGCGTGACGCTATTTGCTATTGCGATAAATTCCATGTCACTATGTGTGCCTCCAGGTGTCTCTTCCTGTTTATTCGTGGACGACTTCGCTATCTTCTATACTTCTCAGCGTACACCGTTTTTGGAACGCCGTCTCTAGCGGTGTTTGGACAATCTCTATGGTTGGAGCTTGACACACGGGTTTCGTTTCTCCGCTGAGAAGACAGTCTGCGTTAACTTCTGGCGCCGTGGGTGGCAAATGCCGCCGTCTCTTCGACTCGGGCCAGATTTACTTCCTTTCGCAGATGAGGCGAGATTCCTTGGTTTGATCTTCGATCGGAAACTTTGTTGGGCACCACATATAGGGCAGCTGAAAGCGCGATGTGACCGTTCTCTAAATCTTTTACGGATACTTAGTGGCAAATCTTGGAGTGCGGATCGGACGGCATTGCTCCGTCTTTATCGTGCTCTGATTCGTTCGAAGTTGGACTATGGCAGCATTGTGTACTCTTCAGCCTGACCTTCAGTGCTCAGAAGATTAGACACAGTCCATAATCAGGGCATCTGTGTGGCCTTTGGAGATTTTCCAAGGACCCCAGTTGTTAGCCTCTACGCCGAATCGGGAGAACTTCTTCTGCGATGTTGGCGTGATGTCCTGTTTGTTAATTATGGCCTGTGGGCTGAAGTATATGCCTGGGCATACAACTTATCACGCGTTTTTCTCCCCTGAGCTGCACGAGCGATACTGCCTCCACTCCCCGAGCACCAGGCCAGCAGATTTTCGTTTCCGTGAGCTTCTACGGCAGCACCATGTTGACATGCCTAGGTTGTTATCTAAGGGAGAGGGTATATACCCCCCTTGGTTACGTGCTATCTCGGGATGACGCTTTACGGGATACCTATTACGGTCTTTGATAGTATTTGTCGTTGTTTGTTTTAGAATGTTTGTCCAAATACAGTGGCCGTATTTGTATTTACACCGATGGCAGTAAGAGTCCCGACGGTGTTGGGTGTGCCTTAGTCACTGGCACCGCAACTTCTACTTGCGGTTTGCCAAGTAGCACATCTATATGTTCTGCCGAGCTATTTGCTATTTATCTAGCCCTTCTGTATACTCGGCGTCAACAATTAGGTGACTGCCTTATTCTTAGTGATTCTTAGTGCCCTTCAGAGAATTCTTGAGCTATACAATTGCCGTCCTTTGGTGCAGCGCATCCAGGACGTTCTCCACATTTTGCACGCTTCTGGCTTTAATGTGGAGTGCGCATGGATTCCTAGACACGTTGGCTTGCCAGGGAATGACACGGCGGATTTAGCAGCAAAATTGGCAGCCACAGCGCCCAGTGTAACCATTACCAATTCAACAGCCGAAGATTTTGGTGTGGCTGTACGGAGAGCCGTTTTTTCGACTTGGCATGCGGAGTGGTCGGCTCTCCGTGGGAATAAGCTGCGAGATGATGATAATGGTGTTTAAGGGCGCTCAACTGCCGAGGTCATAAGCGCCCTTATGATTAAAACTTGGCAATAGGAGGTAAGAAAATACCAAACAAAAAAGTAAACACAAGTAAAAGAGCTAACACAGTTGAAACGGAAGTAACAGAACTGTCCAGCCCTATAACTAGAGCTGGATATAAAACTCCATCTAAAATCAACACATTAAAATTAAAAGAGTTTAAAATAAACTGCTATCACACTAAAACGTCAAGGTTAAAGAAAGTTTTGCTAAAAATTTAAAAACCCTGTCCACTGCTCTTGGGTCATCTGCCAGGACCTCAGCAAGAGTGGCCGGCATGCCCATAGATGACCGAATGTGTGCCAGGTGACCACACTCCAGCAACACATGACGAACTGCCTGTGCCTCCCCACAGAGCGCACAGACAGGAGCAGGTTCACGTTTAAAAAGGTAACTGTGAGTAAAAATACAGTGGCCAATTCTTAGCCGAGCTAGTACTACCTCCTCCCGGCGGAATAAACGAGAGGAGGTTACCCAGTTGACAGGGAGGTCCTTCACCTCTCGCAGCTTATTACCACGGAGAGCCGACCACTCCGCATGCCAAGTCGATAAAACGGCTCTCCGTACAGCCACTCTAAAATCTTCTGCTGTTGAATGGGTAATCGTAACACTGGGCGCTGTGACTGCCGATTTCGCTGCCAAATCCGCCGTGTCATTCCCTGGCAAGCCAACGTGTCCAGGAATCCATGCGCACTCCACATTAAAACCAGAAGCGTGCAAAATGTGGAGAACGTCCTGGATGCGCTGCACCAAAGGATGGTAATTGTACAGCTCACGAATGCTCTGAAGTGCACTAAGGGAATCACTAAGAATAAGGCAGTCACCTAATTTTCGACGTCGAATATACAGAAGGGCTTGATAAATAGCATATAGCTCGGCAGAGTATATAGATGTGCAACTAGGCAAACCGTAAGTAGAAGTTGCGGTGCCAGTGACAAAGGCACATCCAACACCGTCGGGGCTCTTACTACCATCGGTGTAAATACAAATACGGCCACTGTATTTGGATAAAAATTCTAAAAAGCAACGACGAATACTATCAAGAGGCGTAACAGATTTCCCGTAGAGCGTCATCCCGAGATCGACATGGGAAGTAGCGCGTAACCAAGGGGGATGTATACTCTCTCCCTTGGATAACAGCCGAGGAATGTCAACATGGTGCTGGCGTAGAAGCTCACGGAAACGAAAACCTGCTGGCCTGGGGCTCAGAGAGCGGAGGCAGTATCGCTCGTGCAGCTCAGAGGAGAAAAACGCGTGATAAGTTGGATGCCCAGGCATACACTTCAGCCCACAGCCATAATTAGCAAGCAGGACATCACGCCGACAACGCAGAGGAGGTTCTCCCGATTCGGCGTAGAGGCTAACGACTGGGCTCGTTGGAAAAGCTCCAACGGCCACACGGATGCCCTGGTTATGGACTGTGTCTAACCTTCTGAGCACTGAAGGTCGAGCTGAAGAATACACAATGCTGCCATAGTCCAACTTCGAACGAATCACAGCACGATAAAGACGGAGCAATGCCGTCCGATCCGCAACCCAAGATTTGCCACTTAGTATCCGTAAAAGATTTAGAGAACGGTCACATCGTGCTCTAAGCTGTGCTATTTGTGGTGCCCAACAAAGTTTCCGATCGAAGATCAAACCAAGGAATCTCGCCTTGTCTGCGAAAGGAAGTAAATCTGGCCCGAGTCGAAGAGACGGCGGCATTTGCCACTTACGGCGCCAGAAGTTAACGCAGACTGTCTTCTCAGCGGAGAAACGAAAACCGTGTTTCGAGCTCCAAGCATAGAGATTGTCCAAACACCGCTGGAGACGGCGTTCCAAAAACGGTGTACGCTGAGAAGTACAGAAGATGGCAAAGTCGTCCACGAATAAACAGGAAGAGACACCTTGAGGCACACATAGTAATATGGAATTTATCGCAATAGCAAATAGAGTCACGCTGAGTACCGAGCCCTGCGGCACTCCGTTCTCTTGAATAAAATGGTTAGAAAAAACCGAGCCCACCCTCACTCGAAAAACGCGGTCCCGCATAAACTCCTGAATGACCAACGGTAGGCGTCCACGTATGTTCCAGTTGTGCACAGAACGCAATATTACCGCCCGCCAACACGTGTCGTAGGCCTTCTCGAGGTCAAAAAATATCCCAACTGTGGGGCTGTTCTTAAGAAACCCGTCCATAATCTGAGTTGACAGAGAGACAAGGTGGTCAGCAGTTGAACGTCGTCGTCGAAAGCCACACTGGATGTTCGTCAGAAGATTGTGGGATTCCAGCCACCACACCAACCGTCCATTGATCATGCGTTCCATCACCTTGCACACGCAACTGGTGAGGGAAATAGGACGGTAACTGGAAGGAAGATGGCGGTCCTTTCCAGGTTTAAGAATGGGTATGATGGTGGCCTCCCGCCACTTGTCTGGAAAAATGCCATCAACCCAGACACGATTATAGACCTCGAGTAGGAAATCTTTGCCATCAGGAGAGAGATGTTGCAACATTTGGACGTGGATACCATCTGGACCTGGTGCTGAGTGTCGTGAAGAGGAGAGTGCATTGTCTAGCTCTGCCAGGGTGAAAAGGCGATTATAATCCTCAAGGTTGCCAGAAAGAAACGAGAATTCTTGAGATTCCACCTGATTCTTAATTGTAAGAAACTCAGGGGAATAATTGCTTGAGCTAGACACCTGAGCAAAAGTACTGCCTAAAGTATTCGCCACGTCAAATGTATCAACAACACCTCCGGTAGGTGTTTTGAGACCGGCGATGGGCATATGGTTCGGTTTCCCAGCCACACGTCTTAACTTATCCCATACGACAGAGGAAGGTGTATGTCGATTAAAGGAACCCACGAATTTATTCCATGACATCTTTTTGCTATCCTTAATAACCCGCCTAGAATGTGCACGCATCCGTTTATAGTGTATCAGGTTATCCAGTGTAGGAAAACGCTGGAAAACCCGTAGAGCTCGTCTGCGAGCGCGAATAGCATCCCGACAGTCATCGGTCCACCAAGGTACCGGAAATCGACGGCTGTAGCCAGTCGAACGCGGAATGGATTGCTCAGCAGCAGAAAGAATGGTCCCTGTAAGATGTTCGACCAAGTGGTTCACAGAGTCGTGCTCTTCGTAGCTAAATTCAGCCAAGTGGGAGTACAGTTCCCAGCTGGCGTGGTCTAGGCGCCAACTAGGTAAACGGGTGGAACATACAACGGGTGTCAAGACACTAATACGACAAGGAAAGTGGTCACTAGAATGCAAATCCGAGATGATATTCCAGCATAAGGTGACTGCCAGCTGAGGGGAACAAATTGCAATGTCAATGTGTGAAAAACTATGAAATGCGTCAGATAGAAAGGTGGGCTCTCCGGTGTTCAAGAGAGCAAGATTCTGACTATCCAAGAAATCTTTAAGTAGCGCACCTCTCGCACAAGCCCGAGGAGAGCCCCAAAGAGGGTGATGGGCATTCACGTCGCCTACCAATAAAAAGGGTGGTGGCAACTGCGAAATGAGGTGTTCTAAGTCGCTGTGCGAGAGGTCCGCAGATGGAGGCAAATAGATACTGCAAATGGTGAATGAAGCGGAGGGTAGCTTAATGCTGACAGCAACGGACTGGATTGCAGATTGTATGGGTACGGAGTTGGCAAAAATATCATCTCGAATAAGCATCATAGTGCCCCCATGTGCCGGGACACCGTCCTCCGGGGATAAATCACATCGTACGGAGGAGTACTGCCTGATGGTAACGGTGACCTGTGGACGGAGCTTCGTCTCTTGTAAACATACAGCCAAGGGTTCATGCTGGCGCAGCAACAAGTCAAGCTCTGGTCGATGTGGTCGAATTCCGCGTATGTTCCAATGGAGGATAGCCATTGAGTATATTATGGGATAAGTTTCAAATCGAAAGACGCTTCTGCAGATTGGGATTAGCTGGTCGGTTCAATTTGTTCTTCTTAGGCGTTGGGCTAGTACTATTTTCAGGAGCACGATCCTGCCGTTTCCGCACTGTCCCTCTGGCAGTGGCGGCAGAATCCTCCTGGTCCATCTCCTCCACAAGGGAGGTCCCTTTTTCAAGAGCAGTTTTCGGTCCAAGTAGTTCGAACCGATTGGATGTGCTGATCGGCGAAGACGGCCGTCGCCGATTCACGCCCTCCTCCCCAGATGACCCTTCAGAGGAGGATACACGTGTGGAGTTGCGTGTACTTTTCTTACCTTTAGATGACTTGGTAATAGATTGCACATTCTCTTTCAAAATGTCTTGTCGTACATACTTGGTCTTAAACTGTTTTTCTGGGGCAGAAGACGTCGTGAATTTAATAGCTTTAGTTCCGGAGGTCGAGGCTTTAGGTGACAAGTGTGCAGGACTATTCTGTAAGCTGGCGGATTTGGCAGATGTTGATACCAACTTGGGTGTAGGTGCCGAAGGCTTTGGCAGCGCTTGGGCTAAAATAACCTTTTCCGCAATTGCAGCCCCGTTCATATCGCCGGTCTGTGTTGCGATTTCCCGACGCGGTACCGGTTTAGCTGCAACTGAGCTATAGGTACCGGACCTCGGGGCAGAGGGTTGGCGGAGTCGCAGGAGCTTCCGGGCTTCCAAGAAGGACACCTTCGCTTTCACCCGTATCTCCTGGATCGCTCGTTCCTCTGCAAAACGGGGGCAGTCTCGGGAACTAGATGGGTGTTCCCCGTTACAGTTCACACACGATGGAGCTGAAGCACAAGCCCCATCGTGGGAGGTGTCACCGCAGTGGACGAAGGTGGACTTGCCGGTACACAACTCACTAGTGTGACCAAAACGTTGGCATTTAAAGCACCTCAGCAGATTGGGTATATAAGGCCTAACTTCGATGGCTTCATACCCTGCTCTAATCTTTTGAGGCAGATCAACCCGATCAAAAGTAAGAAACAGGGTACGAGTAGGCAGGAATTCACCGTTGATCTTACGTTGTACCCGATAAACAGCTGAGACACCCTGAGTCGCAAGATTTTCTTGGATCTCCTCAATGGACAAACCGTCCAACGCGCGGGTTGTTTCTACACCGCGGGAGGAGTTCAGCGACTTGTGCACCTCGACCTTCACTGGATAGCTGGCTAACATGGTGGCTTTAAGTATCCTTGCAGCTTGCGAGGCGGAGTTGGCTTCGACAAGAAGTGTACCGTTGCGAGCTCGAACGCAAGATTTGACCGGACCAGCAATGGCATCGAGACCCTTTTGGATAGTAAAAGGGCTCACCGTAAGGAACTTCTTACCTTCCTCTGTCCTATGAATAACCAAGTAGCGAGGACCACATGACTCGACTACTTCCTTTCCAACGTCTTTATTAAGGGGTTTGAGTTTTGGTGCCATAGAAAAAATGGTATAAATTCATCCCCCAGTGCTCCCCACCCACCACGGAGCCCAACGAGGGGTCACCCCACTGGGGTGACAGGGCTACACAGGGGATATAGCGGGCTCGCCGTCCCACTCACCCTGGAGTTCGGTGTAATACCTAGTCCTGGCCGATTGACTAGGGGTGGGTTAGTCCCTAGCCTCCCGTTTAGGCAAATCAGAAACCAAAGCGGTGTATTAGGCTGCGCACCCTCCCCAGTTACTGAAAGACAGAAGCCCAGGCTCAGGTACGCAACCCTCAACCAACCAGGATATTCCTCTTCACCGACACGGGTCTCCACGCACGGCCTACACGTGGGTGGGCATTTTGACTTACTGACTCCCTCAACCACTCTGAGGTTGCCCACAGAGGGAGTCAAGGTGGCTCGGGACCCCGGGTGCGCCTAACCCGTACCTACCGTAGTAGGCCCCTGGGGGGAAGCTGCGAGAGGTGAAGGATCTCCCGGTCGAATGGGTATCCTCCTCTCGTTTATCCCGCCGGGAGGAGGTAGTACTACCTCGGCTACGAATTTCCCACTGTATTTTTACTCACAGTTACCTTTTTAAACGCGAACCTACTTCTGTCTGTGCGCTCTGTGGGGAGGCACAAACAGTTCGTCATGTGTTGCTGGAGTGTGGTCACCTGGCACACATTCGGTCCTCAATGGGCAAGCCGGCCTCTCTTGCCGAGGTCCTGGCAGATGACCCAAAAGCAGTGGACAGGGTTTTTAAATTTTTAGCACAGGTTTCTTTCACCTTGAAGTTTTAGTGTGATAGCACTTTTTTTAACTCTTTTAGTTTTAGTGTGTTGGTTTTAGATGGAGTTTTATATCCAGCTCTGGTTAGACGGCTGGACAGTTCTTTTACTTCTGTTTTCTACTCTTTTAGCTTTACTTTTACCTTGTTTACTTTTTTGCAATAGTATTTTCTTACTGCCTATTGCCAAGTTTTAATCATAAGGGCGCCATTGACCTCGGCAGTTGAGCGCCCCTAAACACCATTATCATCATCACTCTCGAGCCGAAATTTTCTATGGGTTAACGGTCCTCCCCTGTGGAGGAGATGGAACAGGAGGATTCTGCCTTGACTGCCAGAGTGACAGTGCGTAAGCGGCAGGAAAGTGGTCCTCGAAAAGGTATTAGTCCAATGCCTAAAACGAATAAATTAAACCGACCAGAACCGGCCAGCATGCAGAAACGCCTTTCTATTTAGAACATATCCCCTTCTAGTGACCATGGCTATCCTACAGTGGAACATACGTGGCATTAGACCACGTCGACCAGAGCTGGACTTGTTGCTCCACCAGCAGTAGCCTTTGGTCGTATGCTTGCAAGAGACCAAATTCCGTCCCCAAGACAACCTTACCTTCAGGCAGTACTCTTCTGTCCGGTGTGATATATTTCCGGCGGATGGAGTACTTGCACATGGAGGCACTATGATTATCATCAGAGATAACATCTTCGCTACATGTGTACCCATTCAATCTGACATACAATCCATTGCTGTCAGGATTAAGCTACCTACAATTAGCTTCACCATTTGCAGGATATATGTACCTCCTTCTGATGGCCCCCCCCCCCAGGGGCCTACTGCGGTAGGTACGGGTTTGGCGCACCCGGGGGTTCCCGAGCCGCTCACCGTCACTTCACCCTACCCATCGCCATTTACTGTTGCCACGTCTTTTGTTCTGCATTTGTTTTTTTCGTTTGTTTACTTTATCATCCTCTTCCTCTTCTAGGCTTATGGAACTTAGTAGTTTGTAAGGCATTAGCTTTATTAACTGCTGTCCCGCCAGCAGGGATCTTTCACTATCCCCGTGGTTCCTGTCCCACGGTTCCAGCGCGGCTCCCAATTTGTGTGCTCTACGGAGGTCCCAAGCTTGAAGGTTGGGTGCACCCTCCCCACTGCCCCTATGTGTAGCCTTAGGTGCGGAGCCCGTCCATACCGTCAAGTACATTCACGTAGCTTGTTAGTAAGCCCGGCCTGTGCTGGTGTCCCGACGACCGCGTTACGTCGTTGGGATAGTTTCACGGGCCGGACGTGTTACCGCTGACGTTGCTCCGGCGTAATCAACCACAAGTCCCCTGAATCCGTGCATATGTTCTGTCGCTGCACGGCCTAGAGTGGGGATCCACAGGCGGTTATTCCTGTGGTAGGGGCTTAAAACCGGGGCGTGCATGGTGAACGGTATACGCATATGGACCAGCAGTGGTGTTTGGAGGGTAACCCTTGTGACGTAGGCCTTGGGTATCGGTCACGGGATGGTGCCCGTGACGACACAGACTGTGGAGATTTGGTGTCTTTTATTCTTTAACCCCCGGATGGCAGGCTGACGCCGATGGTTCCGGAAGGGGGTCTTTTCAATATGTCAAACCGCGCACCACCCTCTTATTTTGACCAGTTTATTGTTATCGCTATGTTGAACGAAACGAAGAAATTTTCAGACATAATTCCATTCTACGTGCAAAGGGAAGTTGACAGGATCTGCGGCAAGGTTAAAAACGCGACAAGGGTACGAGACGGTACGCTACTGGTAGAGATCCACAATAAAGACCAATCGGACAAGCTACTTCGTGCTACTCTGTTGGGATCGTACAGCATCAAAGTTTACCCCCACAAGTCCAGGAACACCTGTAGAGGAGTTGTGACCACCTCTAGCTTAGACGACCTCTCCAATGAAGATATTGCCACCCATCTTTCAGAACAGCGAGTTTGTCAGGCGTACCCATTGCGTACGAACTTTCTCACGTTCAAGGGTACTAGCGTTCCGGAGTTCATATACTGTGGTTACGAACGTACTGCCGTCCGCCCGTATGTGCCGAACCCTATGCGGTGCTTCAAGTGCCAGCGCTTCGAGCATACCCAAGCCGCTTGTGCCCGACCCGCAACCTGCGATCGTTGTGGTCTAGTGGCACACGTTGACAGCGTCTGTACGCGCGCACCGTGCTGTGTAAACTGTGAAGGCAGTCATCCGTCTAGCTCTCGACAGTGTCGCATGTACTTGGCAGAGAAAAGCATACAAGAAATACGTGTGAAGGAACATCTTACTTCTCCTGAGGCGAGACGGCGCTTTGAGCAGCTAAAGCCGGCCAACTCCTCAGCCGTTCGCCGTAAGCTTGTCCAATCCGTCGGTTTACAGACTGTGCCTGTCGCGGATGCGTCGACGCAAACTGACTTGTGCGAAGCCGCTCCTTTACGTGCTCAATCATCTGCATCTCAGTGTACAACTTCTGATGCACAGCAGCAATCTCAGCCGTCGACTAACCCATGTGCTCCTAGTTCATCCTTCGCCGGAGATCGTTCCCGTCAACGTAGTAGACCGATGAGCCGAACTTCGGCAACGTCCCGCTCTCGTTCTGCGAACCGAAAGACTTCTTCTCACTCCCAACCACCAGTGGAGTCTGAGGAAGACACGGATTTTAGCTTAGTTGGAGCTAAATCTCCTAAGGTGAGAAAGAAAGTAATTACACCACCTTAATTTCTATCTCACCATGGATATAATCCAGTGGAATATAAATGGGATCAGGGCCCGTCTACCAGACCTTCAACATATAATCAACAAGCGTTCACCCTCAATCCTCTGTCTCCAGGAAACCCACTTACATCCCCACCATACCCTTACACTTCGTCATTTTCAATCCTTCAGACACGACTTTGTTGGTGGCCAGCGTGCTTGCAACGGTGTTGTTACTCTCGTGGCTCCTACCATCCTTGCCGCCAGTTATACACCCAACACCCCGCTACAAGCGGTAGCTGTGCGCGTAACATTGCCTTCCATCTGCTTTTCTGTTTGCAATGTCTATTTGCCGCCGCACGATGTGATCTCAGACACTGAGCTTCGGGCATTGTTAGCACAAATTCCCCCGCCGCTGATCTTTCTGGGCGATGTCAATGCTTCCAATGTTCTTTGGGGTTCTTCTGCTGACGATGCTCGAGGTACAATAACAGCAGACGTTTGCGACTGATCTGGTTTATTACTCCTAAACTCCGGTGCACCCACATTCTTATTTTCTGCATATGGCACCCTATCCGCCCTAGATGTAACTTTCTGCAGCCCTGCTTTACTACCCTTCCTGGATTGGTCGGTATTTTCCGATCTTCACGGCAGTGATCATTTCCCCATTGACATTCGTTTTTCGGGACAATATCCCTTACCCACTCAACATCCCCGCTGGATTATCTCCAAAGCTGATTGGGAAAAGTTTTCCTCTCTGCTGAATCTCAATTCCGATGGCTGTACCTCCATAGAAGACATGGTGGAGTATTTTACTTGCTCGGTTTTGCTCGCCGCAGAATCCAGTATTCCTCGGAGCTCTTCTACCCCTCGGCGTATTCCAGTGCCGTGGTGGACCGAAGACTGCAACTTGGCATTAAAGGCACGTAAAAAAGCTCTTCGTCTTTTCCACCTACACCCGACGGCGGAGAACTTGGTTGCTTTCAAACGCGCCCGGGCTAAGGTGCGCTATATCGTTTGTAATGCCAAGCGGAATTCGTGGAAAGCATGTGTCTCCTCGCTTTCTCGCAGGAGCTCCTCACAGAGAGTGTGGACTTCGGTTCGCCGCATCACCGGCAATTGTCTCAGGACATACATCCCTGGCCTTACCGTTCACGGCTGCACCTTCACCAGCGAACGGGATGTTGCCGACGCTCTAGCCACCTCCTTCGCTGCGACAAGTGCAACGGACAATTACGACAATGCATTTCTTCCCATTAAGGAAGCTGCTGAGAGATTTCGCCTTGATTTTACTAGTGACTGTAGTGAGCCGTACAATGCACCCTTCACCCATCGGAACTAACTCATGCTTTACACGCTGCTAGGGACTCTTCTCCTAGTCCCGATGATATTCACCGACAAATGTTGCTTCACCTCCCACCTGCAGCCGTTACATTCCTTCTGGACCTCTATAACCACATTTGGCGCGAACAGGTTTTCCCGCCTGTGTGGCGAGAGTGAATTGTCATTCCTATCCCTCGTCCTGGCAAAGACCGGACCCTCCCATCCTCTTACCGGCCGATTGGCCTCACGAGCGTCGTTTGCAAGACCTTGGAACGCATGATCAGTATTCGGTTTACTTGGTGGTTGGAGGCAAACGAAGTGCTCGGTTCCGAGCAGTGCGGATTTCGTCGCGGTCGTTCAAGCGTTGATAACCTGGAGCGTATGGAAGCTTTTGAACGGAATGCTTTCCTTCTGAAGCAGCAAGTCGTGAGTGTCTTTTTTGACCTCGAGAGGGCTTACGACACTACTTGGCGATATGGTATTCTGCGTAATTTGCACAGTTCAGGGTTACGCGGCCATCTGGCCCTATTTCTGTGCAACTTTCTCCAGCTGCGCCGTTTTCGTGTCCGTATTGGCAATTATCTCTCGCGGGAGAGGATTCAGGAGAACGGTGTACCCCAAGGTTCCGTTCTTAGTGTTATGCTTTTTGCAGTGGCCATCAACGGCATTACTACCGTGATTCGTAGTGGGATATCATCGTCACTGTATGTGGATGACTTTGCGCTGTACTATCGCTCCTACAACACTGAACATCTCGAACGACAACTCCAGCTCTCCATAAACTCCATCACTGGTTGGGCGCTTCACAACGGTTTTCGTTTTTCCCAAACGAAAACGCAGTGCATACACTTCCACCGTCTTCGCGGAGTACACCCTCCTCCTGGCCTCCATTTGTACGGTGTGCCACTGCCTTTCGTTCCGTCCTTGAAGTTCTTAGGTCTCCACCTAGACCGTGAACTTTCTTGGGTACCCCACATCCTATACCTTCGTGCCTCCTGTGACCGATCGCTGCGGATCCTCAAACTGCTTTCTGGTGCGTCGTGGGGCGGCGATCGTTCAGTGATGCTGCGTTTGTACCGTTCACTCGTTCGCTCAAAACTAGACTACGGTTGTTTTATTTACGGTGCAGCGACCGCCTCTAAACTTCGCCTTTTAGACACCGTTCATCATATCGGTTTACGTCTTGCTACAGGAGCCTTCCGCACTAGTCGTGTGGAATGCCTGTATGCCGATGCTGGTGAACTCCCACTGGCAGGGCGTCGCTCATTTTTACTTTGTTCGTATGCTGCTAAGTTGTCTGCGAACCCCCGCCATCCTTGTTTTAACCCTGTGTTACGCCCGGATTATTCACACTGCTATCTGAGGAACGCCACTGCTTCACGCCCCTGTGGTATTTAGTTTCGTGAACTGCTCTCCGATAGGGGTCTCAGATTGCCTCCTGTGGAGCGTGTTTTTGTTTATCCGGAACCTGTTTGGCAACTGAGGCCTCCCAGTTTCGACCTGACCCTCTCCAACCTTGTGAAACGTTCGACCGCTCCGGAGGTATTTCAGCGACTGTTTTACGAACTTTTAAGCAATTACCGGGCATATGCACCGGTATTCACTGACGGCTCCCAGCTGCCAGGAGCTACAGGTTGTGGCTTTTATTTCAATGGAGTAACACATAATTATCGCCTTGCGGACGCCTGTTCAGTATTCACCGCCGAACTGTACACTATCTTTTACTTTCTAGATTTTATCTCGCTTTTAGCACCTGGTAGTTTTCTTGTTTGCAGCGATTCCTTCTCGCTTTTAGCACCTGGTAGTTTTCTTGTTTGCAGCGATTCCTTGAGTTCCCTACAGGCTCTGCAGCAGTATAGTGGCTCCTCATCACTCATTATGCGCATTCAATCTCGCCTTTCTGAATTGATTGCTTGCAGCTACCAGTTCATCTTCACGTGGATTCCAGGTCATGTCGGTATTGTAGGTAATGAGGTAGCGGATAGGTCTGCCAAGGCTGCCTGTTCCTTGCAGGATTATTCGGAAGCGGCTGTGCCCTCAGGGGATGTTTCAGGTTACTTTCGCATGTCTCTTCTTTTAGCTTGGCGGCAATCTTGGCAAAACTTAGCAGGTACACAGCTTCGCATACTCAAAGACACGGTACAGCCATGGCTCACATCTTGCCAGCCAAACCGGCGCCGCGAGGTTATCCTTACGCGTCTGCGTATCGGTCACACGCGGCTAACACATGGCTACCTTCTACGCTCTAAGCCAGCTCCTATATGTCAGACCTGCGATGTTCGTCTGCCTGTGGCACATGTGTTGCTTGATTGTCCGAAATTTCATCGTGAACGGCAATCCATCGGCCTGGGTACCTCCTTACCTGCCATTTTATGCGACGACGCCAATTCCGTCGATATGGTGCTACGCTTTGTTGCCTCTATTGGCCTCAGCAAAGACATCTGACCTGTTTCATGCGTGTGTGCAATTTTAGCCTTTTTAACTTTTTAGACTCTGACTTTTACCATATGGGACCACTTTTTGTGTGTGTGTTTTTAGTTTTTTAACCTTTTAGCCTTGGTTTTATCACCCGGGCCTTTTCTCGTGTGTGCCTTTGTAAGGGTTTTTAGCACCTTTTAACTTTTCTTCTGTAGATTTGTTTTTAATGTGTTTTTCCTTTTCTTAACTTCGGGCCCAAATGACCTAGTTGTCGACGGGCCCTTAAACACCACTCACTCACTCACTCACTCACTCACTCACTCCTTCCAGTTACCGTCCTGTTTTCCTCACGAGCTGCATATGCAAGGTGATGGAATGCATGATCAATGGACGGTTGGTGTGATGGCTGGAATCCCACGATCTTTTGACCACCATCCAGTGTGGTTTCCGACGAAGACGTTCAACAATTGACCATCTTGTTTCGTTGTCAACTCATATTTCTGACTGGTTTCTGAGGAACATCCAAACAGTTGGGATATTTTTTGACCTCGAGAAGGGCTATGATACGTGTTGGCGAGCGAGAATATTACCCCCCTCCACAGTTGGGATATTCGAGGACGCTTTCCGCTATTCCTTCAGGAGTTTTTGCAAGACCGCGTTTTCCGGGTAAGGGTCGGCTCGGTATTTTCTAACCCTATTAATCAAGAGAATGGAGTGCCGCAGGGCTCGGTACTAAGCGTCACGCTGTTTGCTATAGCAATTAATTCGATATCGCAATGTGTTCCCCTAGATGTCCCGTCCTGTTTATTCTTGGACGACTTTGCGATATACTGTAGCTCTCAGCGTACACCGTTTTTAGAACGCCGTCTCCAGCGGTGCTTGGACAATCTTTGTGATTGAAGCTTAAAAGACTGCTTACGTTTTCTTCCTGAGAAGACGGCCTGTGCTAACTTCTGGCGCCGTAGGTGGCGCATGGCACCTACTCTTCACCTTGGGCCAAATTTACTTCCTTTCGCAGATGAAGTGAGATTCCTGGGGTTGGTGTTTGACCGAAAACTCTGCTGGTCACAACATATAGCACAGCTTAAGGGGCGGCGTGACCGGTCTTTTAATCTTTTACGGATACTAAGTGGTAAATCTTGGGGAGCGGTTCGGATAGTATTGCTGCGTCTATATCGTGCACTGATCCAGTAAAAGTTAAGACTATGGATGTATTGTGTATTCCTCAGCACGACCATCTGTGTTGAGAAATTTAGATCTGTCCACAATCAGGGTATCCGTGTGGCTGTTGGAGCCTTCCCAACTAGCTTAGTTGTGAGTCTCTACGCCGAATCGGCGGAACCACCCCTTCGATTTCGGCGTGATGCCCTGCTAGCAAATTATGGTAGTGGAGTTAAGTGCCTGCCTATGCATCCAGCATTTTTCCATTTTTATTCTACCGAGCTAGACGACCGTTACTGTCGCCTAACAATTAGTCCCAAGGCTGCAGGTTTTCGTTTTCGAGAGCTCCTTCGGGACTACAATATCGTAATGCCTAGCATGTTTCCCAAGGGAGAGAGGGTGCACTCACCTTGGTTGCGTGCTAACTCCCACGTCGACCTCGGGATATTGGCATTTGTGAAGTCTGTGATGCCCTCCATTAGTATGCGAATTTGTTTTTTGGAATTTTTATCCCGTTACAGTGACCGAATTTGTATGTGATGGCAGTAAGTCTATTGACGGTGTTGGGTGTGCCTTTGTAACGGGCACCGAACCACATACTTTCGGTTTGCCTCTTCACACATCCGTTTATACTGCGGAGGTTATGCTATTTATCGAGCCATTCAGTACGTTTTCAGTCGAAACTTGGGTAACTGCCTTATTCTGAGCGATTCGCTTAGCGCACTTCAGAGCCTTCGTGAACTGTATAGCTCCCATCCTCCAGTGCAGCTCATTCAGGATGACCACCACGCTTTGCACGCCTCTGGCGTGAATGTGGTTCTCGCATGGCTTCCAGGACACGTTGTGTTGTCAGGCAACGAATTAGCGGATGAGGCGTCAAAGTCAGCAACCACGGAGCCCAGTGTCACCATTACTTGTTCAACAGTCGAAGATTTTGGACTTGTTTTGCGGAGGGCGGTGATTTCGCGTTGGCACGCGGAGTGGCTTGTTTTCCGCAACAATAAGCTAAGGGCAGTGAAAGATCTTCCGGTACACTGGTCAACTTCGTCATGCACTTCCCGTCGTGAGGAAATGGTTTATGCTCGTCTCCGTATCGGTCACTTTTTTTACACACAGCTACCTGTTCAAAAGGGATCCTGCTCCTGTCTGTCCACAGTGTGGCCAAGCACTGACTGCTTGCCATATACTGGTAGAGTGTGGTCCTCTAGACCGATTACGAGCCACTCTACAACCGCCGGCCAGTACTAAAGAGATCTTGTTGTACGCTACCGGAACAGTAGTTCGGATTTTTACATTTCTATCATTATTGCCTTTTAATCTAAAAATCTGGTTCTGTTTTACTTTCCAGTCTGGTATGTTGCTGAACTGGTAGCTGCTGATTTTAGCTATTTTGGCCTTTCAGGGCTGGGGCCTGTTTTATTTATAGCATTTAGATTCTGTTTTACCAGTTTTTAGTTCTGTGGTGTATGCAGTGGGCAGTTTTGTCTGTCATTTTATTTATTCTGATTGACTGATTTTAACCTTTTCCTGCGCTTTTATTTTTGTTTTAGCACGACTTGCTTTTATTGGGCGCTCATAACCATGTAGGGTTGCGCCCATTAACTTTAATCATCATCAACATCATTAAAGTGCGATGTCATGGCTGTCTTAATATTTTACGGATACTAGGTGGTAAATCTTGGGGCGGAGAACGGAAAGTGTTACTGTGCGTTTATCGTGCGCTGATCCGATCCGAGTTACAAATTGTATGCATTGTTTATTCCTCAGCACGACCATCGGTGCTAAAAGGGTTAGATGCGATCGAGAATCAGAGTACCCGTGTAGCTGTTGGAGCCTTGCCAACCAGCCCAATTGTGAGCCTCTACGCCGAAATCGCAGAAACCCCTCTGCGGTGTCGGCGTGATGTCCTGCTGGCAAATTATGGTTGTAGACTTCAGTTCCTGCCTACGCATCCAACTTTAACCCCTTTTAATTCTGATTTGGACGATAGCTATCGCCAGCTGTCACTTTGTCTAAAGCCCGCAGGTGTTGTTTTTCGAGAACTTCTTCGGAGCCACTATATTGCAGTACCTAGAATGTTTCCCAAAGGAGAGAGTATTTGCCCACCTTGGTTACGTACAACATCCGTCGTCTATCTCGGGATGACATCATTCGAGTACCGCACGATGCCTGCGTGTAGTATCCCTACTTTGTTTTTAGAATGTTTATCCCCTTACAGTAACCGACTTTGTATTCACACCGACGGTAGTAAATGCACCGACGAGGTTGAATGTGCATTTGCTACCGAAGCCCAGCAACATACTTTCTGGTTGCCTAGTTACACCTCCGTTTATACTGCAGAGCTGTATGTTATTTACCGAGCCATTCTTTATGTTCGCCGCCGTAATTTGGGTGACTGCCTCATTCTTAGGTACTCCCTTAGCGCACTTGAGAGCGTTTGCGAGCTGTACAGCTACTATCCTTTAGTGCATCAAATTCAGGATTTCCTCCACCTTTTATATACCTCCGGCGTCAATGTAGATTGCCCGTTGCTTCCCTCACATGTTGGGTTGTCGGCTGGTGGATGTGGCAGCAAAGTCGGCAACTACGACGCCCAGTGTTTTAGTTAATTTTGCTATTGCCGAAAATTTTAGGCTTGTTGTGCGGGGAGAAGTGCTTTCGTGCTGGCATACAGGATGGTCGGCTCTCCGCGGCAACAAGCTCAGATGAGTAAAGGATCTTGCGGTACACTGGACAACTTCCTGTCGCGTATCTCCTCGTGAGGAAGTGGTTTTGGCTTGTTTGCGCATCGGTCACTGTAATTTTACTCACAGCTATCTTTAATGGGGAATCTGTGCCTATCTGTCCGCTGTGTGAGGCGCATTTGTCAGTTTACCATGTGATTCTGGAGTGTGTTGCTCTATCCAGCCTTCGAACAACAGATTTGCTTCCGGTCTCCCTTTTTAAAGTTCTCGGGGATGACAAACACGCGATATGTAGGGTTTTTAGCTTTTTACGCCAAGTGCCGTTTTTAAAGTCGTTTTAGCGTTTTGAAGATGTTATTGTTAGTGATTTTATCTCTGACTTGTAAAATTGGGGGTTTGCTTTACAGGACTTTTCTTTTTAATTTTCATGTTCGAGCAGGTTTTTAGATCCTTTTAAGACGATTGACATCCATTCTTTTAAGTAATTGTAGCTCTTTTTCACTTTTAGTATTGTGGGTTTACTTTTTGAGGGCTTTTCCCTTTAGTTTTCATATGCGACCCAGTTTTATGTCCCTCTATGGTCATTGTCATGTCTTTTTTATGCTCTGTGATTTTATTTGTGACGTTGGCCATATCGTATTTCCAGCTTGCTTTTTATCTTTTTACTCACACGTATATGTTTTTAGGGCGCTAATAGCCTCGTAGTTGAGCGCTCTTAAGCCCCATTCATCATCATCTTGTGCACTAAGGAAGCCTGCAGCCACTAGAATATTGCACTCTGGGTCATAAGTACATAATGCCGATTAATTGGATAAACTTATAATGTAAAACATAGTAATAATACTGTGTTTTAAATGCAAGAGCACAAGAAAGAAGAAGTTACTTTTATGTTGGGTACATATTTCAGAGCTTAATTTCCTCTTTGAACTGTAGAAACAGGTTACTAGACTCCTATATTAAATACTGATGACTGTGCAGATAATATGTTTTATTTTCTTCTTTCAGGCACTTTTATATCTTATCTACTTATTGGATCCATTAGTGAATAGTGATTATGCAATTGCCTACTTCCACACATTAACAACCAGTGCAAATCATCCATCTCTTTCATGGCTTCGGGAAGTCTACAATGTTTTACCATACAAGTATGTAAAAAGTATAGTTTTCCTTAATTCACACATGCTTTATCTTCATTGAAGTATCAATTTTGTATTGCTTAAGATGATGTAAAATAATTAAATGGATACAATGTTTAAGAGTAATAAATGCCTACATCACTAATTATCATAGCAGTTGAACTTAGTTAATCTGAAGTTGAAGGGACCAAGAAAAAAATAATGTTATTCAGGATTTCATATTGCAAAAGCTTGATTCTTTAAAAATTTCTTTAATTAAAACAGATCAAAATTAAACAGAAATGTAGGAAGGTCAACATTAGATTGTGTACTTACACTTTTGTTAATGTTAAAATTCACTTGCTCCACTTACTGGAATGTTTTTATCCCGTGCCTGGTTGAACCACTTATTAACGCACTCATGGACGTCATGATTTTTGGGCCCATTTGCTCTTCTGTTATTTTCAACACGGTTTGTGACTACACTGTTCAAAATGTTATGCTTATTTTGGAGGTACGTATACAACATATTCTGAGGTATTCCACAGTCTCTTGCGATGTCAACCTTTTTCTACTTCGCGAATGGCTGATCACTTTTCAGTTAAAGTAAGAGTTTTATAATTTACACGTTTAGGTTTCGAGAGAGCCATTGTCGGTTCATTTTACTAATAAACCACACGCTTATGATTTTGATGTAACTGTGCACATTGTTTAAAAATGCTCACTTTACTGCACGGGAAGTTATTTGCCACAAATGTAGGCCAACATGTTACCGCAGGTAGACAGAATGGAAAGATGTGCGCAGTATTCAGAATAACAAGTGCCTTGGTTGGCACAAGTTCCTAGAATTGTACAAAGAAGTTTGAGTAACCCACATTCCTTACTAGCAGGAGAGAGGATTGGAATTACAGTATGATGCATTTCCTGGAATTTAGCAAGGGAAGGGAATGGGACCATAGTACAGCACAATTTTCTAGAAGTTATCCAGCAAGTTTGACTAACGTATACATTTTTCACTCACTCTTGTTGGATGTTATATCGGATTATCAAATAAATAAATAAATAAAAAAAAAAAAAAAAAAAAAATTGATTTACGGAAGACTTTTTAACATGGCTTTGTATAGGAATATTAAGGGACCATGCTAAAAGCTCGAATTATTCACACCTTCAAATTAAAGGCGGTTGAATTAAGAAAATTCGACTGTATAATTCAAAAGCATGCCAATCTTTTTTTTTTTTTTTTTTTTTTTTTTTTTTTTTTTTTTTTTTTTTGTAATTCTCATAAGTAGTACTAGCATTCAGTATCCTAGTTTGAATCTTCTAAAAAGTGATCCAAAGCTTTTCCTCATGCATATAGGCTAACTGTTAACTACTATTAAAGTTCAAGAGAGACAGTTCTTAAAAATAAAATGAGCTGAGGCTTAAACGTGAAAAGCTGTTGTATGACAATGTCGCGGCATTTGTTTCTTTTAAAAGGAGCACGAAAACATTTGAAAACTATACTCATTCTGAGGAGTCATTAGGAACATTTGTATTATACCGTTTATAATCTAAAGTTTCAAACACCAGAAAGTGTAATTTAAACATTCTACATATATTGGAATTCAATACAAATAAACTTCACTATATCTGGGTTTAAAAAAAATAGCTTACTTTGCACTTATCTTGCATTTATGAAGCATTGATTACATGCATAAGAATTACATCTGCTTAATATTTCAGATAAATTGATTATTTCTGTAGAACTACCAGCAACATGTTCCAACATATATTGTTAAAAACCATATTCAAGGAACAAAAATAAATTGTCCTAAATTTAGTTCAGTTTATACATTTGAAGTTTTTCTGTTTGTTTGGTAGATTTATGGTCCTAACAGCCCATTAAATTTCAAAATCTGTTACAGAAAGAGGAGTTGCAACTCGAATTGTTAATTATGTTTATACACACACACACACACACATATATATATATATATATATATATATATATATATATATATATATATATATATATATATATACACTAGCTGCCCGGCCCGGTTTCGCTCGAGTGGTGTACCTAAGGAATAAACTTCCGTTTACAATACGACCATGCAATGAAATAAAATTACAACTAAATAGTTTAACAATACTTGTAATTCCTTTTAACGTACAATTTTCCTTCCGGAGAGAAAATAAATATCGCCGATGTTTTGCGGATTATGAGAACGCAATGTACAACTACCCATGCAATGAAAGCTACTATTCAAGGTATATTTCACACATTTCTTACGGTTGACCTTGGGCTTTATTGACATTGCGAATGCAAGCCGCACGGAAACTGAACACGCTTTAATCCAAAAGGTTAGTCGGTTGGCATTAGTGGTATTCTTGGAATACGCATATCCTCGTCTTTGAACTTTCCAATGCGTAGTAGTTTAATCACATTTTTCATAATTTTCTTAACAGCGAGTCATATTGCGTTGCACAATATTGGCTGATTGAGACTGCGTACCTAATTATTATCGAGTCAACGTTGAGCTGTAAATTGTGTGGCGGAATCCTGGCAAATCCAATGAGTTAAGGAATTCAGTTAGATAACTGACGACTTCATTTGGATGCGTAATGGAATTGATCGACTTAAATCACTGCATTTGTCGCTAAATATTACTCTGATTTTTTATATTCAAGTAATCTACATTCTTATTAGTTGATGCTAAAATGGTTCGTTCACTAAACCAAGCATAGTTTTTGTAATCTACACCAATATTTGGGAACAGTTTCGATATTAATTCTTCCTTTGTCGTTGTGAAGTGACAACATTTGGGTGGAAACGAAATGAGGCCAGTAGAAGTATGAACAGAAATATTACCATAGTCAATGTTTAGTAATGCCTCTGCATCTACAAAGTGCAATGATCTGCGCAATGTGGCATATATTGTTGGTATTATGAAAAGAATTTGTTTGATAGTGTATAACGCCCGGTTTTACTACCAAGGCACCGCAGGCGATGCCAAAAGGATTAAGTTAGTGCACCAATATGGTGGAAAGGATGACATATGCAATCAACAGCGTGTGTAAGCAAGGATGTCGTTGGCATAATAACAAAAATGGCATCGCTTTCATGGTGTGGCGGGCAAACGCTGAAATACGCAATGAACTATATTAAGGAGAAAGTCACAAAGTAACATTCATGCTTCTTCCGAATCTCTTTTTTTCCTTTACTCCTAATGTTTTCCACCTCTTTCTTTATTTTCTTCTATGTCCAAACACCATTTCTAAGGCTAACAATGACATATCTAAAGAGCAAGTAGGTCGGTTAGGTAAGTGATAAGTTTTTATTTGATGCTGACTTTGTGTTTTGAAGTTATCCATTTAACCCAAAATATTGTCACATATACTATTATTAATTTAGGAAACTCACTTGGCTTTGCGAGGATGGGTCAGGGAAAATGCACTTTTCACTACAGTTAGGCGTGCATATGGGAACGCAGCTCTATTCCATCTTTAACACAAGGAAAACAACTTACATAATACAGTAAAGTGACATGAATGGGTTAACCAATTTCCAATTTAAAGTCAAACACTTCTAAACAGAAAGTTATTATTGTTACGTTTTACATGAATCCACATAACTCGTGCCACCATCTTGGCGTGGGTGCCAACACTCATTATTACAACTAGCCCATACTAAATACACAATACAAAAGAGGAAGAACCTACTCTACAGCGTGTTTTTATAAATAGCAAAGTTGGCAATGTCACCAACATATGAAACAATTCTTTCAATGTTACCACATCCTGTGCACGCAGCCAGGATGTGACATCTCCTCCAGGTCACCAAGTTTGACGACCACGTCAAAATACAATATTATTTAATTGGTACATTTTACATGAGATATGTGTACATAACACAAAAGTAGTCTGTTGGTCTTGATACTGCTTATTTAACACATTTTAAATGAATAGAGATGCTTTTGGTCTTAATTCTGATTATTTAACACATTATCAAGAAAAACTGAGGATTGTTGTAGTGTCGTGCTCCAATTAAAGGTTAAAATAGAGTATGTTAAGCCACGCACACGTACATAATAGCCTCAAGTTGTCACTGCACTGTACCTATGCATAGGCAATAAAGTTACTCTATAGGTCTCATCAGATTAAGGTCCTAATCGCCACTCACGAAGAAAAATTTTCACAAATTACCTACATCCAAATGTGCATGTGGTATGTGAGATATCCCCCCAGGGGCCTACTACGGTAGGTACAGGTTTGGCGCACCCGCGGGTTCCCGAGCTACTCACCGCCATTTCATCCTTCCCATTGCAACCAAATGAGTCACGTTTTATGTACGTGTGCGTTTGTATGTGCGCCTTTGTTGTTTGTGTTTTATGCGAGCGCGAGTGTTTTCGCCTCGTCTTCTTCCTGTTCTAGGCTTACTCTTTACATATTTAGTTTTAAGGCTCTAGATTTATTAACTCCTGCCTCACCAACAGGGATCTTTATTCTATCTCCGTGGTCCCTCTCCCACAGTTCCAGCGCGGCTTCCAACATGTGTGCTCTTCGGAGGTCACAGGCGTGAAGGTTGAGTGGACCCTTCCTACTGCCCCTATGTGTAAGCCTTAAGTGCGGAGCCCGTCCCCACGTAATTTCCTTGGGAGCCCGGTCCGTTTTAATCTCCCGACAAGCGCTGTTCGTTGGGTTAGAATCACGGACCGGTCTTGTTACCGCTAACGGAAACCCGGTGTAATCAACCGCAGGTCCTCTGAATCCATGTTTGCGTCAATACGCAGCATGGCCTAAAGTAGGGAGCCACAGGTGGTTATACCTGTGCTAGGGGTTTAAAGCCGGGTTGTACATGGTGAAGGGCTTACCCGTATGGACCAGCAGTAGTGGCTGCAGGTAACTCTTTCTGACGTACTCTTTGGGATCGGTCTGGTAGGGGTCTACAAGGCGGCACAGCCTGGAAAGTTTTTTGGTGTCTTTTTTCTCTACCCCCGGATGGCAGGCTGACGCCGATGGTCCGGAAGGGGACCTTTTGATTATGACCTTGGCTTGTGAATATAAGACTATGCGAAACTATCCGCTTTGTATTCAACGAGAAATAGACAGGATTTTTGGCAAAGTGACCAATGCTACCAGGACAGAGACAGTGTGCTGTTAGTGGAAACCAAGACCGAAGACCAGTCCAAGAAACGCCTGAAGGCTGTCCAATTGGGTTCCTACCCATTAACGGTGGTCCCGCTCAAATCTTTAAACACCTGAAGGGGCGTGGTGACCACCTCTTGTTTAGACGGTCTTTCAGACTCAGAAATTGTTTCCAATCTCTCCGACCAGGGTGTCTGACAGGCGACCGTCTTCAAGGTAAACGTGATGGTCAGTCGGTTGCGTTACGGACATTGTTCCGAACATTCAAGGGTACCACATTAATTGAGGCACTTTACTGTGGTTATGAACGCGCTGCTGTGAGACCGCATGTGCCAAACCCTATGCGTTGCTTCCGATGTTAAAAGTTTGGTCACACCCAAAGTCGGTGCACATTCGACGCTACTTCTGAACGTTGTGGACAACCTGCTCGAAGTGAAGCTGCTTGTGGCCGAGACCCTTCCTGCGTCTATTACAAAGGGAACCATCCTTCTAGCTCCCGGCAGTGTCCGCGATTTCTCGAAGAAAAGCCATACAGGAGTTGCGCGTGAAGGAACGCCTGACTTTTGCGGAAGCTAGGCGTCTATTCCAACAGCCTCAGCGATCTGCCCGTACCCTGTTCCTCACATTTGATCGGGTAGACCTCCCACAAAGGATTAAGGCAGGGTATGAAACCATCGAGGTTAGGCCCTATATTCCGAACCCACTCATATGCTACAAATGCCAGCGATTTGAGCATACTAGTCAACTGAGTAGTGGGCAAGCTACCATCGCTCTATGTGGAGAGGCATCGCACGATGGAACTTGTACTTCCACTCCATCTTGTGTTAATTGCAGCGGGGAACACCCACCTAGTTCCCGCAATTGCCCCAGTTTTATGGAGGAGAGAGCGATCCAGGAGATACGGGTGAAAGAGGTTTCTTTCTCAGAAGCCCCTAAGCTCCTGCGCCTCCGCCAACCTTCCATCCCGCGCTCCGGTACCTACAGCTTAGTTACCGCTAAGCCTGCACCGCGTCGGGAAATCGCAACCCAGACCACCGTTATAAGCGGGTCCACAATCGCAGACAAGATTATTGTAGCCAGGCCGTTATCCCAGTCTTCAACCTCAGCATCTACGTCGGCATTACCACCTGCCAATTCCGCCAACGGAAAGACCACCAACGGGAGAATAACCACCGGATCCGTGTCACCCAAACCGTCGACCTCCGGCAAGAACAACGGTCCACCCACAGGGTAATCAGCTCCAGTAAAGTCTTTTAAGACCAGTTATGTTCGCAGCGACTTTCTTAAACAAAGTGTTAAGCCATCCGTCAAACCATCCAAGGGAAGGCATAGTCCCCCACTCCCCACGTAGATCCTCTTCTGCGGAATCTTCGGGGGGGAGTGTAGATCGGCGACCACCACCTTCGCCGATCAGTACTGCCAATCGGTTCGAAGTTCTCGAACCGAAATTCTCTATTGGTAAGAGATCCTCCCCCGTGGAGGAGATGGAACAGGAGGACCCTGCCTCCACTGCCAGACGGACAGTGCGTAAGCGCCAGGAGCATGCTCCAGAACAAAATGTTAGTCCGACTAAGAAGAAAAATAAATTAAACCGACCAGCACAGCCCAATATGCAGAAACGTCTTTCTATCTAGACCTTATCCCCAAAGACACACAATGGCTATCCTTCAGTGGAACATACGCGGTATTAGACCACAACGACCAGAGCTTGAAGTGTTGCTGCGCCAGATTCATCCTCTGGTCGTATGACTTCAAGAAACAAAGCTCCGTCCACAGGTCACATTTTCCATCAGGCATTACTCCTCCATACGGTGTGACTTATCACCGAAAGTAGGTATTCCGACACATGGTGGCACTATGATCTGATCCGTGATGAAATATTTGCCGAATCCGTGACCTTAAACTCCGACATCCAGTCCGTTGCTGTACGGATTCAGCTGCCTTCCGCTGCTACATTCACCATTTGCAGCGTCTACCTGCCTCCTTCTTCTGACCTCTCGCTCATTGACTTAGAAGAACTGGCTTCGCAGTTACCAAAACCCTTTCTATTGGTAGGCGATTTGAATGCCCACCACCCAATTTGGGGCTCACCACGGGCTTGTGCGACAGGCCAGCTAGTTGCCGAATTCTTGGACAGTAACAATCTCGCTCTCCTGAACACCGGGGAGCCAACCTTTCTATTTGACGCCTTTCATAGTTTTTCACATCTTGATATAGCTATCTGCTCACCACAGTTAGCGGTATCGTTATCCTGGAATATCATCTCTGGTTTGCACTCTAGTGACTACTTACCATGTCTTATTAGTCTCTTGCCACACAATGTATGTTCCACTCGTATACCTAGGTGGTGCCTAGACCAAGCCGACTGGGAACTACACTCCCGTCTGACTGAATTTAACTATGATGAGCACGACTCGGTGAACCATCTGGAGGACCATCTCACAGAGAAAATTCTTTCTGCTGCCGCGCACTGCATACCGCTTTCGACTGGCCCAAGCCGTCGATTTCCGGTACCTCGGTGGACCGATGCATGCCGAATACTATTTGTGCCCGCAGGCGTGCTCTTAGAGTTTTCTAGCGTCCCCTACACTGGAAAACCTTAAACATTATAAAAAGCTGCGCGCTCATTTTAGAAACATTATTGATAGCCAAAAGGCATCTTGGAGCAACCCCCCAGGGGACTACTACGGTAGGTACGGGTTAGTCGCACCCGGGGTCCCGAGCCACCTTGACTCCCTCTGTGGGCAACCTCAGAGTGGTGAGGGAGTCAGTAGGTCAAAATGCCCACCCACGTGTAGGCCGTGCGTGGAGACCCGTGTCGGTGAAAACGAATATCCTGGTTGGTTGAGTGTTGCGTACCTGAGCCTGGGCTTCTGTCTTTCAGTAACTGGGGAGGGTGCACAGCCTAATACACCGCCTTGGTTTCTGATTTGCCTAAACGGGAGGCTGGGGACTAACCCACCCCTAGTCAATCGGCCAGGACTAGGTATTACACCGAACTCCAGGGTGAGTGGGACGGCGAGCCCGCTATATCCCCTGTGTAGCCCTGTCACCCCAGTGGGGTGACCCCTCGTTGGGCTCCGTGGTGGGTGGTGAGCACTGGGGGATGAATTTATACCATTTTTATGGCACCAAAACCAAAACCCCTTAATTTAAATGCAGACGTTGGAAAGGAAGTAGTCGAGACATGTGGTCCTCGCTACTTGGTTATTCATAGGACAGAGGAAGGTAAGAAGTTCCTGACGGTGAGCCCTTTTACTATCCAAAAGGCTCTCGATGCCATTGCTGGTCCTGTTCAAACCTGCGTTCGAGCTCGCAATGGTACACTTCTTGTCGAAGCCAACTCCGCCTCGCAAGCTGCAAGGATACTTAAATCCACCATGTTAGCCAGCTATCCAGTGAAGGTCGAGGTGCACAAGTCGCTGAACTCCTCCCGCGGTGTAGTAACAACCCGCACGTTGGACGATTTGTCCATTGAGGAGATCCAAGAAAATCTTGCGACTCAGGGTGTCTCAGCTGTTTATCGGGTACAACGTAAGATCAACGGTGAATTCCTGCCTACTCGTACCCTGTTTCTTACTTTTGATCGGGTTGATCTGCCTCAAAAGATTAGGGCAGTGTATGAAGCCATCGAAGTTAGGCCTTATATACCCAATCCGCTGAGGTGCTTTAAATGCCAACGTTTTGGTCACACTAGTGAGTTGTGTTCCGGCAAGTCCACCTGCGTCCGCTGCGGTGACATCTCCCACGATGGGGCTTGTGCTTCAGCTCCATCGTGTGTGATCTGTAACGGGGAACACCCATCTAGTTCCCGAGACTGCCCCCGTTTTGCAGAGGAACGAGCGATCCAGGAGATACGGGTGAAAGAGAAGGTGTCCTTCTTGGGAGCCCGGAAGCTCCTGCGACTCCGCCAACCCTCTGCCCCGAGGTCCGGTATCTATAGCTCAGTTGCAGCTAAACCGGTACCGCGTCGGGAAATCGCAACACAGACCGGCGATATGAACGGGGCTACAATTGCGGAAAAGGTTATTTTAGCCCAAGCGCTGCCAAAGCCTTCGGCACCTACACCCAAGTTGGTATCAACATCTGCCAAATCCGCCAGCTTACAGAATAGTCCTGCACACTTGTCACCGAAAGCCTAGACCTCGGGAACTAAAGCTGGTAAATTCACGACGTCTTCTGCCCCGGAAAAACAGTTTAAGACCAAGTATGTACGACAAGACTTCTTGAAAGAGAATGTTCAATCTATTACCAAGTCATCTAAGGGTAAGAAAAGTACACGCAACTCCACACGTGTATCCTCCTCTGAAGGGTCATCTGGGGAGGAGGGCGTGAATCGGCGACGGCCGTCTTCGCCGATCAGCACATCCAATCGGTTCGAACTTCTCGGACCGAAATTTGCTCTTGAAAAAGGGACCTCCCTTGTGGAGGAGATGGACCAGGAGGATTCTGCCGCCACTGCCAGAGGGACAGTGCGGAAACGGCAGGATCGTTCTCCTGAAAATAGTACTAGCCCAACGCCTAAGAAGAACAAATTGAACCGACCAGCTAATCCCAATCTGCAGAAGCGTCTTTCGATTTGAAACTTATCCCATAATATACCCAATGGCTATCCTCCATTGGAACATACGCGGAATTCGACCACATCGACCAGAGCTTGACTTGTTGCTACGCCAGCATGAACCCTTGGCTGTATGCTTACAAGAGACGAAGCTCCGTCCTCAGGACACCGTTACCATCAGGCACTACTCCTCCGTACGATGTGATTTATCCCCGGAGGACGGTGTCCCGGCACATGGAGGCACTATGATGCTTATTCGAGATGATATTTTTGCCAACTCCGTACCCATACAATCTGCAATCCAGTCCGTTGCTGTCAGCATTAAGCTACCCTCCGCTTTATTCACCATTTGCAGCATCTATTTGCCTCCATCTGCGGACCTCTCGCAGAGCGACTTAGAACACCTCATTTCGCAGTTGCCACCACCCTTTTTATTGGTAGGCGACGTGAATGCCCATCACCCTCTTTGGGGCTCTCCTCGGGCTTGTGCGAGAGGTACGCTACTTAAAGACTTCTTGGATAGTCAGAATCTTGCTCTCTTGAACACCGGAGAGCCCACCTTTCTTTCTGACGCATTTCATAGTTTTTCACACATTGACATTGCAATTTGTTCCCCTCAGCTAGCAGTCACCTTATGCTGGAATATCATCTCGGATTTGCATTCTAGTGACCACTTTCCTTGTCGTATTAGTGTCTTGACACCCGTTGTATGTTCCACCTGTTTACCTAGTTGGCGCCTAGACCACGCCAGCTGGGAACTGTACTCCCACATGGCTGATTTTAGCTACGAAGAGCACGACTCTCTGAACCACTTGGTCGAACATCTCACTGGGACCATTCTTTCTGCTGCTGAGCAATCCATTCCGCGTTCGACTGGCTACAGCCGTCGATTTCCTGTACCTTGGTGGACCGATGACTGTCGGGATGCTATTCGCGCTCGCAGACGAGCTCTACGGGTTTTCCAGCGTTTTCCTACACTGGATAACCTGATACACTATAAACGGATGCGTGCACATTCTAGGCGGGTTATTAAGGATAGCAAAAAGATGTCATGGAATAAATTCGTGGGTTCCTTTAATCGACATACACCTTCCTCTGTCGTATGGGATAAGTTAAGACGTGTGGCTGGGAAACCAAACCATATGCCCATCGCCGGTCTCAAAACACCTACCGGGGCTGTTGATACATTTGACGTGGCGAATACTTTAGGCAGTGCTTTCGCTCAGGTGTCTAGCTCAGGTAATTATTCCCCTGAGTTTCTTACAGTTAAGGATCATGTGGAATCTGAAGAATTCTCGTTTCTTTCTGGCAACCTTGAGGATTATAATAGCCTTTTCACCCTGGCAGAGCTAGACAATGCACTCTCCTCTTCACGACACTCAGCACCAGGTCCAGATGGTATCCACGTCCAAATGTTGCAACATCTGTCTCCTGATGGCAAAGATTTCCTACTCGAGGTCTATAATCGTGTCTGGGTTGATGGCATTTTTCCAGACAAGTGGCGGGAGGCCACCATCATACCCATTCTTAAACCTGGAAGGCCGCCATCTTCCTTCCAGTTACCGTCCTATTTCCCTCACCAGTTGCGTCTGCAAGGTGATGGAACGCATGATCAATGGACGGTTGGTGTGGTGGCTGGAATCCCACAATCTTCTGACGAACATCCAGTGTGGCTTTCGACGACGACGTTCAACTGCTGACCACCTTGTCTCTCTGTCAACTCAGATTATGGACGGGTTTCTTAAGAACAGCCCCACAGTTGGGATATTTTTTGACCTCGAGAAGGCCTGTGACACGTGTTGGCGGGCGGGAATATTGCGTTCTCTGCACAACTGGAACATACGTGGACGCCTACCGTTGGTCATTCAGGAGTTTATGCGGGACAGCGTTTTTCGAGAGAGGGTGGGCTCGGTTTTTTCTAACCATTATATTCAAGAGAACGGAGTGCCGCAGGGTTCGGTACTCAGCGTGACTCTATTTGCTATTGCGATAAATTCCATATCACTATGTGTGCCTCAAGGTGTCTCTTCCTGTTTATTCGTGGACGACTTTGCCATCTTCTGTACTTCTCAGCGTACACCGTTTTTGGTACGCCATGTCCAGCGGTGTTTGGACAATCTCTATGCTTGGAGCTCGAAACACGGTTTTCGTTTCTCCACTGAGAAGACAGTCTGCGTTAACTTCTGGCGCCGTAAGTGGCAAATGCCGCCGTCTCTTCGTCTCGGGCCAGATTTACTTCCTTTCGCAGACGAGGCGAGATTCCTTGGTTTGATCTTCGATCGGAAACTTTGTTGGGCACCACAAATAGCACAGCTTAGAGCACGATGTGACCGTTCTCTAAATCTTTTACGGATACTAAGTGGCAAATCTTGGGGTGCGGATCGGAACGGCATTGCTCCGTCTTTATCGTGCTGTGATTCGTTCGAAGTTGGACTATGGCAGCATTGTGTATTCTTCAGCCCGACCTTCAATGCTCAGAAGGTTAGACACAGTCCATAACCAGGGCATCCGTGTGACCGTTGGAGCTTTTCCAACGAGCCCAGTTGTTAGCCTCTACGCCGAATCGGGAGAACCTCCTCTGCGTTGTCGGCGTGATATCCTGCTTGCTAATTATGGCTGTGGGCTGAAGTGTATGCCTGGGCATCCAACTTATCACGCGTTTTTCTCCCCTGAGCTTCACGAGCGATACTGCCTTCGCTCTCTGAGCCCCAGGCCAGCAGGTTTTCGTTTCCGTGAACTTCTACGCCAGCACCATGTTGACATTCCTCGGCTGTTATCCAAGGGAGAGAGTATACACCCCCCTTGGTTACGCGCTACCACCCATGTCGATCTCGGGATGACGCTCTACGGGAAATCTGTTACGCCTCTTGATAGTATTCGTCGTTGCTTTTTAGAATTTTTATCCAAATACAGTGGCCGTATTTGTATTTACACCGATGGTAGTAAGAGCCCCGACGGTGTTGGATGTGCCTTTGTCACTGGTACCGCAACTTCTACTTACGGTTTGCCTAGTTGCACATCTATATATTCTGCCGAGCTATGTGCTATTTATCAAGCCCTTCTGTATATTCGACGTCGAAAATTAGGTGACTGCCTTATTCTTAGTGATTCCCTTAGTGCCCTTCAGAGCATTCGCGAGCTGTACAATTACCATCCTTTTGTGCAGCGCATCCAGGACGTTCTCCACATTTTGCACGCTTCTGGTTTTAATGTGGAGTGCGCATGGATTCCTGGACACGTTGGCTTGCCAGGGAATGACACGGCGGTTTTGGCAGCGAAATCGGCAGTCACAGCGCCCAGTGTTACGATTACCCATTCAACAGCAGAAGATTTTAGAGTGGCTATACGGAGATTCGTTTTTTCGACTTGGCATGCGGAGTGGTCGGCTCTCCGTGGAAATAAGCTGCGAGAGGTGAAGGACCTCCCTGTCATCTGGGTAACCTCCTCTCGTTTATTCCGCCGGTAGGAGGTAGTACTAGCTCGGCTAAGAATTGGCCACTGTGTTTTTACTCACAGTTACCTTTTTAAACGTGAACCTGCTCCTGTGTGTGCGCTCTTTGGGGAGGCACAGACAGTTAGTCATGTGTTGCTGGAGTGTGGTCACCTGGCACACATTCGGTCATCTATGGGCATGCCGGCCTCTCTTGCTGAGGTCCTGGCAGATGACCCAAGAGCAGTGGACAGGGTTTTTAAATTTTTAGCAAAAGTTTCTTTTACCTTGACGTTTTAGTGTGATAGAAGTTTTTTTTAAACTCTTTTAATTTTAATGTGTTGATTTTAGATGGAGTTTTATATCCAGCTCTGTTTAGAGGGCTGGACCGTTCTGTTACTTCCGTTTCAACTATGTTAGCTCTTTTACTTGTGTTTACTTTAATTTTTATTAATTTTTTTGGGCCTATTGCCAAGTTTTAATCATAAGGGCGCTTATGACCTCGGCAGTTGAGCGCCCTTAAACACCATTATCATCATCATCATCATCATCATCTTGGAGCAAGTTTGTAGCCTTTTTCAATAAACATAAACCTTTCTCTGTCGTATGGGATAAGTTAAGACGTGTGGCCGGTGAATTGACCCATCTGCCCATTTCCGGTCTCAAAACAGCGGTAGGCTCTGTAGTCGATCCGTTCGAGGTAGCTAAAGCACTTTGCAGTGCTTACGCTCAAGTGTCTAGCTCGGATCATTATCCCCCTGAGTTTCTGTCTGTTAAGGCTCAAGTGGAATCTCAAGGGTTCCGCTTTCGTTCTGACAACCTCGAAGAATATAATCGCCTCTTCACCATGGCGAAGCTAGACTATGCTCTTTCATCTTCGCGCAACTCTGAACCCGGTCCAGATGGCATCCACGTCGAAATGTTGCAATGTCTCTCCTGGCGGTAAAGGTTACCTCCTGCAGGTTTATAATTGTGTCTGGGGTGACGCCACATTTCCAGAGAGGTGGAGGGAGGCCATTATCATTTCAATTTTGAAACCTGGTAAGGACCGTAACCTTCCTTCCAGATACCGTCCCATTTCCCTCACCAGTTGCATTGGCAAGGTGATGGAACGCATGATCAATCGGCGGATGGTGTCTGGAAACGCACATATTGTTCACCAACTCTGAATGCGGCTTTCGCCGACGTCGGTCAGCAGTTGATCACCTTGTATTGCTGTCGACTCAAACTATGGACGGCTTTCTTAAGAATTGCCAAACAGTTGGAATATTCTTTCACCTGGAGAAGGTTTATGATACATGCTGGAGAGGAGGGATCTTACGTACCCGCGTGACCCCACAGTGGCCTACTACGGAAGGTACGGGTTAGGCGCACCCGGGGTCCCGAAACACCTTCACTCCCTCTGTGGGAAACCTCAGAGTGGTGAGGGAGTCAGTCGGTCAAAATGCCCACCCACGTGTAGGCCGTGAGTGGAGACCCGTGTCGGTAAAAAGAAATGTCCTGGTTGGTTGAGGGTTGCGTACCTGAGCCTGGGCTTCTGTCTTTCAGTAACTGGAGAGGGTGCGACACTTAATACACCACTTTGGTTTCTGCTTTGCCTAAACGGGAGGCTAGGCACTAACCCACCCCTAGTCAATCGGCCAGGACTAGGTATATACCGAACTCCAGGGTGAGTGGGACGGCGAGCCTGCCATATCCCCTGTGTAGCCCTGTCACCCCAGTGGGGAGACCCCGCGTTGGGCTCCGTGGTGGGTGGGGAGCACTGGGGGATGAATATACACCATATCTTTTATGGCAAAGTTTAAACATAGCAATAATTTAGTATTGGGAAAGGAAGTAGCCGAGTCCGATGGTCCTCGCTTAGTCATATTCAGAACAGAGGAAGGAAGAAACTTTACATCCGTCAGCCCTTTCGCTATTCAGAAGGGTTTAGACAAAATTGCTGGTCCGGTTAAATCCTGTGTTAGAGCCCGAAATGGAACCCTCCTGGTCGAGGCAATATCACCTTCCCAGGCAGGACAAATACTTAAGGCGAAACTTTTAGGTAGCTATCCGGTTAGGATCGAAAAGCATAAGACCTTGAGCTCCTCGCGTGGCGTTATCACCACCCTCGCATTGGACGGTCTGTCCAATGAGGAGCTTCAAGAGAATCTGGCAGAGCAAGGCGAAACATCCGTTTATAGGGTTCAGCGGAAAGTTAATGGTCATTTTGTACCTACCCTTACTCTGTTCCTTACCTTTGATCGGGTAAATCTCTCTCAAGGGATTAATGCAGGGTACGAAGCCATCCAAGTTAGGCCCTATATTCCCAACCCTTTACGATGTTACAAGTGCCAGCGGTTTGGGCATACCAGCGAATATTGTTCTGGTGCGGCAACGTGTGCAACCTGTAGCGACGCTTCCCACGATGGGGATTGCACTAAAACGGCGTCTTGTGTGAATAGCGGCGGGGAACATCCACCTAGTTCCCTAGCCTGCCACTGTTTTTCAGAGGAGAGAGCCATCCAGGAGATACGGGTGAAAGAGGAGGTGTCCTCCGAAGCCCGTAAACTCCCGCGTATTCGACAGCCCTCTGTCCCACGGTCCGGTTCTTACAGCTCTGTTACAGCTAAACCGGTACCGAAGCGGGAAATTGCCACACAAACCGGCGATGTTAACGGGGTTACAATTTCGGAAAAGATCGTTGTTGCCACACCACTACTGAAGACCTCAACATCCACGACCACGTTGGCACCACCATCCGCCAAAGTAAGGCCTATTCGAGAACAATTGTCACCGCAACCGTCGACCTCCGACAATAAGAACGGCAAAACCATAACCTATTCTGTACCAGCAAAGCATTTCAAGAAAAACTATGTTAGGACTGACTTCCTTAAAGCGCATGACACGTCTGCACCAAAAACACCCAAGGGCGGTAAAAGTCCCCATCACTCTCCACCTAGATCCTCCTCTGAGAAATCTTCTGGGAGGAGATCCGATCGGCGACGTCCAGCTCCGTCGGTCAGCACCCAAAATCGGTTCGAGATTCTCGAGCCGAAATTTTCTATGCGTAAGCGGTCCTCCCATGTGGAGGAGATGGTACAGGAGGATTCTGCCCTCACTGCCAGAGGGACAGTGCGTAAGCGGCAGGATCGTGCTCCTGGAAAGAGTATTAGCCCAACGTCAAAAAAGAATAAATTAAAGCGACCAGAACCGGCCAGCCTGCAGAAACGCCTTTCTCTTTAGAACATATCCCATCCCAGAGACCATGGCTATCCTACAGTGGAACATACGCGGCATTAGACCACGTCGACCAGAGCTGGACTTGTTGCTCCACCAGCATCAGCCTTTGGTCGTATGCTTGCAAGAGACCAAGCTTCGTCCCCAAGACAACCTTACCTTCCGGTGTGTCTTGCTGTCCGGTGTGATATATCTCCGGCGGATGGAGTACCTGCACATGGGGGTACTATGATTCTCATCAGAGATGACATCTTCGCTACATGTGTACCCATTCAATCTGACATACAATCCATTGCTGTCAGGCTTAAGCTACATTCTATTAGCTTCACCATTTGCAGTATATATGTACCTCCTTCTGATGGCCTCTCGCGCACTGATCTGGAAGATCTAGTCTCCCAGCTACCATCACCTGTTTTGTTGTTAGGGGATCTAAATGCCCACCACCCGCTTTGGGGCTCCCTTCGGGCTTGTGCGAGAGGCCAACTGCTCGCCGATTTCTTGGATCATATTAATCTCACTCTCCTGAATACCGGAGAGCCTACTTTTCTCTCTGACGCCTTTAACAGTTTTTCACACATAGCCTTAGCCGCCTGCTCTCCGCAATTAGCCGTTTCGTTACAGTGGAATGTCATCTCTGATTTATGCTCTAGTGACCACTTTCCGGTCGTTATAAGTCTCTTAACCCACAATTTATGTTCCACACTTTTACCTAAATGGCGCCTGGATCACGCCAACTGGAACCTTTATTCCCTATTGGCTGTTTTTCAGTACAGTGAGCACGCCGCAGCTGATTCCTTAGTTGAGCACCTCTCAACCACCATTCTGTCTGCTGCTGAGCAGTCTATTCCACGCTCGACTGGCCACTCTCGTCGTTTTCCTGTTCCTTGGTGGACAGAAGACTGCCGAACTGCCATTCGTGCTCACAGACGAGCTCTCCGGGTTTTCTAGCGTCGCCCTACACTGGATCACCTGACACACTATAAACAACTGCGTGCAAAATCTAGACAAGTTATAAAGGATAGCAAGAAGACATCATGGAGCAACTTTATAGCGTCTTTTAATCGACATACACCTTTCTCGGTCGTATGGGATAAGTTTAGGCGTGTAGATGGCAAAGCGACCTATATGCCCATATCCGGTCTAAAAACATCCGCAGATACTGTAGTAGATCCGAATGACGTGGCTAACACTCTTGGGCGGTTCTTCGCCCTTGTATCTAGGTCAGACAACTATCCGCCTGAGTTTCTTCCTGTTAAAGTTCAGGTGGAAGCTCAAGGGTTCGTCTTCCGTTCTGGAAACCTTGAAGACTATAATCGCCTTTTCACCATGACGGAGCTAGAACACGCACTTTCACCTTCGCGAAACTCTGCGCCCGGTCCTGATGGCATCCACGTCCAAATGCTACAACATCTCACTCCTGAAGGGAAGTCCTTCCTCCTCGAGGTCTACAATCGTGTCTGGGTTGATTCCACTTTTCCATATCAGTGGCGGGAGGCCACCATTATACCTATTTTGAAACCTGGAAAGGACCGTCAACTTCCTTCCAGTTACCGTCCTATTTCCCTCACAAGCTGCGTATGCAAGGTGATGGAACGCATGATCAATGGACGGTTGGTGTGATGGCTGGAATCCCACAATTTTTTGACCCCCATCCAGTGTGATTTCCGACGACGCCGTTCAACAACTGACCACCTTGTTTCGCTGTCAACTCAGATTTCTGACGGGTTTCTGAGGAACAGCCAAACAGTTGGGATATTTTTTGACCTCGAGAAGGCCTATGATACGTGTTGGCGAGCGGGAATATTACGTTCCCTCCACAGTTGGGACATTCGAGGACGCCTTCCGCTATTCCTTCAGGATTTTGTGCAAGACCGCGTTTTCCGGGTAAGGGTCGGCTCGGTATTTTCTAACCCTTTTAGTGAAGAGAACGTAGTGCCGCAGGGCTCGGTACTAAGCGTCACGCTGTTTGCTATAGCGATTAATTCGATATCGCAATGTGTTCCCCCAGATATCTCGTCCTGTTTATTCGTGGACGACTATGCGATATACTGTATTTCTCAGCGTACACCGTTTTTGGAACGCCGTCTCCAGCGGTGCTTGGACAATCTCTATGATTGGAGCTTAAGAAACGGCTTTCGATTTGCCCCTGAGAAGACGGTCTTTGATAACTTCTGGCGCCGCAGGTGGCGCATGGCACCTACTCTTCACCTTGGGCCAACTTTACTTCCTTTCGCAGATGAGGTGAGATTCCTGGGGTTGGTATTTGACCGAAAACTCTGCTGGTCACAACATATAGCACAGCTTAAGGCGCGGTGTGACCGTTCTTTTAATATTTTACGGATACTAAGTGGTAAATCTTAGCGAGGGGATCGGTCAGTTTTGCTGCGTCTTTATCGTACACTGATCCGATCAAAGTTAGACTATGGATGTATTGTTTATTCCGCGGCACGACCATCTGTGTTGAAAAAGTTAGATGCTGTCCACAATAAGGGCATCCGTGTGGCTGTTGGAGCCTTCCCAACTAGCCCAGTGTTGAGTGTCTATGCCGAATCGGCGGAACCACCCCTTCGATTTCGGCGTGATACCCTGCTAGCAAGTTATGGTAGTGGACTTAAAAGCCAGCCTATGCATCCAACATTTCCCCATTTTTATTCTACTGAGCTAGACGTCAGTTATTGTCGCCTAACACTTAGTCCCAAGCCTGCAGGTTTTCGTTTTAGAGAGATCCTTCGGGACTCCAATATCGTAATGCCTAGCATGTTTCCTAAGGTAGAGAGGGTATACCCACCTTGGTTATGTGCTGCCTCCCACGTCGACCTCGGGATGTTGGCATTTGGGAAGTATTTGATGCCCATCATTAGTATCCGTACTTGTTTTTTTAGACTTTTTATCGCGTTACAGTGACCAAATTTGTATTTATACCGATGGCAGTAAATCTATCGACGGTGTTGGGTGTGCCTTTGTAATTGGCACCGAATCACATACTTTCGGTTTGCCTCTTCACACATCCGTTTATACTGCGGAGTTCCATGCTATCTATCGAGCCATTCAGTACGTTTGCCGTCGAAACTTGGGTAACTGCCTTATTCTGAGTGATTCGCTTAGCGCACTTCAGAGCGTTCGTGAGCTGTAGTGCAGCTCATTCAGGATGCCCTCCACGTTTTGCACGGCCTTGGCGTGAATGTGGATCTCGCATGGCTTCCAGGACACGTTGGGTTGTCAGAGAACGAATTAGCGGATGAGGCGGCAAAGTCAGCAGCCACGGAGCCCATTGTTACCACTAGTTGTTCAACAGCCGAAGATTTTGGACTTGTTTTTCGGAGGGCGGTGATTTCGCCCTGGCACGCGCAGTGGCTTGCTCTCCGCAACAATAAACTAAGGGCAGTGAAAGATCTTCCGGTACACTGCACTACTTCATCACGCACTTACCGTCGTGAGGAAGTGGTTTTGGCTCGTTTCCGTATCAGTCACTGTTTTTTTACACACAGCTACCTGTTCAAAAGGGATCCTGCTCCTGCCTGTCCACAGTGTGGGCAATCACTGACTGTTTGCCATTTGCTGGTAGAGTGTGCTCTTCTAATCCGATTACGAGCCACTCTACACATGCCGGCCAGTACTAAAGAGATCTTGTTGGACGATATCGGAGCAGTAGATCGGATTTTTAAGTTCCTATCATCACAGCCTTTTAACCTGAATATCTAGTTCTATTTTACTTTGCAGTCTGGTATGTTCCTGAACTGGTAGCTGCTGATTTTACCTATTTTAGCCTCTCAGGGCTAGGGCCTGTTTTATTTATGACATTTTGATTCTGTTTTACCAGTTTTTAGCTGTATGAATTATGTAGTGGGCAGTTTTTTCTATCATTTTATTTGGTTTTATTGACTGATTTTAACTTTTTATTGCGCTTTTATCTTGTCTTAGCACGACTTGTTTTTATTGGGCGCTCATGACCATGTAGTTGTGCGCCCTTAAACTTCAATCATCATCATCATCATCATCATCATCATCATACCCGCCTGAACTGAATATACGTGGGCGCCTACCGTTGTTTCTTCAGGAGTTTATGAAGGTCCGTGTCTTCCGAGTAAGGTTCGGCTCGGTTTTTTCAAATCTTTTTACCCAAGAGAACGGTGTGCCACAGGACTCAGTTCTGAGCGTGACGCTGTTTTTTATAGCCAATAATTCCATCTCTCAATATGTTCCCCCAGGTGTCTCCCCCTGCTTATTCGTAGACGACCATCTTTTGTGCTTCTTAACGATCGCCATTTTTGGAACGCCGACTTCAGCGATGTTTGGACCATCTGTGCTGAGAAGATTAGACGTGGTCCATAATCAGGGCATTCGTGTGGCTGTTGGGGCTTTTCCCACCAGCCCAGTTGTTAGCCTCTACGCCGAATCAGCAGAACCGGCTCTGCGATGTCGGCGGGATGTCCTGCTGGGTAACTATGGCTGTGGGCTTCGGAGCATGCCTTCGCATCCAACGTTTAACCTTTTTTTTTTCCATTCTGTGCTGGACCTAAGATACGGCTACTTATATCTCAGTCCCAGGCCCGCTGGTATCCGTTTCCGCGAGCTACTTCGGAAACACGACATCTCACTTCTTCGCATGTTTTCCAACGGAGAGAGGGTGCACCCCCCTTGATTACGTGCTACATCCCACGTAGATCTGAGGATGACGGTGTACGAGAAATCTGCGACGCCTCTATCTAGTATCCGTATTTGTTTTATAGAATTTTTATTCCACTACAGTGGCCGCATCTGTATATACACCGACGACAGTAAGTTCGCCGACGGTGTTGAATGTGCCCTTGTGACGGAGACCGAAACACATACCTTTAGCTTGCATAGTAGCACATCCATTTATAGTGCTGAACTGTATGCCATCTATCGAGCCATTTTGTCCGTTCGCCGTCGAAATCTTGGTAACTGCCTCATAATGAGTGATTCTTTTAGTGCCCTTCAGATCATTCGCTAATTGTACCAACACAATCCTATCGTGTAGCGCATCCAGGACCTCCTCCGCATTCTACACACTTCTGGTGTAAATGTAGAGTGTGCATGGATTCCTGGTCACGTCGGCCTGCCGGGTAATGAAATAGCGGATTTGGCAGCTAAGACGGCAGCTACGCAGCCCAGGAGAATGATTCCGTTTATGACCTCGGCGGACTTTCGGCTTGTGCGGAGGGCGGCGCTTTCGTGCTGGTCAGATGAGTGGTCGTCTCTCCACATGAACAAACTCAGAGAAGTTGAGGATCTGTAGGTAAACTGGGTAACCTCCTCTCGTATATCTCGTCAGGAGGAGGTGACACTGGCTGGTTTTCGGATCGACACTGCGTTTTTACACTAAGCCAGATTTTTAGAAAAGAACCCGCTCTGTGGGGTGACCATGTCACTGCAAATGTCCTGCTGGAGTGTGTTGCGCTAGCAACACTTCGCTCATCCTCGCAGCGGGCGGCCTCCCTTAAGGAGGTTCTTACCAACGACCTTCTAGCGGTAGAGAAGCTTTTATCGTTTTTATCTCGAATGCCGTTTCCAATAAGGGTATAGATTCTATTTATTTTATCCATACAGTTTTATTAGAGGAACAGCCCGTGCATTTTGTTTTCCACTGGTTTCGTTTAACCAAGGGTCTGGTTTTAGTCAACTGTTTTAATCCTATTTGGCCGTTTTAACAAAACCAGTTTTAAATGCATCTGTCGCCTTAGCCTGAGTTTTTTTTATCTGGATTTTATATCTAACCCGCCTTTTTAGCTTATTTTGGTATTTTATATTGTCTTTTGCTTCTAGTGTCTTTTATTGGAACTTGTTTTTATAAGGGCGCTAATGACCATCATTGTCGAGCGCCCCTAAACCCCAACCATCGTCATCATCCGTGGTTCCTGTCACACGGTTCCAGCGCGGCTTCCAACATGTGGTCTCAGGCGTGAAGGTTGAGTGAACCCTTCCTACTGCCCCTATGTGTAAGCCTTAGGTGCGGAGCGCGTCCATACCGTTATGTTCACCCACGTAGCTTCCTTGGAAGCCCGGTCCATTTTAATCTCCCGACGAACGGACCGGTTGTATTACTCCTAACGGAAACCCAGTGTAATCAACCACAAGTCCCTCAATCCATGTCTCCGTCATTTCGCAGCATGGCCTAAAGTGGGGAGCCACAGGTGGTTATACCATTTGTTGGGTTTCAAGCCGGGTTGTATATGGTGAAGGGCTTGCCCGTATGGACCAGTAGTGGTGGCTGGAGGGTAACTCCTTCTGACGTACTCTTTGGGATCGGAATGGTAGGGGTCTACCAGGCGGCACAGACCGGAAAGTTTTTTGGTGTCTTTTCTTTCTAGCCGCGGATGGCAGTCTGACGCCGGCGGTTCCGGAAGGGCGTCCTTTCAGAATGGTCTCTCCGCTCAAAACTTCTATATTTGACCGCTTTTTGATTATGTCCTTGGCTTGTGAATCTAAGACTATGCGAGACATTAACCCGTTCTACATTTAACGAGAAATACACAGCATCTGTACCAAAGTGACCAACGCTACCAGGACTAGACACGGTGCGCTGTTAGTGGAAACCAAGACCCAAGACCAGTCCAAGAAACTCCTGAAGGCCGTCCTATTGGGTTCTTACCCAATAACGGTGGACCCGCACAAATCTTTAAACACCTGTAGGGTCGTTGTGACCACCTCTTGTTTAGACTGTCTTTCAGACGCAGAAATTGTTTTAAATCTCTCCGACCAGGGTGTCTGCCAGGCGTATTGTCTGCAAGGTAAACGTGATGATCAGTCGGTTTCGTTACGGACAGTATTCCTAACATTCAAGGGTCCACATTAATTGAGGCACTTTACTGTGGTTATGAACGCGCTGCTGTGAGACCGCATGTGCCAAACCCTATGCGTTGCTTCCGATGTTAGAAGTTTGGTCACACCGAAAGTTGGTGTGACGTTGTGGACAACCTGCTCGAAGTGAAGCTGCTTGTGGCCGAGACCCTTGCTGCGTCAATTGCAAAGGGAACCATCCTTCTAGCTCCCGGCAGTGTCCGCGTTTTCTCGTTGAAAATGCGATACAGGAGTTGCGCGTGAAGGAACGCCTGAGTTTTCCGGAAGCCAGGTGTCGATTCCAACAGCATCAACCTGCGACTCTCTCAGGCTACACCTCAACGATCCGCCGCACTCCTGTTACTTCGGTGGCACTACAAACCGTGCCAGTCTCCGACGCGTGTACTCTAACCGACCAGTTGTCGACCGCACCGACTTTGCAGGCTACAACATCCATACGGTCCACTCCCGCAGGTGCCACTTCTCAAGAATCTGTTCATAAGCCCTTAGTTCGACCGACACCATCTGCCACTGCCTCTCAGGAGCGCAGGCGCAAAAAACTGAAGGCCGCTGATAAACCTTCAAAGTCCCGTTCTCGTTCTACGGGACGTAGGCAAAGTTAGGTTCCCGAGCATCCGCGGGTACTGACGATGACAGGGGCTATACTATTGTAGGCCCAAAAGGCGGAAAGAGCAAAAAACGTCCACCTTAACTTTCTGTATTTTCGTTTGCTGGCATTTGCTTTTCTTCCAACTGGAAACTCATATCTCTCTTTGTCGACCATAACCCTTACGTATCCACCCTTACTCCATGGCTCTCCTGACCTGGAATATCCGTGGTGTTCGTACGCATAGGGCCGAATTGCTGCGGTTACTACGGTCCAATAACCCTCCTGTTTTGTGTTTGCAGGAGACGAAGCTTCGCCCCCACGATGCTTTTTCCCTGCGCCAATACCTTCCTGTACGTTTTGATCTTACACCGGAAGAGTGTGTCTTTTGTCTCAGCTCCCGAAACCTTTTCTTCTGCTGGGAGATTTCAATGCCCACCATCCAAATTGGGGTTCTCCTAGGGCCTGCGCGAGGGAGACTGTCCTTGCTGATCTTTTCGGACAATACAGTCTCTCTGTTTTAAACACCGGTGAACCTACCTTCATTTCCGATTCTTCTGCCATGCTATCCCACCTAGACGTTTCTGTTTACTCAGCACAGCTCGGTCACCGCTTGCAATGGAACGTACACTCATTCCAGCGATCATTGCCCTTGTGTTCTCACCCTGCTTTCACACCACATTCCCTCAGCGCGGTCGGATACCTGGCAATTGTCTCAGTCGGACTGGTCTCTCTTTCCGCTCTGGCTGTATTCAGTGACCATTAGTTCGGCGTGGTTGACCACATGATCGAGCACTTGAATTCTGTTGTGATATCCGCTGCCGAGCGAGTAATTCCCCGATCGTTTTCCTACCCTAAAAGGATACCGGTCCCGTGGTGGATTGCTAAATACCGCCGTGCTGGCAGGAGGGTTTTTAGGATATTTCAATATCATCCTACGCTGGAGCATTTGATCACCTTAAAAAAAACCCGCTCCCGGGCACGCCGCATTATTCAGGACAGCAAACGGGCTTCCTGGACCTCGTTTGTGTCTACCTTTAATGGCACAACTCCTACATCCGTTGCGTAGAAGTTCCGCCGTGTCCGGTAAGCAGCCTAGTTCTACAATACCGGGGCTTCTCGTGCGAACTGACACGGTCGTTGACCCGTTCACTGTTGTTGACGCCCTCGGCAGCACCTTCGCCAATGTGTCTAGTTGAACCAATTATCACCCGGCGTTTAGTGCCATTAAGGCGGAGGTTGAGTCTAAGGGGTTCTCTTTCCGATCCTCGGAAACTCAGTGCTATAACTCGTATTTTAGCATGCAGGAGCTGGATGCCTCCTTAGCATCTTCTCGTCACTCCGCATCAGGTCCTGATCGTATCCATCTCGCAGTCCTATAGGGCCTCTCTTCGGACAGTAAGCTTTATCTCCTGAGCCCCTATAATCACATTTGGCATGAGGGTGTTTTGCCAGCACCTTGGCTCGAAGCTATCGTTGTTCCAATATTAAAATCGGCAAAGGATCGTAGACTTCCTTCCAGTTACCGTCTTATCTACCTTACCACTGTAGCTTGTAAGGTGAATGAGCGCATCATCAATGGACGGTTACGATGTTGGCTTTAATCTGGGAAACTTCTGTGCAATATCCTTTGCGGCTTTCGCCGATATCGTTCCTCGACTGACCACCTTGTCTCCCTCTCGACTCACATCCTTAATGGATTTCTACGAAAGTGTCAAACTGTGGCCATATTTTTCGACCTAGAGAAAGCTTATGACACTTGGTGGAGGGCTGGCTAATTGCGTGCATTGCATAAGTGAAGCTGTCGTGGCCGCCTTCCAGTGTTCCTCCGAGAGCTTGTGGAGAAACGGGTGTTTCGTGTGCGTGTGGGCTCTGTGTGCTCCCGTCTTTTTAGTCAGGAGAATGGAGTAGCTCAATGGTCGGTACTCATTTGCACTCTCTTCGCTATCGCCATCAATTCTATCGTTGATTGTCTTCCAGCTGGCATTTCCTCCTACTTATTTGTTGACGACTTTGCAATTTACTGCAGCTCTCGGCGCACATGCATTTCGGAGCGTCGCCTCCAAGCTTGTCTCAACCGTCTCTATGTTTGGAGCCTTGAAAATGGTTTCCATTTTTCTGTTGAAAAGACGGTTTGTGTCAACTTCTTGTGTCGGAAACGCTAAGACTTGCCTTCTCTCCGCCTCGGGCCGCAACCGCCGCCCTTCGCCGAAACGGTAAAATTTCTCGGCTTAACATTCGATAGGAAGCTTAGCTGGTCGTCTCACATCGCCTTGAAAGCTCGATGTGATCGATCGCTTAATATTTTACGTGTTTTATGTGGTACGTCCTGGGGAGTCGATCGCACCGTGCTATTGCAGCTTTACCGTTCGCTAGCTCCAAGCTTGATTAGGGGAGCATTGTGTTCTCTGCCCGGCCCTCGGTTTGGCGGCGGTTGGACCCAGTTCACCATCGCGGGATTCGGCTAGCGCTTGGTAGTTTTCCAACTAGCCCAGTCGTTAGTTTGTATGCGGAGGCTGCTGAACCTCCGCTATTCCATAGGCGTGACGCTCTTCTGTGCAGCTATGCTATCCGGCTCCATGCACTACCAGGTCCACCTACTTTTCAGTTTTTCTTTGACGAGTCCCTTGACCATCAATATGCGGTTAGTGTGCTGGTATTGCTTCCCGCAGGGGTTCGTTTTCATCTGCTTCTTCGGCTCTTGGATGTTCGTCTACCGCCTCTTTTGCCACTGGGGTAATGTTCCTTTCCCGCTTGGTTACGCTGCGAAACTCCCTTCCACCTTGTGTTGACATCCATGCCGAAATCAACGACTCCGTCCTCGGCCATGTGCTCCGCCTTTTTAGAGCTAGCATCCGAATTTCAGAACCACTGTTTCATTTACATGGATGGCTCCAAGGATGGCCGTGGTGTGGGATGTGCTTTTGTCGTTCATTCGCGGAGTATTGGATTTCATCTTCTGGGGCAGTGTTCGATTTTTACCTCCGAAATTTTTAGTATTTATCAAGCTCTGCGTTTTATCCGGGGACAGGACTCGAGGCAGTTCGTAATCTGTAGCGATTCCCTCAGTACACTACAGGGCCTTCATGAGCTGTATCCATACCATCCATTGATACAACGTATCCAGGATCACCTGCATTCCCTTGCTGACGCTGGCGTCAGTGTGTCGTTTGTTTGGGTTCCTGGCTACGTAGGTGTGAGCGGTAACGAGCAGGCGGATGATGCTGCCAATTCTGCCATTTCATTGCCCACGGTTTTTAGATCTGCGGTTTCTCCAGAAGATATGCGTGCTCGCCTGCGCCGGGCCAGCTTTTCGCGCTGGTTCTCGGAATGGTCCGGGCTGCGTGGTAATAAAATTAGAGAAATCAAGTCCCTTCCTATCCCTGGGCTACTTCCTCGCGTGCTTGTCGCCGCTAAGAAGTTATTTTAGCGCGACTGGAAATTGGGCATTGCCTTTTTAGCCACCAGCATCTTTTACGAGGGGAACCCGCACCTCAGTATGCTTCATGTAATGAGCCTTTTACGGTGCGACATATTTTATCGGAGTGCCGCATTTTTACTGTGTTGCGTACATCTTTGTTCCTGGCCTCCGATCTTCTTACGCTGCCAGGTAACAACTCTAGTTTTTATGAGGCACTTTTTACTTTTCTTCGCCGCTGCGGGATATACAGTCGAGTTTAATTTTATCTGGGGTTTTTATATTTTTACCGACTCATTTTTTAAGTTACATTTCATGTTCTCTTAGTGGCATTATCCCCTGTGATATTCCAGTCCCTCGGTTTAAGTCTCACCTTGGTCCCTTTTTATGATGTATCCATATTTTTAACTCTTGCGTGGTAATCCAGTTTTAGTCTTTTTAATTCCTTTCAATTTTATTTTGTTAACCCTAGGGCGCTAATAACCTTATTAGTTGTGCGCCCATAAACCATACTACTGCTACTACTACTACTACTACTACTACTACTACTACTACTACTACTACTACTACTACTACTACTATTACTACTACTACTACTACTACTACTACTACTACTACTACTACTACTACCACTACTACTACAACGACTACCCGTTTGCTGTCTCGAATAATGCACCTTGCCTGAGTGCACGTTTGTTTAAAATTGATCAAATGCTCCAGCGTAGAGTGATGGCGAAATACCCTAAGAGCTCTCCTACGAACACGAATGGCATTGCGGCACTCGGCAGTCCACAAAGGGGCCGGTAATCGGCTAGGGCAGACGACCGCAGTATTGACTGCTCGGCAGCGCAGATCACGACAGACATGAAATGCTTGACCATCTGGTCAATGGAGTTGAACTGGCGGTCGCTGAAAACAGCCAGAACGCAGAAAATAGCCCAGTTCGACTTAGCTGCCAAGAACTCGCACGCGAGAAGGAAATGTGGTGCGATATAAGAGTAATGACAAAAGTGCAATGACCACTGGAATGAATGTCTAATACTGCGTTCCACTGAAAGCGGCGAGCAAGCTGCGCAGAGCAAACGGAAAGGTCTAGGTGGGATATTGTGGCAGAAGAATCGGAAATGAAAGTGGGTTCACCGGTGTTGAGAACAGAGAGATGATGATGATGATTGGTGTTTAGGGCCGCTCGACTACGATGGTCATTAACGCCATTATAAATACAAGTTCCAATAAAAAACACCAGCAGTAAAAGACAAAGTAAAATACCAAAATAAACTAAAAAGGAGGGTTAGGTATAAGATCCAGAGAAAAATATTCATGGCTAGCGCCACCGATGCGTTAAAACGGGTTTGGTTAAAACAGCCAAATAGAATTAAAACAGGTTACTAAAACAGCCCTTTGGTTAAACGTAACCAGTGGGAAAGAAAATGCACCAACTGTCGCTATAATAAAACTGTCTGGATAAAATAAATAAAACCTAAACCCTTATTGGAAGTGCCATTCGAGATAAAAACGATAAAAGCTTCTCTATCAATCTGTAGCGCAATACACTCCATCAGGACATGCCGCACTGACATGGTCGCCCCACAGAGCGGGGAGATAGGAGCGGGTTCTTTTCTAAAAATGTGACGGTGTGTAAAAACGCAGTGACCGATCCGCAAACGAGCCAATATAACCCCCTCCCGACGAGATATACGAGAGGAGGTTACCCAGTTTACAGGCAGATCTTTAACTTCCCTGAGTTTGTTCATGCGGAGAGACGACCACTCATCTGACCAGCATGTAAGCGTCGCCCCTCGCACAACAAGCCGAAAGTCCGCCGAGGTCATAAACGGAATTATTCTCCTGGGTTACCCCCTCCCCAGGGGCCTACTTCGATAGGTACGGGTTTGGCATACCCGGGGGTTCCCGAGCCACTCACCGCCACCTCATCCTGCCCATCGCCATCCACTGTTGCCACGTATTCTTTCAGGTTTTGTTTCTTTAGTTTGTTTGCTTTATCACCCTTTTCCTCTTCTAGGGTTATGGTGATTATTAGTTTTAAGACCTTAGGATTAATTCTCCCCAGGGGCTCACTTTCTCTGGGTACGGCTTTGGCGTTCCCGGGGTGGGCAGGCCACTCTCCCTCATTGTCATTCGCTCACTCCCATCTGTCTCAGCCACGTTAGTAACCAATCCATGTTACATCTTTTCATTCCCGATTATAATAGCCTCTTCCTCTTCTAGGTTTATACACTTCTTAGGTTTAAGGACTTTAGGTTTATGAACTCCTGTCTCACCAGCAGGGATCTTTCCTATCTCCGTGGTTCCTGTCCCACGGTTTCGGCCCCCTCAAGGGCCTACTACGATAGGTACGGGTTAGGCGCACCTGGGGTCCCCAACCACCGTGGCTCCCTCTGTGGGCAACTTCAGAGTGGTGATGGAGTCAGTAGGGCCAAAAGCCCATCCACGTGTAGGCCGTGCGTGGAGACCCGTGTTGGGGAAAACGAATATCCTGTTTGTTTGAGGACTGCGTACCTGAGCCAGGGCTTCTGTCTTTCAGTAACAGGGTAGGGTGCGCAACTTAATACACCACTTTGGATTCTGCTTTGCCTAAACGGGAGGCTAGGGACTAACCCACCCCTAGTCAATCGGCCAGGACTAGGTATTATACCCAACTACAGGGTGAGTGGGACGTCGTGCCCGCTATATCCCTTGTGTAGCCATGTTGGGCTACGTGGTGCAAGGGGCACACTGGGGGATGAATTTCTATGTTCCTTTATGGCACCAAAAAAATCAAAATCTAGCTCTCAGTAATATGGGAAAAGAGTCTTGTGGTCCTCGCTACTTGGTAATCAATCGGACAGAGGAAGGAAGGAAGTTTTATCACGGTGAGCCCCTTCATAATTCAGAAGGGTCTCGACGCAATAGCTAGACCTGTAAAATCCTGCATTAGAGCTCGCAATGGCTCGCTGCTGGTTGAGACCTTCTCCGCATTCCAGGCTGCCAAAATACTGAGAGCGAAACTGTTAGCCAGCTTCCCCGTTAAGGCCGAACTGCATAAGACGCTAAACTCCTCACGCAGTGTGATCACCACCCGCGTTCTTGACGGACTAAGTATTGAGATTCAGGAGAACATGGCGGATCAAAGCGTAACATCTGTGCATCGGGTTCAGCGTAAAGTTAATGGAGAATTCATGCCTACCCGTACACTGTTCCTGACTTTTGACCGGGTAAATCTCCCGCAAAAGATTAGGGCAGGGTACGAAGTCATCGAGGTTAGGCCTTATATACCGTACCCGCTCAGATGCTATAACTGTCAACGTTTTGGCCATACCCCAGATTTTTGTAAGGGCGAATCCACCTGCGCCAAATGTGGTGACCTATCCCACGATGCCCCCCTACTACGGTAGGATTGGGATAGGCGCACCCGGGGTTCCGAGCCACCTTGACTCCCTCTGTGGGCAACCTCAGAATGGTGAGGGAGTCAGTAGGTCAAAACGCCCACCCACGTGTAGGCCGTGCGTGGAGACCCGTGTCGGTGAAAAGGTATATCCTTGCTGGTTGAGGGTTGCGTACCTGAGCCTGGGCTTCTGTCTTTCAGTAACTGGGGAGGGTGCGCAGTCTAATACACCGCATTGGTTTCTGATTTGCCTAAACGGGAGGCTAGGGACTAATCCACCCCAAGTCAATCGGCCAGGACTAGGTATTACACCGAACTCCAGGGTGAATGGGACGGCGAGCCCGCTATATCCCCTGTTTAGCCCTGTCACCCCAATGGGGTGACCCCTCGCTGGGCTCCTTGGTGAGTGGGGAGCACTGGGGGATGAATTTACACCTCTTGTTTTCTATGGAAAAACCTAAACCGAAATCAAATATGCGTGGAAAAGAAGTAGACGAGCCTCAAGGTCCTCGCTACTTAGTTATATCTAGGACAGAGGAAGGAAAGAAGTTTTCATCTGTGAGCCCTTTCGCTATCCAAAGGGGATTAGACCACATCGCTGGCCCGGTTAATTCTTGTGTTTTGCCATGGCAAAAAAGTACACACAAGTAAAAGAGCTAAAAGAGCTAAAAAGTTAAAACAGAAGGACCGGAACTGTCCAGCCCTCTAACCAGAACTGGATATAAAACTCCATCTAAAACCAACACATTAAAACCAAAAGAGTTAAAAAAAACTGCTATGACACTAAAACTTTAAGGTAAAAGAAACTTTTGCTAAAAATTTAAAAATCCTGTCCACTGCTCTTGGGTCATTGCCAGGACCTCAGCAAGAGAGGCCGGCATGCCCATAGATGACCGAATGTGTGCCAGGTGACCACACTCCAGCAACACATGACGAACTGTCTGTGCCTCCCCACAGAGCGCACAGACAGGAGCAGGTTCACGTTTAAAAAGGTAACTGTGAGAAAAATACAGTGACCAATTCTTAGCCGAGGTAGTACTATCTCCTCCCGGCGGAATGAACAAGAGGAGGTTACCCAGTTGACAGGGAGGTCCTTCACCTCTAGCAGCTTATTACCACGGAGAGCCGACCACTCCGCATGCCAAGTGGAAAAAACGGCTCTCCGTACTGCCACTCTAAAATCTTCTGATGTAGAATGGGTAATCGTAACACTGGGCGCTGTGGCTGCCGATTTCGCTGCCAAATCCGCCGTGTCATTCCCTGGCAAGCCAACGTGTCCAGGAATCCAGGCGCACTCCACATTAAAACCAGAAGCGTGCAAAATGTGGAGAACGTCCTGGATGCGCTGCACCAAAGGATGGTAATTGTACAGCTCACGAATGCTCTGAAGGGCACTAAGGGAATCACTAATTATAAGGCAGTCACCTAATTTTCGACGCCGAATATACAGAAGGGCTTGATAAATAGCATATAGCTCGGCAGAATATATAGATGTGCTACTAGGCAAACCGTAAGTAGAAGTTGCGGTGCCAGTGACAAAGGCATATGCAACACCGTCGGGACTCTTACTAACATCGGTGTAGATACAAGTACGGCCACTATTTGGATAAAAATTCTAAAACGGTGTGCCCCAAGGTTCCGTTCTTAGTGTTATGCTTTTTGCTGTCGCCATCAACAGCATTACTACAGTGGTTCGTAGTGGGATCTCATCGTCACCATATGTGGACGACTTGGCGCTGTACTATCGCTCCTACAGCACTGATCATCTCGAACTACTCCAGCTCACCATAAACTCCCTCGCTGGTTGGGCGCTTCATAATGGTTTTCGATTTATCCTTACGAAAACACGATGCATACACTTTCACCGTCTTCGTGGAGTACACCGTCCTCGTGACCTTCACTTGAACGGTGTGCCGCTGCCTTTCGTTCCCTCCTTGAAGTTCTTAGGCCTCCACCTGGACTGTGAACTTTCTCGGGTGCCCCACATCCGACACCTTCGCGCCTCCTGTGATCGATTGCTTCGGATCCTTAAACTGCTTTCTGGTGCGTCTTGGGGCGGTAATTGTTCCGTGATGCTGCGTTATTACCGATCACTCGTTCGCTCCAAATTAGATTACGGCTTTTTTTTTTTTTTTTTTTTTTATGGCGCAGCGACCGCCTCTTTACTTCGCCTTTTATACACTGTTCATCACACCGGCATACGTCTTGCTACAGGACCCTTCCGCACTATTCGTGTGGAATGCTTGTATGCCGATGCTGGTGAACCCCCACTGGCAGTGCGTCTCTCCTTTTTACTTTGTTGTTATGCTGCTAAGCTGTCTGCGGATCACTGCCATCCTTGTTTTAACCCTGTGTTATGCTTGGAGTATTCACACCGCTATCTAAGGAACACCACTGCTTCACGCCCCTGTGGTATTCGGTTTCGTGTGCTGCTCTCCGATAGAGGTCGCAGATTGCCTCTTGTGGAGCGCGCTTTTATAAACCTGAAACCTGCCTGGCAACTGAGGCGTCCCGGTTTCGATCTGTCTCTCTCGAACCTTATTAAACTCTTGATCGCTCCGGAGGTATTTCGGTGCTGTATTAGCGAACTTCTGTGCAGTTACCGGGTCTTTGCACCGGTGTTCACTGACGGTTCCTAACTTGGAGGAGCTACATATTGTGCCTTTTATTTGAATAGGGAAACACATAGATATCGTCTTGCGGACGGCATTTCGGTATTCACCGCTGAAGTGTACGCTATCTTTTACTTCCTGGATTTTATCTCGATTTTAGCGCCTGGTAGCCATATTATATGCAGCAATTCCCCGAGTGCCCTACAGGCACTCATCAATATACCAGCTCCTCGTCGCTCGCTATGCGCATTCTATTTCGCATTTCTGAATTGATTGATTGCGGCTAGCAGTTTGTCTTTGCATGGGTTTTAGGTCATGTCGGTATTGCAGGTATTGAGATAGCGGACAGGTCTGCAAAGGTTGCTTGTTCCTTGCAGGGTTACTTGGAAGCGACTGTACCCTCCGGGGATGTTTCATGTCACCTCCGTTGATCTCTTATTTTAGCCTGGCAGCAATCTTGGCAAAATTTAGCGAGTACCCAGTTTCGCACTATCTAAGATACGGTGCATCCATGGCTCACATCTTGCCAATCGAACCGGCCCCACGAGGTTATCCTTACGCGTCTGCGGATCGGTCACACGCGGCTTACCCATGGCTACCTTCTCCGCCCAGAGCCAGCTCCTTTCTGTCCGACCTTCGATGTTCGTCTATCTGTGGCACATGTGTTGCTTGATTGTCCGAGATTACAACACGACCAGCAATGCATTGGCCTGGGTACCACTTTAAACGTCATTTTATGCGAAAACGCCAAATCCCGTGATAAGTACTCCGGTTTGTTGCCTCTATTGGCCTCAGCGAAGAGATCAGACCTGTTTTGTGAGTGTGGTTTTTAGCTGTGTTAACTTTTTAGCCCCTAACATTTACCGTTTGAGCTCAATTTTTTGTGCGTGGGTGTGTGTATTTTTTAGCTTTTTAACTCCTTAGCCTTTGATTTTTACCACATGCACCTGTTTTTCGTGTGTGCAAGGATTTTTTTTTTTTTTTTTTTTTTTTTTTAAACTTTTCACTGTGTGTTTTCTCTTTCTTCTTTTTACTGTTTTTCCCTTTTTCGGAACTTCGGGCCCAAATGACCTAGTTGTGGACGGGCCCTGAAACACCACTCACTCAATCACTCACTCTAGCCCAATTACGAACCACTCTATGACTGCCGGTCAGTACAGTAGAGATCTTATTGTATGATACTGGAGCGGCTGATAGGGTTTTTAGCTTTTTATCTTCATTGCCTTTTCTGCTCATAATCTAGTTTTATTTTAATTTTCATAGTTTTGAATGTCCCTGTAATGGCAGCTGCAGAATTTAACTATTTTGGTCTTCCAGTACTGGAGCTTTTGTTTTAGTTGTCTTTTTAGCCCACTTGTTTTTAAATAGATTTTAGTCTCTCTGTTTTTGCCGTGGTGACTTTCATTTGTAGGGTGTCATAATTGTCATTTTATTCATTCACATTATTGGATTTTATATTTGTATTGTTCTTTTATTTCGGTTTTAGTACATCATGTTCTGATAGGGCTCTAATAGCCCTGTAGTTATGCGTGCCTAAGCTTCAACCATTATCATCGCACTTCCCGACGAGAAGAGGTCATTTTATATCGCCTACTTATCGGACACTGGCATTTCAGCCACTTCATTTACTGCGAGGAGAGCCAGCTCCAGTTTGTCGGTGTGGCGCGACCTTGACAGTAGATTAAATTTTAATCGAGTGCCAGTTTTTATCTCCTCTTCGCCTGTCATCGCGTCTACCATATGACATGCATGCCCTCCTGGCTGACATTCTGTATGGTGTAGAACGTCTTGTTGCTTTTATTTGACTCAGCCCTATCATTGGCCCTATATAGTTTCATTTCCGTTTTATAGCTTTGGCTGTATGAAGTTTTATTTCATATTTTAACCTACCGGACCGTTTTTAATGTTTTAACTACAGCGGGTTTATCTGAGCTGGATTTAATATCCATTTTACCATGATCTTTTAGCGACAACTTTAATTTAATGTTTTGATTTTACTTTATCGGGTGCTAATAATCATATAGGTTGGGCGCCCTTAAGCCTTACATGTCTCTTTCTCTCTCCCACCCCTCTCTCTCTCTCCCACCCCTCTCTCTCTCTCTTTGTTTTTGGTGCTAATAACGTTTGAAGTTGAGCGCCCATAGTCCAAGGCCTACTACCACGACCTCGACAACGACTACTTCAAATGAGCAAGGCCGTCTGTTGTTCAGGATTTTGGAGATGCTGGCCAATGATACCGGCAGTGCATAAGGTTTTTAAAATTTTATCCAAAGTGACAAATGCCTTAAGCAGCTAACTTTTTTGGATTTTATGGATTTTAGCGCAGACAGATGAGTGTTATGTGAGGTTTTTAAATCTTGTATCACCTTTGACACTTGTCGACAACATTGTTTGATATTTTAGCTCTTTTAGTGTCGTGGTTTTATCGCCAGCTTTAGTTTCCGGGCTGGACAGTTATTTTATCTTGATTTTAGCTTTTTATGCTGATTTTTATCTCTTGAATCTTTTTAGCATAATTTTATCTCAGGTGTTTACCTCCAAAGTTTTATGTTAAGGGCGCTGATTACTTAATAGTTGAACGCCCTTAAACCCCGTTGATCATCATTTGAGCAAGGCCATGCCTACCGTGCTTCCCAAAGGAGAAACCCACTTCACTCCTTACCTTCGCCCGTTGAGATCGATCTACCTGCCCTGGCCAACCCTAGCCCCGCCCCGCCCCGCCCTGCCCCGCCCTGCCGCATCTATGACCCCTTTGTTTTTCGAAGTCGACTATCCCTGATTTCATCCTTCGGTTCTAGTTTTTACCTCTTAAAGACCAACATCGTGACCATATTTTTATTTATACGACGGGTCGAAGAATTATCAAGGTGCTGAATGTGCCTTTGAGGTTGATAACCAATGTTTTACTTTTCGTCTTTTATGCCAATGTTCGATTTTTACAGCTGAGCTATTTGGTATTCTCCAGTTTTCTTTTTTTTTAAGTGCGGCGACATGGCTACCCCTCATTGATATAGGTAAAGATTCTATGAGTGATCTCCAAAGTTTTCGTCCGCTGTACACTTACCAACGTAGGGCGCTAGTAATCTTAAAGTCCTAAAACCTTACCTCTCTCTCTCTCTCTCTCTCTCTCTCTCTCTCTCTCTCTCTCTCACACACACACGCGCGCGCGCGCACTTAAAACATTAAAGAAAGTTTTCAGCCTATTTACATATTTTGATTATGATTTTGAATTATTCATCCTAATTTATAACTCCTTTGAAAACATATAGCTCGGTAACTGAGTCTGTAAACCATTGGTTTATCTGAAATTGACTAAGGACCACCTACTGGCAAAAATTCCTGCAATGCTGTTTGTTTACATCCTGTATATTCTTACAAAACTGCAGCTAAAATTTCAATTTCAATGTTATACTAATTCATATACAGGTTTTTTAAATTAAAATTGTAAAGTTTTATTTGGAGCATGCTGTGTTCAGTAATTGCAATTAAATACTATTGATCTAGTTCCTTGTGTGAATTTTTGCTTCAGCAGTTCAGAATTTTGTAGATTATAAGCTAGATTTTTTATTTACTTATAAATACTTCTTGTTCTATAGGTACAAGAAGAACCTTAAGGCATTTTACATTATTCATCCAACATTTTGGACTAAGGTAAGTGTTTTACTGTTAATGTACAGTTTGTTATTTATATACATTGTAGTTCTATGTTTGAAATTTGAGCTTTAAAATATTACAAAGTACAGAATACTGCAGTAATATGTGCAGATTTAAGGCTCAAAATGGTTTGGAATGGTGGTAGTGGTGGCGGTGGTGGATTGATTGATTGGTTGTTTTTAAGGGCATTCAATTACTGGGGTCATTAGCGCTCTTGTGAAAAAAAGTAGCATCAAACACAAAGTGGAAATAGCAATATAAAACAGAAATAAAAGAGGAAAGGGAATTAAAGCAATTAAATAAAACGAAAACGTGCTAAAAGTTTAGGTAAATGTGAAATGTACCCAAAAGGAGTGAAAGGGCAAAAGATACTAAAAACTCGGTCAAATGAGTAAAATGATCGGGAGTAAAAGCAGTTCAAAGCTTGAAAACCCACGAATTTCCTCTCCGTTACAACCCATCGCCAAAAAGTAAATTAAAATCTAAATCCTGAATGGAGTGGTCAAATTCGATAAAAGTTAAAAACTCTAGTTAACAGTAAGTACTTCCGTAAGGAAGGTCATACCTTTAGAAGAGAGATGCAGCATCATTTGGACGTAGATAGTGCAACATTTGGTCCTAGTTCATAGTTTCGCGAAGACGAAAGTGCGCGGTTTAACTCCACTATGCTTGTATGCTTAAAGGTTTGCGGAGACGAAAGAAGAACCCCTGAAATTTCACCTGAGTCTTGATGAATGAAACTCAGGCGAATAATTTTCCCAGCCAGACACCTGAGCGAAAGCACCGCCTAAGTGTCTATGTCAAACGTATCAACTACAGTTACGGTAGGATTTTTGAGACCGGAGATTGGAATATGGGTAGATTTTTCGGCCACATGCTTCCACTTATCCCATACGACAGAGGAAGGGATACTTCGATTAAGTGAAGCTATATATCTGTTCCATGACGTCTTTTTGGTATTCCTAATCTCTTGTCTATATACAGCATCCATTTGTTTATTATTCGCTAGGTTATCCACTGTAGGGTGACGCTTGAACACTCCAAGAGCACGCCTACTAACCGGAATAGCTGTACGGCATTCTTCGGTCCACCAAGGGACAGAAAATCGACGACAGTGCCCAGTCGACCGCGGAATAGAAATCTCCACAGCTGAAAGAGTTGCCTCTGTGACGTAATCGACTAACGAATTCACAAATTCATGCTCACTGTAGCTAAAAGTGGCCAAGCGGGTATAAAGATCTCAATCAGCGTGATCTATGCGCCATATATGTAAACGGATGGAACATACATCTTGGACTAACGGACTGATAAGAACATTAAAGTTGTCACTGGAGTATAAATAGGAGATAATGTTTTATTGTAAAAAAAAATTGCCAGCTGAGGAAGACAAAATGCCCTATCTAATTCTGAAGAGCTATCAAAGGCGTCAGAAAGGAATGTATGCTCCCGGTGTTCAGGAGAGGTAGGTTGTGACTATTTAAGAGATCGACAATGAGCTGCACTCTCGCACAAGCCCAAGCTGATCCCCAGTGTGGGTTGTGGACATACACGTCGTCTACGAGCAAAAACTGGGCTGGTAGCTGAGAAACTAGGTGGTCTAGATCAGTGGGCGAGAGTAAAGGAAGGGAGCCTAATCCTTACGACCCCCCACCCAGGGGCCTACTGCGGTAGGTACGGGTTTGGCGAACCCGGGGGTTCCCGAGCCACTCGCCGCCATTTCATCATCATCGCCACCAACTGAGCCTCGTTTTGTGTTTGTGTGCATATTTCTTTGTTTGTTTTGTGAGAGCGAATTTACTCGCCTCATCTTCTTCCCCTTCTAGGCTTATTCTTTACATGATTAATATTAAGGCTTTTAGATTTATTAACTCCTGTCTCACCAACAGGGATCTTTATTCTATCTCCGTGGTTGCTGTCCCACGGTTCCAGCGCGGCTTCCAACATGTGTGCTCTTCGGAGGTCTCAGGTGTAAGGTTGAGTGGACCCTTCCTACTGCCCCTATGTGTAAGCCTTAGGTGCGGAGCCGTCCATACCATTATGTACACCCACGTAGCTTCCTCGGGGGCCCGGTGCGTTTTAATTTCCCAACGGGCGCTGCTCGTTGGGTTAGAATTACGGACCGGTCGTGTTACCCCTAACGGAAACCCGGTGTAATCAACCACAAATCCCCTGAATCCATGTCTGCTTTATTACGCAGCATGGCCTAAAGTGGGGAGCCACAGGTGGGTTATACCTGCGGTAGGGGCTTAAAGCCGGGTTGTACATGGTGATGGGCTTACTCGTATGGACCAGCATTGGTGGCTGGAGGGTAACTCCTTCTGAGGTATTCCTAGAGATCGGTCTGATGGGGGTCTACCAGGCGGCACAGACCGGAAAGTATTTGTTGTCTTTTCTCTCTACCACCGGATGGCAGGCTGAAGCCGACGGTTCCGGAAGGGGGTCTTTCCATTATGTTATCTCCGCGCAAAACCTCTTCTTTTGACCGATTTATAGTTGTGACCTTGGCCTGCGAAAAGAAAACAGTGCGAGATATTAGTCCCTTGTATATCCAACGAGAAATTGACCAGATTTGCGGTAAAGTGATTAATGCTACCAGAACGAGAGACGGTACCCTTGTAGTGGAAACGTAGACAGAGGACCAGGCAAAGAAGCTCATTAAGGCCATTTTGTTGGGTTCGTAACCCATATTAGTGGCTCCGCACAAGTCTTTGAACACTTGTAGAGGTGTGGTGACCACCGCCTGTTTAGACGGCCTTTCAGATGCAGACATTGTTTCCAGGGTGTATGTCAGGCTTACCGTCTTCTAAGTAAACGTGATGGTCAGTCAGTTGCATTGCTAAAGGTATTCCTAATGTTCAAAGACACCACCTTACCCGAGGCACTTTACTGTGGTTATGAACGCGCTACTGCGAGACCGTATGTACCGAATCCCATGCTTTGTTTTCGGTGTCAGAAATTCGGTCATACACAAAGTCGGTGCACCTTCGACGCTACATGTGAACGTTGCGGCCAACCTGCTCATTGAGAAAGTGCTTGTACTCGGGACCCTTGCTGCGTCCACTGTAAAGGGAACCATCCATCCAGCTCCCGGCACTGTCCGCGTTTTCTAGAGGAAAAAGCCATCCAGGAGTTGCGGGTTAAGGAACGCCTAACTATTCCTGAAGCTCGGCGTCGCTTCCATCAATTGCAGCCTGCGACCATCTCAGGCTACATATCAGCGCTCTGCCGCACTCCTGCTTCCTCAGTTGCACTACAAATCGTGCCCGTAGCCGACGCGTGTACACAAACAGAGCAGTCGCCGAGCAAAACAACCTTACAGTCAACATCCATAGTACTCACTGCTTCAAGCTCAAATTCTCCAGAACCTGCTCGTAAGCCGCTTGTTCGACCGACACCTTGTCGCTGCGCCTCATGAGCGCAGTCGCAAAAAACTCAAGGCCACTGAAAAACCTTCCAAGTCCCGTACTCGTTCTACGAGCCGTAGGGGATCTTCCGCATCCCGAACATCAGCGGATAGCGGCGACGAAAGTGGCTATTATCTTGTGAGTCCAAAGAGTATAAAGAAGAAGAAACGCCCGCCTTAACCTCATCTACTACGTTTCCACCATTCGTTTGCATCCCAACTGCAAACTAATAGTATGATTCTTCGGTAACCCTTCACGCATCTACCTGGGCTCCATGGCTCACCTGACGTGGAATATCCGCGGTGGCCGTACTCATAGGGCCGAATTGCAGCTGTTACTACGGTCCTATAACCCTCTGGTTCTGTGTTTGCAGGAGACAACGCTTCGCCCTCACGATGCATTTGTCCTGCGCCAATACTTTCGCATACGGTTTGATATTACACCGGAGGAGGGCCATCCTGCTCATGGGGGTGTTATGATCCTCACGCGCATTGACATCTGCGGTCAGCCAGTTTCGCTTACTACTACATTGCAAGCTATTGCTATCCGACTTACTCTTCCTGGTCTCTCCTTTACTGTATGTAATGTCTACGCTCCGTCCTCGTCTATCCTCCGCGCCGCTGACATGCTCTATCTCTTGTCACAGCTCCCAGCACCTTTTCTTCTGGTGGGTGATTTTAATGCCCACCATCCACTATGGGGTTATCCTAGGGCCTGCACGCAGGGGACTGTTCTTGCTGACCTTTTTGCTCAATATAATCTCTCTGTTCTCAACACCGGTGAACCTACTTTCATTTCCGATTCTTCTGCCACGCTATTGCACCTGGACCTTTCCCTTTGCTTTGCACAGCTTGCTCACCGCTTTCAGTGGAACGTAGTATCAGACACTCATTCTACTGATCATTGCCACTTGTGTCATTACTCTTATATCACACCACCTTTTCTCCTCACGTGCGAGGTCTTGGCAGCTATCTAAGTCGAATTGGGCTCTCTTTTCCGCTCTTGCTGTTTCAGTGATTGCCAGTTCGACTCCGTTGATCAGATGGTCGAGCACTTCAACTCTGTCGTGATCTCCGCTGCCGAGCAGTCAATACCTCGGTTGTCTGACTACCCTAGACGATTATCGGTGCCTTGGTGGACTGCCGAGTGCCGCGATGCCATTCGTGCTCGTAGGAGGGCTCTAAGGGTATTTCGCCATCACCCTACCTGGAGCATTTGATCCATTTTAAACAAGCACGCGCACGGGCCTGCCGAATTAATCAGGATAGCAAAAGGGCTTCATGGAATTCGTTGGTGTCTACCTTTAATCGCATAACACCTTCATCCGCTGTGTGGGAGAAGCTCCGCCTTGTTGCCGGTAAGCAGACTGGTACTTCGATACCGGGGCTACGCGTGGGCACGGACACCGTAGTTGATCCGGTTGCTGTTGCCGACGTCCTTGGCAGCACTTTCGCAAATATGTCCAATTCCGCAAATTATCATCCGGCGTTCCGTGCCCTTAAGACAGGTGGAGTCTCACAGTCTTTCTTTCCGGTCCTCTGACACCGAGTGCTATAACACACTTCTTAGCGTGCGACAGCTGGTTGCCTCATTAGCATCCTCTTGGCACACTACCCCAGGTCCTAACAGTATCCACATCGCAATGCTGCAGCACATCTCTTCAGATGGTAAACTCAATCTCCTGACCCTATTTAACCGTGTTTAGCAAGAGGGTGAATTTCCTGCGGCTTGGCTTGAAGCCACCATTTTTCCCATTTTAAAACCGAAAAGTATCGTAGACTTCCTTCCAGTTACCGTCCTATCTCCCTGACCAGTGCTGTTTGCAAGGTAATGGAGCGCATGATCAATGAACGGTTACGATGGTGCCTCGAGTCTCAGAAACTGCTTTGTAATATCCAGTGCGGCTTTCGCCGACACAACTCTACGACTGACCATCTGGTCTCTTTCTCAACTCACATCCTGAATGGATTTCTACGCAAGTGCCAAAATGTGGCCATCATTTTTGATCTGGAGAAAGCTTATGACACTTGCTGGAGGACTGGTTTATTGCGCACCTTGCACAAGTGGGGTTGCCGTGGCCGCCTTCCGTTGTTCCTCCGGGAGTTAATGATGAACAGGGTGTTTCGTGTGCGTGTGGGTTCTATTTGCTCTCGCGTTTTTAATCCGGAGAACGGAATACCTCAAGGGACGGTACTCAGCGTCACTCTCTTTGCTGTCGCCATCAACCCTGTTGGCGACTGTGTTCCTGCAGGTATTTCCTCCTTGTACGTGCACGATTTTGCAATTTATTGCAGCTCTCGGCGCTCTTGCCTTTTGGAGCGCCGCTTGCAGGCAGGTATTGATCGCCTACACGCTTGGAGTGTTACAAATGACTTCCGTTTTTCTTCCGAAAAACAGTTTGTGTCAACTTCAGTAAAGCAGTACGCTTCTGTCCGGTGTGATATTCCTCCCAGGGCCCTACTACGGTAGATACGGGTTAAGCGCACCCGGGGTGTCGCTCCTGCGACTCCGCCAACCCTCTGTCCCGAGGTCCGGTACCTATAGCTCAGTTGCAGCTAAAGCGGTACCGCGTCAGGAAGTCGCAACACAGACCGGCGATATGAATGGGGCTACTATTACAGAAAAGGTTATTTTAGCCCAAGCGCTGCCAAAGCCTTCGACACCTACACCCAAGTCGGTATTAACATCTGCCAAATCCGCTAGCTTACAGAATAGTCTTGCACACTTGTCACCGAAGGCTCGACCTCTGGAACTAAAGCTGGTAAATTCCTGACGTCTTCTGCCCCGGAAAAACAGTTTAAGACCAAGTATGTACGACAAGACTTCTTGAAAGAGAATGTGCAATCTTCTATCCAGTCATCTAAGGGTAAGAAAAGTACACGCAACTCCCCACGTGTATCCTCCTCCGATGGGTCATTTGGGGAGGAGGGCGTGGATCGGCGACGGCCGTCTTCGCCGATCAGCACATCCAATCGTTTCGAACTTCTCGGACCGAAATTTGGTCTTTGAAAAGGGGCTTCCCTTGTGGAGGAGATGGACCAGGAGGATTCTGCCGCCACTGCCAGAGGGACAGTGCGGAAACGGCAGGATCGTGCTTCTGAAAATATTACTAGCCAAACGCCTAAGAAGAACAAATTGAACCGACCAGCTAATCCCAATCTGCAGAAGCGTCTTTCGATTTAAAGCTTGTCCCATAATATACTCAATGGCTATCCTTCATTGGAACATACGCGGAATTCGACTACATCGACCAGAGCTTGACTTGTTGCTGCGCCAGCATGAACCCTTGGCTGTATGCTTACAAGAGACGAAGCTCCGTCCACAGGACACCGTTACCATCAGGCAGTACTCCTCCGTACGATGTGATTTATCCCCGGAGGCCGGTGTCCCGGCACATGGGGGCACTATGATGCTTATTCGAGATGATATTTTGGCCAACTCCGTACCCATACAATCTGCAATCCAGTCCTTTGCTGTCAGCCATAAGCTATCTTCTGCTTTATTCACCATTTGCAGTATCTATTTGCCTCCGTCTGCGGACCTCTCGCACAGCGACTTAGAACACCTTACTTCGCAGTTGCCACCACACTTTTTATTGGTAGGAGACGTGAATGCCCATAACCCTCTTTGGTGCTCTCCTCGGGCTTGTGCGAGAGGTAGGCTACTTAAAGACTTCTTGGATAGTCAGAATCGTGCTCTCTTGAACACGGGAGAGCCCACTTTTCTTTCTGACGCCTTTCATTGTTTTTCATACACTGACATTGCAATCTGCTCCCCTCAGCTAGCTGTCACATTACGCTGGAACATCATCTCGGATTTGCATTCTAGTGACTACTTTCCTTGTCGTATTAGTGTCTTGACACCCGTTGTATGTTCCACCCGTTTACCTAGTTGGCGCCTAAACCACGCCAACTGGGAACTGTACTCCCACTTGGCTGAATTTAGCTACGAAGAGCTCGACTCTGTGAACCACTTGGTCGAACATCTCACAGGGACCCCCCAGGGGCCTACTACGGTAGGTACGGGTTAGGCACACCCGGGGTCCCGAGTCACCTTGACTCCCTCTGTGGGCAGCCTCAGAGTGGTGAGGGAGTCTTTAGGTCAAAATGCCCACCCACGTGTAGGCCGTGCGTGGAGACCCGAGTCGGTGAAAAGGAATGTCCTGTTTGGTTGAGGGTTGCGTACCTGAGCCTGGGCTTCTGTCTTTCAGTAACTGGGGAGGGTGCGCAACTTAGTCTCTTAACCCACAATTTATGTTCCACACTTTTTCGTAGATGGCGCCTAGATTACGCCAACTGGAACCTTTATTCCTGTTTGGCTGTTTTCAGTACAGTGAGCACGACGCAGTTGATCCCTTATTTGAACGTCTCACCACCGCCATTCTCTCTGGTGCTGAGCAGTCTATTCCGCGCTCGACTGGCCGCTCTCGTCGTTTTCCTGTTCCTTGGTGGACAGAAGACTGCCGAACCGCCATTCGTGCTCGCAGATGATCTCTCCGGCTTTACCAGCGTCGCCTTACACTGGATAATCTGATACACTACAAAAAAAACTACGTGCAAAATCTAGACAAGTTATAAAGGCTAGCGAGAAGTCATCATAGAGCAACTTTGTAGCGTGATTTAATCGACACACACCTTCCTTTGACATGTGGGATAAGTTTAGGTGTGTAATTGGCAAAGGAACCCAAGCGATGGAATCCAAGTCCAAATGATGCAACATCTCTCTGCTGAAGGTAAGGCCTTTCTCCTCGAGATCTATAATCGTGTGTGGTTTGATTCCACTTTTCCATCTCAGTGGCAGGAGGCCACCATTATACCTGAGTTGAAACCTGGAAAGGGCCGTCTACTTCCTTCCAGTTACCGCCCTATTTCCCTTACAAGCTGAGTATGCAAGGTGATGGAACGCATGAGAAATGGACGGTTGTTGGCTGGAATCCCACGATCTTTTGACCACCATCCAGTGTGGTTTTCGACGACGTCGTTCAACAACTGACCACTTGTTTCGTTGTTAACTTAGATTTCTGACGGGTTTCTGAGGAACAGCCAAACAGTTGGGATATTTTTTGAACTCGAGAAGGCCTATGATACGTTTTGGCGAGCGGAAATATTACCTTCCTTCCACAGTTGGGATATTCGAGAACGTCTTCCGCTATTCCTTCAGGAGTTTGTGCAAGACCGCGTTTTCCGTGTATGGGTGGGCTCTATATTTTCTAGCCCTTTTAGTAAGAACGGAATGCCGCAGGGCTCGTTACTAAGCGTCACGCTGTTTGCTATAGCAATTAATTCCATATCGTAATGTGTTCCCCCAGATGTCTCGTCCTGTTTATTCGAGGACGACTTTGCAGTATACTGTACTTTTTAGCGTACACCGTTTTGGGAACACCGCTTCCAGCGGTGCTTGGACAATCCCTCTATAATTGGAGCTTAAGAAACGGCTTTCGTTTTTCCCCTGAGAAGATGGTCTGTCATAGCTTCTGGCGCCGTAGGTGGCGCATGGCACCTACTCTTCACCTTGGGCCAGATTTACTTCCTTCGCAGATGAGGTGAGATTCCTGGGGTTGGTATTTAACTGAAAACTCTGCTGGTCACTACATATTGCACAGCTTAAGGCGCACCCCCCAGGGGCCTATTACGGTAGGTACGGTTCAGGCGCACCCGGGGTCCCGAGCCACCGTGACTTCTTCAGCGGGCAAGCTCTAAGTGGTGAGGGGGTCACTAGGTCAAAATGCCCACTCAGGTGTAGGCCGTGCGTGGAGACCCATGTCGGTGTAAAGGAATCTCCTGGTTGGTTAGGGTTGCGTACCTGAGCTTGGGCTTCTGTCTTTCAGCAACTGGGGAGGGTGCGCAACTTAATACACCGCTTTGGTTTCTGATTCGCCTAAACTGGGGGCTAGTCAATCGGCCAGGACTAGGTGCTATACCGAACTCCAGGGTGAGTGGGGCGGCGAGCCTGCTATATCCCCTGTGTAGGCCTGTCACCCCAGTGGGGTGACCCCTCGTTGGGCTCCGTGGTGGGTGGGGAGCACTGGGGATGAAATACAGACCATCTTTTATGGCAACCAAAAACAAACCTAAACCAACTTTAGTCATAGGAAAGGAAGTAGTCGAGTACAATGGTTCTCACTATTTAGTGATAGCTAGGACAGATGAATGCAAGAAATTTACATCTGTTAGCCCATTAGCCATCCAAAAAGGCCTTGATAAGATAGCTGGTCCAGTGAAATCCTGTACTCGTTCCCGCAATGGTACGCTCCTTGTTGAAGCAATGTCTGCATTGCAAGCATCCAAATTATTACGAGCCCATCTGTTAGGTAGTTTTTAGTCAGGAGAATGGACCGCCTTATGGGTCGGTACTCAGTTCCAGTCTCTTCGCTATCGCAATCAATTCTATCGTTGATTGTCTTCCAGCTGGTATTTCCTTATTTGTTGATGACTTTGCAATTTATTGCAGCTCTCGGCGCACTTGCCTTTTGGAGCGTTTCGTTTAAGCTTGTCTCGACCGTCTCTATGTGTGGAGCATTGAAAATGGTTTCCTTTTTTCTGTTGAAAAGACGGTTTGTGTCAACTTCTGGCGTCGGAAACGGTACGACTAGCCTGTACTCCGCCTCGGGCTCCAACCGCTGCCCTTCGCCGAAACGGTGATTCTTTTCGGTTTAACATTCGAGAGGAAGCTTAGCTCGTCGTCTCAAATCGCTTCCTTGAAAGCTCGATGTGATCGATCGCTTAATATTTTCCGTGTTTTATGTGGTACATTCGGGGGAGCCGATCGCCCCGTGCTATTACAGCTTTACCGTTTGCTTGTCTGCTCCGAGCTTGATTACGGGTGTATTGTGTTCTCTTCTTCTCGGCCTTCAGTTTTACGTCGTTTCGACCCAGTTCACCATCGCAGGATTCGGTTGGCGCGGGTAGTTTGTATGCGGAGGCTGCTAAGTCTCTGCTTTGCCATAGGCGTGGCGTTCTTCTGTGCAGCTATGCTATCCGACTCCATGCATTACCCTGTCACCCTACTTCGCATTTATTCTTTGACGAATCTGTTGACCGTCAATATGCTGTTAGTGTGCTGGCATTGCTTCCCGCAGGGGTTCGTTTTCGTCTCCTCCTTCGGCTCTTGGATTTTCGTATAACGCCTCTTTTGCCACTAGGGGAATGTTCCTATCCGCCTTGGTTACGCTGCGAAACTCCCTTCCACCTTGGGTTGACATCCATGCCGAAATCAACAACTCCGTCCTTTTCAATCCGCTCCGCCTTTTTGCCGAATATCAGAATCACTGTTTCATTTACTCGGATGTTCCAATGATGGCCATGGTGTGGGATGTGTTTTTGTAGTTCATTCGCAAAATACTGAATTTCATATTCTTGGGCAGTGTTCGATTTTTACCGCCGAACTTTTTAGTATCTATCAAGCTCTGAATTTTATCAGAGGACAGAACTTGGGGCAGTTCGTAATCTGTAGCAATTCCCTCGGTGCACTGCAGGGCCTTCGTGAACTGTATCCATACCATCCATTGATACAGCGCATTCACGATCGCTTGCATTCCCTCACTGACGCTGGCGTCAGTGTGTCGTTTGTTTGGGTTCCTGACCACATAGGTGTGAGCGGTAACGGGCAGGCGAATGCTGCTGCCAAATCTGTCATTTTATTGCCCACTGTTTTTAGATCTACGGTTTCTCCAGATAATATGCGTGCTCACCTGTGTCGGGCCATCTTATCGCGCTGATTCGCGGAATTGTCCGGGCTGCGTGGTAATAAACTTTGAGAGTATCTTCCTGTCCCCTGGGCTGCTTCCTCGCGTGTTTGTCGCCGCGAAGAAGTGATTTTAGCGCGACTCCGAATTGGGCTTTGCCTTTTTTGCCACCAGCATCTTTTACTTGGGGATCCCGCACCTTAATGTATTCCATGTAATGAGCTTTGACGGGTCGACATCTTTTATCGGAGTGTCGCCTTTTTACTGTACTGCGTACATCTTTGTTCTTGGTCGCCGATCTTCCCACACTGCTAGGCGACAACCCTAGTATTTGTGAGGGACTTTTTACTTTTCTTCCCCGCTGTGGGATGTACAGTCGGGTTTAATTGTACTGTTATCTGGGGTTTTTATATTTTTATCGACTCGTCTTTTTAGTTAATTTTCATGTTCCCTCAGTGGCATTATCCTCTGTGATATTCCAGTCCTTTGGTTTTAGTCTCACCTTGGTCACTCTTTATGTTGTCTCCATGGATTTAACTCTTGTGCGGTAGTCCATTTTTAGTCTTTTTCATTCTTTTCAAATTTAATTTTTAAACCTTGGGCGCTAATAACCTTAGTACTGCTACTGCTTCTGCTGCTGCTACTGCTACTGCTGCTGCTGCCCCTACAACCATTAGCGCCCCAAAATTTCAGTTTAACAAAGCAGATTGGTCACTTTATAATCGCCTAACCCATTTTGACGTTCCCGACTATCTCACCGTCAGTAGCATGGTCGAGCAACTGACTTCCGCAATAATAGCCGCCGCCGAACGCTCCATTCCCCGTACGTCTTCCCAACCTAGGCATACTCGGGTTTCTTGGTGGAACGAGGAATGCAGCAGAGCTATCCCTGTGCGGCGAAGTGCTCTTCGAGGTTTCAAACGTCGCCCAACAGATGATAACTTATTAGTCTATAAACGACTGCGGGCTAGAGCGCGGCTCATTATCCGTGAAAGTAAGAAGGCCTCTTGGAAGCGTTATATGGAGAGCTTTCATAGCTCCACGCTCACATCCATTGTGTGGGATCGACTTAGGCATGGGCTATACCCGGTCTTAAGAGTAGGAGGTGAAATCCTGGTGGAGCGGCTCTTATCGCAGACACCTTGGGCAGGGCCTTTGAGGCAGTTTTCAGTTCCACCAATTATGACCCAGCTTTTGTTACCCATAAAGGTGCGTTGGAAGCCCAGGAGTTATCATTCCGCTCCGACAACCATGAGGAGTACAATCGCCCACTTAGCCTTCGCGAAATAGAACATGCTCATTCTTTTTCTAGACATTCATCTCCTGGGTCGATGCTATACATGTGTCGCTGCTTCAGCATTTATCTACGGAATGTAAGCTGTTTCTTCTCCACCTCTTTAATCGTATCTGCCTCAAAGGTGCGTTTGCTGGTGCATGGCGCGACGTCACCGTTGTTCTTATTTTGAAACCTGGCAAGGATCTACAACTTCCTTGCACCTACCGTCCAATTTCCCTAAATGGTTTTCGTTTACAAGGCTATGGCAGGTATGCTCAAAGGGCGATTTATGTGGTGGTTCGAAACTCGGGGCCTCTTGTCGAACGTTTAATGTGGGTTTCGTCGTAATCGATCTACTATCGATCATCTAGTGTCTCTTTCGACCCAAATTATGAACGGGTTCCTCAGTAAAATCCTGACTGTAGCTCTATGTTTTGATTTAGAGAAAACTTACGACACATGTTGGAGAACTGGCATTCTCCGTACAATTCTTTATTGGGGTTTCCGTGGTCACCTTCCCATATTCATTCGGGAGTTCATGAAAGACCGTGTATTTCGTGTGCTTGTGGATTTGTTTTATCTGATTATTTTACTCAGGGATCAGTACTTCGTGTCACTCTGTTCCTTATAACTATCAACCCTCTTGTTGACTGCCTTCCCCCAGGGATTTCCTCTTCGCTGTTTGTTGACGATTGTGTTGTGCACCTCACAGCTCGTTGTATCTGTCTGAAGCGTCGACTTAAGCTGCGTCTAGACTCTCATTTCCTCCTCAAGTGTGGCAAATGGCCTTCACTTCTCCGCCAAGAAGGCGGTTTGTGTAAATTTTTGGCACAGGAAGGAGTTTGATAGAACGATATATTGATCCGCCCATATAACTTATTTGAAGACGCGGTGCATACGTTCTCTTCATATTTTACGTGTTTTAAGTGGCACATCCTGGGGAGCCGATAGCACCGTTTTTCTATACCTCTATCGTACTTTAGTCCGTTCTAAAGTGGATTATGGGTGTATCGTCTATTCTTCCACGCGACCGTCTATCCTTCTTTGCTTAAACACCATTCATAATCAGGGCATATGACTAGCAAAGGGCGCCTTCCGCACTAGCCCAGTCATAAGTGTCGGGGCGGAAGCTGCAGAACCACCGCTATATAATTGCCGTGAGTTTCTCTTGTGCAGCTATGCCTGCCGACAGTCCAGTACACCTCACCACCTGGCTCACTCGTGCTGTTTTGATGACTCATTGGACGGTTCGTGCGCCTGTCGCTCCCTCGCCCTCTTGCCACCAGGGGTACGTTTTCGACAGCTTCTAGGGCAAATGACCTTGGCAATGCTTACAGTGCTTCCCAAACGAGAAACCCATTACCCTCCTTGGCCTCGCCCGGGCAGCTCCATCTATCTAGGGTCCTCTTGTTTTTCGAAGTCGACTACGCCTGATTTCGTCCTTCGGTCCCAATTTTTAGCCCTTAAAGTCTAACATCGCGACCTCATTTTTATTTATACTGACGGGTCGAAGAATGATCAAGGTGTTCGATGTACTTTTGTGGATGATAACCAATGTTTTACTTTTCGTCTTGTAAGACAGTGCTCGATTTTTACAGCTGAGCTATTAGGTATTCTTCAGGCTCTTTTAAGTGCGGCGACATGCGCTACCACTCGCTGCAATAAGATCAGATTCTCAGAGTGCTCCCAAAACTCTTCGTCCGCTGTACATTTGCCGTACAGCGGATCCCAGTTTGCCTTCACTCGCTTTCGCCAGCAGTTCTAACCGCGACGTTTTTGTGGGTGCCTGGTCAAACGGGAGTAACGGGAAACAAGAGAGCTGAAACTCTGTCTAAAGAGCTATTACATTTTTCAGGATATTTTCTTCTTGCGTACTCGCTAGTGATATTAAGGCGATCTGGCGAGGGACCATTCTTTCTCGTTGGGCGACTGAATGGTCCAGAACTACTGGAAACCAATTGCGACTAAGTAAAGCATTCACCGAATCCTGGAAAACCTCTTGTCGCGCCTCCCGCCAAGAAGAGGTCAGTTTATGTCACCTGCGTATCGGACACTGTTATTTTAGCCACTGTCATTTACTGCGAGGAGAGCCAACTTCAGTTTGTCGGTGCGGCGCAACCTTGACAGTGAGACACAGTTTAACAGAGTGCCAAATTTTATCTGCCATGCGACTCGCTGAGTTTGCCCAGTGGCATGCGTGACGTTTTAGCAGACATCCTGATTGCTGTAGAATGTGCTTTATTTTTTATTTGACATTGCCCTATGATTGGATGCCTCTAGTTTTATTTTTTTTCTACAGCTTTTGACATTTTAGTTTTAGTTATTTCTTTTAACCACCCAAGCTTTTTGTATCCTATTTTCGGAGTGCTATATTCTACGTTTTAATCTTCCTTTTAGCGTCTGTTTGTGCGTGTTTTTATTGCATGCACTTTTAGGCCTAAGTTTTATTTTCCGCTCGTTTTTATTTTCTTACATCTGTAGGGCGCTATTAATCTTATAGGTTGTGCGCCCTAAAACCATACTTCTCTCTCTCTCCCAGCTACTGAAGATCAGAAGCCCATTCCGAGATGCGCAACCCTCCACCAACCAGGATATTCCTTTCCACCGACATGGGTCTCCATGCACGGCCTACACGTGGGTGGGCTATTTGACCTACTGACTCCCTCACCATTCAGAGTTTGCCTACAGAGGGAGTCAATGTTGGCTCGGGAAACCCCGGATGCACAAAACCCGTACCTACCAAAGTAGGCCCCTGGGGGTGGCACACATTTGGAAGGCACTCTTGAACCGTGGGAGGGGAACCACAAAGATAGAAAAAAGATATCCGTTTGTGAGGTAGGATATAAATAAATAATAAATCTAAAATCTTAAAACTCAGTGTTTAAGCCTAGAAGAAGAAGAAGAAGAAGAAGAAGAAGAAGAAGATATGAGTGAGTGAATGAATTAATAGTGTTTAAGTGTTAGTCGGCAACTAGGTCATTTGGGCCCGAAGTTAAGAAAAAGGAAAACTCATTAAAAACAAATCTACAGATGAAAAGTTAAAAAGTGCTAAAAACCCTTACAAAGGCACACACGGAAACAGGCCCGGGTGTAACAAACAGAGCTAAAATGTTAAAAAAGCTAAAAACACAAACACAAAAAGTGGTCTCATATGGTATAAGTCAGAGGCTACAAAGATAAAAAGGCTAAAACTTAACACACGCATGGTCAGATGTCTTTGCTGAGGCCAATAGAGGCAACAAAGCGTAGCACCTTATCAACGGAATTGGCGTCGTCGCATAAAATGGCAGGTAAACAGGTACCCAGGCCGATGGAGTGTCGTCCGGGATGAAATTTCGGACAATCAAGCAACACATGTGCCACAGACAGACGAACATAAAAGGTCTGACATATAGGAGCTGGCTCAGCGCTTAGAAGGTAGCCATGTATTAGCCGCGTGTGACCGTTACGCAGACGCATAAGGATAATATCGCGGCGCCGGTTTAGTTGGCAAGATGTGAGTTATGGCTGTACCTTGTCTTTGAGTGTGCGAAGCTGTGTACCTGCTAAATTTTGCAAAGATTGCTGCCAAGATAAAAGAAGAGACCTGCGAAAATAACGTGAAACATCCCCTGAGGGCACAGCCGCTTCCGAATAATCCTGCAAGGAGCAGACAGCCTTGACAGGCCTATCCGCTACCTCATTACCTGTAATACCAAAATGACCGGAACCTACGTGAAGATGAACTGGTAACCGCAAGCAGTCAATTCAGAAAGGCGAGCTTGAATACGCATAACGAGTGATGAGGAGTCGGTATACTGCTGCAGAGCCTGTAGGGCACTCAAGGAATCGCTGCAAACAAGAAAACTACCAGGTGCTAAAAGCGAGATAAAATCTAGAAAGTTAAATATAGCGTACAGTTCGGCGGTGAATACTGAATTGGCGTCCGCAATGCGGTAAGTATGTGTTACCACATTGAAATAAAAGGCACAACCTGTAGCTCCTGCCAGCTGGGAGCCGTCAGTGAATACCTGTGTATATGCCCGGTAATTGCTTAGAAGTTCATAAAATATTCGCCGAAATATCTCCGGAGCGGTCGAACGTTTCACAAGGTTGGAGAGGGTCAGGTCGAAACTGGGATGTCTCCGTTGCCAAGCAGGTTCCGGGTATAAAAAAACACGCTCCACAGGAGGCAATCTGAGACCCCTATCAAAGAGCAGTTCACGTTACCGATTTCCAACTGGGGCGTGAAGCAGTGGAGTTTCTCAGATAGGGGTGTGAATAATCCGGGCGTAACACAGGGTTAAAACCAGGATGGCGGGGGTCCGCAGATAACTTAGCAGCATACGAACAAAGTAGAAATGAGCGACGCACTACCAGTGGGAGTTCACCAGCATCGGCATACAAGCATTCCACACGACTAGTGCGTAAACCTCCTGTAACAAGACGTATACCGGTATGATGAACGGTGTCTAAAAGGCGTAGTTTAGAGGCGGTCGCTGCGCCATAAATAAAACACCGGTAGTCTAGTTTTGAGCGAACGCGTGAAGGGTACAAACGCAGCATCACGGAACGGTCGCCGCCCCAAAACGCTCCAGAAACCGGTTTGAGGATCCGCAGCGATCGGTCACACTAAGCACGAAGGTATTGGATGTGGGGTACCCAAGAAAGTTCACGGTCTAGGTGGAGATCTAAGAACTTCAAGGACGGGACGAAAGGCAGTGGCACACCGTTCAATTGGAGGTCAGGAGGAGGGTGTACTCCGCGAAGACGGTGGAAGTGTATGCACTGAGTTTTCGTAGGGGAAAAACGAAAACCATTGCGAAGCGCCCAACCAGCGATGTAGTTTATGGAGAGCTGGAGTTGTCGTTCGAGATGTTCAGTGCTGTAGGAGCGATAGTACAGCGCAAAGTCATCCACATACAGTGACGGTGATATCCCACTACGAATCAGGCTAGTAATGCCGTTGATGGCCACGGCAAAAAGCATAACACTAAGAACGGAACCTTGGGGTACACCGTTCTCCTGAATCTTCTCCCGCGAGAGAGTATTGCCAATACGGACACAAAAGCGGCGTAGCTGGAGAAAGTTGCACAGAAACAGGGCCAGATGGCCGCGTAACCCGTAACTGTGCAAATTACGCAGAATGCCGTATCCCCAAGTAGTGTCGTAAGCCCTCTCGAGGTCAAGAAAGACACTCACGACTTGCTGCTTCAGAAGGAAAACATTCCGTAATTAAGCTTCCATACGCGCCAGGTTATCAATGCTTGAACGACCGCGACGAAATCCGCACTGCTCGGAACAGAGCACTTCGTTCGTCTCCAACCACCAAGTAAACCGAATACTGATCATGCGTTCCAAGGTCTTGCAAACGACGCTCGTGAGACAAATCGGCCGGTGAGAGGATGGGAGGGTGCGGTCTTTGCCAGGACGAGGGATAGAAATGATAATACCCTCTCGGCACACAGGCGGGAAAACCTGTTGGCGCCAAATTCGGCTATAGAGGTCCAGAAGGAATGTAATGGCTGCAGGTGGGAGGTGAAGTAACATTTGTCAGTGAATATCATCGGGACCAGAAGAAGAGTTCCTCGCTGCGGGTGAAGCATGAGTTCCGCAAGGGGGAAGGGTGCATTGTACAGCTCACTACAGTCACTGGTAAAACCAAGGCGAAATCTCTCAGCAGCTTCCTTAATGGGAAGAAATGCATTGTCGTAATTGTCCGTTGCACTTGTCGCAGCGAAGGAGATGCCAGGGCGTCAGCTAAATCCCGTTCACTGGTGAAGATGGAGACGTGAACGGTAAGGCCAGGGATGTATGTCCTGAGACATTTGCCGGTCATGCGGCGCACCGAAGTCCACACTCTCTGTGAGGAGCTCCTGCGAGAAAGCGAGGATACATGATTCCCACGAATTCCGCTTGGCATTACGAACGATATAGCGCGCCTTAGCCCGGGCGCCTTTGAAAGCAACAAAGTTCTTTGCCGTCGGGTGTAGGTGGAAAAGACGAGGAGCCTTTTTTCGTGCAATTAATGCCAAGTTGTAGTCTTTGGTCCACCACGGCACTGGAATACGCCGAGGGGTAGAAGAGCTCCGAGGAATACTGGATTCTGCGGCGAGCAAAGCCGAGCAAGTAAAATACTCCACCATGTCTTCTATGGAGGTACAGCCATCGGAATGGAGATGGAGCAGAGAAGAAAACTTTTCCCAATCAGCCTTGGAGATAATCAAGCGGGGACGTTACGTGGGCAATAGATATTGTCCCTAAAAACGAATGTCAATGGGGTAATGATCACTGCCGTGAAGATCAGAAAATACCGACCAATTCAGGAAGGGTACTAAAGCAGGGCTGCAGCAAGTTACATCTCGGGCGGATAGGGTGCCATATGCGGAAGATAGGAATGTGGGTGCACCGGAGTTTAGAGTAATAAACCAGACCTATCGCAAACGTCTGCTAATATTGTACCTCGAGCATCGTCAGCAGAAGAAGCCCAAAGAACATTGCAAGCATTGACATCGCCCAAAAAGACCAGCGGCGGGGGAATTTTTGCTAACAATACCTCAAGCTCAGTGTCTGTGATCACATCGTGAGGCGGCAAATATACATTGAAAACAGAAAAGGAGATGGAAGGCAATGTTACGCGCACAGCTACCGCTTGTAACGGGGTGTTGAATGTAATACCGGCGGCACGGGTGGTAGGAGCCACGAGAGCAACAACACCGTTGCAAGCACGCAGGACACCAACAAAGTCGTGTCTGAAGAATTGAAACTGACGAAATGGAAGGGTATGGTGGGGATGTAAGTGGGTTTCCTGGAGGCACAGGATTGAGAGTGAGCGCTTCTTAATTATATGTTGAAGGTCTGGTAGACGGGCCCTGATCCCATTGACTTTCCACTGGATTATATCCATGGTGAGATAGAAATTGAGGTGGTGTAATTTCTTTCTTTCTCACCTTAGCAGATTTAGCTCCAACTAACCCAAAATCCGTGTCTTCCTCAGACTCCACCGGTGGTCGGGAGTCCGAAGAAGTCTTCCTGTCCGCAGAACGAGAGTGGGACTTTGCAGAAGTTCGGCTCGTCGGTCTACTACGTTGACGGGAACGATCTCCGGCGAAGGAGAAACTAGGAGCACATGGATTAGCGCAAGCCTGAGATTGCTGCTGTGCATCAGTCGTTGTACACTGAGATGCAGACGATCGAGCACGTAAAGAAGCGGTTTCGCACAAGTCATTTTGCGTCGACGCATCCGCGACAGGCACAGTCTGTAAACCGAGGGATTGGACAAGCTTGCGGCCAACGGCTGAGGAGTATCCTGTGGTGTTGGCAGGCTTTAGCTGCTCAAAGCGCCGCATAGCCTCAGGAAAAGTAAGATGTTCCTTCACACGTATTTCTTGTATGCTTTTCTCTGCAAGTACATGGGAGACTGTCGAGAGCTAGACGGATGACTGCCTTCACAGTTTACACAGCACTGTGCACGCGTACAGACATGGTCAACGTGTGCCGCTAGACCACAACGATCGCAGGTTGCAGGTCGGGCACAGGCGGCTTGGGTATGCCCGAAGCGCTGGCATTTGAAGCACCGCATAGGGTTCGGCACATATGGACGGACGGCAGCACGTTCGTAACCACAGTGTATGAACTCCGGAACACTAGTACCCTTGATCGTGAGAAAGATCGTACGCAATGGGTACTACTTGCCGTCACGTTTAGCATGTAGACGGTAGTCCTGACAAACTCGCTGTCCTCAAAGATGGGTGGCAATAACTTCATTGGAGAGATCGTCTAAGCTAGAGATGGTCACAACTCCTCTACAGGTGTTCCTGGATTTATGGGGGTAAACTTTGATGTTGTACGAGCCCAACAGAATAGCATGAAGTAGCTTGTCCGATTGGTCTTTATTATGGACTTCTACCAGTAGCGTACCGTCTCGCAGCCTCGTCGCGTTTTTAACCTTGCCGCAGATCCTGTCAACTTCCTTTTGCACGTAGAATGGACTTATGTCTGAAAATTTCTTCGTCTCGTTTATCATAACCATAACTATAAACTGGTCAAAATAAGAAGGTTGTGCGCGGTTAGACATACTGAAAGGACCCCCTTCCAGAACCGTCGGCATCAGCCTGCCATCCGGGGGTTAAAGAAGAAAGGACACCAAATCTCCACGGTCTGTGCCGTCACGGGAACCCATACGTGAACTATACCCAGGGCCTACGTCATCAGGGCTACCCTCCAAACACCACTGCTGGTCCGTATGCGTATACCGTTCACCATGCACGCCCCAGTTTTAAGCCCCTACCACAGGAATAACCGCCTGTGGATTCCCGCTCTAGGCCGTGCAGCGACAGAACACACGCACGGATTCAGGGGACTTGTGGTTGATTACGCCGGCGCAACGTCAGCGGTAACACGTCCGCCCCGTGAAACTATCCCAACGACGTAACGCGGTCGTCGGGACACGGGCTTACTAATAAGCTACGTGAATGTACTTCACGGTATGGACGGGCTCCACACCTAAGGCTACACATAGGGGCAGTGGGGAGGGTGCACCCAACCTTCAGGCCTAGGACCTACGTAGAGCACACACATTGGGAGCCGCGCTGGAACCGTGAGGTAGGAACCACGGGGATAGGGAAAGATCCCTGCTGGTGAGACAGGACTTAATAAACCTAATGCCTTACAAACTACTAAGTTCCATAAGCCTAGAAGAGGGACAGGGTGATAAAGTAAACAAACGGAAGAAACAAATACAGAACAAAAGACGTGGCAACAGTTAATGGCGATGGGTAGTGTGAAGTGGCGGGAGCGGGTCGGGAACCCCCGGGTGCGCCAATCCCGTACCTACCGTAGTAGGCCCCTGGGGGGGAAGAAGATATGAGGTAAATACACTCGCATCCATACTTACAAGCGCTGAATACACATGTACACACTCAAAAACGTGGCCATGTTTTGCGGCGATGTGAAGGATGAGATGGCGGTGTGCTGGCTCAGGACCCCGGGTGTGCCAACCCCGTACCTTTCATAGTAGGCTTCTGAGCGGTTAATCATACCATAGCATCCCTCCCTCTCTCGTTCGTGCCGTATCTCTCTCCCGTCTGTCTGTCTCTCGCTCTCTCTGTCATGCATTCGCGTGCTTGCATTATATCTGTTGGTAAATAGGAGTGTTTTTGGTGGATACTGGAGACAACAAGATGTCTATTTCCAGTGAGATGCTGCTTGTATCATGTTTGGATCAATTGCTGTACTTCCTCAGATATAAGACAATAAAAAGTGAAGAATGTGTTAATGTATCCACTCCTTTTCAGATGACAACTTGGTGGTTTACAACTTTCATGGCATCTGCAATAAAGCAGAAGGTTCACAGTCTGCCAGGAGTAGAGTACTTATACAGCGCAATTTCTCCAGACCAGTTGGAAATTCCCGCATATATCACTGAATATGATATGTCTGTAAGTATAATGGTTAATAAAACACTTTAAAATATTTATACTTTGCCAAAATATTTCTAAAACTGACTAACATTAATTTTCTCTACCATGATATAATCCTTCCCCTATGTCAGTGGTTACAAAGAAATATGTTGAGAAAGTTACTATAACAGGTTCTCAAAATAAAGAATGAATATTTTATGGGAACAAACGTTGCTCTGTAATAAAAGGATATTAAGAGTATACCATAGTTAAATGCTATATTTAGTTAAGTATAACGTGCTCAAACTTTGAATCAGTGCAAATAATGTAGTGAATGCAACACTACCAAAGTTGGAACTTTTCTGTTCATAACTTTAAGTTTGAAATATTCTTACTCTTCCGCTAAAAAGTGCAGCATCATTAAAACTATATCTGGTTTCAGTATCAATACTCAATAATTTTAAAGGCTGTTTGTGTGTGTGTGTGTGTTTTCGTTTTTGATTCATGGTAAAGATAACAGTTTTTAAATTATTAATATTGTCACAATTCTTTGTTCTGTAATCCCCACACATATGTGAACAACTTGCTTAGAAATTATAGCTAATTGTTACTTTGCATTGTTACACTTGCAAGAGTGGACACATTTGCCGTTGGTGAGTACACCGAAGCTCTTATTGTTGCACCTATGTGAGCCTGTGACACATGTCTTGTCACACCTTCAACATGTATAAAAAGTAGAGAACGAACCCCAGAGAGAGAGAGAGTGTCAGCTTTGAACTGGAAATATACAGCATACAGCAGTGAGTCAGTTTTGAGCTTGCAGTCGTAGCCAGTACCGAGCGTCGAAAAAAAGAAAACTGTACGCTAGAATTGTTGGATAAGCATTGAATAAAGCCATTTCTGACGTTTCTCATGAATAAAGACGTTTGAAAACTTTTTCTGGTTGTAATTATTGGAAGAAATAAAAAGTTTTTGTTCGAGTAATAAAGAGCACTTTTATTATACCTAGCTCAGGGGTGGGATTTAAGGCCAAGCTGGAAGAGATGATGAAATCATTATTAGCCAACATTAAGAAGTAGGACATGAAAATGGAAGCGAGAATGCCCTAGATGACAACAGAACAACCGTGAACTGTGCGATGGAGATGCTGGTAGAAAAAATATAATCAGAAGATTGAGTTGGCAAACTAAATCAATGAGAGAGAAGCTGGCGTGGAAAAGGGCGTGGAATAACTTGGGAAGAAAGTGGAAAATCTTGGGGAAAAGGTGGATGAGATTAGAGGAACGACAAAAGATCATGACCAGCGGTTTAATGGCTTGGAAAGAAAAGGTCAATGACAATACCAATGAACTGAACATCATGGTACGAAAGATGCTTAACAGAAGGCTGAGGTTGAGATGACAGGATGCGACAGTAGCATCTGCACCCAAGTTCAACGGAACATCCACCATCAAAGTCTTTCACCGACAGTTTGCTGCCGCCACTTCCCATTAACTATAGTCAGAATAAGAGGAAGCTGCGCAGCTAATAGCAAGCACTGAAGGGAGAACAGAGGGAAAACTGAATGTGCTGCTGACATCAGAATTGTGCAGAGACATCTGGGAGGCCCCTAAGAACTGGTCTGGGAACCATCACTTGGCTGCATACTATTGCAGTTAGCTTAAATTGACGCTGTAACATCGAGGGATAACGTTAGAGGTATTCACTATAGTAATTGAAGAGCTGGATAAAAAAATCGTACTTAGCCTACCACCTAGTTATGTGTCCCAAGAAGCTGTCTACTACTTTGTCGCCGGGATGCATAATGCCGTGATATGACACTGCCTAATACTGGGCAGCTACAAGACAATCCAGAGGCATTAACGGTAGCACTAAGATTGGAGCTTTGTTAAGATAAGAGCTGCACACACCACGAAGATAAGAAATATTCACTATGGCAGAAAGAGATAAGCCACCCAGGTATGTGACGGCCTTCAAGTAGTGTGTGCTGGGGATGTGACCAACTTAGACACCTAGCGAGAGACCGTCATCAACAAAGCGGACCAGTAGACAGGTAAAATGAAGGGGCACATCAGAACCATCACTCTTAATAACTCCCCGAGTAATGCTATGTTCCCTGGGCAGAAGTATGGACGACAGCGTCATCACAGTCAGCTGGATGAAAGGAAGGCTGTGCCAGATAATAGTAGACACATGGGCATTCGTGACTGTAATGAAACCCGATGTGGCAAACGGCTTGAAGACATGAACACCCAGTCAGCACTACGAACTAATGATGGCGTTGTCAACATCCTACTGTGGAGAAGTAGACCCTGCTGAAGTTGACATTGGGATGGAGCATGATAAGCCTGTCTGAATTTGTGCATTGTTACGAGCGTAACCGATAATGTGATTCTGGGAATGGATGCCCTCAGGAGTCAAAAGCAGGAGGGCGATGTTGGCCAAAAGCTTCTAGGGATCTGAAGGTTTATCCTGACGGATGATATAGTTGTGTCTTCAAGAAGTGAGGTGGTGGGGATGACATATAGGCAGGGCCAACAATCAAGGAACCTGTTATTGAATCCAAAACACCATTGAACTGATTATGTGTTGTCCAGGCATTGTCGGCTTGTTAGGAGCAAGTTCTCATTAGGCGTCTGAACCCATTGGACAACCACCAGGGCATTCAGGCCGAGATTGAGATAGCGAAGTGCGATTAAGCTGCGAGTGTATTGCCATGCGGCGGTTCCAAACAACCAGTACCTTGGCACCGGCTAAAAAACTTGCTGAAAATGGCAGCCGACCATCTAACGATTTCAGAACTGGAGAGCATCCAGTGTCTGCTAAGATTGTACTAGTTTGTCTTCAGTGAAGGGAACAACGATTATGGTTGAACAGAGTGAGTACTTTATAACATCAAAACCAGAGATAGTGACCTATTTAGCAACCACATAGACTTATACCTATGGCAACCGTCCAGGGGACTACTACGGTAGGTTCGGGTTAGGCGCACCCGAGGTCCCGAGCCAACCTTGACTCCCTCTGTGGTCAACCTCTAAGTGGTGAGGGAGTCAGTAGGTTAAAATACCCACCCACGTGTAGGCCGTGCGTGGAGACCCGTGTAAGGGGAAAGGACAATCCTGGTTGGTTGAGGGTTGCGTACCTGAGCCTGAGCTCCTGATTTTCAGTAACTGGGGAGGTTTCGCAGCCTAATACACCATCTTGGTTTCTGGTTCGCTTAAACGGGAGGCTGGAGACTAGCTCACACCTAGTCAATCAACCCGGACTAGGTATGACACCGAACTCCAGGTTGAGTGGCATGGAGAACCTGCTATATCCCCTATGTAGCCCTGTCACCCCAGTGGCGTGACCCCTTGTTGGGCTCCGTGTTGGGTGGGGAGCACTGATGAATTTATACCATATATTTATGGCAAACAAACACAATGCTTGGAAAGGAAGTAGTCGGCCAGCGATCCTCGCTACTTGGTCATTTATAGAACAGAGGAAGGGAAGAAGTTAACAACGGTTAGTTCATTTCTAATACAAAAAGACCTGGATGCGATAGCGGGTCCAGTGAAGTCCTGTACTCGCTCTCCTAATTGCACGCTCCTGGTCGAAGCAATATCAGCATCCCATGTTGCGAAATTATTGAGAGCAAATAAGCTGGGCAGCTACGCGGTCAAAGTGGAAAGACACAAAGCCCTGAAATCCTCACGCTATGTTGTCAACATCCGGGTATTGGACGGTTCGTCCAATGAGGAGATTCAGGGGAATCTTGCAGAACAAGGCGTTATCTCTGTATACAGGGTTCAGCGGAGAGTAAACGATGAATTTGTGTCTACTCGTACCCTGTTCCTTGCCTTAGATAGGATAGATCTCCCTCCAAGGAATAAGGCAGGGCACGAAGCTATTGAAGTTAGGCCATATATTCCGAACCCGCTCAGATGCTACCAGTGCCAGCACTTTGGTCACACCAGCGAGTTCTACAGTGGTCGTTTTACTTGTTCTAACTGTGGAGACCTCACGCACGATGGAGCTTGTACGTCACTTCAGCTCCCGTTAACTGCGGTGGCGCACTTCCATCAAACTCTCGACAATGCCCCCGTTTTACAGAGGACAGAGCAATCCAGGATTAACGGGTGAAGAAGGTGCTCTTCTCTGAAGCCCAGAAGCTCCTGCGTATTCACCAGCCTTCTGTCCCGACATCCCCCCCCCCCCAGGGTCTACTACGGTAGGTACGGGTTTGGCGCACGCGGGGGTTCCCGAGCCACTCGCCATCGTATCGTCCTCCCCATCGCCATTCACTGGGCCACGTTTTGTGTTTCTGTCTGCGTGTGTCTGCGCACTTCTTTGCGTACTTGTGGGTGCGAGTGTACTCGCCTCATCTCCTTCCTCTTCTAGGCTTATTCCCTATATACCTATTTTTAAGGCTTTAGGGTTCTTAACTGCTGCCTCACCGACAGGGATCTTTCTCCTATCTCCGTGGTTCCTGTCCCACGGTTCCAGCGCGGCTTTCAACTTATGTGCTCTTCGGCGGTCTCCGGCGGTCTCCGGCGTGACGGTTAGGTGGATCCTTCACACTGCCCCTATGTGTAAACCTTAAGTGCGGAGCTCGTCCATACCGATATGTACACCCACATAGCTTCTCTGGAAGCCCGGCTTGTGCTAGTCTCCTGACGAACGCAGGTAGTCGGTTTAGAATCACGGGCCGGACGTGTTACCATTATCGGAAACCCGGTGTTATCAACCACAAGTCCCCTGAATCCATGGATATGTCATTACACACCATGGCATAGAGTGGGGGGAGTCTCCAAGACGGCACAGACCAGAAAATATTTTTGGTGTCTTTTTTCTCTTTCCCTTGGATGGCAGGCTGACGCCGACAGTACCGGAAGGGGGCTATTTCATCAAGGTCCGTCCGCGCAAAACTCTTCTATTTGACCGCTTTTTGGTAGTGACTTTGGAATGCGAATCTAAAACTATGCGAGGTATTAACCCATTTTATATTCAACGGGAAATTAAAACATTCTGTGGTAAAGTAAGCAACGTAACCAGGACTAGAGACGGTACGCTGTTAGTGGAAACCAAGACCGAAGACCAGCCTAAGAAGCTACGGAAAGGCGGCTCTTTGGGTTCCAACCCAATACCGGTAGACCGACATAAATCTCTGGATACCTGTAGAGGCGTAGTAACCACTACCTGCCTAGACGGTCTTTCAGATGCAGACATTGTTTCATTATCTCCGACCAAGGTGTGTGTCAGGCGTACCGTCCTCTAGGTAAACGTGATGGTCAGTCTGTTGCGTTGTGAGCAGTATTCCTAACGGTCGAAGGCACCAGCCTACCTGAGGTATCTACTGTGGTTACGAACGCGCTGCTGTGAGACCGTATGTACAAAATCCGATGCGTAGTTTTCGGTGTCAGAAATTTGGTCATACCCAAAGTCGGTGCACCTTCGACGCTACATTAAACGTATCGGGTAATCTGATCACGGTGAATCTGCTTGTGCTCGAGATCCTTGCTGCGTCCATTGTAAAGGGAACCATTCATCCAGCTACCGGCAGTGTCCGGGTTTTGTTGAGGAAAAAGCCATCCAGGAGTTGCTGGTTAAGGAACGCCTAACTCTCCCTGAAGCCCGGCGTCGCTTCCAAAAATTGCAGCCTACGACCATCTCAGGCTACGCATCTGCACTCTGCCGCACTCCTGTTTCCTCAGTGGCTCTACAAACCGACGCGTGTACGCAAACACAGCAGGCGCCGAGCATAAACATCTTGCAGTCTTCAGCATCCGTCCCCCCAGGGGCCTACTTCGGTAGGTACGGGTTAGGCGAACCCGGGTTCCCGAGTCACCTTGACTCCCTCTGTGGGAAACCTCAGAGTGGTGAGGGAGTCAGTAGGTCAAAATGCCCACCCACGTGTAGGCCGTGCGTGGAGACCCGTGTCGGTGAAAAGGAATATCCTGGTTGGTTGAGGGTTGCGTACCTGAGCCTGGGCTTCTGTCTCTCAGTAACTGGGGAGGGTGCGCAGCCTAATACACCGCTTTGGTTTCTGATTTGCCTAAACGGGAGGCTAGGGACTAACCCACCCCTAGTCAATCGGCCAGGACTAGGTATTACACTGAACTCCAGGGTGAGTGGGACGGCGAGCCCGCTATATCCCCTGTGTAGCCCTGTCACCCCAGTGGGGTGACCCCTCGTTGGGCTACGTGGTGGGTGGGGAGCACTGGGGCATGAATTTATACCATTTTTTATGGCACCAAAACCAAAACCCTTAATTTAAATGCAGACGTTGGAAAGGAAGTAGTCGAGTCATGTGGTCCTCGCTACTGGTTATTCATAGGACAGAGGAAGGTAAGAAGTTCCTTACGGTGAGCCCTTTTACTATCCAAAAGGGTCTCGATGTCATTGCTGGTCCGGTCAAATCTTGCGTTCGAGCTCGCAATGGTACACTTCTTGTCGAAGCCAACTCCGCCTCGCAAGCTGCAAGGATACTTAAAGCCACCATGTTAGTCAGCTATCCAGTGAAGATCGAGGTGCACAAGTCGCTGAACTCCTCCCGCGGTGTAGTAACTACCCGCGCGTTGGACGGTTTGTCTATTGAGGAGATCCAAGAAAATCTAGCGACTCAGGGTGTCTCATCTGTTTATCGGGTACAACGTAAGATCAACGGTGAATTCCTGCCTACTCGTACCCTGTTTCTTACTTTTTATCGGGTTGACCTCCCTCAAAAGATTAGGGCAGGGTATGAAGCCATCGAAGTTAGGCCTTATATACCCAATCCGCTGAGGTGCTTTAAATGCCAACGTTATGGTCACACTAGTGAGCTGTGTACCGGCAAGTCCACCTGCGTCCACTGCGGTGACATCTCCCACGATGGGGCTTGTACTTCAGCTCCATCCTGTGTGAATTGTAACGGGGAACACCCATCTAGTTCCCGAGACTGCCCCCGTTTTGCAGAGGAACGAGCGATCCAGGAGATACGGGTGAAAGAGAAGGTGTCCTTCTTGGAAGCCCGGAAGCTCCTGCGACTCCGCCAACCCTCTGCCCCGAGGTCCGGTATCTATAGCTCAGTTGCAGCTACACCGGTACCGCGTCGGGAAATCGCAACACAGACCGGCGATATGAACGGGGCTACAATTGCGGAAAAGGTTATTTTAGCCCAAGCGCTGCCAAAGCCTTCGGCACCTACACCCAAGTTGGTATCAACATCTGCCAAATCCGCCAGCTTACAGAATAGTCCTGCACACTTGTCACCGAAAGCCTCGACCTCGGGAACTAAAGCTGGTAAATTCACGACGTCTTCTGCCCCGGAAAAACATTTTAAGACCAAGTATGTTCGACAAGACTTCTTGAAAGAGAATGTGCAATCTATTACCAAGTCATCTAAGGGTAAGAATAGTACACACAACTCCACACGTGTATCCTCCTCTGAAGGGTGATCTGGGGAGGAGGGCGTGAATCGGCGACGGCCGTCTTCGCCGATCAGCAGATCCAATCGGTTGGAACTTCTCGGACCGAAATTTGCTCTTGAAAAAGGGACCTCCCTTGTGGAGGAGATGGACCAGGAGGATTCTGCCGCCACTGCCAGAGGGACAGTGCGGAAACGGCAGGATCGTGCTTCTGAAAATAGTACTAGCCCAACGCCTAAGAAGAACAAATTGAACCGACCAGCTAATCCCAATCTGCAGAAGCGTCTTTCGATTTGAAACTTATCCCATAATATACCCAATGGCTATCCTCCATTGGAACATACGCGGAATTCGACCACATCGACCAGAGCTTGACTTGTTGCTACGCCAGCATGAACCCTTGGCTGTATGCTTACAAGAGACGAAGCTCCGTCCACAGGACACCGTTACCATCAGGCAGTACTCCTCCGTACGATGTGATATTTTTGCCAACTCCGTACCCATACAATCTGCAATCCAGTCCATTGCTGTCAGCATTAAGCTACCCTCCGCTTTATTCACCATTTGCAGTATCTATTTGCCTCCATCTGCGGACCTCTCGCAGAGCGACTTAGAACACCTCATTTCGCAGTTGCCACCATCCTTTTTATTGGTAGGCGACGTGAATGCCCATCACCCTCTTTGGGGCTCTCCTCGGGCTTGTGCGAGAGGTACGCTACTTAAAGACTTCTTGGATAGTCAGAATCTTGCTCTCTTGAACACCGGAAAGCCCACCTTTCTTTCTGACGCATTTCATAGTTTTTCACACATTGACATTGCAATTTGTTCCCCTCAGCTAGCAGTCACCTAATGCTGGAATATCATCTCGGATTTGCATTCTAGTGACCACTTTCCTTGTCGTATTAGTGTCTTGACACCCGTTGTATGTTCCACCCGTTTACCTAGTTGGCGCCTAGACCACGCCAGCTGGGAACTGTACTCCCACTTGGCTGAATTTAGCTACGAAGAGCACGACTCTGTGAACCACTTGGTCGAACATCTCACAGGGACCATTCTTTCTGCTGCTGAGCAATCCATTCCGCGTTCGACTGGCTACAGCCGTCGATTTCCGGTACCTTGGTGGACCGCTGACTGTCGGGATGCTATTCGCGCTCGCAGACGAGCTCTACGGGTTTTCCAGCGTTTTCCTACACTGGATAACCTGATACACTATAAACGGATGCGTGCACATTCTAGGCGGGTTATTAAGGATAGCAAAAAGATGTCATGGAATAAATTCGTGGGTTCCTTTAATCGACATACACCTTCCACTGTCGTATGGGATAAGTTAAGACGTGTGGCTGGGAAACCGAACCATATGCCCATCGCCGGTCTCCAAACACCTACCGGAGCTGTTGTTGATACATTTGACGTGGCGAATACTTTAGGCAGTGCTTTCGCTCAGGTGTCTAGCTCAGGCAATTATTCCCCTGAGTTTCTTACAGTTAAGTATCAGGTGGAATCTCAAGAATTCTCGTTTCTTTCTGGCAACCTTGAGGATTATAATTGCCTTTTCACCCTGGCAGAGCTAGACAATGCACTCTCCTCTTCACGACACTCAGCACCAGGTCCAGATGGTATCCACGTCCAAATGTTGCAACACCTCTCTCCTGATGGCAAAGATTTCCTACTCGAGGTCTATAATCGTGTCTGGTTGATGGCATTTTTCCAGACAAGTGGCGGGAGGCCACCATCATACCCATTCTTAAACCTGGAAAGGACCGCCATCTTCCTTCCAGTTACCGTCCTATTTCCCTCACCAGTTGCGTGTGCAAGGTGATGGAACGCATGATGGTGTTGTGGCTGGAATCCCACAATCTTCTGACGAACATCCAGTGTGGCTTTCGACGACGACGTTCATATGCTGACCACCTTGTCTCTCTGTCAACTCAGATTATGGACGGGTTTCTTAAGAACAGCCCCACAGTTGGGATATTTTTTGACCTCGAGAAGGCCTACGACACGTGTTGGCGGGCTGGAATATTCCGTTCTCTGCACAACTGGAACATACGTGGACGCCTACCGTTGTCATTCAACACATTAAAACCAAAAGAGTTTAAAAAAAACCACTATCACACTAAAACGTCAAGGTAAAAGAAACTTTTGCTAAAAATTTAAAAACCCTGTCCACTGCTCTTGGGTCATCTGCCAGGACCTCAGCAAGAGAGGCCGGCATGCCCACAGATGACCGAATGTGTGCCAGGTGACCACACTCCAGCAACACATGACGAACTGTCTGTGCCTCCCCACAGTGTGCACAGACAGGAGCAGGTTCACGTTTAAAAAGGTAACTGTGAGTAAAAATACAGTGGCCAATTCTTAACCGAGCTAGTACTACCTCCTCCCGGCGGAATAAACGAGAGGAGGTTACCCAGTTGACAGGGAGGTCCTTCACCTCTCGCAGCTTATTACCACGGAGAGCCGACCACTCCGTAAAGCCACTCTAAAATCTTCTGCTGTTGAATGGGTAATCGTAACACTGGGCGCTGTGACTGCCGATTTCGCTGCCAAATCCGCCGTGTCATTCCCCGGCAAGCCTACGTGTCCAGGAATCCATGCGCACTCCACATTAAAACCAGAAGCGTGCAAAATGTGGAGAACGTCCTGGATGCGCTGCACAAAAGGATGGTAATTGTACAGCTCACGAATGCTCTGAGGGGCACTAAGGGAATCACTAAGAATAAGGCAGTCACCTAATTTTCGACGTCGAATATACAGAAGGGCTTGATAAATAGCATATAGCTCGGCAGAATATATAGATGTGCAACTAGGCAAACCGTAAGTAGCAGTTGCGGTGCCAGTGACAAAGGCACATCCAACACCGTCGGGGCTCTTACTACCATCGGTGTAAATACAAATACGGCCACTGTATTTGGATAAAAATTCTAAAAAGCAACGACGAATACTATCAAGAGGCGTAACAGATTTCCCGTAGAGCGTCATCCCGAGATCGACATGGGAAGTAGCGCGTAACCAAGGGGGGTGTATAGTCTCTCCCTTGGATAACAGCTGAGGAATGTCAACATGGTGCTGGCGTAGAAGCTCACGGAAACGAAAACCTGCTGGCCTGGGGCTCAGAGAGCGGAGGCAGTATCGCTCGTGCAGCTCAGGGGAGAAAAACGCGTGATAAGTTGGTTGCCCAGGCATACACTTCAGCCCACAGCCATAATTAGCAAGAGGGACATCACGCCGACAACGCAGTGGAGGTTCTCCCGATTCGGCGTAGAGGCTAACAACTGGGCTCGTTGGAAAAGCTCCAACGGCCACACGGATGCCCTGGTTATGGACTGTGTCTAATCTTCTGAGCACTGAAGGTCTAGCTGAAGAATACACAATGCTGCCATAGTCCAACTTCGAAAGAATCACAGCACGATAAAGACGGAGCAATGCCGTCCGATCCGCACCCCAAGATTTGCCACTTAGTATCCGTAAAAGATTTAGAGAACGGTCACATCGTGCTCTAAGCTGTGCTATTTGTGGTGCCCAACAAAGTTTCCGATCGAAGATCAAACCAAGGAATCTCGCCTCGTCTGCGAAAGGAAGTAAATCTGGCCCGAGTCGAAGAGACGGCGGCATTTGCCACTTACGGCGCCAGAAGTTAACGCAGACTGTCTTCTCAGCGGAGAAACGAAAACCGTGTTTCGAGCTCCAAGCATAGAGATTGTCCAAACACCGCTGGAGACGGCGTTCCAAAATCGGTGTACGCTGAGAAGTACAGAAAATGGCAAAGTCGTCCACGAATAAACAGGAAGAGACACCTTGAGGCACACATAGTGATATGGAATTTATCGCAATAGCAAATAGAGTCACGCTGAGTACCGAGCCCTGCGGCACTCCGTTCTCTTGAATAAAATGGTTAGAAAAAACCGAGCCCACCCTCACTCGAAAAACGCGCTCCCGCATAAACTTCTGAATGATCAACGGTAGGCGTCCACGTATGTTCCAGTTGTGCAGAGAACGCAATATTCCCGCCCGCCAACACGTGTCGTAGGCCTTCTCGAGGTCAAAAAATATCCCAACTGTGGGGCTGTTCTTAAGAAACATGTCCATAATCTGAGTTGACAGAGAGGCAAGGTGGTCAGCAGTTGAACGTCGTCGTCGAAAGCCACACTGGATGTTCTTCAGAAGATTGTGGGATTCCAGCCACCACACCAACCGTCCATTGATCATGCGTTCCATCACCTTGCACACGCAACTGGTGAGGGAAATAGGACGGTAGCTGGAAGGAAGATGGCGGTCCTTTCCAGGTTTAAGAATGGGTATGATGGTGGCCTCCCGCCACTTGTCAGGAAAAATGCCATCAACCCAGACACGATTATAGACCTCAAGTAGGAAATCTTTGCCATCAGGAGAGAGATGTTGCAACATTTGGACGTGGATACCATCTGGACCTGGTGCTGAGTGTCGTGAAGAGGAGAGTGCATTGTCTAGCTCTGCCAGGGTGAAAAGGCGATTATAGTCCTCAAGGTTGCCAGAAAGAAACGAGAAATCTTGAGATTCCACCTGATTCTTAACTGTAAGAAACTCAGAGGAATAATTGCCTGAGCTAGACACCTGAGCGAAAGCACTGCCTAAAGTATTCGCCACGTCAAATGTATCAACAACAGCTCCGGTAGGTGTTTGGAGACCGGCGATGGGCATATGGTTGAGTTTCCCAGCCACACGTCTTAACTTATCCCATACGACAGAGGAAGGTGTATGTCGATTAAAGGAACCCACGAATTTATTCCATGACAACTTTTTGCTATCCTTAATAACCCGCCTAGAATGTGCACGCATCCGTTTATAGTGTATCAGGTTATCCAGTGTAGGAAAACGCTGGAAAACCCGTAGAGCTCGTCTGCGAGCGCGAATAGCATCCCGACAGTCATCGGTCCACCAAGGTACCGGAAATCGACGGTTGTAGCCAGTCGAACGCGGAATGGATTGCTCAGCAGCAGAAAGAATGGTCCCTGTGAGATATTCGACCAAGTGGTTCACAGAGTCGTGCTCTTCGTAGCTAAATTCAGCCAAGTGGGAGTACAGTTCCCAGCTGGCGTGGTCTAGGCGCCAACTAGGTAAACGGGTGGAACATACAACGGGTGTCAAGACACTAATACGACAAGGAAAGTGGTCACTAGAATGCAAATCCGAGATGATATTCCAGCATAAGGTGACTGCTAGCTGAGGGGAACAAATTGCAATATCAATGTGTGAAAAACTATGAAATGCGTCAGAAAGAAAGGTGGGCTCTCCGGTGTTCAAGAGAGCAAGATTCTGACTATCCAAGAAGTCTTTAAGTAGCGTACCTCTCGCACAAGCCCGAGGAGAGCCCCAAAGAGGGTGATGGGCATTCACGTCGCCTACCACTAAAAACGGTGGTGGCAACTGCGAAATGAGGTGTTCTAAGTCGCTGTGCGAGAGGTCCGCAGATGGAGGCAAATAGATACTGCAAATGGTGAATGAAGCGGAGGGTAGCTTAATGCTGACAGCAGCGGACTGGATTGCAGATTGTATGGGTACGGAGTTGGCAAAAATATCATCTCGAATAAGCATCATAGTGCCCCCATGTACCGGGACACCGTCCACCGGGGATAAATCACATCGTACGGAGGAGTACTGCCTGATGGTGACGGTGTCCTGTGGACGGAGCTTCGTCTCTTGTAAGCATACAGCCAAGGGTTCATGCTGGCGCAGCAACAAGTCAAGCTCTGGTCGATGTGGTCGAATTCCGCGTATGTTCCAATGGAGGATAGCCATTGAGTATATTATGGGATAAGTTTCAAATCGAAAGACGCTTCTGCAGATTGGGATTAGCTGGTCGGTTCAATTTGTTCTTCTTAGGCGTTGGGCTAGTACTATTTTAAGGAGCACGATCCTGCCGTTTCCGCACTGTCCCTCTGGCAGTGGCGGCAGAATCCTCCTGGTCCATCTCCTCCACAAGGGAGGTCCCTTTTTCAAGTGCAAATTTCGGTCCGAGTAGTTCGAGCCGATTGGATGTGCTGATCGGCGAAGACGGCCGTCGCCGATTCACGCCCTCCTCCCCAGATGACCCTTCAGAGGAGGATACACGTGTGGAGTTGCGTGTACTTTTCTTACTCTTAGATGACTTGGTAATAGATTGCACATTCTCTTTCAAGAAGTCTTGTCGTACATACTTGGTCTTAAATTGTTTTTCCGGGGCAGAAGACGTCGTGAATTTACCAGCTTTAGTTCCCGAGGTCGAGGCTTTCGGTGACAAGTGTGTCGGACTATTCTGTAAGCTGGCGGATTTGGCAGATGTTGATACCAACTTGGGTGTAGGTGCCGAATGCTTTGGCAGCGCTTCGGCTAAAATAACCTTTTCCGCAATTGTAGCTCCGTTCATATCGCCGGTCTGTGTTGCGATTTCCCGACGCTTTACCGGTTTAGCTGCAACTAAGCTATAGGTACCCGACCTCGGCGCAGAGGGTTGGCGGAGTCGCAGGCGCTTCCGGGCTTCCAAAAAGGACACCTTCTCTTTGACCCGTATCTCCTGGATCGCTCGTTCCTCTGCAAAACGGGGGCAGTCTCGGGAACTAGATGGGTGTTCCCCGTTACAGTTCACACACGATGGAGCTGAAGCACAAGCCCCATCGTGGGAGATGTCACCGCAGTGGACGCAATTGGACTTGCCGGTACACAACTCACTAGTGTGACCAAAACGTTGGCATTTAAAGCACCTCAACGGATTGGGTATATAAGGCCTAACTTCGATGGCTTCATACCCTGCCCTAATCTTTTGAGGCAGATCAACCCGATCAAAAGTAAGAAACAGGGTACGAGTAGGCAGGAATTCACCGTTGATCTTACGTTGTACCCGATAAACAGCTGAGACACCCTGAGTCGCAAGATTTTCTTGGATCTCTTCAATGGACAAACCGTCCAACATGCGGGTTGTTATTACACCGCGGGAGGAGTTCAGCGACTTGTGCACCTCGACCTTCACTGGATAGCTGGCTAACATGGTGGCTTTAAGTATGCTTGCAGCTTGCGAGGCGGAGTTGGCTTCGACAAGAAGTGTACCATTGCGAGCTCGAACGCAGGATTTAACAGGACCAGCAATGGCATCGAGACCCTTTTGGATAGTAAAAGGGCTCACCGTAAGGAACTTCTTACCTTCCTCTGTCCTATGAATAACCAAGTAGCGAGGACCACATGACTCGACTACTTCCTTTCCAACGTCTTTATTAAGGGGTTTTAGTTTTGGTGCCATAGAAAAAATGATATAAATTCATCCCCCAGTGCTCCCCACCCACCACGGAGCCCAACGAGGGGTCACCCCACTGGGGTGACAGGGCTACTCAGGGGATATAGCGGGCTCGCCGTCCCACTCACCCTGGAGTTCGGTGTAATACCTAGTCCTGGCCGATTGACTAGGGGTGGGTTAGTCCCTAGCCTCCCGTTTAGGCAAATCAGAAACCAAAGCGGTGTATTAGGCGGCGCACCCTCCCCAGTTACTGAAAGACAGAAGCCCAGGCTCAGGTACGCAACCCTCAACCAACCAGGATATTCCTTTTCACCGACACGGGTCTCCACGCACGGCCTACACGTGGGTGAGCATTTTGACCTTCTGACTCCCTCATCACTCTGAGGTTGCCCACAGAGGGAGTCAAGGTGACTCGGGACCCCGGGATCGCCTAACCCGTACCTACCGTAGTAGGCCCCTGGGGGGTTCGTTCTACGAGCCGTAGGGGATCTTCCGCATCATGAACATCAGCCCGACGAAAGTGGCTATAATCTTGTATGTGCAAAAAGTGTAAAGAGCAAGAAACGCGCACCTTAACTTCATCTACTTCGTTTCTGCCAGTCGTATGCTTCCCAGCTGCATGATTCATCGATAATCCTTCACGCCTCTAACTGTGCTTCATGGCTCTCCTGACGTGGAATATCCGCGGTGTCCGTACCCATAGGGCCGAATTGCAGCTGTTAGTAAGGTCCTATATCCCTCTGAGTCTGTGTTTGCAGGAGACAAAGCTTCGCCCCCACGATGCATTTGCCCTGCACGAATACCTTCCCATGCGGTTTGATGTTACACCGGAGGAGGGCTCTCCTGCTCATGGGGGTGTTACGATCCTCACGCGCAATGACATCTGCGGTCAGCCAGTCTCGCTTACTACAACCTTGCAAGTTGTTGCTCTCCGACTTACCCTCTCTGGTTTCTGCTTTACTGTATGTAATGTCTACGTTCCGCCATCATCTATCCTCTGCGCCGCTGACTTGATCCCAGCTCCCAGCACCTTTTCTTCTGCTGGGTGATTTTATTGCCCACCAACCCCTATGAGGTTCTCCTAGGGCCTGCGCGCGGTGGACCGTTCTTGCTGACCTTTTCGATCATTATAGTCTCTCTGTTCTGAACACCGGTGAACCTAACTTCTTTTCCGATTCTTCTGCCACGCTATCCCAACGGTACTTTTCCGTTTGCTCTGCACAGCTTGCTCACCGCTTTCAGTGGAACGTACTATCAGACACTCATTCCAGCGATCATTGCCCTTGTGTCATTACTCTTATATCACACCACATTTCCTCAGCGCGTGCGAGTTCTTGGCAGATGTCTTAGTCGAATTGGGCTCTCTTTTCCGCTCTGGCTGTTAAGAGCTTCCGCCAGTTCGACTCCGTTGACCACATGGTTGAGCATTTCAGCTCTGTCGTGATCTCCGCTGCTGAGCAGTCACTACCGCGGTTTGTCCGATTATCGGCCCCTTGGTGGAGTGCCGCGGTGCCATTGGTGTTCCTAGGACGTCCCCCCAGGGGCCTACTACGGTAGGTACGGGTTAGGCGCACCCGGGGTCCCGAGCCACCTTGACTCCCTCTGTGGGCAAAATCAGAGTGGTCAGCAGGTCAAAATGCCCACTCACGTGTAGGCCGTGCGTTGAGACCCGTGTCGGTGAAAAGGAATGTCCTGGTTGGTTGAGGGTTGCGTACCTGAGCCTGGGCTTCTGTCTTTCAGTAACTGGGGAGGGTGCGCAACTTAATACACCACTTTGGTTTCTGCTCTGCCTAAACGGGAGGCTAGGGACTAACCCACCCCCTAGTAAATCGGCCAGGACTCGATATATATACCGAACTCCAGGGTGAGTGGGACGGCGAGCCTGCTATATCCCCTATGTAGCCCTGTCACCCCAGTTGTGTGACCCCGCGTTGGGCTCCGTGGTGGGTGGGGAGCAGTGGGGGATGAATATACACCACATCTTTTGTGGCAAAATTTAAACATAGTAATAATTTAGTATTGGGAAAGGAAGTAGCCGAGTCAGATGGTCCTCGCTACTTAGTCATATTCAGAACAGAGGAAGGAAGAAACTTTACATCCGTCAGCCCTTTCGCTATTCAGAAGGGTTTAGACAAAATTGCTGGTCCGGTTAAATCCTGTGTTAGAGCCCGAAATGGAACCCTCCTGGTTGAGGCAATATCACCTTCCCAGGCAGGACAAATACTTAAGGCGAAACCTTTAGGCTGCTATCCGGTTAGGATCGAAAAGCATAAGACCTTGAACTCCTCGCGTGGCGTTATCACCACGCGCGCATTGGACGGTTTGTCCAATGAGGAGCTTCAAGAGAATCTGGCAGAACAAGGCGTAACATCCGTTTATAGATTTCAGCGGAAAGTTAATGGTGATTTTGTACCTACCCGTACTCTGTTCCTTACCTTTGATCGGGTAGATCTCCCTCAAAGCATTAAGGCAGGGTACGAAGCCATCCAGGTTAGGCCCTATATTCCCAACCCTTTACGATGTTACAAGTGCCAGCGTTTTGGGCATACCAGCGAATTTTGTTCTGGTCCGGCAACGTGTGCAACCTGTAGCGACGCTTCCCACGATGGGGATTGCACTAAAACGGCGTCTTGTTTGAACTGCGGCGGGGAACATCCACCTAGTTCCCGAGCCTGCCCCCGTTTTGCAGAGTAGAGAGCCATCCAGGAGATGCGGGTGAAAGAGAAGGTGTCCTTCTCCGAAGCCCGTAAACTCCTGCGTATTTGACAGCCCTCTGTCCCACGGTCCAGTTCTTACAGCTATGTTACAGCTAAACCGGTACCGAAGCGGGAAATTGGCACACAAACCGGCAATATTAACGGTGTTACAATTTCGGAAAAGATCGTCGTTGCCACACCACTACTGAAGACCTCAACATCCACGTCCACGTTGGCACCACCATCCGCCAAAGTAAGACATATTCGAGAACAATTGTCACCGCAACCGTCGACCTCCGGCAATAAGACCGGCAAAACCATAACCTATTATGTACCAGCAGAGAATTTCAAGAAAAACTATGTTAGGACTGACTTCCTGAAAGCGCATGACACGTCTGCACCAAAAACACCCAAGGGTGGTAAAAGTCCCCATCACTCTCCACCTAGATCCTCCTCTGAGGAATCTTCTGGGAGGAGTTCCGATCGGCGACGTCCATCTCCGTCGGTCAGAACCCAAAATCGGTTCCAGATTCTCGAGCCGAAATTTTTTATGCGTAAGCGGTCCTCCCATGTGGAGGAGATGGAACAGGAGGATTCTGCCCTCACTGCCAGAGGGACAGTGCGTAAGCGGCAGGATCGTGCTCCTGGTAAGAGTATTAGCCCAACGGCAAAAAAGAATAAATTAAACCGACCATAACCGGCCAGCCTGCAGAAACACCTTTCTATTTAGAACATATCCCATCCCAGAAACCATGGCTATCCTACAGTGGAACATACGCGGCATTAGACCACGTCGACCAGAGCTGGACTTGTTGCTCCACCAGCGTCAGCCTTTGGTCGTATGCTTGCAAGAAACCAAGCTTCGTCCCCAAGACCACCTTACCTTCAGGCAGTACTCTTCTGTCCGGTGTGATATATCTCCGGCGGATGGAGTACCTGCACAGGGGGGTACTATGATTCTCATCAGAGATGACATCTTCGCTACATCTGTACCCATTCAATCTGACATACAATCCATTTCTGTCAGGCATAAGATTCCTTAGTTGAGCACCCCACAACCACCATTCTGTCTGCTGCTGAGCAGTCTATTCCACGCTCGACTGGCCACTCTCGTCGTTTTCCTGTTCCTTGGTGGACAGAGGACTGCCGAACTGTCATTCGTGCTCGCAGACGAGCTCTCCGGGATTTCCAGCGTCGCCCTACACTGGATAACCTGATACACTATAAAACACTGCGTGCAAAATCTAGACAAGTTATACAGGATAGCAAGAAGACATCATGGAGCAACTTTGTAGCGTCTTTTAATCGACATACACCTTCCTCTGTCGTATGGGATAAGTTTAGGCGTGTAGCTGGCAAAGCGACCTATATGCCCATATGCGGTCTAAAAACATCCGCAGATACTGTAGTAGATCCGAATGACGTGGCTAACACTCTTGGCCGTTCTTAGCCCATGTATCTAACTCAGACAACTATCCGCCTGAGTTTCGTCCTGTTAAAGCTCAGGTGGAAGCTCAAGGGTTCGCCTTCCGTTCTGGAAACCTTGAAGACTATAATCGCCTTTTCACCATGGCGGAGCTAGAACACGCACTTTCATCTTCGCGAAACTTTGCGCCCGGTCCTGATGGCATCCACGTCCAAATTCTACATCATCTTACTCCTGAAGGCAAGTCCTTCCTCCTCGAGGTCTACAATCGTGTCTGGGTTGATTCCACTTTTCCAACTCAGTGGCGGGAGGCCACCATTATACCTATTTTGAAACCTGGAAAGGACCGTCAACTTCCTTCCAGTTACCGTCCTATTTCCCTCACAAGCTGCGTATGCAAGGTGATGGAACGCATGATCAATGGACGGTTGGTGTGGTGGCTGGAATCCCACGATCTTTTGACACCCATGCAGTGTGGTTTCCGACGACGCCGTTCAACAACTGACCACCTTGTTTCTCTGTCAACTCAGATTTCTGAGGAACAGCCAAACAGTTGGAACATTTTTTTACCTCGAGAAGGGCTATGATACGTGTTGGCGAGTGATAATATTACGTTCCCGCCACAGTTGGGACATTCGAGGACGCCTTCCACTATTGCTTCAGGAGTTTGTGCAAGATCACGTTTTTCGGATAAGGGTCGGCTCGGTATTTTCTAACCCTTTTAGTCAAGAGAACGGAGTGCCGCAGGGCTCGGTTCTAAGCGTCACGCTGTTTGCTACAGCGATTAATTCGATATCGCAATGTGTTCCCCCAGATATCTCGTCCTGTTTATTCGTGGACGACTATGCGATATACTGTACTTCTCAGCGTACACCGTTTTTTGAACGCCGTCTCCAGCGGTGCTTGGACAATCTCTATGATTGGAGCTTAAGAAACGGCTTTCGATTTTCCCCTGAGAAGATGGTCTGTGTTAACTTCTGGCGCCGCAGGTGGCGCATGGCACCTACTCTTCACCTTGGGCCAACTTTACTTCCTTTCCCAGATGAGGTGAGATTCCTGGGGTTGGTATTTGCCCGAAAACTCTGCTGGTCACAACATATAGCACAGCTTAAGGCGCGGTGTGACCGTTCTTTTAATATTTTACGGATACTAAGTGGTAAATCTTGGGGAGCGGATCGGTCAGTTTTGCTGCGTCTTTATCATACACTGATCCGATCAAAGACTATGGATGTATTGTTTATTCCGCGGCACGACCATCTGTGTTGAGAAAGTTAGATGCTGTCCACAATCAGGGCATTCGTGTGGCTGTTGGAACCTTCCCAACTAGCCCATTTGTGAGTCTCTATACCGATTCGGCGGAACCACCCCTTCGATTTCGGCGTGATGCCCTGCTAGCAAGTTATGGTAGTGGACTTAAAAGCCAGCCTACGCATCCAACATTTCCCCATTTTTATTCTACTGAGCTAGACGACCGTTATTGTCGCCTAACACTTAGTCCCAAGCCTGCAGGTTTTCGTTTTAGAGAGCTCCTTCGGGACTCCAATATCGTAATGCCTAGCATGTTTCCTAAGGGAGAGAGGGTGCACCCACCTTGGTTACGTGCTGCCTCCCACGTCGACCTCGGGATGTTGGCATTTGGGAAGTCTGTGATGCCCATCATTAGTATCCGTACTTGTCTTTTAGAATTTTTATCCCGTTACAGTGACCGAATTTGTATTTATACCTATGGCAGTAAATCTATCGACGGTGTTGGGTGTGCCTTTGTAATTGGCACCGAATCACATACTTTCGGTTTGCCTTTTCACACATCCATTTATACTGCGGAGTTGTATGCTATCTATGGAACCATTCAGTACGTTTGCCGTCGAAACTTGGGTAACTGCCTTATTCTGAGTGATTCGCTAAGCGCACTTCAGAGCGTTCGTGAGCTGTACAACTACCAGCCTCTAGTGCAGGTCATTTAGGATGTCCTCCACGTTTTGCACGGCCTTGGCGTGAATTTGGATCTCGCATGGCTTCCAGGACACGTTGGGTTGTCAGGCAACGAATTAGCGGATGAGGCGGCAAAGTTAGCAGCCACGGAGCCCAGTGTTACCATTAGTTGTTCAACAGCCGAAGATTTTGGACATGTTTTGCGGAGGGCGGTCATTTCTCGCTGGCACGCGGAGTGGCTTGCTCTCCGCAACAATAAACTAAGGGCAGTGAAAGATCTTCCGGTACACTGGACTACTTCGTCACGCACTCCCCCCCCCCCTGGGGCCTACTACGGTAGGTACGGGTTAGGCGCACCCGGGGTCCCCAGTCACCTTGACTCCCTCTGTGGGTAACCTCAGAGTGGTAAGGGAGTCAGTAGGTCAAAATGCCCACCCACGTGTAGGCCGTGCGTGGAGACCCGTGTCGGTGAAAAGGAATATCCTGGTTGGTTGAGGGTTGCGTACCTGATCCTGGGCTTCTGTCTTTCAGTAACTGGGGAGGGTGCGCAGCCTAATACACCGCTTTGGTTTCTGATTTGCCTAAACGGGAGGCTAGGGTCTAACCCACCCCTAGTCAATCGGCCAGGACTAGGTATTACACCGAACTCCAGGGTGAGTGGGACAGCGAGCCCGCTATATCCCCTGTATAGCCCTGTCACCCCAGTGGGGTGACCCCTCGTTGGGCTCCGTGGGGGGTGGGGAGCACTGGGGAATGAATTTATACCATTTTTTATGGCACCAAAACTAAAACCCCTTAATTCAAATAAAGACGTTGGAAAGGAAGTAGTCGAGTCATGTGGTCCTCGCTACTTGGTTATTCATAGGACAGAGGAAGGTAAGAAGTTCCTTACGGTGAGCACTTTTACTATCCAAAAGGGTCTCGATGCCATTGCTGGTCCGGTTAAATGCTGCGTTCGAGCTCGCAATGGTACACTTCTTGTCGAAGCCAACTCCGCCTCGCAAGCTGCAAGGATACTTAAAGCCACCATGTTAGCCAGCTATCCAGTGCAGGTCGAGTTGCACAATTCGCTGAAGTCCTCCCGCGTTGTAGTAATAACCCGCGCATTGGACGGTTTGTCCATTGAGGAGATCCAAGAAAATCTTGCTTCTCAGGGTGTCTCATCTGTTTATCGTGTACAACGTAAGATCAACGGTGTATTCCTGCCTACTCGTAGCCTGTTTTTTACTTTTGATCGGGTTGACCTCCCTCAAAAGATTAGGGCAGGGTATGAAGCCATCGAAGTTAGGCCTTATATACCCAAATAGCTGAGGTGCTTTAAATGCCAACGTTTTGGTCACACTAGTGTGTTGTGTACCGGCAAGTCCACTGCGGTGACATCTCCCACCATGGGGCTTGTGCTTCAGCTCCATAGTGTGTGAACTGTAACGGGGAACACCCATCTAGTTCCCGAGACTGCCCCCGTTTTGCAGAGGAACGAGCGATCAAGGAGATACGGGTGAAAGAGAAGGTGTCCTTCTTGGATGCTCCTGCGACTCCGCCAACCCTCGGCCCCCAGGTCCGGTACCTATAGCTCAGTTGCAGCTAAACCGGTACCGCGTCGGGAAATCGCAACACAGACCGGCGATATGAACGGGGCTACAATTGCGGAAAAGGTTATTTGAGCCCAAGCGCTGCCAAAGCCTTCGACACTTACACCCAGGTTGGTATCAAATTCTGCCAAATCCGCCAGCTTACAGAATAGTCCTGCACACTTGTCACCGAAAGCCTAGACCTCGGGAACTAAAGCTGGTAAATTCACGACGTCTTCTGCCCCGGAAAAACAGTTTAAGACCAAGTATGTACGACAAGACTTCTTGAAAGAGAATGTGCAATCTTCTACCAAGTCATCTAAGGGTAAGAAAAGTACACGCAACTCCACACGTGTATCCTCCTCTGAAGGGTCATCTGGGGAGCAGGGCGTGAATCGGCGACGGCCGTCTTCGCCGATCAGCACATCCAATCGGTTCGAACTACCCGGAACGAAATTTGCTCTTGAAAAAGGGACCTCCCTTGTGGAGAAGATGGACCAAGAGGATTCTGCCGCCACTGCCAGAACGGCAGGATCGTGCTCCTGAAAATAGTACCAGCCCAACGCCTAAGAAGAACAAATTGAACCGACCAGCTAATCCCAATCTGCAGAAGCGTCTTTCGATTTGAAACTTATCCCATAATATACTCAATGGCTATCCTCCATTTGAACATACGCGGAATTCGACCACATCGACCAGAGCTTGACTTGTTGCTGCGCCAGCATGAACCCTTGGCTGTATGCTTACAAGAGACGAAGCTCCGTCCACAGGGCACCGTTACCATCAGGCAGTACTCCTCCATACGATGTGATTTATCCCCGGAGGACGGTGTCCCGGCACATGGGGGCACTATGATGCTTATTTGAGATGATATTTTGGCCAACTCCGTACCCATACAATCTGCAATCAAGTCCGTTGCTGTCAGCATTAAGCTACCCTCCGCTTTATTCACCTTTTGCAGTATATATTTGCCTCCATCTGCGGACTTCTCGCACAGCGACTTAGAACACCTCATTTCGCAGTTACCACCACCCTTTTTATTGGTAGGCGACGTGAATGCCCATCACTCTCTTTGGGGCTCTCCTCGGGCTTGTGCGAGAGGCACGCTACTTAAAGACTTCATGGATAGTCAGAATCTTGCTATCTTAAACACCGGAGAGCCCACCTTTCTTTCTGACGCCTTTCGTAGTTTTTCACACATTGACAATGCAATTTGTTCCCCTCAGCTAGCAGTCACGTTATGCTGGAATATCATCTCGGATTTGCATTCTAGTGACCACTTTCCTTGTCGTATTAGTGTCTTGACACCCGTTGTATGTTCCACCCGTTTACCTAGTTGGCGCCTAGACCACGCCAGCTGGGATCTGTACTCCCACTTGGCTGAATTTAGCTACGAAGGGCACGACTCTGTGAACCACTTGGTCGAACACCTCACAGGGACCACTTTTTCTGCTGCTGAGCAATCCATTCCGCGTTTGGCTGGATACAGTTGTCGATTTCCGGTACTTTGGTGGACCGATGACTGTCGGGATGCTATTCGCGCTCGCAGACGAGCTCTACGGGTTTTCCAGCGTTTTCCTACACTGGATAACCTGATACACTATAAACGGATGCGTGCACATTCTAGGCGGGATAGCAAAAGGATGTCATGGAATAAATTCGTGGGTTTCTTTAATCGACATACACCTTCCTCTGTCGTTTGGGATAAGTTAAGACGTGTGGCTGGTAAACCGAACCATATGCCCATCGCCGGTCTCAAAACACCTACCGGAGTTGTTGTTGTTACATTTGACGTGGCGAATACTTTAGGCAGTGCATTCGCTCAGGTGTCTAGCTCAGGCAATTATTCCCCTGAGTTTCTTACAGTTAAGACTCAGGTGGAATCTCAAGAATTCTCGTTTCTTTCTGGCAACCTTGAGGATTATAGTCGCCTTTTCACCCTGGCAGAGCTAGACAATGCACTCTCCTCTTCACGACACTCAGCACCAGGGCCAGATGGTATCCACGTCCAAATGTTGCAGCATCTCTCTCCTGATGGCAAAGATTTCCTACTCGAGGTCTATAATCGTGTCTGGGTTGATGGCATTTTTCCAGACAAGTGGCGGGAGGCCACCATCATACCCATTCTTAATCCTGGAAAGGACCGCCATCTTCCTTCCAGTTACCGTCCTATTTCCCTCACCAGTTGCGTGTGCAAGGTGATGGAACGCATGGTCAATGGACGGTTGGTGTGGTGGCTGGAATTCCACAATCTTCTGGCGAACATCCAGTGTGGCTTTCGACGACGACGTTCAACTGCTGACCACCTTGTCTCTCTGTCAACTCAGGTGGTGGACGGGTTTCTTAAGAACAGCCCCACAGTTGGGATATTTTTTGACCTCGAGAAGGCCTACGACACGTGTTGGCGGGCGGGAATATTGCGTTCTCTGCACAACTGGAACATACGTGGACGCCTACCGTTGGTCATTCAGGAGTTTATGCGGGACCGCGTTTTTCGAGTGAGGGTGGGCTCGGTTTTTTCTAACCATTTTATTCAAGAGAACGGAGTGCCGCAGGGCTCGGTACTCAGCGTGACTCTATTTGCTATTGCGATACATTCCATATCACTATGTGTGCCTCAAGGTGTCTCTTCCTGTTTATTCGTAAACGACTTTGCCATCTTCTGTACTTTTTAGCGTACACCGTTTTTGGAACGCCGTCTCCAGCGGTGTTTGGACAATCTCTATGCTTGGAGCTCGAAACACGGTTTTCGTTTCTCCGCTGAGAAGACAGTCTGCGTTAACTTCTGGCGCCGTAAGTGGCAAATGCCGCCGTCTCTTCGACTCGGGCCAGATTTACTTCCTTTCGCAGACGAGGCGAGATTCATTGGTTTGAATTTCGATCGGAAACTTTGTTGGGCACCACAAATAGCACAGCTTTGAGCACGATGTGACCGTTCTCTAAATCTTTTACGGATACTAAGTGGCAAATCTTGGGGTGCGGATCGGACGGCATTGCTCCGTCTTTATCGTGCTGTGATTCGTTCGAAGTTGGACTATGGCAGCATTGTGTATTCTTCAGCTCGACCTTCAGTGCTCAGAAGGTTAGACACAGTCCATAACCAGGGCATCCGTGTGGCCGTTGGAGCTTTTCCAACGAGCCCAGTTGTTAGCCTCTACCCCGAATCGGGAGAACCTCCTCTGCGTTGTCGGCGTGATGTCCTGCTTGCTAATTATGGCTGTGGGCTGAAGTGTATGCCTGGGCATCCAACTTATCACGCGTTTTTCTCCCCTGAGCTGCACGAGCGATACTGACTCCGCTCTCTGAGCCCCAGGCCAGCAGGTTTTCGTTTCCGTGAGCTTCTACGCCAGCACCATGTTGACATTCCTCGGCTGTTATCCAAGGGAGAGAGTATACACCCCCCTTGGTTACGCGCTACCTCCCATGTCGATCTCGGGATGACGCTCTACGGGAAATCTGTTACGCCTCTTGATAGTATTCGTCGTTGTTTTTTAGAATTTTTATCCAAATACAGTGGCCGTACTTGTATCTACACCGATGGTAGTAAGAGTCCCGACGGTGTTGGATGTGCCTTTGTCACTGGCACCGCAACTTCTACTTACGGTTTGCCTAGTTGCACATCTATATACTCTGCCGAGCTATATGCTATTTATCAAGCCCTTCTGTATATTCGACGGCGAAAATTAGGTGACTGCCTTATTCTTAGTGATTCCCTTAGTGCCCTTCAGAGCATTCGTGAGCTGTACAATTACCATCCTTTGGTGCAGCGCATCCAGGTCGTTCTCCACATTTTGCACGCTTCTGGTTTTAATGTGGAGTGCGCATGGATTCCTGGACACGTTGGCTTGCCAGGGAATGACACGGCGGATTTGGCAGCAAAATCGGCAGTCACAGCGCCCAGTGTTACGATTACCCATTCAACAGCAGAGGATTTTAGAGTGGCTGTACGGAGAGCCGTTTTTTCGACTTGGCATGCGGAGTGGTCGGCTTTCCGTGGTAATAAGCTGCGATAGGTGAAGGACCTCCCTGTCAACTGGGTAACCTCCTCTCGTTTATTCCGCCGGGAGGAGGTAGTACTAGCTCGGCTAAGAATTGACCACTGTATTTTTACTCACAGTTACCTTTTTAAACGTGAACCTGCTCCTGTCTGTGCGCTCTGTGGGGAGGCACAGACAGTTCGTCATGTGTTGCTGGAGTGTGGTCACCTGGCACACATTCGGTCATCTATGGATATGCCGGCCTCTCTTGCTGAGAACCTGGCAGATGACCCAAGAGCAGTGGACAGGGTTTTTAAATTTTTAGCAAAAATTTCTTTTACCTTGAAGTTTTAGTGTGATAGCAGGGTTTTTTTTTTTTTTAACTCTTTTGGTTTTAATGTGTTGGTTTTAGATGGAGTTTTATATCCAGCTCTGTTTAGAGGGCTGGACAGTTCTCTTCCTTCTGTTTCAACTCTTTTAGCTCCTTTAGCTCTTTTACTTGTGTGTACTTTTTTGCCATGGCATTTTCTTAGTCTATAGCCAAGTTTTAATCATAAGGGTGCTAAAGACCTCGGTAGTTGAGTGCCCTTAAACACCATTATCATCATCATCCCTGGTTTTAACTTTTGTGCGGTACTCCTGTTTTAGTGGTTTTTCTGCGTTTTAGTTCTTAGCTCTTTTCTGACCCTAAAGCGCTAATAACCCAAGCAGTTTTGCGCCTTAAAACCCCACTGCTGCTGCTGCTGCTGCTAATAGAGTTAATCTGTTTATTGCTGAAAGTATGTGCCACAAGTGACGCTTAGTGTTCCAAATTTCTACCTCTTTATTCACTTATATTAAAATCTATCCTGCTGCTTTGCAGACAAAACAAGTGGACATTGCTAGAAGCTTAAAAGTAACTTAATGGTTATAGTTCCATAAAATGTTAAACATTTAATTAACTTTAAACAGCTAACCTCGTAATCAATTAATGTTTTTTCTCAGTCTTAGAGCAAAAAATGTAGACACTATGTAATATAGTTTGTCCAGTTCATATAAAATTATAACTTAATAAAGTATTCATATTCTATAATGAACATTTTGGCGTAAGTGTTTTCTTTACATGTGTTACCCAATTTTGCTATTAAATTTTAGTGCTCTTCTTTTTTTATGATCATTGTCAGTAAGTAGGAAGTAAATTTGGAGAGACTTCAAGTGTGTTTGTAAATTGATTGCAGTATTCTTTATTGACAGAATTATGTTATATTTTCAGGTAAATGGGCTGCGATATTTTCAGCCTGAATCACCAACATAGAAAACGTACATTTTGCAGCAGTTAACGGAGTTTATGTTCTCCGTATTAATTGAAATATATCTTCAAATTTGGCAGATTTGGTCATGGAATACATTTTTAACGAACATATTAACTTATTTTGCTTTTCATGTAGTGATGTGATCACAATTGTTCAAACTAACGACGATGATACTCATTGCTTTGTATTGCAAAGAAACTGCTCATTTATTATAAAAGCAGCTGTACTGTAAATGTACCCAGATGGATTGGTGTAGTGCATAAAGTGTGCAGAATATGCTGAATTAAAACTTACCTTATTTTATTTTGCACAGAATGTAGATAATTAAGTCAAGGTTAGTTGTAAAAAACTACTTAATACAAGTTAATAACCATGACTCATACTTATTTTTGGCATGCTACCTCATGACACAAAAATATATAAAGCCTTACTAATTATGTAACTAAAAAGTTATTTTACCTTAATTTCTGACATTGTTGCTTCTATGACAAACATGCACTTTTATTAATGATTTGGGAATACAGAATACGCATATACGTTCTCTTATATTCTAAAGCAATTGGTGAGCCTCTATTATGAAATTAAGACATTAAAACATGAATGTTGTGGGTTTTATTGAAGGTTACAAATTGACTTCATCATATATTGGACATCAGACAATCTGTTTAATAAGTTTTATCACTTAATAAATGTTTAGCTTAAGTAATAGATTATTGCGTGAACTTGCTCAGAGAATTTCTTTCTGAAATTGATTGTTAAATGTTTAAACACATTGTTATTTTCAAAATAATAGAAGTTTTACTTCATGCTAGAAATATATTTTCTCGGTACGTAGCAGATAATATAAGCGTATTATAAAGATACTTTAAAACATGATATAATAAAGGAGCTAAAAGCATTATCTGCTAGTTGGCGTTTTGATGCCTTAAGAGTTTTGTAAAATTATGCACTGAAAACAGCCCGTTGAGAGAAAATATCTTGTAGTACTTGTTGTAGTCAATACTGTTAACAATATAAGCCCTCTGCACTCTACTCATTCTTTGCAAGTGAAGAAGAGCAAAATTTTCAGGAGTCCATTAAGTGCTCTGAACGTTCAATGAGAAGTTCGTAATTTCTGTTATCCGATCTCTAAACCTGTATGTACTAAAAATCTATCTGAACTGAAGCTCTTTGAATACATTTCCATTGCACTCTTCAAACTTTGAAGAGTATAATTTAAACTTAAACAAAAATAGCAGCATTGTTATTTTAGGAGTGCAGAAGGGTTTATGGAAAATGTAGTATTGTATTGATGTAAATATAGCATTTTAAATATATAAATAAATATATTGAAGTTAAGAAAACTCCATTTATTTAACACCCATAAGACATTTCTCTTTTTGTATAGTGTCCTGCTAGGAAAAAAAATGTTGTGCCAATGGTTTTGTGCATTTTGAGGTAAGAGCAGTATCTAGAACAGAACAGTGACAAGCTGTGTCTCTTGTCTAAAAGCCTTTTTAGTTATGATGTATCTGCGTTAGTGAATGCTATTCATAGATATGAACTTGTAATCTAGGAAGGTAAGCCAGGATATGTCTGTTTACTATTTTATAATTTATTACAAAAATTGAAAACGTACAATTCCTTCATATTTTATCATAGTCCCCCTGATGGCTTTGTCCATTCTAGTGTCCTGAAAAATGGTTCTTTGGTTGAGCAGCTGAGCGCATATGCACCACTTTCTTCATTTATTCATCTCGGGTGGATCAAGAGTCTTTTGAAGCTTTTATAAGTGGACCAAAGGAATTGAAATTTGATGAAGTAGGATCAAGATTATTGCAGGATACTCCATGATATTTAAACTCAGTTTTCAATGGTTTCAGCAGTGAGTGGATGCACATTTTTATGCAAAAGAATCTCGCCTTGCTATTACAGCTGAACATTTGGTTTAAATAGCAGGAGTTAGCTTCAGTGCACAGCATTTCACTGTAAAATTCTGTGTATAACGTTGAGCTTTTTTCAAGTAAAGTTGCAGTATTTTCCCTTGTGAGTCACAGACGAGTTTGAACATCATTTTTCCTGCAGAGGATTGACAATTAATCCTTTTACTGTTCAGATCGAGTTTACTCATTTACAGCATCTCTTTACTGTTGTGCTAATATTAAGTATACTTGATGTGATATAGCTGCATACTCTTAGAACGCTTATCTGCTTAAAAACTCTGCTTTGGCGAACACGGGGTCCCTAGCCAACCCTGACTCCTTTATGTGAGCAATCTCTAAGTCGTGACCGAGTCATTCGGTCCAAACATCCACCCACTAGTAGGCCATACGCGGAGACCCGTGTCGGTAGAAACGGATATCCAGGTTTGTTGAGGGTTGCGTATCTGAGCCTGGGCTTCTGTTCTTCAGTATCTGGATAGTGTGCGCCACCTAATACACCACTTTGGTTTCTGCTTCGCCAAAACGGGAGGCTAGAGTCTAACCCACCTCTAGACAATCGGCCGGGACTAGGTATTATACCGAACTTCAGGGTGAGTGGAACGGCGAGCCGGCTCTAACCCCTGTATAGCTCTATTAACTGAGTGGGATGACCTCTCGTTGGGCTCCGCGGTGGGTGGGGAGCACTGGCGGAAGAATGTATACCCTTTTTAATGGGAAAAGCAAAACCAACTAGTAATGTCCAAGGAAAAAGAGCACTTAAGTCCTGTGCTCCTCGATACTTGGTTGCCACTAGAACGGAGAAGGCAAGAAGGCAGAATCTTCAAGTTAATCAGACCTGTTGCCAACCAAAAGAGCTTAGATAAATTTCGGTTCAATATTGCATTCGAGCGCGAAACGGTACACTGCTGGTAGGACCAGTTTCAGCAACCCAGGCCACCAAATTATTACGAGTCAATATGTTAAGCAGTTACCCAGTTAAGGTGGAAATACATAAAACCATGAAGTCCTCTTTCGGCGTTGTCACCACCCGCGCTTTGGACGCATTCACCAAAGAGAAGATTCAGGAGAATCTGGCGGAACACGCAGTTACATCTTGATTGATTGTGTGCTAAGGCGGTCAACTAATATGGTCATTAGCACCCTTATAAAAAAAAGTGGGATCAAACAAAGGATGCCCAGCAATATAAGACCAATAAAAGAAGAGGAGCAAGAAAAAACCATGAAAAAAAACGAAAAGGTGCTAAAACTGTAGGAAATGTAGAATATGTACAAAAAGAGCGAAAAGGACATAATTATACTAAAAACGTGCTCAACTGGATGAAATGATCAGGGCTAAAAACAGTTAAATCTTGAAACCCCATGAATTTCAGCTCCATTCCAATCCATCGCTAAAAAGTAAGTTAAAAGCTAAATGCTGAATGGGCTGGTCAAATTCGATAAAAACTTAAAAACTCTATCGACTGCTATGTGGTTTTCGGAAAGGACCTCCACGAGGGAGGCCGGCAGCTGAAAGGTGAAACGAAGAGTGGCTAGAGAAGGACACTCTAGCAGCACATGCCGTACCGACAATGCTGCTCCACAGAGCGGACAGATAGGAATAGGGTCCCTCTTAAAAGTATACCTATGCGAAAAATTAGTGACCGATCCGCAGACGTACCAATATGACCTCCCGACGGGATAAGCGTCACAGAGTCTTTCACTTCCCTAACTTTTTTTTCCACGAAGAGCTGACCATACTTCGTACCAGTCAGAAACAACCAATCTCTGCAAAACAAGCCGAAAATTCGCTGATGCGACACAGTGAGTTGCATGACTTGGGTTCCATGGATGCCGTCTTTGCCGCCTAATCTACAAGAATGTTCTCCAGCAGTCCAACGTGGCCAGGAATCCAAGCGTATTCCACAATATACCCAGAAACACACATAATGTGGAGAGCATCTTGGATACGGCTTCTGTCTTTCCGTAACTGGGGAGGGTGCGCAACAATACACCACTTTGGTTTCTGCTTTGCCTAAACGGGTGGCTAGGGACTAACCCACCCCTAGTCAATCGACCAGGACTAGGTATTATACCGAACTCCAGGGTGAGTGGGACGGCTTGCCCCCCATATACCCTGTGTAGCCCTGTCACCCTAGTGGGGTGACCCCGTGTTGGTCTCCGTGGTGGGTGGGGAACACTGGGGGATGAATTTCTATGTTCCTTTATGGCACCAAAAACCCAAAATCAAGCTCTTAGTAATATGGGAAAAGAAGAAGTCGAGTCTTGTGGTCCTCGCTACTTGGTAATCAGTCGGACAGCAGAAGGAAGGAAGTTTATCACGCTGAGCCCCTTCATAATTCACAAGGGTCTCGACGCAATAGCTGGACCTGTAAAATCCTGCATTAAAGCTCGCAATAACACGCTGCTGGTTGAGGCCTTCTCCGCATCCCAGGCTGCCAAAATACTGAGAGCGAAACTGTTAAGCAGCTTCCCCCTGAAGATCGAACTATACAAGACGCTAAACTCCTCACGGGGTGTGATCACCACCCGCGTTCTTGACGGACTAAGTATTGAGGGGATTCAGGAGAACATGGCGGATCAAGGCGTAACATCTGTGTATCGGGTTCAGCGTAAAGTTAATGGAGAATTCATGCCTACCCGTACACTGTACCTGACTTTTGATCGGGTAAATCTCCCGCAAAAGGTTAGGGCAGGGTACGAAGTCATCGAGGTTAGGCCTTACAGCATCTGAGCGGGTTCGGTATATAACTGTCAACGTTATGGCCATACGCGAGATTTTTGTAAGGGCGAATGCACCTGCGCCAACTGTGGTCACCTATCCCACGATGGTGTGTGTAGTTCTCCGCCATCATGCGTGAATTATGACTGCGAACATCCATCTAGTTCCCGTAACTGTCCCTGTTTTTCAAAGAAGGCGATCCAGGAGATCCGGGTGAAAGAGAAGGTCCTTCTCGGAAGCCCGGACTCTCTTGGGACTCCGCCAACCTTTGTCCAGAAGTCTGGCACGTTTAGCTCTGTTGAAGATAAACAGGTGCCGTGTCGCGTAATCGCAACACAAGCTAGCGACATAAACAGGACAACTATCGCAGAAAAGGTCGTTGTAGCCAGAACAGTGCTCAAGCCTACGTTACCTTCCAAGTCGGCATTAACATCTGCCAAACCTGTCAGCCGACAGAGGAGTTCGGCAACCTTCTCACCTAAAGCTTCGACCTCGGGAAATAAAACCTCTAAGTTTGTTACGTACTCTGCTCCTGCTAAGCAATTCAAGACCAGCTATGTCCGGCAAGACTTTCTAAAAGATAATATTAAAACTACTCCCAAAACATCTAAGGGATAGCAAAGTCCACGCCACTCTCCACGGAGATCCTCCTCTGAGGAATCTTCTGGGGTAAGTACCGATCGGCCACAACCAACATCGCCGATCAGTACCTCTAATCGGTTCGAGGTTCTCGAACCGAAATTTTCTATGGCAAAGGGGTCTTCCCCCGTGGAGGAGATGGATCAGGAGGATCCTGTCGTCAGTGGCAAACGCACAGTGCATAAGCGACAGGATCGTGCTGCCGAAAAAAGTGTTAGTCCGACACCAAAAAAGAATAAACTGAACCGACCTACGCCGCCTAATATGCAGAAACGGCTTTCCATTTAGAACTTATCCCATCATAAAGACTATGGCTATCCTACAGTGGAACATACGTGGAGTTAGATCACATAGGCCAGAGCTTGATTTCTTGCCACATCAGCATCAGCCCTTGGTCATATGCTTACAAGAGACCAAGCTCCGTCCCCGGGGCTCCGTTGCCATCAGGCACTACTCCTCCGTACGCTGTGATCTATCACCGCAGTAGGGTGTCCCAGCACATGGCAGCACCTTGAGAAAGCCTATGATACGTGTTGGCGAGTCGGTATCTTACGTTCCCTCCACAAATGGAATTTTCTAGGATGCCTACCGTTATTCATTCAGGAGTTTGTGCATGATCGCTTTCCGAGTAAGGGTCGACTCTGTTTTTCTAACCATTTTATTCAAGAGAACGGTATGCCGCAAGGCTCCGTACTAAGCTTGACGCTGTTTGCTATAGCGATTAATTCGATATCGCAATGTGTTCCCCCAGATGTCTCGTCCTGTTCATTTGTGGATGACTTTGCTATTTACTGTTCTCCTCAGCGTGCACCGTTTTTGGAACGTCACCTCCAGCAGTGTTTGGACAGTCTATGATTGGAGCTTGAATAATGGTTTTCGTTTCTCCCCTGAAAAGACAGTCTGCGTTAGCTTCTGGCGCCGCAGAGGGCGACCTCCGCCATGTCTTCGACTCGGGCCACATTTACTTCCATTCACAGATGAGACGAGATTCCTTGGGCTGATCTTCGATCTGAGGCTGTGTTGGTCACCGCATATAGCACAGCTGACACCCCGATGTGACCGTTCTCTCAATATTTTACGGATACTAAGCGGTAAATCTTGGGGGGGGGCGGATCGGACGGTGTTGCTTCTTCTTTATCTTGCACTGATTCGAACGAAGTTGGACTATGGAGGAATTGTTTATTCTTCAGCACGATCATCACTGCTCAAAAGATTAGACACAGTCCATAATCAGGGCGTCCGTGTGGCGGTTGCAGTTTTTCCAACCACCCCAGTTTTTAGCCTGTACGCCGAATCGGGAGAACCCCTTCTGCGATATCGGCATGCTAGCTAATTATGGTTGTGGGCTCAAGTGCATGCCTGGTCATCCAGCTTTCCACGCGTTTTTCTCCCCCGAGCTGGACGAACGGTATCGCCACCACTCGGCCAGGACTAGGTATTATACCGAACTCCAGGCTGAGTGGGACGGCGAGCCTGCTATATCCCCTGTGTACCCCTCTCACCCCAGTGGGGTGACCCCTTGTTGGGCTTCGTGGTGGGTGGGACCATACCGCTTTCTTTTTATGGCAACAAAACTCAAACCCCTGATTTCTAATAAAGACGTTGGAAAGGAAGTAGTGGAGTCATATGGTCCTCGCTACTTGGTTATTCATAGGACAGAGGAAGGTAAGAAGTTCCTTGCGGTGAGCCCTTTTACTATCCAAAAGGGTCTCGATGCCATTGCTGGTCCGGTTAAATCCTGCGTTCGAGCACGCAATGGTACACTTCTTGTTGAAGCCAACTCCGCTTCGCAAGCTGCAAGGATACTAAAAGAGGCCATGTTTGCCAGCTATCCAGTGAAGGTCGAGGTGCACAAGTCGCTGAACTCCTCACGCGGTGTAGTAACAGCCCGCGCGTTTGACCGTTTGTCCATTGAGGAGATCCAAGAAAATGTTGCGACTCAGGGTGTCTCATCTGTTTATCGGGTACAACGTAAGATCAACGGTGAATTCCTGCCTACTCGAACCCTGTTTCTTACTTTTGATCGGGTTGACCTCCCTCAAAAGATTAGGGCAGGGTATGAAGCCATCGAAGTTAGGCCTTATATACCCAAATAGCTGAGGTGCTTTAAATGCCAACGTTTTGGTCACACTAGTGAGTTGTGTACCGGCAAGTCCACTGCGGTGACATCTCCCACCATGGGGCTTGTGCTTCAGCTCCATCGTGTGTGAACGTTAACGGGGAACACCCATCTAGTTCCCGAGACTGCACCCGTTTTGCAGAGGAACGAGCAACCCAGGAGATGGGGAAATCGCAATACAGACCGGCGATATGAACGGGGTTACTATTGCGGAAAAGGCTATTTTGGCCCAAGCCCTAACAAAGCCTTCCACGTCTACATCCAAGTCGGTATTAACATCTGCCAAATCCGCCCGCTTACAGAGCATCCTGCACACCTGCCACCGAAAGCCTCGACCTCGGGAACTAAGGCTGGTAAATTCACGACGTCTTCTGCCCCTCAGAAGCAGTTTAAGACCAGGTATGTACGACAAGACTTCTTGAAAGAGAATGTACAATCTTCTACCAAGTCATTTAAGGGTAAGAACAGTACACGCAACTCCCCACGTGTATCCTCCTCTGATAGGTCAACTGGGGAGGAGGGCGTGGATCGGCGACGGCCGTCTTCGCCGATCAGCACATCCAATCGGTTCGAACTTCTCGGACCGAAATTTGCTCTTGAAAAGGGGGCCTCCCTTTTGGGGGAGATGGACCAAGCGGTTTCTGCCGCCACTTCTAGAGTGACAGTGCGAAAACGGCAGGATCGTGCTCCTGAAAATAGTACAACCCAACGCCTAAGAAGAACAAATTGAACCAAACAATTATCCCAATCTGTAGAAGCGTCTTTCTATTTGAAACTTGTCCCATAATATACTCAATGGCTATCCTACATTGGAACATACGCGGAATTCGACCACATCGACCAGAGCTTGACTTGTTGCTGCGCCAGCATGAACCTTTGGCTGTATGCTTACAAGAGACGAAGCTCCGTCCACAGGACACCGTTAACATCAGGCAGTACTCCTCCGTACGATGTGATTTACCCCGGTGCTCGGTGTCCCGGCACATGGGGGCACTATGATGCTTATTCGAGATGAAATTTTTGCCAAATCCGAACCCATACAATCTGCAATCCAGTCCGTTGCTGTCAGCATTAAGCTACCCTCCGCTTTATACACCATTTGCAGTATCTATTTGCCTCCATTTGCGGACCTCTCGCACAGCGACTTAGAACCCCTAGTTTCGCAGTTGCCACCACCCTTTTTATTGGTAGGCGACGTGAACGCCCATAACTCTCTTTGGGGCATTCCTCGGGCTTGTGCGAGAGGCATGCTACTTAAAGACTTCTTGGATGGTCAGAATCTTGCTCTCTTGAACACCGGAGAGCCCACCTTTCTTTCTGACACCTTTCATAGTTTTTCACACATTGACCTTGCAATTTGTTCCCCTCAGCTAGCAGTCACGTTATGCTGGAATATCATCTCGGATTTTCATTTCAGTGATCACTTTCCTTGTCGTATTAGTCTATTGACACCCGTTGTATGTTCCACCCGTTTACCTAGCTGGCGCCTAGACCAAGCCAACTGGGAAGTGTACTCCCACTTTGCTGAATTTAACTACGAAGAGCACGACTCTGTGAACCACTTGGTCGAACACCTCACAGGGACCATTTTTTCTGCTGCTGAGCAATCCATTCCGCGTTTGGCTGGATACAGTTGTCGATATCCGGTACTTTGGTGGACCGATGACTGTCGGGATGATATTCGCGCTCGCAGACGAGCTCTACGAGTTTTCCAGCGTTTTCCTACACTGGATAACCTGATACAATATAAACAGATGCGTGCACATTCTAGGCGGATTATTAAGGATAGCAAAAAGATGTCATGGAATAAATTCGTAGGTTCCTTTAATCGACATACACTTCCTCTGTCGTATGGGATAAGTATGTCGTATGGGAAATCGACCCATTAGCCCATCGCCGGTCTCAAAACACCTACCGGAGTTGCTGTTGATACATTTGATGAGGCAAATACTTTAGGCAGTGCATTCGCTAAGGTGTCTTAGCTCAGCCAATTATTCCCCTGAGTTTCTTACAGTTAAGACGCAGGTGAAATCTCCAGGATTCTGGTTTCTTTCTGGCAACCTTGAGGATTATAATCGCCTTTTCACCCTGTCAAAACTAGAATATGGACTCTTCTCTTCGCGACACTCTGCACCAGGGCCAGATGGTGTCCATGTCCAAATGTTGCAACATCTCTCCCCTGATGGTAAAGCTTTCCTACTCGAGGTCTATAATCGTGTCCGAGTTGATGGCATTTTTCCAGACAAGTTGCGGGAGGCCACCATCATAACCATTCTTAAACCTAGAAAGGACACCATCTTCCTTCCAGTTACCGTCCTATTTACCTCACCAGTTGCGTGTGCAAGGTGATGGAACGCATGATCAATGGACGGTTGGTATGGTGGCTGCAATCCCACAATCTTCTGACGAACATCTAATGTGGCTTTAGGCGACGACGTTCAACAACTGACCACCTTGTCTCGCTGTCAGCTCAGATTATGGACGGGTTTCTTAAGAACAGCCCCACAGTTGGGATATTTTTTGACCTCGAGAAGGCCTACGACACTTGTTGGTAGGCGGGAGTATTGCGTTCTCTCAACAAGTGGAACATACGTGGACGCCTACCGTTGGTCATTCAGGAGTTTATGCGGGACTGCGTTTTTCGAGTGAGGGTCGGCTCGGTTTTTTCTAACCATTTTATTCAAGAGAACTACGCCGCAGGGCTCGGTACTCAGCGTGACGCTATTTGCTATTGCGATAAATTCCATATCACTATGTGTGCCTCCAGGTGTCTCTTCCTGTTTATTCGTGGACGACTTTGCCATCTTCTGTACTTCTCAGCCTACACCGTTTCTGGAACGCCGTCTCCAGCGGTGTTTGGACAATCTCTATGCTTGGAGCTCGAAACACAGTTTTCGTTTCTCCGCTGAGAAGACAGTCTGCGTTAACTTCTGGCGCCGTAGGTGGCAAATGCCGCCGTCTCTTCGACTCGGGCCAGATTTACTTCCTTTCGCAGATGAGGCGAGATTCCTTGGTTTGATCTTCGATCGGAAACTTTGTTGGGCAACACATATAGCACAGCTTAAAGCACGATGTGACCGTTCTCTAAATCTTTTACGGCTACTAAGTGGCAAGTCTTGGGGTGCGGATCGGACGGCATTGCTCCGTCTTTATCGTGCTGTGATTCGTTCGAAGTTGGACTATGACAGCATTGTGTATTCCTCAGCCCGACCTTCAGTGCTCAGAAGGTCAGACACATCCATAATCAAAGCATCCGTGTGGCCGTTGGAGCTTTTCCAACGAGCCCAGTTGTTAGCCTCTTCGCCGAATCGGAAGAACCTCCTCTGCGATGTCGGCGTGATGTCCTGCTGCTAATTATGGCTGTGGGCTGAAGTGTATGCCTGGGCTTCCAACTTATCACGCGTTTTTCTCCCCTGAGCTACACGAGCGATACTGTCTCCGCTCTCTGAATCCCAGGCCAGCAGATTTTCATTTCCGTGAGCTTCTACGGCAGCACCATGTTGACATACCTAGGCTGTTATCCAAGGGGAGAGTTTATACCCCCCTTGGTTACGTGCTAGCTCCCATGCCGATCTCGGGATGACGCTTTACGGGAAATCTGTTATGCCTGTTGATGGTATTCGTCGTTGCTTTTTTAGAATTTTTATCCAAATACAGTGGCCGTATTTGTATTTACACCGATGGTAGTAAGAGCCCCGACGGTGTTGTATGTGCCTTTGACACTGACACCGCAATTTCTACTTACGGTTTGCCTGGTAGCACATCTATATATTCTGCCGAGCTATATACAATTTATCAAGCCCTTCTGTATATTCGGCGTCATCAATTAGGTGACAGCCTTATTCTTAGTGATTCCCTTAGTGCCCTTCAGAGCATTCGTGAGCTGCACATTTACCATCCTTTGGTGCAGTGCATCCAGGACGTTCTCGACATTTTGCACGCTTCTGGGTTTAATGTGGAGTGCGCATGGATTCCTGTACATGTTGGCTTGCCAGGGAATGACTCGACGGATTTGGCAGCAAAATCGGCAGCCACAGCGCTCAGTGTTACCATTACCCATTCAACAGCAGAAGATTTTAGAGTGCCTGTACGGAGAGCTGTTTTTTCGACTTGCCTTGCGGAGTGGTCGGCTCTCCGTGGTAATAAGTTCCGAGAGGTGAAGGACCTCCCTGTCAACTGGGTAACCTCCTCTCGTTCATTCCGCCGGGAGGAGGTAGTACTAGCTCGGCTAAGAATTGGCCACTGTATTTTTACTCACAGTTACCTTTTTAAACGTGAACCTGCTCCTGTCTGTACGCTCTGTGGGGAGGCACAGACAGTTCGTCATGTGTTGCTGGAGTGTGGTCACCTGGCACATATTCGGTCATCTATGGGCATGCCATCCTCTCTTGCCGAGGTCCTGACACATGACCCAAGAGCAGTTGACAGGGTTTTTAAATTTTTAGCAAAGGTTTCTTTTACCTTGAAGTTTTAGTGTGGTTGCAGTTTTTTAAACTCTTTTAGTTTTAATGTGTTGGTTTTAGATGGAGTGTTCTATATCCAGCTTTTTTTAGAGGGCTGGACACTTCTTTTACTTCTGCTTTCTACTCGTTTAGCTCTTTTACTTGTGTTTTCTTTTTTGCAATGATATTTTCTCACCGCCTATTGGAAAGTTTTAATCATAAGAGCGCTAATGACCTCGGCAGTTGAGCGCCCTTAAACAACATTATCATCGCTACCACTCCCTTAGTCCAAAGCCTGCAGGTTTTCGTTTGCGTGACCTTCTTCAGCACGATATTGACATGTTGAGGTTGTTTCCCAACGTGGAGGTTCCCTCCTTGGTTTGCGTGCTGCCTCTCATGTCAATCTGGGGATCACGGTTTGCAGGAAGTCTGCTGTGCCTGTTGATAGTATCCGTAGTGGGTTTTTAGAATTTTTATCAACAAACAGTGGCCATATTTTTATATATACCAATGGCAGTAAGTGCCCCGACGATGTTGGATGTGCCTTTGTTCATGGGTCTGAATTTTTTATTTTCAGTTTACTAGCAGCATATCCATATATTTTGCCGAGCTGTATGCTATTTACCGGGCCCTTTTGTATATTCGCCACCGAAAATTAAGTGACTGCCTTATTCTTAGCGATTCCCTCAGTGCCCTTCAGAGCACTCGTAAGCTGTACAATTACCATCCTTTAGTGCAGCGCATCCAGGACACCCTCCACGTTTTGAAAGCTTCTGGTGTTACTGTGCAACTTGCATGGATCCCTGGACACGTTAGCCTTCCAGGGCATGAATTTGCAGATTTGGCAGCGAAATCGGCAGTCACAGAGCCAGGGGTTAATATTTCTGTTTCCACTGCGGAAGATCTTAGGGCTGTTGTGCGGAGAGCTGTATTTTTGAGCTGGCATACGGAGTGGTCGGTTCTCCGAAGTAACAAGCTACGGGAAGTGAAAATCTTCCTGTTTCCTGGGCAACCTCCTCCCGTTCTTCTCGCCGGGATGAGGTGCAATTGGCTCGGCTGCGAATGGGGCGCTGTTTTTTTACCCATTGTTTCCTTTTTCATGGAGATCCTGAAACCTGTGTGTCCGCTCTGTGGCGCAGCACTGACGGTAGCACACGTGCTGTTTGAGTGTGTTGCTATGGTATCGTTTTGCACCATTCTCCAGCTGCCAGCCTCCCTAGCGGAGGTTCTTGGCAACGGCCGCGCTGCGTTGACAGAGTTCTTCAGGTTTTATCTACAATAACTTCTACGTTCAGGATTTAGTACTTTTTATGAGATTTTAAAACATATAATCTTACTCGTTTTTACCCATTTTTTTACAATCCATTGTTTTAACTGGTTTTATGTCTTTTAGGACTACATGCTGTTTCGTTTTTACAGTTTCTTTTAGGTCTGTTTTTAACACGCTTTTTACCATCCCATTCCGTGCCGCGTTTAGTTTGCTAAGCGCGCTGATAACCCTAGTTGTTGAGCGTCCTTAAACCCCAATCATCATCATCATCATCATCATCATCATCATCTTCTTCTTCAAGGTAAACGTGATGGTCAGTCGGTTGCGTTAGGGACAGAGTTCCTAACATTCAAGGGTACCACCTTACCTGAGGCACTTTACTTTGGTTATGAACGCGCTGCTGTGTGGCCGTATGTGCCAAACCCTATGCGTTGCTTCCAATGTCAGAAGTTTGGTCACACCCAAAGTCGGTGCACATTCGACGCTACTATTGAACGTTGTGAACAACCTGCTCACGGTGAAGCTGCTTGTGGTCGAGACCCTTCCTGCGGCCATTGCAAAGGGAACCATCCTTCTAACTGGTGGTGTTCGTACGCATAGGGCCGAAATGCAGCTATTATTACTGGCATATAACCCTCTTCTTCTTTTTTGGCAGGAGACAAAGCTTCACCCCCACGATTCTTTTGCCCTGCACCAATACCTTCCACTGCGTTTCGATCTTACACCGGAAGAGGGTCTTCTGCTCATGGGGTCCCCCAGGGGCATATTACAGTAGGTACGGGTTAGGCGCACCCGGGGGTTCCCGAGCCACTCGCCGCCATATCATCCTCCCCATCGCCATCCACTGTGCCACGTTTGGTGTTCGTGTCTTCGTATGTCTGTGCGCATTTGTTTCTGTATGTTCTTGTGGGTGCAATTTACTCGCGTTATCTTCCTCTTCTAGCCTTATTCCCTATATATTTAGTTTTAAGGCTTTAGGTTTATTAACTCCTGCCTCACCAACAGGACCCCCGGGGCCTACTACGGTATGTACGGGTTAGGCGCATTCGGGGTCTCGAGCCACCTTGACTCCCTCTGTGTGCAACCTCTATGTGGTGGGGGAGTCATTAGGTTAAAATGCCCACCCACGTGTAAGCCGTGCGTGGAAACCCGCGTCGGTGGAAAGGAGTATCCAGGTTGGTAGAGGGTTGCATAACTGAGCCTGGGCTTCTGACTTCACTAACTGGGGAGGGTGCGCAGCTTAATACATCACTTTGGTTTCTGCTCCGCCTAAACGGGAGGCTGGGACTAACCCACCCCTAGTCAATCGGCCAGGACTAGGTATATACCGAACTCCAGGGTGAGTGGGACGGCGAGCCTGCTATATCCCATGTGTAGCCCTGTCACTCCATTGGGGTGACACCATATTGGGCTCCGTGGTGGGTGGGGAGCACAGGGGGATGAAGCACAGACCATTTTTATGGCACCTAAAACCAAGATTGAATTAGTTGTTAGAAAAGTAGTAGTCGAGTGTAATGGTCCTCGCTAATTGGTGATACTTCGGACAGAGTAAGGTCGGACATGTACGTCAGTCAGCCCTTTTGCTATTCAAAAGGGTCTAGACAACATTGCTGATCCCGTAAAGTCCTGTATGAAAACGCGCCGGTACCCTTCTTGTAGAGACATTTACTGCCTCCCAGGCAGCCGAACTTATGAAGACCAAATTATTAGGCACTTACCTGGTGAAGATTGAACAACATAAGAGGTTGAACTCCTCACGTGGCGTTATTACCACCCGCGGATAGGACGGTTTGTCCAATGAGGAGCTTCAAGAGGACCTGGCAGACCAGGGTGTCCAATCTGTGTATAGGGTTCAACGGAAAGTCAATGGTGAACTTGTGGCAACCCGTACCCTGTTCCTCACCTTTGATCGGGTGGATCTCCCACAAAGGATTAAGGCAGGGTATGAAACCATCGAGGATAGACCCTATATTCCGAACCCACTCAGATGCTACAAATGCCAACGATTTGGGCATACTAGTGAACTGTGTAGTGGTCAATCCACCTGCGCTCTATGTGGAGATCAATCGCACTATGGAATTTGTACTGCCACTCCATCTTGTGTTAATTGCAGCGGGTAACACCCATCTAGTTCCCGTAATTGCCCCCGTTCTATGGAGGAGTGATCCAGGAGATACGGGTGAAAGAGAAGGTGTCTTTCTCAGAAGCCCCTAAGCTCCTGCGCCTCCGCCAACCCTATATCCCACGTTCCGGTACCTACAGCTCAGTTATCGCTAAGCCGGTACCGCGTCGAGAAATCGCAACCCAGACCAGCGTTCTAACGGGTCCACAGTCGCAGAGATTATTGTAGCCAGGCCGTTATCCCAGTCTTCAACCTCAGAGTCTACATCGGCATTACCACCTGCCAAATCCGCCAAGGGAAAGACCACCAATGGGAGAAGCACCAACGGATGCCTGTCACCCAAACCGTCGACCTCCGGCAGGAACAACGGTCCACCCACTGGGTATTCAGTTCCAGTAAAGTCTTTTAAGACCAGTTATGTTCGTAGCGACTTTTCTAAAAAAAAGTGTTAAGCCCTCCCCCAAACCATCCAAGGGAAGGCATAGTCCCCACAACTCCCCATGTAGATCCTCTTCTGCGGAATCTTCGGGGGGGGGGAGCGTAGATCGGCGACCACCACTTTCGTCGATCAGTACTGCCCGAAATTTTCTATTGGTAAGGGATCCTCCCCCATGGAGGAGATGGAACAAGGGGATCCTGCCTCCACTGCCATACGGACAGTGCGTAAGCGCGAGGAGCATGCTGCAGAACAAAATATTAGTCCGACTAAAAAGAAAAATAAATTTAACCGACCAGCACAGCCCAATATGCAGAAACGTCTTTCTATCTGGACCTTATCCCCAAAGACACACAATGGCTATCCTTCAGTGGAACATACGGGGTATTAGACCACAACGACCAGAGCTTGAAGTGTTGCTGCGCCAGAATCATCCTCTGGTCGTATCCCTACAAGAAACAAAGCTCCGTCCACAGGACACATTTTCCATCAGACATTACTCCTGCGTACGGTTGATTTATCACCGGAAGAAGGTATTCCGTCACATGGAGGCACTATGATGCTTATCCATCATGATATATTTGCCGAATCCGTGACCTTAAACACCGATATAGAGTCTGTTGCTGTACGGATTCAGCTGCCTTCCGCTGATAAATTCACCATTTGTAGCGACTACCTGCCTCCTTCTGCTGACCTCTCGCACATTGACTTAGAAGACCTGGCTTCGCCTTCCTCTGTCGTATGGGATAAGTTAAGACGTGTGGCTGGGAAACCGACCCATATGCCCATCGCCGGTCTCAAAACACCTACCGGAGCTGTTGTTGATACATTTGACGTGGCGAATACTTTAGGCAGTGCATTCGCTCAGGTGTCTAGCTCAGGCAATTATTCCCCTGAGCTTCTTATAGTTAAGACTCAGGTGGAATCTCAAGAATTCTCGTTTCTTTCTGGCAACCTTGAGGATTATAATCGCCTTTTCACCCTGGCAGAGCTAGACAATGCACTCTCCTCTTCACGACACTCAGCACCAGGGCCAGATGGTATCCACGTCCAAATGTTGCAACATCTCTCTCCTAATTGCAAAGCTTTTCTACTCGAGGTCTATAATCGTGTCTGGGTTGATGGCATTTTTCCACACAAGTGGCGGGAGGCCACCATCATACCCATTCTTAAACCTGGAAAGGACCGCCATCTTCCTTCCAGTTACCATCCTATTTCCCTCACCAGTTGCGTGTGCAAGGTGATGGAACGCATGATCAATGGACGGTTGGTCTAGTGGCTGGAATCCCACAATCTTCTGGCGAACATCCATTGTGGCTTTCGACGACGTTCAACAACTGACCACCTTGTCTCTCTGTCAACTCAGATGATGGACGGGTTTCTTAAGAACAGCCCCACAGTTGGGATATTTTTTGACCTCGAGAAGGCCTACGACACGTGTTGGCGGGCGGGAATATTGCGTTCTCTGCACAACTGGAACATACGTGAACGCCTACCGTTGGTCATTCAGGAGTTTATGCGGGACCGCCTTTTTCCAGTGAGGGTCGGCTCGGTTCTTTCTAACCATTTTATTCAAGAGAACGGAGTGCCGCAGGGCTCGGTACTCAGCGTGACGCTATTTGCTATTGCGATAAATTCCATATCACTATGTGTGCCTCCAGGTGTCTCTTCCTGTTTATTCGGGGAGGACTTTGCCATCTTCTGTATTTCTCAGCGTACACCGTTTTTGGAACGCCGTCTCCAGCGATATTTGGACAATCTCTATGCTTGGAGATCGAAACACGGTTTTCGTTTCTCCGCTGAGAAGACAGTCTGCGTTAACTTCTGGCACCGTAAGTGGCAAATGCCGCCGTCTCTTCGACTCGGGCCAGATTTATTTCCTTTCGCAGATGAGGCGAGATTCCTTGGTTTGATCTTCGATCGGAAACTTTGTTGGGCACCACATATAGCACGGCTCAGAGCACGATGTGACCGTTCTCTAAATCTTTTACGGATACTAAGTGGCAACTTTTGGGGTGCCGATATGACGGCATTGCTCCGTCTTTATCGTGCTGTGATTCGTTCGAAGTTGGACTATGGCAGCCATGTGTATTCTTCAGCCCGACCTTCAGTGCTCAGAAGGTTAGACACAGTCCATAACCAGGGCATCCGTGTGGCCGTTGCGCCCAATCGGGAGAACCTCCTCTGCGTTGTCGGCGTGATGTCCTGTTTGCTAATTATGGCTGTGGGCTGAAGTGTATGCCTGGGCATACAACTTATCACGCGTTTTTCATTCCTCGGCTGTTATCCAAGGGAGAGAGTACATACCCCCGTTATTTACGCGCTACCTCCCATGTCGATCTCGGGATGACGCTTTACGGGAAATCTGTTACGCCTCTTGATAGTATTCGTCGTTGTTTTTTAGAATTTTTATCCAAATACAGTGGCCGTATTTGTATTAAACCGATGGTAGTAAGAGCACTGACGGTGTTGTATGTGCCTTTGTCACTGGCACCGCAACTTCTACTTACGGTTTGCCTAGTTGCACATCTATATATTCTGCCGAGCTATATGCTATTTATCAAGCCCTTCTGTATATTCGACGTCGACAATTAGGTGACTGCCTTATTCTTGGTGATTCCCTTAGTGCCCTTCAGAGCATTCGTGAGCTGTACAATTGCCATCCTTTGGTGCAGCGCATATAGGACGTTCTCCACATTTTGCACGCTTCTGGTTTTAATGTGGAGTGCGCATGGATTCCTGAACACGTTGGCTTGCCAGGGAATGACACGGCGGATTTGGCAGCGAAATCGGCAGCCACAGCGCCCACTGTTACAATTACCCATTCAACAGCAGAAGATTTTAGAGTGGCTGTACGGAGAGCCGTTTTTTCGACTTGTCATGCCGAGTGGTCGGCTCTGCGTGGTAATAAGCTGCGAGAGGTGAAGGACCTTCCTGTCAACTGGGTAACCTGCTCTCGTTTATTCCACCGTGAAGAGGTAGTACTAGCTCGGCTAAGAATTGACCACTGTATTTTTACTCACAGTTACCTTTTTAAACGTGAACCTGCTCCTGTCTGTGCGCTCTGTGGGGAGGCCCAGACATTTCGTCATGTGTTGCTGGAGTGTGGTCACCTGGCACACATTCGGTCATCTATGGGCATGCCGGCCTCTCTTGCTGAGGTCCTGGCAGATGACCCAAGATCAGTGGACAGGGTTTTTAAATTTTTAGCAAAAGTTTCTTTTACCTTGAAGTTTTAGTGTGATACCAGAGTTTTATATCTAGCTCTGGTTAGAGGGCTGGACAGTTCTGTTACCTCTGTTTAAACTCTGTTAGCTCTTTTACTTGTGTTTACTTTTTTTTTTTTTTTTTGCACTGGTATTTTCTTACTGCCTATTGCCAAGTTTTAATCATAAGGGCGCTAATAACCTCGGCAGTTGAGCGCCCTTAAACACCATTATCATCATCACCTGGCTTCGCAGTTACCAAAACCTTTTTATTGGTAGACATTTGAATGCCCACCACCCAATTTGGGGCTCACCTCGGGCTTGTGCGAGAGGCCAGCTAATTGCCGACTTCTTGGACAATAAGAATCTCACTCTCCTGAACACCGGAGAGCCAACCTTTCTATCTGACGCCTTTCATAGTTTTTCACATCGTGATATAGCAATCTGCTCACCACAGCAGTATCGTTATCCTGGAATATCATCTCCGATTTGCACCCTAGTGACCACTTTCCATGTCTTATTAGACTCTTGCCATACAATATATGTTCCACTCGTTTACCTAAGTGGCGCCTAGATCAAGCCGACTGGAAACTGTACTCCCGTCTGACTGAATTTAACTATGATGAGCACGACTCTGTGAACCATCTGGTTGACCATCTCACAGAGAAAATTCTTTCTGCTGCTGCGTACTGCATACCGCGTTCGACTGGCCCAAGCCGTGGAATTCCGGTACCTTGGTGGACCGATGCATGCCGTAAAGCTATTTGTGCCCGCAGGCGTGCTCTCAGAGTTTTCTAGCGTCGCCCAACATTGGAAAACCTTATACGCTATAAATAGCTGCGCGCTCATTCTAAAAAAAATTATTAATGATAGCAAAAAAAGATCTTGGAGCAACTTTGTAGCCTCTTTCAACAAACATACACCTTCATCTGTCGTGTGGGATACGTTACGACGTGTGGCCGGTAAATCGACCCATCTAACCATTTCCGGTCTCAAAACAGTGGTAGGCTCTCTCATCGATCCGTTCGAGGTGGCTAACGCACTTGGCATTTTTTTTGGTAGTGTTTAGCGCCCGCTTTAACTACTAATGGCACCGCAGGCGGACGCACTTGGCAGTGCTTACGCTCAAGTGTCTAGCTCGGATCATTATCCCCCTGAGTTTCTGCCTGTGAAGGCTCAAGTGGAATCTCAAGGGTTCCGTTTTCGTTCTGACCACCTCGAAGACTTTAATCGCCTCTTCACCATGGCGGAGCTAGAGCACGCTCTTTCATCTTCGCGCAACTCTGCACTCGGTCCAGATGGAAAACCCTCTCTCCTGACGGTAAAGGTTACCTCCTCCAGGTCTATAATTGTGTGGAGGGAGGCCATCATCATTCCAATTTTGAAACCTGGTTAGGACCGTCACCTTCCTTCCAGCTACCGTCCCATTTCCCTCACCAGTTGCATTTGCAAGGTGATGGAACGCGTGATCAATCGGTGGATGCTATGGTGGCTGGAAACGCACAAATTGTTCACCAACTCTCAGTGCGGCTTTCGCCGACGTCGGTCAGCAGCGGATCACCTTGTATTGCTGTCGACTCAAATCATTGACGGCTTTCTTAAGAACTGCCAAACAGTTGGAACATTCTTTGACCTGGAGAAGGCTTATGATACGCGCTGGAGAGGAGGGATTTTAGTACCCTCCTGAACTGGAATATACGTGATCGCCTACCGTTGTGTCTTCTGGAGTTTATGAAGGACCGTGTCTTCCGAGTAAGGGTCGGCTCAGTTTTTTCAAATCTTTTTACCCAAGAGAACGGTGTGCCAGAGGGCTCAGTTCTGAGCGTGACGCTGTTTGCTATAGCTATTAATTCTATCTCTCAATGTGTTACCCCAGGTGTCTCCTGCTTAGTCGTAGACGACTTTGCCATCTTTTGTACTTCTTAACGAACGCCGTTTTGGAACGCTGACTTCCGCGATCTTTGTACCATCTTTATGATTGGAGCTTGCAAAACAGCTTTCGCTTTTTAACTGAGAAGACCGTCTGCGTTAACTTCGGGAGCCGTAGGTGGCGAATGGCGCCTTCCCTTTGCCTCGGGCAAACTTTACTTTCGCTAATCAGGCGAGATTCCTGGGGTTGATATTCGACCGGAAACTATGCTGGTTACCACATGTAGCACAGCTTACAGCACGGTGTGATCGTTCTCTTAATGTTTTACAGATACTAAATGGCAAATCCTGGGGTGCAGATCGGACATTGTTACTCCGTCTTTATCGTGCGCTGATTCGGTGCAAGTTAGACTATGGGCGCATTGTTTATTCCTCAGCACGTCCATCTGTGCTGAGAAGATTAGACGCAGTCCATAATCGGGGCATCCGTGTGGCTGTTGGTGCTTTTCCCACCAGCCCAGTTTTTAGCCTCTACGCCGAATCAGCAGTATCCCCTCTGCTATGTCGGCGGGATGTCCTGCTGGGTAATTATGGCTGTGGGCTTCGGAGCATGCCTTCGATCCAACGTTTAACCCATTTTCCATTCTGTGCTGGACCAACGACACGGCAACTTATTACTCAGTCCCAGGCCCGCAGGTTTCCGTTTCCGCGCCCTACTTCGGAAACACGACATCTCACTTCTTCGCATGTTTTCCAACAGAGAGAGGGTGCACCCCCCTTGGTTACGTGCTACATCCCACGTAGATCTGAGGATGACGGTGTACGAGAAATCTGCGATGCCTCTATCTAGTATCCATATTTGTTTTATAGAATTTTTATCCCACTACAGTGACCGCATCTGTATATACCCCGAGGGCAGTAAGTATGCAGACGGTGTTGGATGTGCGTTTGTGTCGGAGACCGAAACGCACATCTTTAGCTTGCATAATAGCGCATCAATTTATACTGCTGAACTGTATGCCATATATCGAGCCATTTTATACGTTCGCCATCGAAATCTTGGTGACTGTCTCATAATGAGTGATTCTCTTAGTGCCCTTCAGAGTATTCGCGAGTTGTATCAACACCATCCTATCGTGCAGCGCATCCAGGACCTCCTCCGCATTCTACACACTTCTGGTGTAAATGTGGAGTGTGCATGGATTCCTGGTCACGTCGCCCTGCCGGGTAATGAAATGGCGGATTTGGCAGCTAAGACGGCAGCTACGCAACCCAGGAGAATGATTCCGTTTATGACCTCGGCGGACTTTCGGCTTGTTGTGCGGAGGGCGGCTCTTTCGTGGTGGTCAGATGAGTGGTCGTCTCTCCGCATGAACAAGCTCAGGAAAGTTAAGGATCTGCCTGTAAACTGGGTAACCTCCTCTCGTATATCTCGTCGGGAGGAGGAGACATTGGCTCGTTTGCGGATCGGTCACTGCGTTTTTACCCATAGCCACATTTTTAGAAAAGAACCGGCTCCTATCTGCCCGCTCTGTGGGGCAACCATAACAGTGCGGCATGTCCTGCTGGAGTGTGTTGCGCTAGCAACGCTTCGCTCATCCCTGCAGCTGGCGGTCTCCCTTGAGGAGGTTCTTGCCGACGACCATCGAGCGGTAGAGAAGCTTTTATCGTTTTTATCTCGAATGCCGTTTCCATTAGCCTATGATTTTATTTATTTTATCCAGACAGTCTTATTAGAGTGACAGTCGGTGCATTTTTATTCCCACTGGTTACGATTAACCAAGGGGCTGGTTTTAGACACCTGTTTTAATCCTATTTGGTCGCTTTAACCAAATCCGTTTTAAATGCATCTGTGCCCTTAGCCATGAGTATTTTTATCTGGCTTTTATACCTAACCCTCCTTTTTGGATTATTTTGCTATTTTACATTGTCTTTTACTTCTGGTGTCTTATTGGAACTTGATTTTATAGGGGCGCTAATGACCATCGTGGTCGAGCGCCCCTAAACGCCAACCATCATCATCATCATCATCATCACCATCTCATTAACAGGGATCTTTCTTCTATCTCCGGTTGCGTGGACCCTTCACACTGCCGCTATGTGTAAGCCTTAGGTGCGGAGCTCATCCATACCGATATGTACCCCCACGTACCCCCCAGGGGCCTACTACGGTAGGTACGGGTTAGGCGCACCCGGGGTCCCGAGCCACCTTGACTCCCTCTGTGGGCAACCTCAGAGTGGTGAGGGAGCCAGAAGGTCAAAATGCCCACCCACGTGTAGGCCGTGCGTGGAGACCCGTGTCGGTGAAGAGGAATATCCTGGTTGGTTGAGGGTTGCGTACCTGAGCCTGGGCTTCTGTCTTTCAGTAACTGGGGAGGGTGTGCAGCCTAATACACCGCTTTGGTTTCTGATTTGCCTAAACGGGAGGCTAGGGACTAACCCACCCCTAGTCAATCGGCCAGGACTAGGTATTACACCGAACTCCAGGGTGAGTGGGACGGCGAGCCCGCTATATCCCCTGTGTAGCCCTGTCACCCCAGTGGGGTGACCCCTCGTTGGGCTCCGTGGTGGGTGGGGAGCACTGGGGGATGAATTTATACCATTTTTTCTATGGCACCAAAACAAAAACCCCTTAATAAAGAAGTTGGAAAGGAAGTAGTCGAGTCATGTGGTCCTCGCTACTTGGTCATTCATAGGACAGAGGAAGGTAAGAAGTTCCTTACGGTGAGCCCTTTTACTATCCAAAAGGGTCTCGATGCCATTGCTGGTCCTGTTAAATCCTGCGTTCGAGCTCGCAATGGTACACTTCTTGTCGAAGCCAACTCCGCCTCGCAAGCTGCAAGAATACTTAAAGCCACCATGTTAGCCAGCTATCCAGTGAAGGTCGAGGTGCACAAGTCGCTGAACTCCTCCCGCGGTGTAATAACAACCCGCGCGTTGGACGGTTTGTCAATTGAGGAGATCCAAGAAAATCTTGCGACTCAGGGTGTCTCAGCTGTTTATCGGGTACAACGTAAGATCAACGGTGAATTCCTGCCTACTCGTACCCTGTTTCTTACTTTTGATCGGGTTGATCTGCCTCAAAAGATTAGGGCAGGGTATGAAGCCATCGAAGTTAGGCCTTATATACCCAATCCGCTGAGGTGCTTTAAATGCCAACGTTTTGGTCACACTAGTGAGTTGTGTACCGGCAAGTCCACCTGCGTCCACTGCGGTGACATCTCCCACGATGGGGCTTGTGCTTCAGCTCCATCGTGTGTGAACTGTAACGGGGAACACCCATCTAGTTCCCGAGACTGCCCCCGTTTTGCAGAGGAACGAGCGATCCAGGAGATACGGGTGAAAGAGAAGGTGTCCTTCTTGGAAGCCCGGAAGCTCCTGCGACTCCGCCAACCCTCTGCCCCGAGGTCCGGTACCTATAGCTCAGTTGCAGCTAAACCGGTACCGCGTCGGGAAATCGCAACACAGACCGGCGATATGAACGGGGCTACAATTGCGGAAAAGGTTATTTTAGCCCAAGCGCTGCCAAAGCCTTCGGCACCTACACCCAAGTTGGTATCAACATCTGCCAAATCCGCTAGCTTACAGAATAGTCCTGCACAGTTGTCACCGAAAGCCTCGACCTCTGGAACTAAAGTTGGTAAATTCACGACGTCTTCTGCCCCGGAAAAACAGTTTAAGACCAAGTATGTACGACAAGACTTCTTGAAAGAGAATGTGCAATCTATTACCAAGTCATCTAAAGGTAAGAAAAGTTCACGCAACTCCACACGTGTATCCTCCTCTGAAGGGTCATCTGGGGAGGAGGGCGTGAATCGGCGACGGCCGTCTTCGCCGATCAGCACATCCAATCGGTTCGAACTACTTGGACCTAAAACTGCTCTTGAAAAAGGGACCTCCCTTGTGGAGGAGATGGACCAGGAGGATTCTGCCGCCACTGCCAGAGGGACAGTGCGGAAACGGCAGGATCGTGCTCCTGAAAATAGTACTAGCCCAACGCCTAAGAAGAACAAATTGAACCGACCAGCTAATCCCAATCTGCAGAAGCGTCTTTCGATTTGAAACTTATCCCATAATATACTCAATGGCTATCCTCCATTGGAACATACGCGGAATTCGACCACATCGACCAGAGCTTGACTTGTTGCTGCGCCAGCATGAACCCTTGGCTGTATGTTTACAAGAGACGAAGCTCCGTCCACAGGACACCGTTACCATCAGGCAGTACTCCTCCGTACGATGTGATTTATCCCCGGAGGACGGTGTCCCGGCACATGGGGGCACTATGATGCTTATTCGAGATGTAATTTTTGCCAACTCCGTACCCATACAATCTGCAATCCAGTCCGTTGCTGTCAGCATTAAGCTACCCTCCGCTTCATTCACCATTTGCAGTATCTATTTGCCTCCATCTGCGGACCTCTCGCACAGCGACTTAGAACACCTCATTTCGCAGTTGCCACCACCCTTTTTATTGGTAGGCGACGTCAATGCCCATCACCCTCTTTGGGGCTCTCCTCGGGCTTGTGCGAGAGGTACGCTATTTAAAGACTTCTTGGATAGTCAGAATCTTGCTCTCTTGAACACCGGAGAGCCCACCTTTCTATCTGACGCATTTCATAGTTTTTCACACATTGACATTGCAATTTGTTCCCCTCAGCTGGCAGTCACCTTATGCTGGAATATCATCTCGGATTTGCATTCTAGTGACCACTTTCCTTGTCGTATTAGTGTCTTGACACCCGTTGTATGTTCCACCCGTTTACCTAGTTGGCGCCTAGACCACGCCAGCTGGGAACTGTACTCCCACTTGGCTGAATTTAGCTACGAAGAGCACGACTCTGTGAACCACTTGGTCGAACATCTTACAGGGACCATTCTTTCTGCTGCTGAGCAATCCATTCCGCGTTCGACTGGCTACAGCCGTCGATTTCCGGTACCTTGGTGGACCGCTGAATGTCGGGATGCTATTCGCGCTCGCAGACGAGCTCTACGGGTTTTCCAGCGTTTTCCTACACTGGATAACCTGATACACTATAAACGGATGCGTGCACATTCTAGGCGGGTTATTAAGGATAGCAAAAAGATGTCATGGAATAAATTCGTGGGTTCCTTTAATCGACATACACCTTCCTCTGTCGTATGGGATAAGTTAAGACGTGTGGCTGGGAAACCGAACCATATGCCCATCGCCGGTCTCAAAACACCTACCGGAGCTGTTGTTGATACATTTGACGTGGCGAATACTTTAGGCAGTGCTTTCGCTGAGGTGTCTAGCTCAGGCAACTATTGCCCTGAGTTTCTTACAGTTAAGAACCAGGTGGAATCTCAAGAATTCTCGTTTCTTTCTGGCAACCTTGAGGACTATAATCGCCTTTTCACCCTGGCAGAGCTAGACAATGCACTCTCCTCTTCACGACACTCAGCACCAGGTCCAGATGGTATCCCCGTCCAAATGTTGCAACATCTCTCTCCTGATGGCAAAGATTTCCTACTCGAGGTCTATAATCGTGTCTGGGTTGATGGCATTTTTCCAGACAAGTGGCGGGAGGCCACCATCATACCCATTCTTAAACCTGGAAAGGACCGCCATCTTCCTTCCAGTTACCGTCCTATTTCCCTCACCAGTTGCGTTTGCAAGGTGATGGAACGCATGATCAATGGACGGTTGGTGTGGTGGCTGGAATCCCACAATCTTCTGACGAACATCCAGTGTGGCTTTCGACGACGACGTTCAACTGCTGACCACCTTGTCTCTCTGTCAACTCAGATTATGGACGGGTTTCTTAAGAACAGCCCCACAGTTGGGATATTTTTTGACCTCGAGAAGGCCTACGACACGTGTTGGCGGGCGGGAATATTGCGTTCTCTGCACAACTGGAACATACGTGGACGCCTACCGTTGGTCATTCAGGAGTTTATGCGGGACCGCGTTTTTCGAGTGAGGGTGGGTTCGGTTTTTTCTAACCATTTTATTCAAGAGAACGGTGTGCCGCAGGGCTCGGTACTCAGCGTGACTCTATTTGCTATTGCGATAAATTCCATATCACTATGTGTGCCTCAAGGTGTCTCTTCCTGTTTATTCGTGGACGACTTTGCCATCTTCTGTACTTCTCAGCGTACACCGTTTTTGGAACGCCGTCTCCAGCGGTGTTTGGACAATCTCTATGCATGGAGCTCGAAACACGGTTTTCGTTTCTCCGCTGAGAAGACAGTCTGCGTTAACTTCTGGCGCCGTAAGTGGCATATGCCGCCGTCTCTTCGACTCGGGCCAGATTTACTTCCTTTCGCAGACGAGGCGAGATTCCTTGGTTTGATCTTCGATCGGAAACTTTGTTGGGCACCACAAATAGCACAGCTTAGAGCACGATGTGACCGTTCTCTAAATCTTTTACGGATACTAAGTGGCAAGTCTTGGGGTGCGGATCGGACGACATTGCTCCGTCTTTATCGTGCTGTTATTCGTTCGAAGTTGGACTATGGCAGCATTGTGTATTCTTCAGCTCGACCTTCAGTGCTCAGAAGGTTAGACACAGTCCATAACCAGGGCATCCGTGTGGCCGTTGGAGCTTTTCCAACGAGCCCAGTTGTTAGCCTCTACGCCGAATCGGGAGAACCTCCTCTGCGTTGTCGGCGTGATGTCCTGCTTGCTAATTATGGCTGTGGGCTGAAGTGTATGCCTGGGCATCCAACTTATCACGCGTTTTTCTCCCCTGAGCTGCACGAGCGATACTGCCTCCGCTCTCTGAGCCCCAGGCCAGCAGGTTTTCGTTTCCGTGAGCTTCTACGCCAGCACCATGTTGACATTCCTCGGCTGTTATCCAAGGGAGAGAGTATACACCCCCCTTGGTTACGCGCTACCTCCCATGTCGATCTCGGGATGACGCTCTACGGGAAATCTGTTACGCCTCTTGATAGTATTCGTCGTTGCTTTTTAGAATTTTTATCCAAATACAGTGGCCGTATTTGTATTTACACCGATGGTAGTAAGAGCCCCGACGGTGTTGGATGTGCCTTTGTAACTGGCACCGCAACTTCTACTTACGGTTTGCCTAGTTGCACATCTATATATTCTGCCGAGCTATATGCTATTTATCAAGCCCTTCTGTATATTCGACGTCGAAAATTAGGTGACTGCCTTATTCTTAGTGATTCCCTTAGTGCCCTTCAGAGCATTCGTGAGCTGTACAATTACCATCCTTTGGTGCAGCGCATCCAGGACGTTCTCCACATTTTGCACGCTTCTGGCTTTAATGTGGAGTGCGCATGGATTCCTGGACACGTTGGCTTGCCAGGGAATGACACGGCGGATTTGGCAGCGAAATCGGCAGTCACAGCGCCCAGTGTTACGATTACCCATTCAACAGCAGAAGATTTTAGAGTGGCTGTACGGAGAGCCGTTTTTTCGACTTGGCATGCGGAGTGGTCGGCTCTCCGTGGTAATAAGCTGCGAGAGGTGAAGGACCTCCCTGTCAACTGGGTAACCTCCTCTCGTTTATTCCGCCGGGAGGAGGTAGTACTAGCTCGGCTAAGAATTGGCCACTGTATTTTTACTCACAGTTACCTTTTTAAACGTGAACCTGCTCCTGTCTGTGCGCTCTGTGGGGAGGCACAGACAGTTCGTCATGTGTTGCTGGAGTGTGGTCACCTGGCACACATTCGGTCATCTATGGGCATGCCGGCCTCTCCTGCCGAGGTCCTGGCAGATGACCCAAGAGCAGTGGACAGGGTTTTTAAATTTTTAGCCAAACTTTCTTTTACCTTGAGGTTTTAGTGTGATAGCGGTTTTTTTAAACTCTTTTGGTTTTAATGTGTTGATTTTAGATGGAGTTTTATATCCAGCTCTGGTTAGAGGGCTGGACGTTTCTGTTACTTCCGTTTCAACTGTGTTAGCTCTTTTATTTGTGTTTACTTTTTTGTTTGGTATTTTCTTACTGGCTATTGCCAAGTTTTAATCGTAAGGGCGCTTATGACCTCGGCAGTTGAGCGCCCTTAAACACCATCATCATCATCATCATCTACCCCCACGTAACTTCTCTGGGAGCCCGGTCCGTGCTAATCTCCCGATGAACGCAGGTCGTCGGGTTAGAATCAAGGGTCAGACGTGTTACCGCTATGGGAAACCCGGTGTAATCAACCACATGTCCCCTGAATCCATGGATGTCATTACAC